>JAPWDM010000003.1:27662994-28862994 GCA_035578155.1 Brachynemurus nebulosus
CAGTTCATTGACTTTGAGTTTGTATTTCCTCTAAGGCATACACTTGCGACTTCACGAACTTGCTTACAGTTGAGTACAAGAGTGTAGGAAGTCATTTCATGCTTCTTCGCCTCACCTCGGACAACTTTCACTTGTCGGTTTTTGCCCGACTTAGAGGGTCTGAAGTCGAAGCATGAAGTGACTCATTACACTATAGTCGGCCTACTCTTATAATTTAGTGTGCATTCAGATGCACCTTCAAATTTATATGCGTATGGTCTACATCCTAGCTTCTCGCAACGCTACTTTGGTCTCGACCAATTTCGCCAAGTACCTTAGTGAGAAACTTCGACCGAGAGTGTAGTGAACGCTTTTAAGAGTATCTAACAAAATTATTGAATTTTTTTTAAAAAAAAAACCTAATTCCAACTAATAATAATAATTTACATCTTCTACAAAATTTTCAAAATACAAAAAATAAAAATTTGGGGGACAGGTCTACCCACACTCTCAACTTCCCATTGGGTGTCCTTAAAGACTAGAGATTACTATACATAAATAATTCTTTTTTCATTTCAGTCGACTCCTCCCCTGAGCCCCCGATAGTGGCTTTGCCCCTTGTACCATACCGAGGGCTTCGCCTTCTGTAGCTAAGGGTGGGGGCTCCACCCTTATCAAACAAATGATAACATCATTTGTTCTCAAGATATGCGAGACAAAATATATTTTGGCAAAAACTAATTTTTCAAGTTTCTTATTTTGTCTTTGTTTTTTTTTTTTTTTTTTTTTTTTTTTAAATTTTGTAATAAAATACTGGCGTTTTTAACATCAAGGAAGGTTCTTAGGCCATTATATAATAATGTTATGGTAAAAAATCCATATAATCTGTTATCTTAATAAAGTTAATTCCGTTTTTTTACCACAAAAAAGAAACCGCTAATCCGAATTTGCTGAAAACTTTATCCGGTCTTCATTTTTTGATTACGCATCTAATGAAATTAGTCCGGAGTTGATATCATCATTTGTTCTCGAGATATGCGAGACAAAAAAAAATTCACGAACGAACGAACTAACGAACGCACACACAGACATCACGCTAAAAAGGATGGATTCGCATTCTAGTGACATTGAAACGTGGAGATATGTCAAAATTAGCGATTCGTAAAATCGGACCCATTACAATAACTTCCTATGGGAAGTTAAAAACTACATGTAGAGTATCATTACACTCAATCATAAACTACAGTCCTTTTAGTTCACATAATTTCATGATTAATGATTATCTTTTCTATTTATAAAAATTATTTAATTTGAAATTGGCCTGCGGTTTTCCCACCAACTCCAAATTAAACTCTATAGATCATTGAATGTATAATAAAAAATTATTATTTTAATCAATGTTGTACGTATAATTTGTTAATTAAATTTAAAGGCTTTGAGGCAAATATATGATTGTACATGACTGTTTTGATAATTGGCTAATGCTTGCGTGTTTCGTTTTCAGAGGAATAGTTACTCTTGAATCATTTCGAATTTAGTTACCATTATATAATTCTGTTATTATGTCAGTTGATATATCTAACTGTTTATATTTAACTATCTATTATTGGCACCACTAATTGGTTCATTTTATAAATAAAACATATTTCATTATTATCTACCTAACATAATAAAATTTGTTGCTCTTGCAAGCTGTAAATTTAATTTTTTCTATCAACTACGGTATATTGTTTAACTTTTTGCTGCATTTTAATGTAGGCGAACATCAATGTGGCGATCCGAAAGTTGTTTTAAAATCTATAGTGTCCACAAAAATTACGATCAACATAAATTGTATTTTCGTTAAATGTATAACACGAAGAACAATTTTAATTTAACAAGGATTTATTTTTTTCCTACCAAAACAACACTATTAATTTTAGCATTTTCACTTTACTTTGTTGATGTAGGTCACTCTTTGTATATAAATATATACTATCGCGAAGTTTTTTTAAAATTGTTTGAGACAATTAATCTTACTAAACATTTCTTTCATGTATCTCAAACTATTTACGCAGCGCACTCTACTTTTTTGTTACCAAATACAAGATCAAAACTAAGACACTATAGTTATCTTGGTCTTGGTCTTGGTCTTGCCCACATATACGTAATCTTATAAAGTTCAATCTTGTTCCTGGTCTAATTCAAAAATACAATATTTCCAGAATCAGAGTGCTCACTCTTGTATTTTAAACTGTGTCGCGATCAAGATCTTTAAGATATTTTCAAAAATTTTGGTAATAAAATCTGTTTTATGTCTGTTTTCTGTTAGATTAATATTTCTTCAAGATATCTACTTATTTCTTCGAGAAATCTACTTAATAAATCTCTAACACTGACTAACTGACAGACAACGCACAGCCCAATCCGTTGGGTTGAGAAGGATGAAAAATTCATTATTTTTGAAGTTAGCGATATATATATATATATATATATATATATATATATATATATATATATATGTTGGTATGGCCATTAAAATAAATAACATCTTATTTTAATAAATCTTTAGCGGCTTCCTGAGATGTTGCCGGTGGTAAATCCCATCGGGTGGGTATACGGCAGTCTGCAATAAATTTCTAACACTGACTGACTGACAACGCACAGCCTAAACCGTTGGGTTTAGAAGAATGAAATTTTGCATAGAAGTTCCCTATGTAACGTAGGTGAGTACTAAGGAAGAATTTTTGAAAATTCGTCTCCTGAGTGGGTTTAATAGGGGATGAAAATTTGTATGTAAATTCGTTATTTTTGAAGTTAGTGGTATATAAAAATATGGCTATTAAAATAAATAATGCCTACCTTATTTAATAAATCTTTGACTATGAAACAACCTAAACTGTTGGGGTTAAAAGGACGAAATTAAGCACAGGAGTTATGAAAATTGGTGTTTAGGCTTCTATTTATAAATAAAAGTCAGTTGTGTAAACGTTTGTAGAAATTTAGTCCCTAAGGGGTTAAAACAGAAAATGAAAATTCGTATGGAAATTTCGTCATTTTTGAAGTTAGAAACGTGAATATTAATTTAGGCTTTCAAAAAACATTAACAGTGAGCAGAAAGTGAGTACCTAATAAAAAGTTGTTTTCGATGGAAAATCCCGCATCGGGTATACGGCTTGTGACTTTATAAAATTAAGTCAAGTCACTTGACCATTAAATTTTATAAATAATATGTCCCTCTTAACCTATGGCCCACCCACTTAATAGAATTTAAAAAAATTTAAGAGCTCAAAATTTTAAGTTCTCTAATAGGTACCTACCTGAACTATTTCTTAAATTATTTTCTTCGTAACTTAAACCTAAGACATAGTAGTAAGTTAAAAGACAGCAAAATAATTATAATAAGGACGTCATCGTTTGATGGAAAAACATCATCGTTTATTTATTATAGATATCCTGATGTAAATTCGAAAAATGATCGATATTTGATGTTGCGAAGTTTTCAAATTGTTCTCTATATCAATCTGCTCTCTAAAGAATCGATTCGAAAAATCGAAGAACGGCTCTTCAAAAATCTATTTTCGATAAGATCGTATCGAAATCGGAAACCATAATTATAAGACATAAGTCAGTTTAGCATGACTATAAAATATGGTACCTTTGGATATTTAAAAGGTAGTTGTAAATTAAAAATTACAAAGTGATTGAAAAAATTATCCGAATTAGCCGGGAATCGAGCCCAGGATCTTCTGGGAACTAGCCAGGTGTGTTATCCATTACACCATCGATCCTTTGCTCGACCGCGCGTCCGATACAGACAACATTCAATCACCTATGTGTATGTACTCTCAATAATGCGAGAAGCAGCTACAACTTTTCAATTTCAAATATCATCGAGTGCTTGTGAAACACTACTAGGTACGTATGACAGACTTTTGTCTGCATTTAAAACACACGCAGTATTCATATGTTCACTTATCGTTCAGCTAAACTGAAACTAATCAATCATCTATTTGAATTTTATAATTATTATCGATTTTAGCTATTACCAATATTTCATTTTAAATCCATATACTTGAGTGTTTTGACGTTGTACTGTACAATATCACACATACATACAAATAGATCACGTACGGTTATACACTTGAAATAGTAACCTACACGGTTCAATATCTTAAAACTTTTATTGGTCGAAAAGTCGATATGAATGTAGTATATGTAGTCCCAGTAGTAGTTGTGTGCATATTGCCACTTGAATTGTAAAACTGATATTGACCGAACCGGCAAGTATCTACTTATTCCGTACGGATATGGCAATATTATCATATTTATTTGTTTTTCCGATCTTAAAATATTTATTTTCTGATGGTTTTACAAGATGTCAGCAACTTGCAGCAAAATAATAGGATTTTTAAAATGTTTTTATTGTTCCGGTTCACGCTTGGAGTAGTATTAAAACAAACATACATGATAATCAACAATTTCTCCTTTATAAGTCACAAATATAAGTAGGTATGTGTAAAAATTATTGAAAATTTGTTATAGACCGATTCCATACATTTATTTCGGTGTCTTCTTCAGTGTTTGTTCTTGCATAAAGACGGTGTTACCGCTAAACAATTATAGTGACGAACCTTTCTGAAAAATTACTGTGTTTTTTTTTTTTACTCTTTTGGGAGAGAAATACCCTATACAGCTGAACTCTTTTTTATGCGGTCCTTTTTCGTGCTATTTTGTTTTGTGCGTTTTTTTATGCGGTTTTTTTAAAAAATGGCTATTAAAATGCATAATATAGGTAAATCAAATTCAAGAGACAGTAAGAAACTTAAGCATTTACTATAATAAATTTCTTTGATAAAAATACTTTTTAACGGCTTTTAAGCATTTAATCAATACATTCCTTAAGAACATAAATTATTGCAACATTTAATTTTGTTACAGATGTATTTTTCGAAATTTTCATCTTATAAAATTTAACTAAATTTTTCTACGTTAAACTAATGCTTTATCTTGTTTATAAAAGCAACTTCTAAGGAAATTTCTAAGTTTTGAGCGTTTTGAGTGATGTTTTTTCGATGAAACTTTTTTAATCCGGTCCCGACGAATCGCATAAAAAAAGTTTTTTGTACAATCTGGATTGAACTATACTTTTATAGCTATTTATGATATTTATGAATACATTTTTTTTGTGCGATTTTTTTTTATGCGCCCCCTATCCACCGCACAAAAAAGAGTTCAGCTGTATTCGCGTTGTTTTAACTGTTTTTTATTCTCTTGTTTTTGGCCTCTTTCGACTCATTTTTAATCTTGTTTAATCATAAATAAATGCGATACTAGTCCTTTGAATATCATGTTAACATGAAACTATTTTTAAAAATATTTACTATTTTTATTTATTTATTTTGTTAATAAAATTTAGTAAATATTTTTGCTCTCCTAGTACTTACATCCGGATATTTTCTAGGCAGCTTATACAAGCTGGTCAACAATTCATAAATAATAATTCTATAAGGCTCTTTATCGGTCCATTGCACGAAATTTTTTGAAGTTTATGATCGAGTTTTTTTTTATATTTTTTATTAATGCTAAAGATGTAAGGTTTTTAAAAATATATATATTCTTTTTGCGTTATTTAATTGGACTTTTATTGAAATTTGTGTTGACAAAGTTTGGCTGGTGGACTCGGTTCGCTTGTGTGACCGATTCTACAGAAATGGTTATTATTGAATTTCTTCTGTATCAGTATCACTGTCATTATTTAAGAAAATTTCATCTCCAATCTGTTCTTCGGTACCCAAGTCATTGTCATTGTATTACTTGATATACTAAATTTAATTCTTTTTATATCACAGATTGATTTACCATAACTTAACAAAGTTTAGCGTGTTGCCCAGAGCATATTTTAACAGATTTTCACTGGGCGACATGGAGGGGAGCGAATACACGTGGTCCGGGGAGGTATTGAATACCGGAAACCCCCTACTTCAATTGAATGATCCAAGGCCCTTCCAGGAAAAATTTGACATTTTGAAGCCTCAAAACGTGATTTTAAGCCTTATTTTAATATTAAGATTTTTTACGTACACACGCACATCCACACACACACCACTGCATAGTCCATACTAGGGATGTTATGGATATGAAATTTCGGATACGGATATTTAAAAACATTTTTTTCGATTTCGATTTCGGTTACGGATATGCAGATATATCGGATAATGTTTCGGATACGGTTATGATTACGGATGATTGCTTTTAATGAAAATTTTTTAGTAAAAAGAGGGAAATTTTACTCCAACAAGCGAACATTAAACACGAATCAGTGGAAATCTATCAAAAGGAATACATGCAGCAAAAATTTGTTTCAACTTAAACTTAGTTTTCCAACGGCAGTTGTCTCTTCTTATCCGAAGCAAATCCGAAACTTTTATTTTCGAATACGGTTTCGGTTTCGGTTTCGGATATTTAATTATTTCGGATATCCGGTAGTTTTGGTTACGGTTACGGATATCCCTAGTCCATACCGCCACACTATAAGTACCTGACCTGGACCACAACAAAGTGACTCATTAATTCTCATATTAGCGAATCTTGTTTTGTACCTTTTACAAAGCTTAAAAAGAGTAATAATTTGCATGAGACGAAATTTTTAATTTTGAAAACGTTACTTAAAATGATTTTGTCTTTTAAAAATTTGCCGGCACCAGCTACCTCCACTGAGCGACAAAATCTTGGAACTGGGCGACACTTGTGTTGCCTAGTTAACATGTTATTTTATGCACTGGTCACTGTTGCATCAATAATAAAATGACATGAATTCAGTTCGCATCCAGTCTACCATTCAGACAAGCTCACAATGATACGAAAGCGAACCGAATGGCCCATTCCGTTTTCGTTTCACTTTCATGTCTCTGTGCGCTGCAGGTTTAAGGATCCACAAAGTCCGTAGTTGGTCAATAATTTGTACTGAAACATGAGAGAGTCGTTTGTGTAGCGCTGACAATAATTATTGAATTACATCCTGTATCCTGGATCCACTAATAGCCTTTATTTTAACGGTTTTTTATTTTTTATTTCATTACCTTCGTGTAACAAAATTATAAGCGGTGAAAATCAAAACTGAATCGTTTGTTGAGCTGAATAAATTCAAATATTTTTTTTATTTGTATATTTTTCAAATAGGTATATGGGTATTATGAAATAGAATGATACATAATGTGTCAATACAAAGGGAGCATTATATTAAAATTCATATAACATATCCTATTTGCTACATTAATAACGAAACATTTATTTTGTCTAATATTGCTAGAGCTAAAAGGTAATGTACAAACTATAATACCATGTGTTCAAAGTTATTTGCTACTTTCTTTTATATTCTTCTACTGTTGTCAGCTTTTAATCAGATATTTTGGAGCCTAAACAAGTCGGTATTTTATAGATTTGATGATCAGCCATTCTTTAGTTAAGGACATGACATTTTCGCGCACATTTACACGCCTTCTCATAAGAAAAAAAAATAGAAGTTATTGTTTTCTTATAAATTTTCAATACTAAGCAGATAGACAAATATGTACACAATATTTGTACTGAATATAAAATACATAACATTATTAGTTTTAATACTAGAGCTAATAAAGTTTGTGTTACGGACGTGACAAAAAAGTACCTTTTTGTCGCGTCCGTAACATATGTCTAGCATTAAAATTAATAATGTTATGTATTTTATATTCAGTAAAAATATGTCTATCTGCTTAGTGTACACATTTGTCTATGTGCTTAGTATTGAAAATTTATAAGAAAAGAATAACTTCCATTTTTTTTTCTTATGACAAGGCATGTAAATGTGGGTGAAAATGTCATGTCCGTAACTAAAGAATGGCTGTATATATATCACTTTGAATATTTTTAAGTAATTAATTTTACCTGTCAGTAGATAACAAGTCGGGAGCGAACTAACCTGCGACCCTTTTTCAAGATAAGATTAAAATCTGACCGCGGCGCAGCGGGAGCGAACTAGTATGCACCCATTGTACTGCAAAGGATATGTTTCAAAAGAATGGCTCTAATATTATTTTGTTGTTAAAGCTAAATACACCAACAATCCCGGAAAATTGACTTTGTTTATTGCATCCAGTGCTACAGATAACCTTGAACACAGTATACAGTACGTACTCTTTGCGCCGGTAGTCGGACTAATAATAAAATGGACCATTTTGTATGATAGACAATACATAGGTAATGAGATCTGTTTTATGTTTAAAAAGGTTTTCACAAAACTTTGACAAAGAGACTATTGTGTAATATATCATGCTTTAGTACTATTTTGTATAGATATCTGTAAACAAAGGCGGGTTTGTAATTAGAAATTAAATAACCTCGGGGGAATTTTTCAGTACCTATATGGGCTTATTTTATTAAAATAAAATTTAGACGTGTTTTTAGACTTAATTACAAGTAAAATTATTGATCATACTGATTAGGTTTGTTATTAAATGGTTAAAAAATTGTTTATTTACCTAAGATTAATATTGGTTACTAGTTGTGCTATTCGTCTGGAAAAGTTCTGGAGGATAAATCACATATTATGCAACAAAATTAGAAAATTACCTCGCTCTACTACGGAAGCTTGTTTTTCGTTTTCCCAAAGCGGAGTAAACGTCAAAATTTTATGAAAATATTTCGAAACGAGAGTAAAAATGAGGCACATAATAAGTCTCTCAATTAGAACTCAATGTCGGTCACCAGTGACCATCCATATATCTAAAGCACCGAACAGATCGGCTTACTGTAATACAACCGCAATTTGACTTGATTGTGGTACGGGGCACAGTATGGTCAGATTGAACATTCACATCAATCCGGTCAAATCGATTTAGATAAAGACAAGTACAACAACTTGGAACAATATAGAAGCCCTATGATATAATTTTATTATACTGCTTGACCCATACCTAAACACTAAAGTATATGTACACCAAAACCGCATGTTTTGGTTAGTTTATCACCTTTTCCTCTTTTACGTAAAGTATAAATTTTATAACTTGCACATCAATTTTTTTTTTGTTCAACGGTTTTATTCTTCACTTAAAATTTGACCGGATCATTGACGGCACGCAAAATGTGACCGCACTAACCACATCGAATTGGTGTGAACACGTACATTTAAATACATCTATTAAATTGACCATGCAAGCGACCGCCCGTGCAGTGTAACCATAGCCCGTACGGCTCTGTATAAAGCATATAAGCAGATCTTTTGTGTTCACTCTATATCTGTTATATTTTTTGCATTACAAAAACGATATTACGTTTCCTTTCTCATGCATTAATTTAAAATTCATATTAAAATATTAATTCTACATAATACCATGGTACGAATAGCAGTAGGCCTTTACAAATAATATTCAGGTAATATCAATTCAAATAAGTAAATAATTATTTCCAATTATTCTTTCCTAACGTAACCAACCCTAGATAAAATATTGTCTATTATTAAGAAAACTGTAATTCAATTAAATAAAAAGAAAAAAAGTAAAAAGAATACATATCTAACAAGGAATTTGTAGAAAGCAGTTAATAAAAAGTACTTAGTGGTAATTTACTCATTTTATTACCTGTTAAAATAGATTTGAATACTTATATTATTTATTGAAAATATAACAGCTAAATTTCAATTGCTAATAAAATTATAGTAAATTATACAGTATTTTAATAGTATAATTTTTTGTGGAGTACTTTAATAAACGGTAATCATAAAAACTTACTTCATATTTTATACTGTTAAGTTAAATATCATAAAACATGAACTGTTATTGTTTATGCCCCCCTCCTACCGCATATCTTTCTTTTATAAATAAAACATGGTTTTGCACATTTATAATAATTATATTTTTTTACTACACAAGAAAAAATCTGTACCTGAAAAGCATAAAACTGTAAGCGCCAAATTAGTAGGGGTTTTTGGATTTTTTGAAAAGGAGACGAAAAAATGATTTTTTTTAAGCGGCCGCTATTTTGTGAAAAAATTTATTTCTTCAAATCGTCCAACTAATTCTACATCCTTGTTTATTAAGAATTAACTAAAATGTTATGTTTCAGATCACCAGGAGGGTTGGAATCACGTCAAGCAGGAGGCATCTTTTTTGAGTCCTCATTTTGCGGGCCTGTACCGGTTTCTATTTTGAATTTTTTTAAAATTTTTATACAATTTTATATTTTTCAAATATCAATAAAAAACTGGTAAAAAAAATGGATTTTTTTATTACGCCCGTAAAATCACCTCAAAATCGGGCAACTAGACTAGAATACCCCCTTAATATACATTAATAGTTTGTGAATTTGTTTATGTGTATCATGAAAACAATTTATTGTTAGCATTGCAGAAACTGTGTCATAATTTTAACACATAATTAAGTTACAATATTGTTTTTAATGCATTAGAAACTATCAGCTTTAATTTGTCTCTATAATTTTTACATTCGCTAATAAGGTTAGATATCTACTTTTGAGGAGAAAATTTAAATTTAGAAACTGAACAGGGAAACGTCTTAAAAATTATAACAATAATAATACACATATTTAAAATAACAAGAATCACTTTTATAGTATTTTACAAAGAACTCTCTTCAACATAATATCCACATAATTTTTACACATATAAAAACAGAAAACATCACTAATTTTTTTTACAACAGATTCATGTCATATTTCAACAAAGAAAAATTCACATTCACTGACACGCGTATTTGGAAAATATTTCCGTATTCAGAGCTCAATGTATCTGAGCTCGGGTATACATTCAATGTTTAAAAGCATAATTCGGTACTTGAAAATATACCCATTAAAAGCGCTGAGCTCGGGTATATTTTCAAACTCAATATTTAATAAGAATAGTATGAAAAACATTGACAATACTAAAATTGACACTTTAGTGAATTTTTTTTTGCAAATGTGAGTGAATACCTATATGAGGGTCGAATTAAAAAGACTTTAATGAGTATCCATTTGTTCATATAAAATTTTATAGACTAATATTAAATATTTCCAAACTTAATAATGCAAATTCACCTAAAAAAATTGCAAATTATACAAATGATATTGCAATGATGAGTCATTTCAAATTAAAAGAAGAAAAAAAATTATTAAAGTACATAATTGTAGCTATCGTTATGTATAGAATTTTTTTTTACATTTTTTTCATAAAATAGCAACGGATTCAAAAATTTTTCGTTTTGTTTTGTTTTGTTTTCGTTGAATTTTGGTCTAAATTTTTCACAGTATATTCTCAATATGTTGTATTTTCGAAATAAACAAAAAAAAATTTTTTCTATTTTTTCAATCCAAGTTACCACACTACTATCTTAATTGTACCAAATATTTTTCAGCGGATTCGAATTCAAATAATATTGTCCATATTACGTCACATAAGCGCTCGTGAACTATCGGCCCGTTATCGGTTCTAAGTTTGAAAATTTATTTTTATTTTAATATAACTTCTTAATTATTTCGTTTAAAAATAAAATAAAAAGAGTTTTCTTATAAAACTTATATATGATCTTTCCATTTATAACAAAAAAAATTTTTTTTTCAAAAACCTAATTTGAAAATTTCAAAATAATTATTAAGGTGCCAATTAATTTTGAATCAGAATTTACTGGACTTGAATTTACTGAACTAAAGACAACTGCTGCCATTGGCTAGAAAATATGAAAAACAAGCACTTGGTTCACTGTCGCTCCGAAAATATACACCATTAACAAGTATTAATTCGCGACAAATAATTTTTTTCACTTTAGGACTTGTTTCACTTTGGCTCTGGACGCCTGATATTTCCTTCCAAATAAACGTTCGATTCTTTTTTATCTATGTATTTCATAATATCAAAATTAATAATCCACTACACAATGGTCCATTCATTTTTATGGGTTTTGGCTCGAACCTCGAATGAGCTACATACGTTACTCACTAAACCATTCTCATTGTGCTCGTTCATTGTCATCGACTTTTATAATTCATGTTAATGACAGTTGTTGGACGTGTATTTGACGACATTGTAATACACATACCGTATTACACTACACTCGCCATGTATTCATAGAGACACTGTCTGTGTATGGCTCAAAGCCAAATTGTAATTACGGTAATTTAATAATTTGAGATGATCATACGATGATATGTTTTGTATATAAAATAATTAGTAATTCAGATGAGGGACTTGTTAAGGAAAAGTTGGAAGGAATAAGGATGGATATTTATTGAAAATTTGTTGAATATTTTCGAATATTAGAGTAAGAGTAAGAGGTATTGGCATAAAATAATTAAATTTTTTCCTTGCATCAAATTTTGTGTTAGATATTAGATTTATATATGTAAATACTGGTAGCCGATCGTTAAGCCAGTCAGATCATGGTATGCTTAGTTATATACAGTCATTTCATGAAATTCCGAATTAGAAGCCAGCAATTTCATTGAAACGATTAATTGAAAGTAAAGCAGATCAAATAATATTTGACATATTATGGTTGATTCAAAGTATAGTGTTGTTACGGAATTTGAAAAGTAAATATTAAATATCCTACAACATTAAAGGTAAGCGCTGACCAGGCGCTGACCGAACGCTGACTGGGTTTATTATTGTACTGTCATACACAAAATTAAGTACAAAAGGTACAAACACAAAATTAAATTTCAAAGGAAAATATTATTAACTTCCCATAGGAAGTTATTGTAATGGATCCGATTTTACGAATCACTAATTTTGACACATCTCCACGTTTCAAGGTCACTAGAATCCGAATCCATCGTTTTTAGCGTGATGTCTATGTGTGCGTTCGTTAGTTCGTTCGTGAATTTTTTTTGTCTCGCATATCTCCCCGAGTAGAAAATT
This sequence comes from Brachynemurus nebulosus, assembly GCA_035578155.1. Classification (NCBI taxonomy): domain Eukaryota; kingdom Metazoa; phylum Arthropoda; class Insecta; order Neuroptera; family Myrmeleontidae; genus Brachynemurus; species Brachynemurus nebulosus. Next base: position 27,675,842 of record JAPWDM010000003.1, read on the forward strand.
TGTAGTGCTGGAATAGGGCCCTGATCCGGTTTGCCGGACTTAAGATAGGCCCCTAATCAGGAAAACTATATGAGGGCCGGACCAAAAATGTAACGCTTTTTCAAATCCGGCCCTGGTCAGGCAGCCTGTTCCGGCCCTGATCGGGAAACCTCTTCCGGCCCGATTATATGGATTTTTTACCATAACATTATTATATAATGGCCTAAGAACCATCCTTGACGTTAAAAACGCCAGTATTTTATTTCAAAATTAAGGAGGGGGTAAGGTTAATTCGTACAAAAAAGGCATATTTTTGTTATTTTTTTGTGACCACACAGTTAAAATCTCTTTATTAAAACCAGTGGTACATTAAAGTATGACATTCGAAGAATATTGTATAGAATTTTTACGAAGAAATATTAAAAAATACAGTAATGGCAGCAATTATTCGGACACGTCTCGGAAAAAAGTAGAATTGCGGTGCCCCTCATAACTTGGTGCTGGATCATTCGACTGGTGCTGGATCATTCGACATAAAAAAATGAACGTTTATTCGTTAGATAATAGTTTTCCTCAGGTAACGCTGGGAGGGTTTTTCGAAATTTCCATTTTTTTACTTTTTTGGAACACTTAGAAAGGAAAAACACGGTTTTTTGCGAAAAAATTCGGCTAATTTGTTATTGTAAAATAAAAATTATTAAGAAATTTGAAAAAAAAACTCTCTAGCGTTCCTCGGAAATTATGGACAGAAATAGTGTTCAAAATTTCAAAAGAATCGGTACTGTAGTTTTGAAGTTATGAGGGGCATCGACATTGAAAACGTGAGCTGTGGGGAAAACGCTTTAATGTTTTAAACATTTAAAATTTTTTGTATAAAACTGATATAGAATACTTACTGCTAAACTAAATTTTGTACTCCACACTGCAAAATATACAGTACAGGTATAGACACGTTTGTACTTGCATTGAAATTTCTATTATAGAACTGATATATATATATATATATATATATATATATATATATATATATATATATATATATATAGAGAGAGAGAGAGAGAGAGAGAGAGAGAGAGCGAAACATCTGCCAGGTAACAACAAAAATACTTATAACTTCGTCAATTTTGCTCCAATCAACTTGAAACTTTGAAGCAATATTCTTGAGATACTATGCATTCAGTTAAAATTTTATTTAACTCTTTGTTAGGTTAAATTATTTTAACTCTTTGCACTCAAGCAAAAAAAAAGTGATTTGTAAATAGGCTGGTAAGACATGTAGCACATGACAACGACCGACGTTCTTTTTTTGACGGATTCTTTTGACGTTCTAACCTTGTTTCCCCAAAGTTGAATACTAAATGCGCTAAATACGTCCTCAATGCTGTTTTTATTAGTTTTTAATTTTAAAAAAAATAATTCAACGTGATTTTGTATTATTTTATTTACAATTTTTCTAATAAATAAATGTGTTTGCAGTTATTAAATAAAATATTCATGTAATGTGAAGTATGAGCAGTTATTACAGTTCAACATTCAGTGTGTCATGTGGTACATGTCTTATGATCCAACAAACAAAACACCTTTAAATATGGTAGAGTTAATGGACAAACCACCTTGTCATGCTGTACATGTCTTATAAGCGCAAAGGGTTAATAACTTACCCCGCCCTTGAAAAAAAAGGAAATAAGAAACTTGAAACAATTAGTTTTTTGCCAAAATATATTTTGTCTCGCATATCTTGAGAACAAATGATGTTATCATTTGTTTGATAAGGGTGGAGCCCCCACCCTTAGGTACAGAAGTTGAAGCCCCGTCTTGGTGCAAGGGGCAAAGCCTCATCGGGGGCCCAGGGGAAGTCGCCTGAATTGAAAAAAGAATTATTTATATATAGTAGTCTCTAGTCTTTAAGGACACCCAATGGGAATTTGACAGTGTGGGTAGACCTGTCCCCCAAATTTTTTTATTATCGAGTTAGGATAGTTATGGATACGATATAATTACTTTTTTTTTGGTACCCGGTATACACACAATTAAATACGAAAGGGAATGGAGTTTACTTTTGCTGGCATTTTGGAATTAAATTGTGTTGTATACCTTGGAGAGAGTAGGCAAACTATATGTAGGTCTTTGCTTGATTTTTTAGTACCTTTATTATGGTACAAAAATTAAAGTTAGAAAATTATTAGGGTTTCCATCCAAGATAAAATCCCAGTGATTATTAATTATAAGAATTAATAAAAGTGTAGTAGGCGTTGTTATTTTTAGCATACATGCGTGTAAAGGGTTATTTTTTGTACAGCTGGATATGTGGCTGTATGTAAAACGTAACTTACAATAAACAAGCAATTTCATGATAGTCGTAGATAAAATATTTAAAATTAATTGTTTTCAACACAGTTATTCCTAGAAAAGGTTACTTAGTATCATCTACAATTTTACAAAGTTTAATTACTTTTGCCTCTATGGAACATGCCAAAATCAGAAGGATTATGATTGATTTATGAACAAATAAACTATTAACAATAATTTTGGCAAAATAGAAGAATCGAACAGTAAAATACTAAAATAGTTAAATATATTACCCACAAAAAACAAAAATAAAAATAAACGCCATTATTCAATTTTTTTGCAAAGAGAAAAATGTTTTAATCAAAATCCCGACAGCACTCAACACTCACCATTAGAGCTGGTCAGTAATATTTTCATTAAAATTGTCGGTCAACTATATACATACATATATGGTTAAAATATTCATTCACACAACATACATATAATATTTGATTGAAATATTATATTCTCGTTGTCTAGTGCACTGCATTTAATTTATTCATTAGGATGAATTATATCGCGCATACTCTGTCTCAACCTCGTATCTGAAAACTCCCAATTTTTGGACACAAAAAAAAAACATATTTTAAATTCGTGTTTTCATCACTATGAGCTTAAGATTTATGCTAATTACACCCTTTGATGTTGGCTACCCATATATATATAAATATATATAGATAAGTATATATGTAAATAAAGTATCTAATATGTTTTTTGTGTGTCCTAAAACATGTAGCTTTTGATATACGAGGTAGAGACAGCCAACGCGCGATATACGGAGTGTCAATTTGAAAACAAGCCTGTCCTCATATTTTTGAAACTGTAACAGGTTACTAAAATTTACCAAAACGGTTTCTAGAATATGGAGGTTGAGAGGGGGGGGGGTTGTAGCAACCACTATGGCCACTTTAGGTTCAGCTATTACAACTCTACGTTTTTAATTTGTAATTCTGCACATCAAAAACGCTATTCATTAGTACAAAACGTAAGGTTAACTTATCGATCATTTTTTAAAGAAGATAAAAAATTCATTTCAGAAGACAAAAGTTTCATTAAGTTAGAGAATAATGAAAATCATCCGACGGAACATTCGACCTTGATTCGATTCCGTGATTTTTAATTATAATTACGATAACTATTATTATAATTGCGATAACTTCTAGAAAATCTCTTAATTAACTCCGAATTTCAACTGGATTAAAAATTACTCCACATCTGTATCAAATCTGATATCGCCTTAATCATTTAACGTAATTTTACAATATTAAATTTTTATCCTACGAGAACATATGTCCGCGATGAAAAATAATCTTAATTAATAGGTAATATCTGGTTCTAAACCAACTTTCTTTAACAGACAATATAAAATCTTGAAGCTTGTATTTTTCTCTGGAAACGTTTAATCGAGAAAGAGTATTCTCTGCTTTATAACACACTGACTAATTATATATTCTAAAATCTTAAGACATGTGCTATGCATAGTTCGTTAAAATATGTAACTCGAAAAATCTAAACTTGATCCCTCTCAGGAACTTAATCGGCATAAAAGTGTCTTATGTCCTAGTCAAAAGCAGACAAATAGCCGTTTTGGCGTGGTTAATTTAATTTAATTTACTCCTTGTACAACTCCTTGTACTCCTTGTGGAACAATTTCTTGCAATAAAATGTCTACGAAGTACCATGAATTATTATGTATAAAATTTTGGACTTCGATTGGTTTGCTGCTAAATTAAAATTTGTTATAAATTATAAATAATGTTTAATTTAATTGCATGAATCAGAATGCCAATCAGTAATGGCTTCCAGGTCCAGTTGTATATCAAAAATTTTGTTAATCGTACGTTTAAACATTTATTAAAATCACACGGTGTTTGTTTTCGTTTATATTCACTTGCGAATACTACGCCATGCTACCAAAATTATTTTAAATATGAAAATTTACACCACTAGCTAAAACTGAAGATAAGCCCAAATGGTAGTATTAATAATTCAAATAAAAAAATCATAACAATAAATACAGTTTAAATTTAATTTATTAAAATTATTGAACTGTAAAAACCATTATAAAAAAATAGTGTACAATTAATTGCCTCTATCAATCAGATAATTTAATTACTGGATAAATCAACTATAGATAAATATAAAATTTAATATAAATTATTTAGTTATCCAATTCAGGTGGATAATGCCTACTCTCGGATCTTCAAAACATACACACCACAGGAACTTCAAAAACCTATATAAATAGTCTTTTTTGGGTCCCTTCATGTTAATTAAAAACTATTTTTTGTGCTTATAACTTTGTTATTGGTGATAAACTTTTTTTATATTTTTATACTTTTATATTTTTTATAACAATGTAACAACGTAAAAATTTTTTTGTATATTTTTCATCACTTTCTTAAAAAATACTTGTAAGTATTTAATTTACATATATTTTTTCAAATATTTTTCAGTTATTCTAATCTATATTTATACAATTTTTAGTGACTCTGACATGTTTTCTTTTACTTTTTAATTTAATACAAAACGTCTGAAGATGTGCTGCTAGCACGAAACCATGGTAGCGCCAAAACTTAAAATATAACCTTGTTGTTTATTTTTTATTTTCTTTTTCTTATCCGGTGACCTAATTCCCAAATCCTCAAAATAAAAAATTTTAATAATTTATTATTAAATGTTTAAAGCTTATTATTAAACTTAGTAAACGATTACATGGGTTAATTTGGACTAGTTGGTCTGTGGTGTATCGGGTTCGAATTCAAATTGAATGAAAACATTCGAAACCGATACTTTTTTCCTCACTAAAACTTGAAGAATACTTGAAGTGTCTTGTATATTTCCCAGATCCTGCAGAGGCAATGGAATAAACCCTCTCATATACGACGAGACATACAATACACCCGAATGGAGTGTTATACAAGATGTACGGTAAATATATTTTTTGATAGGGTTGAATGTGGCGTTGAGTTTATTAAAAATAAGCTTTTTTAGGTGATTTCTATTTATTTTTCCCTCGGCTTAATATGGCGGTGGTTTAAAATAACCGGTTTCCGGTTTTTTTCTTAGAAAATACAAACTTTGTTTTCAAAAAATTTTTATCTTACAATAATAATAATTATAGGTATCTAATTTAATTCATTTTTCGTCTAACCCGTTCGAAACGTTCATTAACCTGTTTACAAGCAGTACTACGCACTGTCTTAATTTTTATAAATTTATCTTTTTCCCGAACTTAATTTTTCTTTTTTCCGAAAAAAATCCAGTTAATTGAAACAAAAATCTTGTTTTATAATGGAGTCGGATAAAGAAAGCATAAGGAACTGTTTCCCCCCTCAAATTTTTTTTTTTTTTTGTAGCATGTTAATTACATCGAAGACTATACGAAATGAACATTTTCTACCACTTGCAACCGCCGCTACGAAAGTTATCGGCCATTTTGTGAAAAATCGACCATTTTAGTCGTACTTTCTAAATATAGATGAATATATCTCGGTATGTGTAGGTCTAAAAAAAACGAAAAAAATTGAGGCTATTCACTACGATATAGTCTACCAGCGGTTACAGTATGAAATTTTTATCTACACACATAACCTTAAAAAAAAATAAAAATTGGAGATATTGGTAAATTTTGGTTTTTTGGTTTTAACTTGGGATGTTTTAAGTGAAATTTGATGAAATTTTCAGAAAATATACTTTATAACGTGGACAATAACTGGTTAAAATTTCAAGTCAAAATATCTAACAAAAGCCCCGAAAATTAACGTCAATTTTGAAAATTGATTGGCCAATGGTTTTTGTGCATTGTATCGTAGGAGGTTCTTTTTCCTTTTAAAATGTAGGTTTTTTTATGACGATGGATAAGAAAAAATTTTTAAGCTTGAAAAAAAGCGAAAAAAATCGATTAAAAATTCAAAATCGTCGGCTATGAACAATATTTGAAAAATAATTTAAATCAAGTAAACTGCCGTAATTTAAATATCAGTTTGAATAATTTGTGCCATAGGGTTACAGACTTCCAAATGAGGATTACAGGAATCGTACGCGATTAAAAAACCAAGTTTGGAGAAATTAAGGTTTAATTATTTTCAAAAATACGCAACATCAAACGTGTACTACTACAAAAAATTAAGGTAGCAAAGAAAAATTGTTAATTTTTGAGTGATTTTTGAAGGGCTGTATTTACGTGAAAAACAGTCGTATCGAGATGATTAAAAAAGCATTTTGAAGCTATAAGATTCTAGTTTTGAGACATTTCGCCCAAAAATTTTTAGGAGTAGGTAACTGTAGCAGTTATCGAGAAATTCTAAGGAATAAGAAAAAAAAATTTTGAAAATTTTTTGCTCTTTTTCTTCGGTCTACGGGCTTGTTTTTTTTTTTTTTTACAGTAAAGTCATGGTATTGACTTGATAGCCTGCTTATTCAGTTTCAATTTCCCTTCTTAAATTTTTCTCTACGTTGAATTGTTCCGGAGATATCCAACTTTGAATGAAAAGGGATCCTTTTTGCTTTAACCATCGATACTCTGTAACCAGTGATCGAACAGAAAATTAAAGGGCAGTTTTTCAATCTGGAATAAATTTCTGACATGGTTGTGCCGCGTACTTTAGGAAAAAAATTTTCATCCTTAAATTTAACTTGAAAAATGTGAAAAAGGGGACTTTTTTCCTTGTTGCGAAAAATTGCCTGCATTCTTGCGAATGTTTTTGGAGAATCTAATCTTTGTACGAATTTTTATACATCACTGTACCCCCAATAATCCTGTAAATCAGCAGATCGATCTATTGAATGGTTTTCCTAAACTGTTTGTTCAAAATTTTAGAAAAAAATTAAAGTAGCAAAATTGAATGGAAAATTCAATTTTTTTCAACTTTTTTCAAAATTAGTCGTCTTTTATCCATTAAATTTGAAAATTAAAAAAAAAATTTTTTTGTCAGAATTTTTTTTAAAAATTGTAATGAATTATTTTGTTTTTAAATTTTTTTTTTTTAAATTTAATTTTAATTTTTAATTTTTTTGAAATTAAAAAAACCTGAAAAAAAAATTTTTTTCTTTTTTTGTTCCCTTAATTTTTTGTAGTAGTACATATACGCTCCCACCCACCTCACAAGCTGCAAATTCAACAGCAACTGCAATAATTTAAATCAAGTAAACCACCATAATTTAAATCAGGGGTGGCCAACCCAAATGATATTGCGGGCCACTTTGGAAGCGCATCAAAGTCCACGAGCCGCATATAAAATTATGTGTTCCCATATATTATGCATTTTTTTAATACATTGGTTTTCACTAGCTTGGTCAGTATAAAATAAACAATTTTGTATAAGTGTGATGAATTTCGCAGGCTAAAAAAAGTTCTAGGCGGGCCACATGCGGCCCGCGGGCCGCGGGTTGGCCACCCCTGATTTAAATACTATGAGTTATAATAATTTCTCCCATACAAGGGTTACAAGCTTCCAAATGAGGATTACACGAATCGAACCCAATTAAAAAACAACTTTGGAAAAATTAAGTCCATAGTTCGTCGAAAGGCTCATAGGTGTTAAGCCACTTAGTTTGTTAATACACTCTTAAAGAATGTAGCTTGTGGATGGCTGGGAGCTTTCAGCTTATATGTATACTTTTAATGTTGTGCATTTTTGAAAACAATTGAACCTTAATTTCTTAAACTTAATTTTTTAATTGGGTTCGATTAGTGTAACCCTTACATGGAACCTTGTGACCCTTCTATGGAACTAATTACTACTTAAATTTTTAAATTATAGCGGTTTACTTGATTTAAATTATTTTTCAAATATTGTTCATAGCGACGATTTTGAATTTTTAATCGATTTTTTTCGCTTTTTTCAAGCTTAAAAATTTTTTCTTATCCATCGTCATAAAGTGCATAAAAAACCTACATTTTAAAAGGAAAAAGAACCTCCTACGATACAATGCACAAAAACCATTGGCCAATCTATTTTCAAAATTGACGTTAATTTTCGGGGCTTTTGTTAGATATTTTGATTTGAAATTTTAACCAGTTATTGTCCACGTTATAAAGTATATTTTCTGAAAATTTCATCAAATTTCACTTAAAACATCCCAAGTTAAAACCAAAAAACCAAAATTTACCAATATCTCCAATTTTTATTTTTTTTTAAGGTTATGTGTGTAGATAAAAATTTCATACTGTAACCGCTGGTAGACTATATCGTAGTGAATAGCCTCAATTTTTTTCATTTTTTTTTAGACCTACACATACCGAGATATATTCATCTATATTTAGAAAGTACGACTAAAATGGTCGATTTTTCACAAAATGGCCGATAACTTTCGTAGCGGCGGTTGCAAGTGGTAGAAAATGTTCATTTCGTATAGTCTTCGATGTAATTAACATGCTACAAAAAAAAAGAATTGAGGGGGGAAACAGTTCCTTATTCACTAAAATTTGGAGCTTATCCGACTCTGCTATTAGCTTTTAACTAGTAGATTTGCTCCATCCCTAACCGGATATTTTTCTGAAATCAAAATTAGCCTATGCCCCTTTTCGTATCATTTGATGATAACATACTGTATTTCCAGTCATTCATTTTTTTATCCAGTCAGCTGTCGTAGTTTCACAGTTTTGTTTTAAATACATTTTCCTTCGGGGAATGAGGTAAAAAGTTGTGTATTTCCTTTTCCATGCCTCCAGCTATATCTCTCTGTGCAATGTTTTTAAGCTCTTGAGGCAGGAAGGCGGGACGAACAAACAAACAAACAAACAATTATAATATTCGTATGATTATAAAGAGGGTGCGCGTAAGTTAGTTTATTTGTTTATATGTAATAATGGATTAACTCAGAAACTAAAGAACTACTGATTTTGAAAATTATTACATTGTTAGAAGTCTAATAAATATATTATATTAAAGATTCAGGGTGGACAAATATAATAGAAAATGTTTCATTCTAAATAGGATTCGATAATAAATCAAGGAAAAGAAAAATCTGGTAATTTCGAAATAGTATTGGAATCTGTTATATACTGCCGTGCTAAGCGTAAAGGTAGTAACTCGTTTTTTTTTTTACGAAAATGAGTTATTAGTTTTAGGCAATACATAATTAATTTTTCAAAATTTCTATCTTATAGTTAAACGAAATAAATAATTATTTAATTAAATTAAGCTCTATAAAAATAGCCTTACTTTTAGTCCCTAAATACTACGCTGTTCTGGCGCATCTATCAAATACTAAGTAATTTTTGTCGTTTCCTACATTAACGTGTAGATGTCACTCTATGTGTCATATTACTTCTATTACACGTCTGTTTGTATATCAGTTCCCAACTCCTACACGGAGAGAAAATTCCTATAAAAATTACTGTGTTCATACTACAATCGACGTGTAACAGGCGAACATATCCAATTTTACCGTACAAAAATTGGATATGTTCGCCTGTTACACGTCGATTGTAGTATGAGCACAGTAATTTTTATAGGAATTTTCTCTCCGTGTAGTGTTATTTTCTTTGTTTGGATATAGATGTCGACATTTTGTAAAAGAAAAGATTAATAAATAAAATTTTTTGGGTTGTATTTTTTTAAAAACATATTCATTGTTTAAGAAAACTTTCTTTATTGGCTTATTAAGAAAAAAAAATGGGTGTTTAAATTTATTTGTCAATTTTTATAAGCCAATTTGATTACCTATCTAAAAATAGTGTTCAGGAATAGGGACTTTTAAGTTACTTCTCTTGTTTAAGTTATCATAATTTTTTAAAACTTTTTACACTGTGCTAACACTTCTTCATATTCGGCCACTACTGCCACGTGTACGTGTAAAATTATTAGCTATACTGTGACTGAAAGATACCGGAACATATCTAGCTATATACTGCTGGCAACATAGTTTCGAAATGTGGCTGAACCACAATATTCAACAATATTTTCGGCAATGTGTATCAGTTTTATTGCTCGTTCACGAGTCTCTTCATGTACGTGCAAATCTACAAAATTCATATACACAAAAGAGAAAACCAATTATGGTAGCTGAATATTGTCACTTGTTAAAGCCAGTTATTAGTAAATTATAGGTAGGTACTTTAAGCATTAAAAAAATATCAGAACTTTTTGACGGTGTATTGTCACAACTATTGTCAATATTTCACTTTAAATGTTTCTAGTAGTAAACTGTCAAAGAAGTAAAAATGAATTAAAATTCTCCCAAACAAAGTTAATTCCACCATTAGCTCACAAAGCAGTCAAAGATTTTCAAAACAAAAATATATTTTTTATGCAAACTAGGCGACCATTTTTCAAATTACACAAGTTTTTTTCTATAATTTTCTCAGTACAGAAATTACAAAGAAATATTACGACATATTATTTTGTATTTGCAAAATAATGTAATTTAGTGGTTACTTTGTTTTCTTTTTACTTGCATTAAAGTATTGTATTATAAGAATATCTTTAATATTTATATTACGTACTACAGAGTGTTTCACAACTATACCGATATATTTTGATGTTTAATAAAGGCAGCGAAACACCGTTAAAGATATCTTGCTTCGGTTCAGATAACTTTAGATCTACACTGGGAACATCTGAAGCAATGATATCCAAAATAGGTTAGTTTCAAGAGACCTCGCAGCTGCGTCGATCCTATGATCTTTGTTCGATATATACCAAATATTTTCTGCATCTGCAAAATTACGTCACACATTGGTTATAATACTGGGATCCTGAATCTAAACATGTGAACTACTTAAATTCGCTACGATCATAATGATAGTGGTCTACTATTGGCATTAGAGGAAGAAATGATGATTTATATTTTTAAAATCAAATTGTGAAAACTTAATTGCAAATTCGAGACTAAATTATATATTACGTACTCTAGTCCCTCATAATAAGGAGTAGAATGTCAATTTGAATCTTACGAGATTAAAAATATTTTTGCTCCCGTTTTTAAGCTAAACAGTAAGCATAATGTATAGAACGTCACTAATCAATCAGCAAACGAAGTTTAAATGAAATAACGTTAATGAATTACTTATTTAATCCTTTTATTTTAACCATAGAGAAATTTTGTTGTCTCAAAATGCCGGACCTTTTACTGCCAGTGAAAAGTTCAATAGATTAGGTTACAAAAAAAGAAAATCAGATTCCAACATTAAAAGAGTGAACCATAGGAATTGTATTGGGTCATCCGGAAAGTTCGTGCCGTTTTTGGTGTAACTGATCATCCCGATATTCTTAAAATGGCCGAAAACTGTGGATTTTGATTGCTCAAAAGTTGGTGCTAATTCTTAACAGTTTGCCTCAGGTTTCGCTTTATTTTTTAAGGGACAAATTCATCATCAGTACACACAGGTCGACCGGATGGAGCTTCATCTTTCAAAGAAAAATTACCCTTTTGAAATCTAGCAAACAACTTCCTATAAATTCTGTCGGAAATCGCATCTTCGCCATAAACACTACAAATATTTCTCGTTGCGTCAGCTGCATTAGTACCTTTTATAAACTCGTATAACATGACATAATGTTCCTTGATGTCTAAGATTGTTCATTATTTCTGACAAAAGAAAATTATTTAAACACTGCTTAAGGATGTATGACACATATTACAAGCAACACTATCGGCCTAACACTAACATGTTGTTGCATATTTCGTTTGCGGTTGCTACTTGAAGAAATATGAATTCATTCGAATGGCTCCGAAAACGGCACGAACTTTCCGGATGACCTAATAAAATATAAATTATATTAAACTATGTTGGTAAAATTGAACATTACTTAGAATTATACTCTATTTCGGAAAATCTGTCATAGATGGCGGCACTTGTACTGTGAATATATACATACCAAAGCATTTTTTGAGTCGTCATATTGCAGGACGGGTTAACTCATCTTAATCATTTAAAGAGTAATTAAAAACAGTAAAACTAAAATTCACAATTGTAGATAAACATAAACAGTTTTTTTTTATACGGTACAATTTCATTGATTTATCGACAGTATACTTGATGTAATGTGTTCTCATACAAGGTAAATGATATTTAAATGACTTTTTTCCTTTGATTTTTCATAATTATAAATTAGTTGAAATCGTGAAAAGCAATATATGCGCCACGAAGCTCAAGTCTTTCTTTTGATCACTATGTGGATTGTTACCCTATGGCTTTTACAGGCCCCTTATCAAGAGTCCTCACACTTGCGATTAAAAGACACACTCTTATCCCTTGGTATAAAATATACTATTGTTTTGGGAATATAATTATTCATAATAAAATAATTAATTAAAATTTAACGTACAATATTTGCTATAGATTTCAAATAGACGTGTATTAAGTGTTAGTTTTTCTTTGGCTTCATAGCAGCCAGTTAAGGGTAACATTGTTGAAAATTCAGTAGAAACCATATAATTCGACGTTTAAGTAACTTTTCGTTTCTTCATTTGGTTGTTACCTTTTTTAAGAATTTGTTCGAACTTCACCAAGTTTCGGGATACCCTGTACACACATACACAAGACAACAGGTTAGTTAATCTCACTTGTACAAGTTATAAGAATGAAAACAGAGAAATATTAAAATTGCAATGGTACCTCTACACAGTTACAATAAAAGCATATAAAAAGTCCTACATAGAGAGAGCAGTAAGTTTTCAAATATAATCCTGATTTAATACGTACCCGACCATGACATAACGTTTATCTAGATTATAACAGTGGTTGATGTTCCTACACAACTCCTCCGGTGCCTTGGGGTTGCAGCTCGTTGATTCGCGCAACTTCTTCCTGGCTGTTGGTTGGCAAATATATAGATATAATTTTAGTCGACTTTATAGAAAAGTACAGTAGTAATATAGTAGTCACTAATGACACTGACAAAAAAGAGTTTTCTGTTTAATCATCCACAAGGAGATAACTTTAAGGAGAGAATGAAATTTAAAAAAAAAAGTCTACATTTCTAAAAGCATTTTTATTTAACCCTTTTGCTACGACGCATTACCAAAACTGTTAGCGAAGAATAGTTGCATTATTAACAAAATTCAGAAAATATTTTAAAACGTTCTTCTAGTGGGTAGAGCCATTGCCTACGACGAAACGTAATAGCAATTTTTCTCCCGTGTGCTTGAAATAAATTCCGACAGTTTTTCAAATGTTTCAACAACCCTGGACATTTTATGATCTTTTTACTAGAGGAAACCATATGCAACGGCAAACGGTTTCCCCCTAGGTTATAATAACTTGAATACTTTTTTCCAAAACGATTTTCCCAAACTATCTCTGTATGGATTGTTTATTTGTGCTCGTTTTTTTAATCATAATTTCAGCCATTCCTTTTAAACGTATCCCTTGCAGTCAAAACGGTGCATTCTAGTTCGCTCCAGCGGTCAGATTTTAATCTTATCCTGAAAAAGGGTCGTAGATTAGTTCGCTCCCGACGTGTTACCTACTGAGAGGTAAAATTAATTACCTAAAAATTTTCAAACTCATACATATACAGCCATTCTTTTGTTACGTACGTGACATTTTCATGCCGTTTACACGCCTTCTTATAAGAAAAAAAAATAGAAGTTATTTTTTTCTTATAAATTTTCAATACTAAGCAGATAGACAAATGTGTAAACAATATTTGTACTGAATATAAAATACATAACTTTATTAATTTTAATGTTAGCTGTGTTACGTACGTGACAAGAAAGTGCCTGTTTTGTCACGTCCGTAACACAAACTTTATTAGCTCTAGCATTAAACCACATAATGTTATGTATTTTATATTCAGTACAAATATTGTTTACACATTTGTCTATCTGCTTAGTATTGAAAATTTATAAGAAAACAATAACTTATATCTTTTTTTTTCTTATAAGAAGGCATGTAAACGGCATGAAAATGTCACGTACGTAACAAAAGAATGGCTGATTTATTCAAAAGTTCAGTTCAAATACTAGCATATTTTAAATACTAGGAGAGAATAATAGTTCGAAAACCTTCGAAATATGACAGCTCTCTGTCATATTAAGTATTGAATTAAAAAAAAACTAACATATTTATTTTTCTCGAAAAACAGCTTGAATAGGATAATAGTTCGAAAACGTCATGTGATTATCTTCTTTTCGACAGTGTACAACAAATCTGAATTTTAAATTTTGGCAGAAAATATCCAAAAGCTCAATCTGAGATGTCGGACGTCTCTGACTGAAGAACTCACTCAAGTATTGAGAATTTTTAATGTTCTTAACAAATTTCGTAAAAAATCAAATTGAAATTCCTTAAATATTAAGAAAGATCAACCCCTATGTGAGCCACAATTAATAAGCACAAAAACTTCTTTCAGGGATAATTTCACAAATGATAGAAAATCCGGTTTTAAAGTTAAAAATGTTTATGGGGATTTGTTTCAAATTTGATAGGTGTAATCACAGTGTTACATCTCTATAATTCTATCAATGCCGGAAACCTGAAATTGAAAGCTCTGCCTAAAAGATATTAAAACAACTTTTGACTAAAATAGTCTAATTTTATTTATGTTCTTTTTACCCTAGTCTGTACTGTATAGTATACAATGTATACGTTCTTGATATAAATATTATACTGTAAGTAACATAATATACAAAATTAAAATAAAGAAATCTAATATTACTATTGTTACAATATTTTGAAGAGACATAGATATTAAGTTTTTGCATTTCCGGGACTAAAAGACATGATCTAGTCCTTCATAATAGGGAGTAAAGTGCCACTTCTAGTCCGCTGGGACTAAAAAATTCACTTTTATTCCCAAGGGACTAAAAAATTATTTTGCTCCCGCTTTTAAACCAATCGCAAGCACAATTTACGGAAATTTAACTTAAATTAAATAGCGTTGCTAGGTAATTGAAAATAATAGACAATTTCAAACTTGTAGACAAAGACAAACAGTTATATTGTATTATGCAATTCGAATGATTTATCCAAAGTATACTTGATGGATTATTATTCCATACAATTAGAATGATATTTAAGTAATTTTTATAATTTTAAATTATCCGAAATTGCAAAAAAAAATACAGTATATACAACACGGAACTAATTCCATCCCTCGTGTGATTTGTTGTCCTCGGGCCTTTACAGGCCCTCTTCACAGTCGGAATTAAATAAATCCTCAACGAACTTCACACTCGGGATTAAAACTCACACTTTAGTCCCTTGGTGTATAACGTACTATTAATGATATGTTTCCAAATTTAGTTTTTTTTTTTTTTTATTATTTTAAATAGTCCAAACCTTAATTTTCAGTTTTAAAGTACGAAAAACTATGAAAATTCAAAATTCTTCACTTATATTATTGTTCTTATTATAAATTCGAAAATATACATATGTTTAAACTGTAAAATATATCAAATATTTTAATAAAGGGGCGTCATAAATTTCTTGTACCTATTGGAGAAAGATTATGAATTACTATAACTAATCCATATAATGAATAAAATTTGGGATTACTTAAACGTGGACTTCGAAAATGTTTTCAACGTTAACTGATGGGTCCAAGGGGCCTCACACTTTTTTTTAGTATATTAGACAATCGAATTATCTACAGCAGCTGATGTTAGAAATTTCGAGGTCAATCAGAAAATATCTATTCGAAACTACTAAACTGGAAAAATAAAACAATTTTTTCAATAAAACTAGGTAATATTTAGTTGATAGTGTAAACAAAAATTAACTACATAGAATTCCTTCTATCATAAACAAGACAATATTAAATTTCAACTTGAAAACAATTAATTTTTTTAGCATTCTAAGAAGGAAACAATAAAATATCTTACATAAGAGTTTATTTGAAAGATTTTACATTATCTGGAAATATGATTCCTTTTTTTCTCCCCATTCAATAATATTTATTGAAAACTATTATCGAAAGAAAAGGGAAAAAACTTTTTCTGAAAATGGTAACATGAGAAATTATGTTTGTGCGTGCCATTCACTTCCGTTTTCATATTTTCCGTGAACAAATAATTTATTACAAATTTTTTAACCCCACTCATAAAATGCTATCAATATAATGACTGAGTCTGAAATACGTTTTCTTTTCGTTTTTTCTTTTTTATTTGAGGTAATTGATTATATTAAAAGGCGTTTCTGGGAAAATGTACCAGTTGATTCTTAAGGGAGAAATTAAAAAATGGAAATGCATGGAAAAGTATGTATATATTGAATATATTTTTACGTTCTTTAACATTGTTAAAAACGGTACAAGGTCAACATCTAAAATTACAGTTTTCATTGATTAGTAATATTAATTTCTAGAAAATTAGTTTGTCAGGAAAATTGAAGCTCGGAATATTTTCAAAAATGTGGTACAAATTTAGATTATTAATATTAAATATACAAAAATAAATTATAGTTAGACCATAAAATACCGCTTAAGGAGTATTTTATGTATATTTAATGTCCCTTTAATACTTTATGTAATTTAATTATACATAATAATGATAATTTGTTTAGATTAAATAATCATACAGTTGACTAATTAAAAGACAATGAGCGCTATTCATAGAGAGAATTTAAGATAATTCTTAGATTGAACTTAGCAAAGTTAACACTAAGATTTAACTTAACATTACAATTCATAGACAGATTTTAAAATTGTCCTAGTAGAAACAAGCTTGAAGTTAGTTATAATGATACATTGTGAGGTGTATACAAGCTTTACAATTATTCACCAATTGAAAGCAATCAGAGAAACGAAAAATATTTGAATAGTAGTAGCGCGAAATATTTAAATTAATGAAAATTCTATCAGTAAATAATTAAAATTTTTAATATTTTTGCCGTAATTAATAAAATAATACAAAAGTATACATAGTTATGTATTTTAATTTTTTTTTTTTTTTTTTTTTTTTTTTTTTAATTTATTATATATAGCGCTTTAGCTGCTTCTAGGCTATATGCGCTACAAACAAAATATTTACAAATTCTTTACATAATTCAAATAACATATTTAACTAAATTGTACAAGTATTATAAAATAAATAGTATTATATAATATTTAATAATAACAATTTTATAATTAAGTTGCTTGTTAGTTCATGAGTGTACTTAGTTTAGCGAGATAGGTACAAAATGTTCCAGATAGTTTACTCAAATTTCATTATACACTTTGATTTCTTTTAGGAATTGAAAGGTTAGTTTCACTGCACTTTCACTATCTTTTAAAAGTTCACTAAGATCACTATTCTTTATGCCAATTCTTTTTTGGGTAGTTATGTTCGATGGACATTCACTTAGAAGATGTTTTAGGGTCAGCTGTATTTGACACTTATTGCAAAGTGGAGGGTTTGTTCTTCGTAACAGATATTCGTGTGTTAATTTGCAGTATCCCGTTCTTAGCCTAGCTAAAATGATTTCTTCTTTTCTTGATTTCCTAAACGATGTTTTCCAAGGAGTTACGGTGGTTTTTACTTCGTTTAATTTTTCTAGTTTTCTGTTCCAACTATCGTTCCATGTTTTCTGAAGTAATTGTTTGACGTAATTTATTTCGTCTATTTTTGTTGTTTCATTGACATGTACACCGGTTGTTCTAGCTTCATTGGCTAAGACATCGGCTTTTTCGTTGTATTTTATTCCCACATGACTTGGTATCCACATGAGAATTATCTTGTTACCGGCATCTGTGGCCTCTTGGATTAAGTATTTGATGTTGTTTTCTTGATGATTACTTGAAATAAATTTTAATGTACTGAGAGAGTCAGTGCCTAATATATATTTCTTTGGTGGTTTGTTGCTGATATATTTGATTGCTTCTATTATAGCTGTAAGTTCAGCTGTAAAAATGCTGCAATGTGGCTTAAGCTGGAATGTTTTTTCGATGTTTCCTATCGAGAATGCGCACCCTACTGTGTTATCGGCTTTAGATCCATCGGTGAATATTTGGCTGTATTCCTGATATCTACTGATGACTTCCATGTATTCTTGCTGGTAAACTAGTGGAGGGGTTTGGTATTTTTTATATTTTTCTAAGTTAGTGATTACTTGGATATCTTCTATTTTCCAGGGCGGTATGTTTGTTGCGAAGTTCTTAATGATTTTAGGGGTTTCATATTTTAATTTTGAGATTACTATTTTTGTACGTGCAGCCAAGGGTTTTGGTATTTTACTGTTTAATGTGAATATTGATAGTCGTTGGTCTGACGCAAATAAAACGTTATTTGGGTGGTTGTTTAAACATTTTAGTCTAATTAGATGTTTTATTATCAGCCAATTTCTTCTGTTTTCTAATGATGGTTCTCCTGATTCGCAGTAGATACTCTCGATCGGACAGTTTTTATATAGCCCTGTAGCTATTCTAATACCTGCATTGTGAATTACGTTTAACATTTGTAGGTGTTTTGGTTTGGCTGAACCATAAATTATGGAACCGTAGTCCAGTTTTGATCTAATGAGGTTTTTGTACAATGTTAACAAGGTTTTTCTGTCTGCTCCATTATTTTGACCGTTAATTATTTTTAAGATATTTAGGTTTTTTAGGCATCTGGCTTTTAATTCCTTGATATGTGGTATCCATGTCATTTTTCTATCGAAGGTCATTCCTAAGAACTTGTGGGTGTCTGCAAGATCAATTTGTTTCCCGTAAATTTTTAAATCAATATTTATTTCAGGATGTCTTTTTCTAGTAAAAACAACACTTTTTGTTTTTTCTCCTGAGATTTCTAGTCCGTTTCTGTAAGTCCAATCTTATTTTAATTTAATTTATAATAAATAACAATATTAACGGAAAAATTTGTTTATTGGAAATTTAAATTTCTTTGTTGTAAATATTATTTTAAACTGTTTTAGAATATGTCAGTACGTAGTATAGTACCTAAGTATAGTTTGTTTGTTTAAAATGCAGAACGTAAAGACGTGGTCGCTATTAAATTTAAAATTTCATAAAATAGGTGGTATCATGTGATTATTTTAATATTATTTTTTTTAAAAATGTGAATTGTCTTTAAAACATGTAATGTGTGTAAACAGACATAATTGTATTATATTTGTTCTGTTTTTTATATCATCAGTTTTATGTAATCTGAGTGACTTATAAAGTTACAATAAAATATAAATTATATACTAAAATATTTGTTGATTTATTAAAAATTGTTACAAAAGAAGTATAAAATAGATATAAACTTTGTCAATGATTTAGATTTTTATAATTTTAAACATAAACTGCGGTACTTAAAGGCCTAAAACATTAAATAATTCCAGTGTGCTTCCGATAATTTTTAACATTTCAGTATGAAAAACAACTAAAAAAAATGTAATAATAAATTAAGATTAACTAAAGTATGGTAAAATATTATGTTAAACTACCGTTTTGTTTATAATTTACATTAAAAAAAATACGTCTGTTACACAAAAAATGTAAGTAGAAAGTCAAAATATTCTATCAGAGAAGCACACAGAAGTACGTAATAATTCCTTAGTTTTTCTGTTTTTGCACATATCTTTTAATTAGTTATCTATAAAATTGTAAGTTTTTCGTCAAATACATGCTGCAAATCGATATTTTCGTCATACATGAAAACTTTTTTGCACCTGAAAATATTTAGAGGTTGAATTACTTATAAAACTAAGTTAATTTGATTCAATTTTTTTTTTAATTTACTTACATTTAAAATATTTATTACGTCAATACTTAATATAGATATTTAATTACGTATATTTTATATTTTTATTCGAAAAAGTTCTTTCAAATTTGATAAAATGTTCAAATGTCAAAAAATTCCATGTAAAAATATATTTAAGATGGACTTAAGTCGACCATTTGCTTATTTTAAATTTAAGTAAGAGATAAGATTGAACTTAGCGTTAAAACCGACCTAAAGTCGTCTATGAATAAGTTAAGTTTTATCTTAGCTAAGATTGATCTTAGATTTATCTTAAATCGTCTATGAATAACGCAAAATATCTTTAATAAACAAATAAATGAATAATAAAAATAATTAATAAAATCAGCTTACTGATTATTATTTTAACAAAATATAGCAAACATTAGTTTTGTGAAAACTGTCCATTCAGTTGTAATTGATATTACTACTTATTGGTGCTTATTCGATTTCATTGATAAGATCTTAAGATTTTTGTAACAACTTACATCTAATGATTATGATTATTATTTATTAAATAGCTGTGTTGCTATAAATAAAAATTATATATTATTATTATTTTTTTAATCTGATTTTGTAATTATTTCTTAAATTTGATATTTAATATTTGGTATTCTAGCTCTTTTTTTATTGATAATTTTTTTTTTTTTTTTATGAAAGAAACTGATAAAGATATTCCTATAAAATAATTTTCAGCGCTCAGACTTCTAGAAATACATATATAAATAATTTCCTCATATACTTTAGAAATAATTTTCATTTTGAATTATTTTCTGTATAAATACAAAATTTTTAATTTGTATTATTGTCGGATAAATGCAGGTATCTATAACTGGTATAAGAAATTCATATAGGGGAGAGGTGTGTCAATAGTAACAGAAAAAATATACAGGCTAGTAACTTTGTATTTATTAGTCACAGAGAATTAAATTTTTGGTACAAGATACGGGCATTTTTCAGGTTTTGAATGAGCTGCACAAAAATACTCTATGTTGACTAATAATTAAAATAACTGCATTTATGTGGACCAAAGTGTAATGTTACAATCGTCACCAACAGAGGATCAATTGTTACAGGGCTTAGGTTCAATTGTAACACTCATTATTTATTTTAATTTACACGTCAGTTATTATAATTAATCCGAATTTAAAAATTATTTTTTACATATTGAGTAAGGAAGGTGACAAATAGCATAGTCTCAGGTAACAGCTTTGAATTTTTTTTCTTTCTATTACTCTTTTAACGGAATTCATATGTACATCATTGAATATAGTTTCTATCCTAGTTTTTCGTTTTGCATACTATAAGCATTTTTTTAATCCCATTAATGGAAGATTTTTGTTTCTCCTTTATTATTCCGATTCATACCTAAAATATAAAGTTTAATTTTGTTCAACTAAATTTTTTTGTTAATTGTACATGTTACAATCGACACTACTGAATTTGTTACAATTGTTCCACCGCTGTTTCATTTTATAAAAAAATTCATAAAATATTAATTAGGATTAAAAAAGCTAAGCTACCTATCTGATAATATTATTTGATTGATTGTGTTTCCAATAAAATCACTCCCCTTCCAACTGATGGCGTATTTACTTCAAAAATCAAAAAATTGTTAATGCACTCAAAATTTACGATTAGATTATATAAACACATTTGATATTGCCGAGAGAAAACCGCCGGATAATATTAACTGAAAGTTTTGTCAGTAAAGCACAACTTTAGAAGCCACTTTATGATATGTAATACTCTTCAATAGGATTGATAGACACACCTCTCCCCTACTAATTAACACCAGGTATGAATTTCTTACAACGTAACGAAATTTTTTTATTTTTAAATTATTGAATTTATACATATTTCTAAAAATGTTTATTTAATTTTCTTATTTTTTTTTTATAAATTTTATAGATTTTATAAAATGAAAAAAAATATCAAAATATAATAAAACCAAAGTTTTAAAAAGGCAAATAAAACGTCATTATTCTAACCATAAATCTTCAGAATCTATTTCAAATATATTCCTGAGGTCTTAATGTTTTAGTTTTTGGAATAATATATACACTAGCATCGTCCTTTTTAACATCGAGTCCGTCACAAAACTGAATATAAACGTTAGTTTCGGGAAAACTGTTCTGTGCAGCTACAGAAAGAACTCCTATGGTACCGTCTTGTGCCTGTTCGTATCTGATGTCATCAACCAGATGTGTAGTGCTATTAGCAAACTTGTCCACATTATCGTACAAGTAGATTCGTTTTTGCAATATTTCAGAAACTTGAATAGCGAGATTATATTGCATTTTAATTGATTCGTGCACGAACTTTCCTGCAAAGTATGCTTCTTCTAAATCCATGTTAACTGAATGGTTCAGATGACAATAATTAACCCCACTTTATTAATTTTTCCAAAATGTATTGTTAAAGTACTAGCTTAAGTCTCTACTTTTTATATAGTTATATTTCCGTAATATCAAGTATTCACAACCTTAAATAATTTACTAGTTTTGGCCGTGGATAACTGTTACTTTCTTTCAAAAGTCAATCTGATTGCCACCGTAGTCAATATCAAATATGTTTGTGTATATTCTATTGCATGATTTAATACCCCTGTCGCAGCATCTGCATAACATAGCGAATTTCCAAATCTTGGGCATTGGCGGATCTCATCTAAGACCTGTACCTATTTAAAATAGTTTAGCTTTCTAAAAGTAAAAGAATTTTTAAAATCGGCTGGGTAATTAGTTTTGGTATTTTTGGGGACCCAAGAACCCGAACGAATTTTGTGCAGCACAGTTGTATCCATCTAAAATAATTTAGTTCTCTAGCAGTGAGAAATTTTTTAGCATCGGTTCGATAGCTTATTACTGGCGTTTTCGGATCTGCAAGATCCCGGTGGACCTCATTAAAAAATCAGCTCGACCGTATATTCTAGGCGGACTTTATGTAATATATATATATATATATATATATATAGATATATATATATATATATATATATATATATATATATATATATATATATATAAATATATATATATATATATACATATATATATATATATATATATATTTATATATATATATATATATATATATATATATATATATATATATATATATATATATATATATATATATATATATATATATATATATATTCAAAACCCGTTGTGTAGCATTCTACGCCGCATTTGCATCCGCAGGACAGTTGTGGATCTCAGATAACACAACCTGTACCTATCTAAAATAGTATACCTCGGTAATAGTAAAAAAGTTTCAAAATCGGTCAGTTATTTTATTTTTGACACTTTTAGGGCCTACTGACACTGTCAGACCTTACATAACGTAATCTATATGTATCTAAAATAGCTTAGCTCCCCAACAGTGAAAAAATTTTCAAAATCGGTCGGTTAGTTTATTTTTGACACTTTTGGATCCGATGGATCCTGGCAGACTTTACATAACGTAATCTATATTTATCTAAAATAGTTTAGCTCTGTAACAGTGAAAAAATTTTCAAAATCGGTAGTTTAGTTTTTTTTTACCACTTTTGGGTCCCATGGACCCTGGCGGACCCTAAATAACGTAATGTATGTCTATCTAAAATAGCTTAGTTCCCCAACAGTGAAAAAATTTTCAAAATCGGTCGGTTAGTTTATTTTTGACACTTTTGGATCCCATGGACCCTGGCAGACCTTGCATAACGTAATCTATATTTATCTAAAATAGTTTAGCTCTGTAACAGTGAAAAAATTTTCAAAATCGGTCGGTTAGTTTATTTTTGACACTTTTGGATCCCATGGACTCTGGCAGATATTACATAACGTAATCTATATTTATCTAAAATAGTTTAGCTCTGTAACAGTGAAAAAATTTTCAAAATCGGCCAGTTAGTTTATATTTGACACTTTTGGGTTCTGTGGACCTTGGTGGACCTTACATAACGTAATTTATATTTATCTAAAATAGTTTAGCTCTGTAACAGTGAAAAAATTTTCAAAATCGGTCAGTTAGTTTATTTTTGACACTTCTGGATCCTATGGACCCTGGCAGACCTTACATAACGGAATCTATATTTATCTAAAACAGTTTAGCTCTGTAACAGTGAAAAAATTTTCAAAATCGATCAGGCAGTTTATTTTTGACACTTTTGGGTCCTATGGACCCAGGCGGACCTTACATAACTTAATCGATATTTATCTAAAATAGTTTAGCTCTGTAACAGTGAAAAAATTTTCAAAATCGGTCAGTTAGTTTATTTTTGACACTTTTGGGTCCTGTGGACCCTGGCGGACCTTACATAATGTATTCTAATCTAAATCTATCTAAAATAGTTTAGCTCTGTAACAGTGAAGAAATTTTTAAAATTGGTCGTTTAGTTTATTTTTTACAATTATGGGATCAGTAAATCCTGGCGAAACTCATACAACTCTAGTACTCTAACAGTAAGAAAAGGGTTCTAAGGATCTCATATAACTTATGGCAGTCCGTAAGCTTCTTGCGGACATCATTTAATTAATTAATTCAAATACTTTAACTTACTAACTGTGAAAAAATTTTTAAAATCGATTGGTTAATTAATTTCTGGCCTTTTCAGGTCCCGAAAACCTTGACCTCACATAAAATATCTTTTATCCATTTGAAATGGTTTAATTTTTTTTAACATTATTAATTATTAGTGAAAAAATTTTCAAAATCGATTCAAAAAATTTTTTTTGTGCATACATATGTACATTGTACATATTTTGTTTTGCTTCATATATAATAATATTATATCATAACATAATCTTCAATTTCTTGTTTACTTAAAAATTCAATAAAAAAAAAAAAATTCTTCATTACATTAGCTTAGAAAATCTGTTTAATTTACATTTTTCAACATGAGATAGAACCATGCTAATTATAATGCAATAAATGAGGAACAAAACTCTATACATGTATGTGTATTATAACACATGTATGTGAATACACTTCACTTGTTCTCACAAAATTATTTAATAAAAAAGTGAAATATTTTTATACTTCATAAAGAACTGAGATAGAAATATAAATTACTTATTACCATGACAAAGAGAGCAAAATAAGGCAATAGTGAAAATTACGATTTTCTCGAAAACTACTTAACATAGAAAGAAAATTATAAGAACATTTTCTTCATAATTTTTTTTTCCTTTTCAACGATGTAAAAATCGAACTGTCTTATGATAGGATCGAATGATAAAAAATGGCCAGAAAACCTACTTCTGGGCATCCGACGTGTCTGGCTAACGAACTTAGCCAAGCCAATTCAGAATCCAGTCCGCACACAAAATTTCATAAGCGTTAGACGTTTCGTTCGAGAGTTATCGTGGGAACACATAAATATATATATATATATATATATATATATATATATATATATATATATATATATATATATATATATATAAATTTTAGTTAATATCATTTTCGTATTCTAGGGACCTCAAAACAGATTTCTGCCTTAGTCCCGGACTCAGATTGCGTCATGAGACCTACTCTAATAGCTGAATTTCGAGTTTTCGAAATTCGCTAAAAAAATGTTACCTATTTTTTTAACTAATTGTAAGTACATATATGTATATGTGAAATAAGATTATGACTATGAGTCATACTCGTCAGCTGTATGTGAGTTTTTGTCATTTCGATTTGTTTTTAGTTTTGTAGTCTTAAAACCCTTAAGGACCCTCCACATTCTCGCCGAGATTGGACGAGGTTCCTCGCCGAATTCCTCGCTGAGGTTGGCTGAGGCATATAAATAGCATTATAACACCAACCGCGAGGCACAACGAAACCCTCTACATTCTCGACTCGTCCAACCTCGGCGAGAATGTGGAGAAGCCGTTAAAACGAACTATTAAGTTGTAATTTGAAATAATTGTTTATTTTTTTATTTATATTTATTCATAAACACTTCCGCGAGTGAGTACCCCAATTTATTGTATTGTAATACGACGTGCTTAAGTTATGTGAACTGTTGAATTGTTAAATACATACATATTGGTATGGATGGACAAGCCTCCTTTTAAAAACTACTGATAATACTTATGTATGTATGTGTACTAGAAATAAATATTGGTAAAAAATTTTTCTCAAAGGGCCAAACTACTATATGAAAGTTAGTATTCCGACTGTAGCAGAAAGATGACGTAAAATCCCCTCCACTTCGCACCACTATGTTGTGTAGGTACACATTGTTTGTAGTGGTGTGAGTTTGATGTTTGCTTCTATGTGAGTAGTCACACACACAATTACAAAACACGTATTATCGGACAGAACAACGTGCTGTTTAAGTAACAATTGTTTTACCAAGCCCTAAGCGTACGTGTAAAAAATTGTGGATAGCAGGCCGATACCACTTAAGGCATTTAGTTGGTGGGTGTCGGTCACCGAATGCACAATACATTGTGATGTATTGTTAGACCATTGTTGCTTGAACAGCACGTTGCTCTGTCCGACAATATGTGTTTTGTAGTTGTGTGTGACGATTCACACAGGTGCAAACATCAAACCAACACCACTACAAACAGTGTGTACCTACACAACATAGTGATAGAAAGTAGAGGGGATTTTTCATCTACACTGGGATCACTAGTGCAGAGATAGCAACTTGCTTTCTGATTATTCTGTGGGTCTTACAATACATAACAATCGTAGTGCATTCGGTGACCGACACCGTCTGACTAAATGCGACAAGCCAAGAAATGACTCCAAGCGAGCTATACTTTTTTGATATTAGTTTGTTTCTAGTGTTCTATGATTTTTCTATTTGAATATTGAATAAGTTTTGTTATTATTGATAGCACTTATCTTGTTGATGAATTAATAAATACATAATATACCTATATAATTATAATCAAAATTATAACAGGCCAGTTGATATAAACGAAATTAACAGAAATTCTTCTGTAATAAGAAAGATAAAATTTTAAAGACTAAATTTAACATTATTATTTTTTATAATTTTCAAATCGATTTATTCATCTTGGTCACACAAAAATTTTAACATTATTAACGTTTACGAAATCTATTTTGTTTTATGAAATTAATCGATTTATCTTCTAAACCATTTAGACCTAACGTAATCATTGATGAACCAGAAAAAAATATTTACATGCAGTTTTTTTTTTGCACTTCCTTGTTCAGATTGAACTACTGGACATAAAAGTACTAGCAAAACTACCTATTTGATAATATTATTTCATTGTTTGTGTTTTCCATAAAATCATTTTACTTCCACATGATGGGCTATTTATTGAAAAATTCAAAAAATTGTTAACACACCCAAAAATTACGGTTAGCTTATTATATAAACACATTTGATATTGTTGACAGAAAACCGCCAAATGATATGAACTGAAAGTTTTGTCGGTCAAGTAAAACTTAAGCAGATACCTTATGATGGGTAATACTACTCAATAGGATTGATAGATGTCTCGCAAATTTCAAAATTACAATTGACCCACTGTTAGTATTAACACACCTCTCCCCTATAGAAAAAATCCTTGTAAATTTTTCTTTCACGTTAAAAAAAGCATATAAATAATTTGTTTACTCAGGAAAAACCTTTTTCCAAAGAAATTTTTCCAAAAACCATTAATTTTAAAGAAAAATATAGAGGTAGATTTTCAATGTTAAAATTTCAAAGCAAAATCAATTACGACTAAATTGATAAGACTATAACTAAATGCGTAACATAAGTCGTACTTAAACAATGTAAATACTAAATTATTCAAGTTGGGCGTTCGGCGAATAATATCGATATAAATATCGATATTAGTCCTATAATATTTCACTTTTCCCTATTGCACAAAAATAGTTTGCTTTGATTTTCTATAGTTTTAAATGTTCATAAAACTGTTTTTTCAGTCTGAAGCACAAAAATAAAATGAGCAAATTATTATTTGATTTGCTAAACAGTTTTAATACAAGATAAATTTACAGCAGAAATTCTAAATAAATACTTAAAGATTTCTAATTTTATTTGATTAATCGAAAGTACTAAGCACGCCAAAAAATTACTGCAGTTTTAAACCATATCAGTAATCATGTCCCAAATTTAATCACTAGACAAATATTACGTTTGTTTTACGGAACAAAGCACAGCGTACATAATGATGAAACAGTAGATGCACTTTGTAACACTACTACCAACACATTGGTTTACAGTGTGATATAAAAGTTTTCGCATAAAATACGGATACCATTATAGATAGTATTAAGCCTTTCTAAGCGAACATGCTCGTATTTTCAGGTTTTTTTCAATCGATTCAGAATTAAAAAAGGAACAAGAAACGTGAATAGTAACTGTTTTTTATTAAAACCCGACGTTAGTATTAAAAATGGAATTAACGTAAATAATTCTCTCTATAAATGCAATTTTAATGTATATTTTAGTGAATTTCCAGAATGAAATTCAGCTATTACAGCCACTGTCATGACGCTACTTGAGCCCAGGACTATGACAGAAATTTATTTTGAGGTAGCTAGAAACCAAATATAATATTCACTAAAATTTATATATATATATATATATATATATATATATATATATATGTTTACGAAATTTGGTGAAAATGTTGGAAATGCCAAACCGATGGACAAGTTCGTTAGCCAGACACGTCAGATGCCAGGAACATGGTTTTTGTTCTTGCAAAAAATTAGTTTTTTGTCAAAATTTCCACTTAATCAACAATTTTTGCAAAATTTTTTTACACCATTTAAAAGGGGAGAAAAAATTACATAAAGAACGTTTTTAAACTATTGTTCTATGTCAACTAGTTTCCGCGGAAAACTTATTTTTATAAACAGAAATTCGCTATGTTATGTAGGATGCTGCGACAGGGGTATTTTTCTTTTCAACCACATTCTACGCATTTTATAGATGTAAAATACTCTTTGCTTGAGTAAAATTTCTTTGAGTCAAGCTTGTATTAACCCGTAGTTTTAATATTTATCATTTTTTCTTAATATTGCACTGATTTCTGTATAATATAAGACTAATGTCAGTTCACTTTTTCGTCAACCATTTTTTTAAGCCACACCTATTTGACAGGTCTGAATATTAATTGTTTCTACTGACATATAGCTATCAATCATATTTTTAATGATGTTGGAGTTTCTTAAAGAAATCGTATTTGTATTTTTATTTTTTCTAACTCTGGACTGATTAAAAGTTATTAAAACGCTTGTGGTCACTTTTCTGTTTTTCTTTTTTATGTTTTTCTAAACTTATTCGCGTTTTTGAATCGAATTTAATCAGATACCAGCTAAATAATTTTAAACTAATTTTCCTCGTATTTCTGTTACATATTATGCATGATTTTCTAGAAAAATTTACTGTAGTAACTATAGTTGAAAAAATATTCCCAAACACTTTTGATAGTTTCTTTGTCAACGTATGATTGTCTTTTTCTAATTCCAGTCAAACAAATAAATAGTACATAGGGTACTAATTGAACACTAGGTTACGAAATAATAATAAATAATAAGTTAATAATACTATTTTATATTTTTATGTAAATTCTGTTTATTCAATAATATTCTGGTTACAGAAGAATATTTCTTAATTAAAGAAACCGAAAACAAATGACATTAATGATATATTATAACTTAACTGTAAACATGTACATAAAATAACTGAATGACTGGATTCATTTCAAAATATTTAATGCTATTAAAAATATAATTTAAAAAAACAAAAATCAGTGAATGTCAATATGTACTGCCTAGAATTTTCAAATCAGTTAAAATCAAACGAAAATAGTTTATTCTAATTGAATATAACATATTTCACTTTTCTTTACAGTATAGCATCATTTTTTTAACTTTGTGAAGATGAAATAAGTATTATGTCAAATATTTAAAAAAACTAAATAAAAACCACTGATTAAGGACACTGGTGTAGTGTTGAAAAGTGTATGACAAGGACAAAAAAGAAGGAAACCTACAAAAGTGTCTGGGAATATTTTCTCAACTATATTTGAAACTATTTAAACATATCCATAAGTATTGGATAAGTCTGTAACAAGACTTTTACGATTCACTGTAATAGATTTGTTTCATTTAATACGTTACTAGTAGCAAATCGTAACTGTAATGTATTCCAATGGACTGGATAAATTTAAAGCTTTCATCCCACCTTTCATTACGTATCCTTAATATTAGATGTTGTTAAATACATATTTATATGTACGTACATTGTATGATCCTATAAGTAATTAAGATTTCAATTTATGGACATGTGCATGCAACATTTGATTAAATATTAGAGCAGTGATGGGTGAAAATTGAAAATTTTCAGTATTATAAATGTGACATTTTGTAGCACACTAAGTTGACGGCATAATGTCAGTGGCTGCGAGATGGTAGTTTTGTTACGGCCATTAGTTGAACTGGTATTGCTATAGAGTATCGAATTTGAATAAATTTCTTGTCGTTAGTGCCAAATTCTTCGTGGTACAGTAATTTTATTTAAGATCTTATTAGTTATATGTAGATAGCCCAAACTGATGTAGTGAGCTTACTTAAGCAGCTAGATTCGCTTAGCTTAGCTTAAGTGAACCCGCAAATGCAATTTTATAGTAAACGTATATTTTAATTTTCTTGTAATATGCGCTTTCAAAACATTTCAAGTGCACATTCTGAATATTTCCGCTTTCAATAGTTCCGCCTCCACAATGTGAGACTAGAGCCTTACGCTCCTTTCACATTATACGGTTTTTTTGCCGTACGGCAAAAAACCGTACGGTCACATTTTTTTAGTGGAGTGAAGAAGAGCATTGGACCTTTCACATTACACGGTCACGGCAAAATGCCGTTGCCGTGCCGTGTAGCAGCCGTCTCTTGCCACTACACTTGACGGTTGCCATACGGCGTTTTTAACTCAGTAGTGTATGTAATTAAATTGATGCTTTCACATTTGACGGTTTTTTAACGTACGGCAGTAACATTATTTTGTTGAATTTTATGTTAATTATTAATTTTATTTGTGAAATGGATGAAACTATTGTTGAATGTGGTAACAAGCATTTTAATAGATTGTATGTAATTTCCAAATTGTGTGTTTTTACGTTAAGTTCGCCAAGAAATTAATCAAAGGAGCTTGTAAACGTCCCAAAATAGTTGAAAAATTTATTTTCGTCATTTTTCAGGTCCTCAAAGAGTCTGATAATAAATAATCCTACTTTCTATTTCCTCTGATTTATAGAATTATCTTTAATCTCACTTATTACTTGTGTAATGTTGCAAATTAAATGAAGATATTCAGTTTACAACGGCAAAAAACCGTGCAATGTGAAAGCAATAATATTACGGCAAAAAGCCGTACGGTTTTTTCCCGTACGGCGAAAACCGTACAATGTGAAAGGAGCGTTACCTTACCTTATAATTCGGCTAAATAATATTGTTCATTATGTAAACAGTTAAACATAAATCTATGTTATATATGTATAAAAAAATTGCTTTGTTTATAGAAAACAAAAATTATGAAAAAAACATTTGGATAGACGAGCCTAATTTTATGAGGAGATATGTACATATTTTATCAGTAAACTATTTTGATGAGATTATAAATTATTTAGCTATAAATTTGGAACTTAGAGATAAAGAAAATTATGTATCTTGCTAGCGTGCGATTAACCTCTAGTTAGGAAACAACATTTCTTGGAAAAGCTGCTCCTCTTGTTTCATTTTATTGAATTACTGAGAATGATCATTGTTCATAAAAATTTTTAAAAATTATTTAATTTATTGGTAAATTGATTTTAATTGTGAGGTATTGCTTTTTTTACAGTAAGGCTATACCTACCTTAGAAGAATGTTACCAAAGCTTACGTCAGGGCCGGATCTAAGGGGGCAGCCGGAAGACACCCCCCCCCCCCCCCTATCAGGTGTTAGGGGGCGGCAAAAGTGCAAGTTCGGAAGTGCCAAAATATTGAATTAGAGGTTTTTTTGTGCTCGTCACTTGCTTTTTGCACGGCTTTTTGAATTTTGAAATTTGAATCTTTCTCGGGGAGGGCGCTAACAACCAAGTTTGCCCCCATTCATAATAACTGTACGTCATGGGTTACGTCGAGGGTTACGTCATGTATTGTCAATGTTGTAGAAAGGTTTTTGACTTCAAAATAAAAATTGGATTGAACTTATTTTAAGTTAATATAAAAAAGTACAAAAACAAACAAAAAGAAAAAAGGAAAAAATTTTCTAAATTCGAATTTTATTTACATTTTTTCAACAAATTTAATTATTAACACAAAAAAAAGATACTCAATAATAAATAATACAATTTTGAAAATAAAAAATCTTCAGTAGTAAGTTGGGCGCCCAAAACATAGTGCTCAGTACTCTATTTCGATCGTTCATCTGTTTTTATTTTATTTTGAGGTATAATGGAGAATTTTTCGTAATCTAATTTTGAAATTAGCTGGTTGTGGTAGATTAAACTTGATATTTTATTTTGTGATTAATATGAATAAAAATAAAATTGCGTAAGAAAATGGAAAAGTTATTCTTCAAATTTATAAACAGTCGTGTAGTTACCAACTAGTTTTTTGTAAAATTTAATTAAAATCTACCTTCCTCTTCATTTACCAATAACTAGATCAAGAAATATTACAAACAAATAAAATTGATTCTGGTAAGCTTCCATTAATTCCTGATATAACATCACGTACTGTTCATTGATTCTCTTCTCTCCGCTCGTCTTCAAAACATAATAGGAAATGAAAGTTTCCAACACATGTAGAAATGTATGCATATATCCCTA
This sequence comes from Brachynemurus nebulosus, assembly GCA_035578155.1. Taxonomy (NCBI): domain Eukaryota; kingdom Metazoa; phylum Arthropoda; class Insecta; order Neuroptera; family Myrmeleontidae; genus Brachynemurus; species Brachynemurus nebulosus. Next base: position 27,708,531 of record JAPWDM010000003.1, read on the forward strand.
CGCCAGTGTGTTAAGGTAAATATTACGGCTTTCATTAAAATTCGCAATGTGTCGAGAAACATATTTAATAGTTGGTCTTCTTCAAACTGAAAAGACGACACTGGTACGTATATGTACGTACGTATGTAGGTATAAGAGAAAACGATATTGTTGTTATAAATGTGTAATATATAAAAGACAAACGAACCAAGGACCGTCATCAACTAACATGGATACACTAACGTGGGGGCTACACAGTGGTGGGGAAGAACGAGTAGTGGGGAAGAACGAGTAGTGGGGATACAGGTAAGTTCTTAAAACTCAAACCGCATTTAAGGTGTGTAGTGTGTACGTGCTTTAATATTATAACTGTTTGTTCGTTGTTCGGTTGGCCAAACGATAGATGTCAGATCTAGTTACAAATAAATAAATCACTTAGAAAAAGAGAATTATGAAGCAATTAATTTCTACTCGAGCCGCGTGCCATGATTGCAATCATAATTTGTGTTTTACGAAGACGTTTATTATTTTTTTATATACCTACTTACTACTTAATCATTTTTTTACAGAACGGACACGAAATATGATCATAAACAAAAAATAAAAAATAAAGATTGTGTTTTTTATGTTTTTTTCTTCGCATTTTTATTATTGATGATTTTTCTTTCTAAGAATATAATAGAAAATGGGAAAATATATAAAAATATGTTTAAGTTATTTAGTAATCAGAGTGAATACACTGATTATGAATCTCGTATTACAAAAGCAAAAAAATATAAATCGACCAACTTTTAAGAATCGTTTTTCCACTAATAAATCAAATAAGTAGGTATTATTTACCGTACTTCATTCCAGTGAAATCAGTTAGGTTTACTTTACTGCGATTGCCGTGAAAGATGTGAAGTAAGTTGGTTAACTTCGTAAATAATAAAATAAATATTTTATTTTTCCAGTAAAGCAAATTCAACTTGCACATTTTGTACAAACTTACATCATCGTTTTTGATAAGTTATCAACTTGTTTCTGTCAAAATTGTCAGTGGACTTTCGAATGGACTATTATTCAGCGTACTGTCTATCTCTGCTTTACATGTTGTTACTTATTAAGCAAATAGATATATTGGCATATCTATACAAATTTATGTATTGCGCGTTTCACTTGTTAAAATATGTTAGCCCAGGTGCTAGGTGACATTGAGTATGCACTGAAAGAAGTATAGAATTTGACTTTTGATTATTGTTAGCGGGTCTTAGGTGACTATGAAAACCCATATCATCGACCTCTAGGGTGGTCAACAAATTAGGGAGAGGGGGGAAAGTTGTAGAAAAAGCCGATCGGGAGATCGCTTATATCTTGCTTATTATTGATCGTAGAGTGAAAATGTGTCATATGCAAATTTTTGATATACTTAACGGTTCCAAAAAGTAAAAAATCTCAGCGGTAAAGCACATTTGGGATAAATGATAAGGACAAAAGTTTCACCATTTGTTACGGCGCATCCTATGATGACCTTCACCTTGACGTCAAAGTCAAGGTTCAAGGTCATATCAAGGTCAAGTCCGTTTTTTTACATGACAACCCCCAGTTTTGACCCCGGAAATGGAAAGAGCGGGAAATTCTACATCCGAATATGACTTTGATCGTGATCTCAAGGTCAATGATCAGGGGTTAATTCAAGGACAAATCCAAATTCTTAAATTTTACCATTATTTTCTGTTTCTTTTTTTTTTTTTTTTTTTTTTTTTACATGAAAACAGGCATATCAAACGTTTGCTTATTACATAAACTTTAGATCATTTCATTGCAAATAAATTTAAAAAAAAATCATCACTCTACGGTCAATTAAGCAAGATATAAGCGATTTCCCGATCGGCTTTTTCTACAAATTTACTCCCCTCCCCCCAAGTTGTTGACCACCCTAGAGGTTGACGACATGCCTTTTCATACTCACCTAAGACCCCTTAATAATAATCAAAAGTCAAATTCTATAACGCTTTCAAAGTCAACTAGCACCTCGTCTATATATAGATTTAATATTAAAAGATTTGAGCGTTACTTTATGGTATTCTATATTTGTTTATTATGTATATAGTTTTAATTTAAAAATTTTTATTACTAAATATGTACAAATAAAGTGGCAAAAGGATCATATTTATTGCAACACATAAATTGTATACGTATATATTATACCTATTTGAAAAATAAAACCAATACCATTTCTCTTTACCAAAATTGCTTTCTCTCGCATTTGAATATCAATGTTATTCGATAATAATTATTTAAATAAAAACGCACTCAGAATTGTCGCAATTGTAAAATAGCAATTGCTGTTATTTTAAACGTAGGTATCTCAATGCTTTATTTATACATTGGTATACTGAGTCTACTATTTTAAATAAATTTTTAACTACTTAAAATTCTTATTTGTTATATTTAGAAATCCTCGTCCCGTTTCACTTACGTGGGCTATTGAATCCCAGTTAGAAAAGATGATTGAATACTACTATGATTTGTAAATGGAATTAAACTTACAGATATAGCTAACCTTTATCTAAGACCTTAATATTGAGCTAGGTCGAAAAATTCAATCATGGTGAGGTCATGGATCATTAATTTAAATATAAATACAATAAAATAGCAATGGAAAAATATATAATCTTTTTTCTATTGACAAAATAAAATTAACAAATCGACTTGTCTTGATTGTGTATCGGTTTTTTTTTGCACTAATCAAATCCATGCTGTGTTGACATGTCAATTTCGTAGACATTGTTATTCGAATGTTGATATTTAATGTATGTATATATGTATGCATCATCCATCGTAACACATGCATAGAGCATTTCCTCGAAACATGCTGACTCTATTTCGACTTTGATTTCTACATCTCAGAGCAAATTCATTCACTAAACATGTAGAAATGTACAGATGTTTGCGCAAATATAATAAAACAGCCGTTACAATATTTATACCAGATGTTTGTTGAGAGTCAGTTATGTTCGGTAAAGTTAAGTTAAACATACGTAACTTTGCGAATGGTGAAGCCTATCTTACAAGCGTTGAATTGATTCCGGTGTTTCAAGCGTCTAAAAAGTGTACCTACTTAAAATGAGACTCAAATTGACGTAAGTTTCTATAGTGTTGCTCTTTTACACTCAGTTGACTATTTGAAGGCTAAACTGAGAATTTTAATTGAACTTCTAAAAATGCTGCTTATAACTTAATGTGTTACATTAACTACACGAAGCCATAACTGTTTGATAACAACAATAAAAATATTTAACACTACCTATATTACTGTTATCAAAAAACAAACTTAAAATAAAAAAATTAAAAAATGTAAATGTAATAATGCAGAATATTACTAAGTTTAGAAAACAAACATTCGAATAGTCTAAATATTAATTTTTTGAAATTTTAAATTAAAATGCTAAATATCTAGTAGCTTATGGTAGTGTCAAAATGATTTACCTGTTCTTATGTAAGGTAAATGTGGGAGAGATGCCGCACATATTGAAAACACAATAATTCTTAAAGTATGCATTTAATTGATTTGAAATTCGGTATGCAATAAATGTAAACATTGTTCTTTAAAATTATTTATAAATAATTTTAAATTTTGAGTCATAAAGGATTCATAATTAACATTTTTGTAGAGCCTGCAAAGCGGCATCTCTCCCACACCTATGGGAGAGATACCGCATCAAAGAAGGTGGGACGCTGCATAGTTCATATTAAAAATTTTGCATTTTAAACACATCTCCATACATGATGCATGCCATCCGTAACCATTTTTGGCACTTTATACATCTTAACCAGTCAACTTTTTTTTGTTTCTGAGTACCTTTCAAAACATTCAATACACAGGCAATCATCATTATTTTCGTTATCTTCACTAGTATGACGGCTCTTCCTGGTCCATTAATGGATCTTTTATATTTACGTGGCATAATTTACAGTCCAAAAAAAAAAAATTGCATAATTAACGTATAAGTCTATGTTTGTAACATGTAATATGATGCCGGATCTATACCAACTTTAAATGCGGCATCTCTCCTTTTTGTTGGGATAGATGCCGCATGTTGCTATAGCAAGTATAGTGCGGAATTCCAACCTAAAGTTTTATACAGTACTTTTAAAATATACCTAAATTAATAACAGAACTCATTTTCATTAAAACAATAAAATATACATTCTTAAATAATTAATTAAATGCTTAATAAAATATTATGTTAAAAAACTTACTTTTCAATAATAGAAAGTTGGATAATTACTAAACTGATGGACTAGTCATAAATGTTACTATATACAGCTTAAATAACTAACTTATTTTAAACATATAATCCACTAATAGTGCTATCTATCAATCAACGGACGAACTATGGCTACTGCGGCATCTCTCCCGCACTTACCCTATAAAAAAAGATAGATAAAAAATATCCATTTCTACGATAACGCTGTAATATTTTTAATGTAAATGCAAACTTTTAATAATTTGAAAATATCTTGTCATTTTTCATCAAATTTTCACATTTTAATTCAGAATTGGGAAAAATATTAAGTATACACATAATATGCAGTATGTACCTACATAATATATGTTTTTTTTTTCATTCTTCGTAATGGCCCAACTCGGCAAGCCTTTACAACAGCTATGACTAAAATAAACACTCCATAAATAACTATTACACTTTTGGGAAAGCTATCAAATTGGGTACTTGTTTTATTTAGCTATAAAATATAAAATAGCAATGTTAAATTTAAATTATAATTTTAATAAATAATATATATATTATAATTATTATTAATACATATAATTTTTAAATTATAATTTATTATTATGTATTATTAAGATGCACCTACTTGTTTTAACGTTGCCTTAAAATTTTTCAAACTTAACACGATCGTAAATCATGTCTCTATAAATTCAGAACCTGAACGTAAAGAAACTCCTGTACCTTGTTAGTGAGAAATTGATTGCTGATGGGGAAACAATATATTTTAAAAAAGTTATTCCCCTCATTTCATTCTGCGAAACCATAGGGAATGAGCACTGTACATGTAATCGCTTTTAAGAGGATAAAATTTACTTGAAACATACGGTGCAATGATGAAAATGCAATTGTGATGATTTACCCATCGTCTACATAAATGTCTATCGAATAGTAGTCGAGTGACAACGTAAACATCGACAGATACAGGCGCATCGTCCTCATTCCTACCGACCAACGACACGATACACGCTACACTATTCAATGAATCACGCTCTGAACAAACTACGATACAAAACATCCGTCACAATCGTCTTGTTGTTGTCGTTGTCGACCTGAAAACTCGTTTTTCTTCAATACCATGCTGCATATTTATTCATCTAATCGGGTGCTACGTCAATAAATCACACTGATGGTGGACAGCTGTCAATCAACAAATAAATAGACTAAAAACCTCTTTATTTTTCTACTTTTTTTTCCCATTTATCCGTATACAAATACTTGACTTTTGCTTGTTAGTGGAAAGTAGTAATTTTAAGAGGCATAATATTGCATTTAAATTGCGTCGAGTGATACACTAGCGCTGAATTTGAGGTATGTTAAAATTATTGTGGACTTATACTCCCAGTAATAGAGAATTTTGAAAATTAATCCATTATGATCCGAACATGTTTCGTACTTACTGATCTAATAGTATATGATCAATTTTAAAAAAATAAAATTATTAGCATTTTGGCAAAATCAAACCCTGTTGTAACATTAAATGGGGCTAATTGGCTAATTACTGTACTTTACATTTAATGTTCAATACATAATCATCACATCAATAATAAGTCAAGTAGTACTTTACAAAGCGATGTATATGATCCTAGCTGATATGCATCTAACAGAAAAAAAAAAACGCTGTTGTATATTAAGGACAAAATATTTTAAAAACCCACAACGAAAAGTCTTCAAAAATTTTAAATTTTTATTTGAAAATGCCTGGCAGAGCTCTTTTGTAATCGATTTAAAAAAAATATTTTCTTTTTTTCCTGTATTATCCTGGGAATTGCTCGATCAATTTTCATTGACCCTGACTAGGAACCATCTTGTAATTAACAGCTTCCAAATAAAACAAAAAATCCTCATTTAAACTGGTTAAACTGTTTTGGAGATAAATGATGGGTATCAGTCACACAAACATACATCTTTTATTCCAAATGCATGCCTATACTTGCTCCATTTCGGTATGGGTAAGAAAAGCCAACATTTTGAGTGAAAGAATTTTCTGTTGTATTTAGCACAGTAACAATTAGCACTCATTTGCTGACTATCTCCAGACAACGATCTGTGTAGTATTTATTAGACTTATTTCCCAGTGCTTCCACCACAATCTGACAGCTAAAACTTAAGGACTATATTGATTTATGAGGAATTCTCAAACGTGTGAGAATGGCCATATTGATCGAAACATGTCATAAGATTTTCTACACTGCTTCGAAAAACTTCGAAGATGCCCGATCTTTTCCGACCATCGATTCTCTATGACGCATACAAAAATGATTGGCAACAATATATTCTAATACTGAAGATAGTGAAGTAACAAACTGATGAATTAAACGGTGACAGTCCGTCCTGTAAGACAGTGTAATGAATATTGCTTGCTGCTTGTAAGACAGTCTAATGAATCAAGGTGCTTGGTCCGATTAAGTTGGTCGTCACACCACTCACCAGCCTGGCTATATGACTTGCATGTATGACTGGGGTACATTTCAACAGCGTTGATACCTTCTTTCTCTTTCTTTCTTTCTACTATTAGCAGATAGCATTTGAATAATTATAAAACGGCATGGTAATTTTTGTAAGAAAAACAATTAAAAAATATGTTTCTGTCGGGAATGGAACTTTTTACTGTGCTGTTTTACAAATTTTACGGAGCTAATATTACGGAAAGAATATTCTATCCTTTAAATTTTCTATGATTAGTTATAATTTTTATATTTTACCGTAAAAAATTGAATATGTTCGCCTTTTACAAGCCGATTGTAGTGCTGAGCGCAGTAATTTTTCTATGAATTTTCTCTCCGTGTATATTCAATAAAAGTGGCATTTTGCAAAGTAAAGTGTTTTTATTTACTAATATCAAATATGGAATATCGTAAAGTAGATCCACACTTTAGAGTCGCGGGTCATGAAAGTTTATCAAGATTCGTAACTGTTCGTCTTATATTCAGAGGCATAGTTATTCTAATGGAATTCTAGTGACCATACTTCTTGGATATCATCATAGTTATGTATATCCTATTACTGAATGGACAAAATTGTGCCCTGAAATGAATTTTATGCTATCTAGCTTCCATGAATAACAACATGTTGAGATGAAAAACCATGATGAATGGATATATATAATGTTGACGTCATCAAGCAGCATGAAACTTGAAAATTGAAATATATTATCTATCGTACGGTGGTTATGCTTTTTTATAATACGTCTCAGTCGCGTACACAAATTGTAACAATTTTTTTTATTCAGAAGTTTTTGCAGTTTAGCATATAAAAGAGGTAGGTGGTATGAAAATGATGTCTCGTCATTAACTATGGACTGAATAGCTGTGAAACCACTAGAAAAAATTATCCTATTTTGTAACACTTAAAGTAGCTCATTAATATGTGTTTTATGTTAACTACTCCAACAGTTGTTACAAAACTGTTGCCATATATATAGCTCAGGGTGGTTTCAGTTTTAAATTTTGAGAAAATTGGATGTATACATATAAAGACAGTTTATAAATACCCTATCAAAATTGTTCCTAACTGAAGGTGTTTTTGCATTTAAATTACATTTTACTCACTGATTTTATACTACTTTCTCGTTTATATAGGCTATATACTCGAATAGCAAATTATGATATGAATTAATCAGATCAATTTGAGCATATGCGGTTTTTATCGGAACTTGATATTTTGCGACCTAAGAAATTCACAAATCCAAAAATTTGGATGGAAAATTTTTGAAGTTTACAGTATGTATGTATGTATGTATGTTTGCGTCTAAATTAATGAATACCGCCAGATCTACTGGGGCTAAGTTCAAAATAATTTAATATCAAAATAATTCTAAAACATTTTAGAAAAGCTAATTTTGACAATATACATGCAGTAGATATTTTTATGGTCACAGAATATCTAACATCTTTATATTATTTCCACAGAATAGTAAAAAACAAGCTCGATAGTTCTTTAAATTAGACATTTTCAATAAGTTATTGAATACAAAAATGTTTATAGTAAGCAATAATTGAATAGCAATAATAATTCAAAATAAAAAGACACTTACAATGTATGCTTAGGCAGTATAAGCATTATGAAGTCACATGTGTGCTCGGGTCGTATCGGAAACTATCGGTTCGTTATCGATAGTTTTAAAATTTGTTTTCAATTTGATATAATTTTTTTAAATATTACGTGAAAAAATAAAAAATAACTTTCTTATAAAACTTTATTTTTCATTTGTGACAAAAGATTTTTCTGTCAAAAATCCAATCCTATATATGGGGTATTAAAAGAAGCAAAATTTTCAAAGATTTTGGTTAATGGTTCTAGTTTTAAAAATTTTAGTTTCTTCGATTTTTCCCGGGCATTCCTTATGAAACTCAACGAAACTTTAACGGTAAATTTGTTTTACATCTTATCTTCCTTATCAGAACTGAAAGTTTTGAAATTTTAAAATATGGTACACGGAGAGAAAATTCCTATAAAAATTACTGTGCTCATACTACAATCGACGTGTAACAGGCGAACATATCCAATTTTTGTACGGTAAAATTATAAAAATTATAGTTATATTATTGTAATTTATTATAATTTTACCGTACAAAAATTGGATATGTTCGCCTGTTACACGTCGATTGTAGTATGAGCACAGTAATTTTTATAGAAATTTTCTCTCCGTGTAGGAATTACAATAGAAAATGGCATCACAGTGGGCTCCATGATGCTGGCACACCCTCTAAAAAGATAAACATGGAAAAAATTTTGTTTAATAGGTCACAAATTGGTCATAGTTGGTCACTTAGTCCCACTAATTGGTCAACAATAGAAAATTTTTAAATAAATTTTGAAAAATTTGTAAAAATTTCAAGCTCATTCAAAAATTTTGGCAAACCATCTAATGAAAAAAACAAAAATAATAAGAGCAATCGTTAGGATTTTAAACCCTGATAATTGGTCAGTTTAAATAAAAAATTGGTCAGGTCCCCAGGATTTTAAAAAAATTAAAAAAGGCTTTTTCATACTGTGACGCATGCGCGAAATCTCTACTGGTGAATCTAGCTGTCAGTAAATCTAGTCGATACGTTGAATTTTTCAATAGGATAGAGCCACCAGTATTCGACCAGCCTATTAGCCTATATTAGCATTATTTTTGTATACTGAAGCATTTATTAAAAAAAAAAATTGATTATAAATCAAAATTGCAATTAAAGTATCTTTTTTTTCTATGTAAATTATGTATTTATTTCTTTTCATTAAAATTTTCAATAAAATTGAAAATAATCAACAAACATTGATTATATATTTATTGTTTTTATTTCAACTTTATTTTTTGTTTTTTCTTTTTTTGGTAATTAATTTAATTTTTCATTTAATTATCAATTGTTTTATTATACACATTCTTAAGTATACCCCATTTAAAATACAGTTAAAAAATTAAATAATTCTTATATTCGGAACAAATTATGTAATCTTCTGTTCTTTTCTAAAAACAAACTGTAAATTTAAAATTTACGTAAATGCGATAATGAAAGAGATAAAGTCAAGAAAATAGAAATTATTTAAATTCAAAGTGATGAAGCATGGATAAATTTAAGTGAAATGAACCATACTATAAGACCTTTAATTAAGGAATATTGGAATATTTGTCCACACAAATTTGCCCTACTATATTTCTTGGAAAATAAACGTTATTTCCTTATAACCCATTGTTAGGGCTCCGCGATCTTAGCACCCCAAATGTGAGATTTCGAATGACCAGTTACACCATTCAAAGGTCAGAAATTGGTCATAAAAGGTCAACTGGTTTGATCAATTGGACAGCGAAAGAAAATTCTTTTTTAATTTAATAATTTAATTATTCATTAAAATGCCTTAATATATAAAAATAATGCTAATATAGGCTGGTCGAATACTGGTGGCTTTACCCTATTGAAAAATTCAACGTATCGACTAGATTTACTGACAGTTAGATTTACCAGTAGAGATTTTGCGCATGTGCCACAGAATGAAGAAGCCTTTTTAATTTTTTTTTAAACTTGACAAATTTTTTATTTTAACTGACCAATTATCAGGGTTTAAAATCCTATCGATTGCTCTTATTAATTTTGTTTTTTTCTTTAAATGGTGTGCCAAAATTTTTGAGTGACCTTCAAATTTTTACAAATTTTTTAAAATTTGTTTAAAAATTTTCTATTGCTGACCAATTAGTGGGACTAAGTGACCAATTATGACCAATTTGTGACCTATTGGACAAAATTTTTTCAATGTTCAACTTTTTAGATGGTGTGCCAGCATCATGGAGCCATCACAGTGACTGGGGGTGATCTTTGGACAAAATGGTCTTTTTATTTGGATTTTGACTATTATTCGTAAATGCTTATAATAATTATTATATCAGTCCCTTCTCAGTTACTGACTCCAGTTTCCACCTTGCAGCAGGCTTTAAATAAGGGAACGAGACGGCTCTACAATCGTGCTGCCAGCTTTTTTAGTTATATTAGATGTATTACACTAACGGTACAATATTAAAAGAAAAAAGTGTATTCACTGCAACACAAATAAAATTAAATGAACAATTTCATAGAAAAAGGTATATTTAAATAAAAAATACCATTTAGAAAATTAAAAAAAAAAGAAGAGATTAATTTTTTGCCATTAAGCCCAAGATATGAAACATATAGACTTTGTGATACAATTGAGATATATTTTTAATTAAAAATAAGTTAATATTACATTACTAAAATAAACATCTACATCAGGCTATTTTTTTTATTTTTAGTTAAAAAATAACTGCACATACCTAACTAAAAATATATTCCTATGAGACAGTGCGCTCTCAAAAATGTCGAAATATTTAGATGGTTCTCTAAAATAATATTAGAATAACTCTTAAAAACTCTAAAGCAACGATAAAATATTTCGAATTCAGTTGCTGTACGTCGACTAACAAGGAAAGGTTCCCAGGTGTCCGCCTCCGATTTCAATGCCGCTGAAATATGTTATTCTGCGCCGAAATCTAAGAGACACGTATTTTTTTTATCGGTGGAAAAACGGTTTGAAGGGGTGAAAGCACCCTTCAAAAATTGGGGTAAAAATTTAATTTTTAAAATATCTCGAAAACAGTAAGAGATAGAGCAAAAGTTTTAATTGACGATATTGCTCTTTTTTGAAGAGCTATCTATTGATATGCAACTTGTTCAATTTACATGAACAGGGGTGGTTGAGGGTTAAAATTTGGGGGTTAATTTTGCAAAAAGGAGGTGAAAATTAAACAATATAAAAATTTTGTTTACAGATTTGAAATCTACGTCATAAAATCTAATTGACCTGTTTTCGCTCAATGTCTTAGTATTAAGTCTAGGGGTAGTTAACTAGGGCGTGACTGTGTCAAATAATCGTACTACTCGGGTAGTTCAAGAAGTTCTTCTTCATTGAAAATAGTTTAAGACAATTAAAATAACGTAGAAATGAAATTTTCGGTTTCAAAATTCAGTTTGAACAACATTGGAGAGGGGGTGAGTCACCCTCTTAAATTACGTACCAGTTTACATACACTCATTTTTATTTAAAATTAACACACTGACAGTGGGTAATAATGTCACAATAAGTGGCTCTGAAGTTGAACTATCGTATGTAAGGTTTTTATTAGACGTAGAATAACATATTTCAGCGGCATTGAAGTTGGAAGTAGTGTAACCATCTATAAATTTACGTTAAAACATCAAAACTGTACGTTTTAGAGGGAGCATGAAATTGTGTATTATAATGTATATTATGTATTATATTACGTATATATTACGTACATTATTCGCGAAGTTGCCAGAAGTTGGCCGAGTACGGGAGTGTAAAAAATCGTTTCATACTTACTGATTTCACCTCGGCCAACATCCACGCGTGTTGGTGCTTTTCCCGAGTTAAAAAACCTGAGGTTGGAACACGAAGCGACTCACTACCGTACTCAGCCTACTTCGCCTAAACTTGTATGCATTTAGATGTTTTCAGATGTCTTCGAGCGTACATGAAGTTCTACGAGTGTATTGGGTTTTGGCCAACGTCACCGAGTACTTTGGCGAGAAACTTCATCCGAGAGTGTCGAGGCGGCAAAACAATATATTGATTCAATCTATACTTAAATAAAATTGTAACGAGACCGTTTTTGTACATGAAATATTTTTTTGAAAATTGTACTGAGACTGTAAATTGTTTTCGATGTAGATATCAAAACGGAGATTTTTAAAATTTTTGTCTGTCTGTCTGTTCACGCATCTTGCAAAAACTATTGGACGGACTTTAATGAAATTTGGTGTGATGATAACTTATTACCTGGGTCAACATCTAGGATACTTTTTATTTCGGGAAAAGGTCTCATTACCACGGGAAAATAGAAAAACCATTCTAAGCATGTGCACACATTACGTAAAAACTATTGGACGGATTTTGTTGAAATTTGGTGTAGTGATAACTTATTACATGAGTCAAAATGTAAGATACTTTTTACTCCGGGAAACTGCCTCATTTCCACGGGAAAATGGAAAAACTATTTTGAGCATGTGCATGCATTGCGCAAAACTATTATTCTTTGCAAGTGCTGTATAATTATCACACTTATATACTTCTCATTGAGTTTATACGTCGGGCGAACGACGTGGCGGGTACAGTTGTTTAAAAATAAGACTCACCAAAGAGCCACTCTTATATTATATAGTAATGAAAAACAAAATAGTAAAAGGAAAGAGTTCTGTGTTCTGTTGCTGATTTAGTTTTTGCCGCGGATACCTTTAAATGGCTTCTTCAAACATTTAGTTCAAATTTTCCTCGAAAAATTTTTGGTTACTAAATAAGTGTGCATGATTCACCATTTTTCAAGTCATAATGAATTAAAAACTATGGTAGAAATATTTTCTCTAAACTATAGGACAACGATAAGTTAAGTTTGAAATTTTTTGAATCTGTTAAGAAAAAATGTGTATATAGATAATTAAATTTATTTAAGACTTCTTTAGTAAAATCACTCTTTTTTACGCTTAAATACTAACTAAACTCATGTTTAATATGAACTTTAACTTTACGAATGGCACTGTACGTAAAAAGAAATATTCTCTATTTACCAATATAAATCAACATATTTTTTAATTGAATAGAGATATCAGAGTAAAATATGAACAAACATAAAAAAGGGGCCTGAAGGAGGCGGCAACCAAGCGCTACTAGGAAAACAATATCACATATCATGTTATCACTAAAACATTTAATAAAAAAAGTGATTCAATTAGTTTGCTGAATTGTAGCAGCAGTCAGAATAAAAATTATTTATGTGCGATACGTTCAGTGTTTTATAATAAAAAGAAAAAACAGAAACGTCCGGGTACTTGTGTTCGGGTAGTTTAACGAACAATTAAAAAAAAAAACTTCGTATCAAAATTGAAAATGGACTGATTGGAATCAACATTAATCAATAAACTGGTTCACACCGGCGCACAGTTGATCGAAATTTCAGTTTTAGGATATTTGATTTTTACTTTACACTTTTTTCAGTTAGAATATAATTAAAATTATCTACACCTTCTACTTAACTATTTATTCTAATGAAATAAAACAGAATATATGTACATATGTTGAATTTCTATACTACAAGGCAATGATCACATTGTGTCCATTTTAAAGTTGAATTCATAAAACTTAACATTTTCTGTTTCATTCCATCAGAGTAGAAAGTTAAGTAGAGGTAGAGCCAGCCCGATTAAAAGCGGGGTCCGGAGCAAAGTTAACTTGTGGGGTCGTCTACAAGAACATAACAAATTATTGTGTTTTGCTACTTTTACTTCGCAACAAATTCGTACGGTGAAGGGTGGAATCATCTACATGAAAACTATTTGACAATTAAAAACAAATGGTAGATCCTTATGGGATTTTAGTTCAACAAAATTAACAACGTTATATGTTTTGGGAGTACACACAATCTTTGTTTTTGACAAATTTCTTTTTAGTCGAATTTTCTCCGAAAAATTAGACTTATACAGTCTATACGATAAGAGCTGCGAGAGGCGAGACCAGGGGCGCTATCCGTTTTCGGACCCGTAGAACACGATTATGTAAAAAAAAAAGATGTCTGATATATATATATATATATATATATATATATATATATATATATATATATATATATATATATTTTCCCGCAACCTTTTAATATGTGTAGGGCCCCCCTATGGAAGTTAAGAGATGAAATTTGGTAAGTGGGGCTTATTCCGATGCACAACAATACTATCAAAGTGGGGTCAAATTTTGGGCAAATTTTTTTTCGGACCCGACCTTTAAGGAGGTGGTGGGGGGCGGAAAAGCAATAAAACTTTTCCAAACCGGTTTTAAATAATGTTTCGGTCAATTATCTACAACATATCCAAAATTCAGCTTCCTAGGATGATATGGTGGGAGTAGAGGGGGGAAAAACGATTTTCGCTGGATCTAACAGGCCCCCAGCCCCCCAGAATTAACGTAGAGGGTTGAAATTTGGTGTGTTGATAAAGTTCATACCTAGGTTGTGCTTTTTGGAGGTTTTAATATTTTACCCCCACCCCCCTCATTTTTAAGCTACAATTTCATGCATTTTCGACGTTTTCGAAGTTTGTACCACTCGCACAGGTCACCCGAATAAACCTAGAGGGCTGAAATTTTGTATTCGGATTGAGTTAGTATCAAGGGGGTGCCTTTTGGGGGTCTCGACTTTTAACCCCTACCCCCACCATTTTTATACCCAAAAGAACATGGTTTTTCTTGTTTTTTAACAGTTTCGTTCGGGTCAAAATCTCCCCAAATAAACCTAGAGGGCTGAAATTTGGTGTACAGGTTAAGCTAGTAGCCAGACACTGTTTTTTGGAGGTTTCAACTTTTAACCCTTACCCCCACGATTTTTACGCCAATATTTCCTTAATTTTTTTGCTTGTTTTCTAACATGTCTAGAGACTCCATAAGGAAACCTAGAGGGCTGAAATTTTGTACGTGTATTCAGTTAGTATCCAGCTAGTACCTTGTAGGGAGTCCGCATCACTTTTCCCCCCACTTCTCCCATTTTTACATCGGAATTGAATGCTATTGTTAAATGTGTTTTAAAAGCATTATGTTTATTCTAAATACAAGTAGGCGAATAGTAATTTTAAAAAATTTAAAAAAAAGTGAATACAATTTTTTAACAAATGAAATACATACATATTAAGTAATTTGCAAATGTTATTAAAGTCACTGTTTATTTATTTATTTAATTATTATTTAGGAATTTTGGATTTTTATTATTTATAAAATAGAAATTTTGGATTTTTTTGGAAAGAAAAAATATCTTCATAAAAGCCTTCCAGTTTACTATTTAAGTTCCTTTTTTAATATTTAAAAGTAAAACACAAAGGCAATTGGCGGATAAGCATGGATAGAAATGCCCTCGTACGAATTGTGTTGGCTTTTTCCCTGTTAACTTCTATCGGCACAAAATTGAAATTTACTGAGATTCAGCCCTTAAAAACTTAAAATCTTTTTATAAAGCCCCGATCAACCGGACACTCATTATCAGTTTTGAAACCACCAAAATTACAAATCGCTTGTGGACTTTCAATTATATTTCGCTTGTAGACACTCAATACCGAAGAAATAATTTTTTATTTTTTATTTTTTTTTTGAAAGAAAAAATATCGTTATAATGGCCTTCCAATTTACTATTTAAGGTCCTTTTTTAATATTTAAAACTAAAACATAAAGGCAATTAGCGGATAAACATGGGCAGGAATGCCCTCGTACGAATTGTGTTGGTTTTTGTTCTGCTACCTGTTTTCGGCACAAAATTGAAATTTACTGAGATACAGCCCTTAAATACTTAAAACCTTTTTTTAAAGCCTCGATCAGCCGAACACTCATGACCAGTTTTGAAACCAACAAAATGACAATTCGGTTGTAGACTTTCAATCACATTTCGCTTGTAAACATTCAATACCGAAGATGAAGGGGAAAATTCGACTACCGTGATGGGGCCCCGCTGCTCACGGCGTTTTTTTAGTATAGAACGTTACTTATTTATTTTGATACAAAACTGTTATAATACTGCTACTTCTGTATAGAACCACTGAAACCTTACTACTATTGGTATAGAACCGCTGTAACCTTACTACTTCTTGCACATAACTGCTGTGATCTTACTACTTTTGGTACAGAAATTTGATGGATAAAATTACTAAATAAGGAAATCGATTTTGAGTTTGACTGACGGTAGATTCAAAATAATAATTTGGTGTCTTCAGTCTTGAAAAAAATCTGACTGTAGATATAATGGTAATAGTTTATTATAGCTCATAAACAGGGCCGAATATACCCTAAGTTCCACCCGGAGCACTGAAAAAATGCCGCCCTATATAAAAATTTAAAAAAAAATTTCTCATGTATTTTCCCACTTATTTAGTTTTTTCTATCGAAAGATAAGTGACGAGTAAAAAAAAAACAGCTTCCGTTTTTAATTTTCCTATCAGAAAATAAGTGAGGAGCAAAAAAAAGCTCCCATTTCTTATTTTCGTATTAGAAAATGAGTGATGACAAAAAAAAAATTATCACGTGTGTTCCAAATTTTGCCGCCCCTAAAAATTTTCCGCCCGGGGCCAGTGCCCTGCGTGCCCCTGGCGTAAATCCTGTCCTACTCATGAAGGTAACATAATTTTTAAAATAGTAAGAAAATTTGAATACAGTTTAAACAAATTACATATTTTTAAATAAATATTGTAGCACATTTAGTAAAATTGTAACTCTGATTTGATTTTAAAGGTCACATTTAAATTTTTGATTTCACAAAATCAATCAGCAGGGACCGTTAGAGAGGCAGGACTTTGAGTAGTGCACCGTTTGCACCGCCCTCAGACAGGCTTAATAAAGTTGGTGAGGTCTGTCGATTTGTAACTGAGAAAAAAAGTAACTGTTTCTCTTGTAAAGAGTTTAACTTACGTGAGATGTATAAATTTGGAAGTAAACTGAATAGTGTCTTTATAAAGTCTTTTCTTTTACATGTTCAAATACTGACAGATTAACAGAACAAACCGAGGGGAATTAAACAAACTAAATGAAGCAATTAAAGACGAACGAACATAACTATTAAATCTATTTATTGAGATTAATAAACCAACTTACCTTACTCCGTCACTTTTCTCCGTTCGATATACTCTTTGTTCATCAATTCACTTATATATTGTATTAATCAAATCTAATACAAACGATAGAACTGATTGTGAGTGGTAGCTAACTAACTGGGACCAATAATAGCATGTGGTGCATGGCTAACTAAATAATTGTATTTGCAATAATTCAATTGAATGAGAATGAATAGGTGGACACGATCGGATGTCGAACATTTGAAGGTAGTCAATATAGGTACGGGAATCACCGTTTGCGTCCACCGTTTGCGGCTTTTACCAAATATACTCACAGTAAACTAATTATGACGGATGGTACGTGTAGACTGTTAAACGTACATCAAGTACCTATACGGGAGTCGGTAAAGGTAAAAGTGATGTTTATTGACATTGTGGTGTTTTCTATGTTACCGACATGATCACACAGAATTGTGTTAGTGTTTTGTTACTTTGTTTAAGTACCGGAAAAATATTTTTTCGGACATTTGAATCGTAATTTGGCATTTACTAGGTGGTAACTTGACGCCTAAGCAACATATATCATTCAGATTTCTGTTTATTATAGTTATAAAAATAACAAGTCGCAAAATATTAGTTAATTTAAACGCCGCATCTACCTTTCTCGTATGGAGGCCTCTTATTTTCTTCTATTCTACTGTTTTTATTTAAAGATTTATTATCTATTTTGTGGAGGCCCCGAGGTATATGCCCAAGTGTCATTATGTAAATCTGGCTCTGGTTACCTTCCTAAGAATATAAGTAATCGCTTACTGTCTATAGAAATAGTTACCTATAGTCTATAATAGTCTATATAGATGCCTGATATTCATTTATATTAAATAGCAATTTATATAAATTTTATTCATTTTTTCAATAATTTTTTCTTGGGGGTTGAACACATAATTTGCTCGTACTCGGTCCGTGAGTTTATTTTTGTGAATGCTTCGTAATCGTCGGCTTTCAGTCTTTGATTCTTAAACTATATCCGAGGTTACAACTATTATAGGCGGGTTTCTATCAATTTGGATTAAAAGTTTGCAGAAATGAATTTTTTGATACGTTTTCGATTCTTAAAAGAAGATAAAAATTTTTCTAAATATAATTCACATTTTCCCATTCTTATCTACTAATTTTGACAATAACTGTTTTTCCCAAAAAAATATTTTTTCTAACTGTGATATGAGAAAAGGTGGTCTACTTCTATTATCATTGTAAAGGTATGCTTATTATAAATAAAAGTGTTTAAAAACTAAATACTATTTTAAGAAGTAAATATGTTGTTTTTACTCAAATGGACAACACTTCACGTTTCTTTCTTAACGTTCAACCCTTCTTAACGACCTACACAATACAATTATTGATTGATGTTCTAAACATTTTATTCTCTTCCTTTGCGCAAAAAATATCCATTCAAAATGCAATCCAGTATACCCTTGAACAATTTTAGATCAGCATATTTTCGATAATTTAATTTTTTACAAGCTGAAGTGAAGATACGATAGATCCTAATGAAATAATTTTTAATCTTACACCTACATTGATCTTTACACAAACCCATTATACCAATATGTTTGAAATTAAATTTACACATACTATTAACCATTTAATTCTCTGAATATGTAATTTTACGTTATTAAACTTGTCCAAAGACGTCAATAAATTTCCAGAAATGCAAACTGAACGTAATTTTAACAAGGAAACAAGACTAACAGATGTAGTAATGTAATATTATCATCAACATCTATAACTTAAAACCACATCCATATTTATACACCATTCATTATAACTATTGCACTCTTTAGTAACAATGGAACAAAGCGTAAGTGAGACAGAGAACAATACTCTATCCGACGAAAACCGTTCCAAATATGCCACACTGTTCAATTTTATTTGTCTTTGGTATTATGATGTTGGAGGTACTGGATGGAAAACGTGCCTTCATTACATTTATTAGTTAGAGTAATTGAAACTAAAGATGTATTTATTGTGTAATATATATTACAACACTATTAAATATACCTATGTAATTTATGAAACCAAATATTCAATCGTAATAGAATTAAATTGACTAAAGACTAAATAGAATTTTGAATAATATGTATGAATGTTAATAGTTTGTGTTTTTAGTGTGTATGTGTGTGACTCGAAACTCGATATATTGTTCGTATAGACAAGATATTTCAGTTTCCGGTGATGGATCCGTTCTTTGTTAAATATGCTACCACCAAAAATGGTTGATATAGGGTTAATCGGGGTAATTGTGAATTGGGGCAATTGTGAACGGCGCCAATAATTTGTAAAATAAGATTCATATTGTTAAAAATCAAATCTTAGTATGTTTTTCTGTCCTTTCTTAATATGCTATTAAAATTTGATAACAATTCTCCAAGTATTAGTATCTTTTTTTTATTTTGAAAAAACCCTTGCAAACTTTTATGTATCTCACTTCGACCAATCCTTAAAAAATTTTTTTTAATACATTTTCTTTTTTTTTAAAAGGTAAGAAATAGTTAAAAGTAGTTCTAAGGAAGTGGTCTAAACCCTGAGAGGGTTCGTTGTTGATTGCTTAAGAAATTGGAAAATTTATTACCAATTCACAATTACCCCATGATTTTAAAATTGTGGGGTAATTGTGAACGTCATTCACAAATTCCCCCATTCGATCAAAAATTTCAGTAGTGCTCTTTTCAGAGTTGAATATGTTAATGAAGATGCTGGTGACATTATTGAACAAGTTTCCGTTGTACAAACAATACAAAAAAAAATTGTATAAAGAGCGATGTTTTGTGTCTCAATCTATGAATTCATTGCTGTGCTCACTTATCCAATAACAACTTACAAAAACAGAAAAATTACTTGTTTTCAATGTCTCTGTGAGTGTCCAAGGGCAGTAGGATTAACACAAAACCATTTTTTTTTTTCATTTACAGTATTAGACCTAATAGATCGTTGTTTTGTATTCATGTTAACTAAATGTATTCCCTTGAAAATGTCTCATTTTCCTTATTTTCGTATGAAAATCTTGTAACTTATTGATTTTTAAATTTGATAAAATGACAAAATATCATTTTTATTTTGTAACAAATTTGTTCCTACAATTTTTGTTATTTTTATTTAACCTTGATTTTTGGTATAAATTTGAGGTATGGATAACTTGCATTAAACAATGAGAAATTGTGACCGCTAAAGTATGATGAAAAATTTGAAAGTGGGGTAAATGTGGAAAATTTAAGTTGGGCTTTACTCTGATGTACCTCACTTCTCTTGTAATCCATTCTAAATAATTTTTCTGATGGCATTCACTTTTACCCAAAAATTCATAAGATTTGCAAAACCGCACCAGGGAAATGTGAATGGCTTATAAAATTTTTGTTTTTCAAAATTTGTGTGGTGCATCCTAAATAATGTAGAATTAAAAATAAGTCAACCATAATGTGATATACCTATAAAATAAAAAATACTTAAAACAACGCTTTTATCTCAGTTCATGAAAATCCATTCACAATTACTCCGGTCAACCCTAGATATAACAAATAATTAAAAATTGAATGTGGCTCTAATATAGTCGTAAGAAGTCAGAACTTACGGCACGATTAACATCAATAAATTTTTGTGTGAATATTTAAATTTTTTTTTTAATTTTATAAAAAAATGTAGACCAAATATCAAACAAATCGCTCGATTCTACATACAGATAATTTTTTTAAATGTTTTTAAAGAGTTAAACTTTGTTGATATGAGCATTTAAGCTTTTAGTTTTTAGTAGAAGCTATTCATTTATTTCATTAAGTGTTGATTTTCGGTGTGTTATTAGTAATGTTGGGCATGATATCGAATTTTCTTACCTAATTAACAGGTAATAGATAACCTAGTTTAAAATATGTAGGTAAAGATAATACTGGATCATCCGGAAAGTTCGTGCCGTTTTTGGAGTAAATGACTCTTCCGATTTTCTTCAAATGGGTGAAAACTATGGACTTTAAATGCTCCAAAATTGCCGCTAATTCTTAACAATTCACCTTAAGTTTTGCTTTGTTTCTTGACGAATAAATTTATCGTCAATACACACAGTTCGACCGGAGAGAGCTTCATTTTCCAAAGAAAAATTACCCTTTTGAAATCTAGCAAACCACTTTCTATAAGTTGTGTCAGAAAGCGCATCATCACCATAAACACTACAAATATTTCTCGTTGCGTCAGCTACATTAGTACCTTTTTTAAACTCGTATAACATGATATGATGTTTCTTGATGTCTAAGACTGCTCAATATTACTGACAAAAAAATGATTCAAACATTGTTAAAGATGTATGATATGTACATATTCAAGCAAAACTATCGGCCTAACACTAACATGTTGTTGCATGTTTCGTTTGCGGTTACTACTTGAAGAAATATGAATTCAGCCGAGCGACTCCGAAAATGGCACGAACTTTCCAGGCGACTCAATAGATAATTCAATTGTTACCTAGATAAAATTTTAGATAATAGATAATATTTATCTAAATATGTTTACTTTACCATTTTAATAGTTATATCCATTTCTAGGCATTTTCTATAATGAACTTTCTACTTTAAAACTTATTTAAATTTCAGAAAACAATATTTTATTGAAATAAAAATTACGGGAAAAATTCGTAAACGGGAACTTAAGTTAAATAATTATGATCTTAGAAATATAAAAAAGCCGCATATAGAAATGAAGGACCTTGTAGGGAATTCTCCAATTCTATCATAGTGAATACAGAGAAATGAGGAACTTAGTTTAAATTTTATACTTTCAGCAAAAATAAAGGTGTATTTTTATCATCTTTTTCCTTTGCTTAATAGAAAGATAAGATAAAAGGTAAGTTCTTTTAACAATATTTAGATAAAAGATAATAGAATATGACGAAAACGTTATCTATATGGATAAAATTTCGCATCAATTTAAAAATATGCTATTATATTTTTAATTAAAACAATTATAAATTTAAAAAAAAATTATGTAGGTATACCATAAAATAGTTACAAAAATTCTTCATCCTTATCCGGCACGAGTTAAATTTAACGTAATAATTTCAGTTAATTTTCCCGTACACAGATGAACGTAATAATTTATAATGCAAGAAAACGTTGTAATACCAGATGGCAGTTTAATATTTTCTACAAGTTATAATTTATATGATTTACAAGTTACAAGCGCCTCTACTTACACCAACTAGAGCAATAGAGGTAACTCTGTCGAGTAATTCGTTGGAGGTGAGAGTATAATGCTCGTAAACCTTATAACAAGTAGTAAACACACATGCTGCTAGTATAATAATATACATATACTTATATATTAAATAAACAAGATTTCATATATTGTATAGATATAATATAAATACCATGCATACATACAATCGTACGACTCATACCTACACGCCAAGTGGTGTCAGTGGATATGTGTACACATACATATACACATATGTGTGTATGTGGAATTAAGGTATTAAGGTAGAAATGTACTTGGAAAGCGTAAGCTCATTTTCAGGGCATCAAGATTGTCAACATTTTCTCATATGATTCATGATCGTACCGCCACGTTATATTAGATTTGGTGATATGTATATTTAAGATGCAGTTGTGGAGAAAATTGTGTGAACGAATGTAAATTCACAAACGATACGGATTAATTATTAAAATTTAAATGAACATGGAACGACACGTCTTGCTAATTTTTGACATAAGAGTATTTACTCTTCATATCTTTATTTGACCCTTTATACGGCAGTGGAGAATATATTACGAACAAACTCTGAGCTCTACTGAAAACTTAGAGGAATGAATTAAACAGTGGTTTAAATAAAGCTGAGTGTGTGTCCGTATAATTACGAAAATAATACAAAATGTGGTCTAATAAGAAGAGGCATATGGATGGCAAATGAATAATTATCAGTTTTTTAAAGTAAGAGTTGGGATCAGTACCAGATAAGATCTGTGGGATTGTTGTATAAGCATTTATGAAGAGTAACCAACAAAATCCCAATGAATGCATTTTTAATGAAAGTTGTAAGAAATAAAACTTCGAAATTTTGCTCCGTTACCTCTCAGATGAAAAGTTCATATTTCTAGTGACCTTCTCCCACTGTGATGCCATTTTAAATAAAGTCTGTGGCCGATTGGAAATATGCTACAACTTCTACCTTGCTGGAAAACTTAAAAAATTTTTCAGTTTTGTGAAGGAAAAAATGGGACAATCGAAAAAAATCTAAATTTTTCAATTTTTCCAAAAAGTGATAGTAATTCCAGAATTACTGATCAATTAGTGTACCGTTTTTCCATAACCTATCATTCAATATTTACTAACCAATAAAAACGAAAATTTTACCTTTAGAAACTTCGGAGATCAGAGGGGCCGGGTTAATTTTGAGCTGTATCCTTAAAACTACTGAACCAAAAGTTATAAAAAAGAAATATTTTTAAAATCCTTGGAGGTAGCTCTTTTAATTATATCCCACACGATAATTATACCCCACACTTTGTGAAACTCCATTTTAAATATTGAAAAATATTTAAAGTTCGATTACTTTGCCTATTTCACGAATTAAAAGTTATTTTTACTGAACGCGTTTTCAACCTTTCGTTCATCCTCATCCTA
The DNA here is from genome assembly GCA_035578155.1 of Brachynemurus nebulosus. Classification (NCBI taxonomy): domain Eukaryota; kingdom Metazoa; phylum Arthropoda; class Insecta; order Neuroptera; family Myrmeleontidae; genus Brachynemurus; species Brachynemurus nebulosus. The sequence goes on from JAPWDM010000003.1 coordinate 27,732,535, forward strand.
CTCTGAGGATGACCGAAAGGTTGAAAACGCGTTCAGTAAAAATAACTTTTAATTCGTGAAATAGACAAACTAATCGAACTTTAAATATTTTTCAATATAAAAATTTTTTTTGAATTATTGATGTTTGAATTATTCGAATATATGTGCGTGTCATCAAGACCGAACATTATGCCAAATTTCAAATTCCTACATTTAATAATTTTTGAGGAAAAGCTCTGTGACAAACAGACGGACGGATACCAGAGTGATCCTATAAGGGTTACTTTTTCCTTTTGAAGTTAGATAACCCTAGAAATCTTTTTCTTTATAAGAAAGGGCATCGTATAAAAGGTTACCCAAAGGCTATTTCCAAATCACCCAATTTCGTACTCATAGCACTGAAAGCATCCGTACGATTTCAGTGACAATGCTAATAATGTTGTTTAGTAATAGCAAATGACGTCGACGATCATAAATAGAGAATCCTAGATGGAGCACCAGTAGGTGGCGGATATTAGATCAACAGAAAATATATTCAGTTTAGTAGAAAAGATTGTTTTTGTTGAGGTGTAACACAAGTTATTACACATACTGGCTTGCATATATGATAATAGAAGACAAACCACATATTAAATACAGTTGTGCTTTCGAGGAAAAGCTGTCGGAGAAAAACCAAATAATAAAAAAAGAACCCTGGGAAAAACACGATCATATTCAGAAATACTACATGTGCAGCTGTGCATGTATACTTTCAATACAGGATGAAACAACACTAGATTAAATATTTGATGAGTTTATTACATACATATGTTATTATTATTTAGTTTATTAACTTACTAAAAACAATTAACTGTAATGGAGATATAAACGTATTATATTATTATTGAACGTAAATTAATGCGGCGTTTTTTTAACGCGAGCCATAAATCCATTTATTAGGTTAAGTGTTACAGAAGCTAATATAACAAAGGAACTTACTACACGAGCGTTTTTTAAGGCAGTTTGTTTTTATATAGCCCGCTCCAGTACACATGCGTTTATTTTGCTTTAAAAAATAATAATATTTTACTGAAAAAAGTCGTTAAGTGCAAGCTGTACTTATACAAATAATATTCCGTACAATTAGCTGTTATTATGAATTTGATTTAATAGAATATGATAATACAAAAAATATTTTCCTGAGGAATAAATTTCATTACTGAAATAAGCTATAATTCTCGATTTCAAAACGACGGTATCTTAGCCAATTTACGATTACTAGGAATGAACAGGAATATTTACTGAATTTATTAATGCGTGACGCCGTTAAATATGATCGTGGGCACAACATTTAAGAATTATTTTAAGAACAAAATTACATTAAAATTTGAGGAAGCTACGTGTCATACCCTTTGATAGTGTATTTATCTTTTGCTCACGGAAATTGTGTACAGGGAATTTTTATATTAAATTTTTAAATTGTTTATTCTATATTGACGTAATATTAAAAAGTTTATCATCGTGCAACAAAATAAGTTTGCTATCTTTCTTGTTATATTGTTTTTCATTCGATTTTACGTCTTCATAATTTAAAATTTCATTCTTCTATCTGTATGGAAGCGTAAATATGAAAGTACTCTATGCTCTAGAACAGAAGTATCTAAAGTGCGGCTCACGGGCCAGATGCGGCCAGCGAATTCCAAGAATTTGGCGCGTGATGCTAGCTAGATTGTCTGTAATTATTCAAAGCCTTAGATTATTTACCTACTTAATATTTTCATAAAAATTCTATAAATCTGAATATACTAGGTAGGTAACTATAGTTAAATTTTTTACCGTTGCAAAATATTAAATTTTTATATGGAATATATATCTTGTTACGTAGATTTTATTTATCAGTGGTGTTTATTATAATTTAGTTAGTAGTCTGTTCTATATAGGTCAAAATAATCAAATTTGTCCAAAAAAATTATTCAATTTCCACCTGTGATTTTTCCATTAGAATTACATTTATGGTTTTTTAGAAATAAAAATAAGCAATACCAAACGCAAACTTATAAGTAGCTTCAAATTTATTTTTTCTAGCATAAAAATGGGAATTTTTGAAAATTGTAGTATTCATAGTAACATCACCCGGTTCAGTTTCTGTTTCAAAAATTATAAGAATTAGGTCTATTGGTGAAATTCTGATAATCCAGCGAGTGCTAAATTTTCATTTTTTCTGTGAAAATGGTCAAATTTTTTCAGAAATTGCGACTTATTTTCCGCATATAATTTTCCTGTTAATCTGTACCCCTCTCTCTCGATCAAAGCTCACTTATAATATATATGTAGTTTGTTCATCAAAACGATCATACATAAAAACAATTTCTTTAACATTTCCCTTATTGAAAATATTTTTTTGGCCCACCAAGTTTCTTGATATTTACAATTTGGCCCGCGTACGTAAATTTTTAGCAACCCCTGCTCGACAAGAAGATGTGATGCACTTACATATAGTGTTTTGTAATATTAATATTAGAATACTTTGATGAACCTAGCGTAATGGGATATTTGTTTTATTGTCATTGTATGATATAAAGAGATATCGGTAGTCAAATATACCATTTGAGTTTTTTGAGAGTTGCCATTTCTATTACAACCAAATTTTTATGATAGAAATGGTACTAGAAAAGGTTCTTTTCTTGGATGTAATGGAAATGTAACCAAGAAAAACACTATCCGTTGAAGTAGCCTCAATGCCATATGCATATTTTTACCGCCTAACTGATAAATTAAAGAAACATTAAAAAATTAAACTTGAGTAAAAAAAATTTTTTTGCTCATTTATGCTGTTAATTGCTGCATTAGATCAGTTTTATCGAAAAATTAATATATAGTCCCATTTAAAAATCTATAAGTTTGTATCATAGCTCGAAAACCATAAGAGCTATAAAGCTCCTAACTATAGCAATCGGTTGCCCCCGTCGATATCTACAACTCTTATTTGAACAATTTTTCGATTAAATCAACGGTTTGGTTGTAATAAAAATGGCAACTCTCGAAAAACTCTCACAGTATATACAGAGTGCTAATTAGAAAACTAGCCATGCCGCATATCTTTGGAACTGTAATTGATAACTAAAATATTTTGTCAAAACTGTTGCTAAAACATGGAGGGTGAAACATTGAAACATGGGAATCCCTATAGCCAATCCCTAAGGCTCCAGCCACCCCAACCCTTTTTTTAAAAATTGTAAGACCCCACTTGTGGTACATCATGGGAAAGTTCTTTAAAAATGCTATTCAATAGTATACCAAGCATAATGTTAAAGTTCATTGATTATTAAATAAGTTTCAGAAGGCTAGAGAATAATAGAAACCATTTTGGGATCTAACCTAGATTAGTTTCCGTCATTTTTAAATATAATTCATTAATTGTTATTATACTGTTCAACTGTGCATTTTGGACTTTATAATTTGTAAAAATAAGCTGATTTGGTAAGTAATACATAATGATATAGTTATAATATTAAATTTGATTAACTTGATTTAAACATTATGTTTCATTCTAATTTCAAACTAAACAGAGTGTCCCAAAAGTCAACGATATTCCTTTGAGGGATGATAGACCAGCTCATGCCTGACCAGAATATCAAAATATTGTCTGGTAAAATATCGCTGGTTTTCAAGATATTGACACTTTTATGAATTTCGCGAAAATCGACAATTTTTATCAGATTTTCGAGAACCACAGCTGCAAAACCAGATTTTCTGAATTCTAATTTTTATTACGCAACCCTGAAGAGTCCTTTTGTAGATCACAATCCAAAGTAAGGGTAATATACCAATAATCTTGGAAAAAATAAATTTTTTTTATCGATTCATAAATAATTCTTTTTTTATGAGCTAATTTTGACTCTTCATGCTGTAAAAGAAATGTACTACTTTACCCGGGAAAGTTATGTTAAAAGATTGCTCATTTATTGTAGTTTTTAAAATGGTCTAAAATTTACTTCGCTTTACCTTAGAAAAAAATTATTGCTATTTTACAGCAAAAAAATGTCATTTTGAAATTAATTCAATAATTACTTTCAAATTATTTCAGTTACTTGCAGACACTTTTATGCCTGCGTAAACCGAAGATAGATGACGACCGAAGACAGAAAGTGGAAAGTTAGTAGATCTACATTGGTGTGCAAATGTTACTTCCTCGAGACTACGCTAATCATGTCAAATTTTGCCGACTTATAAAAACACAGAGAAAATCCAGAATTCTTAGATAAAATTTTATGGACGAATGAAGGCACATTCAAAAAGGATGGATTCATAGATTCAAAATATTCATAGTTATGCGATCGAAAACCCACATCAAATTACGAGAAGAATGGTCACAATATCACTTTAAGGTAAATTTGTGAATCGGAACATTGAACGGCGAAATAATAGGTTCTTTTAAATTGACTAGAAATCTGGAGAAATTTATCACAATTTTTTAGAAAATTAAGTCCCTAATCTTTTAGAAAATGTTCCTTTGGCCACACGCGGAGTAAGGTGGTTTCAAAATGACGGCTGTCCAGCTTAATATAAATAACTTCAAAATGACATTTTTTTGCAGTAAAATAGCAATATCTTTTTCTCTAAAGTAAAGCGAAGTAAATTTTAGACCATTTTAAAAACTACAATAAATTTAGTCTTGCTAAAATTCAAAAATCCAGTCTTGTAGCTGTGGTACGCGCAAATCTGATAAAAATTATCGATCTTCCCGAAATTCATAAAAGTGTCAATATCTTGAAAACCAGCGATATTTTACCAGACAATATTTTGATATTCTGGTCAGGTATGAGCTGGTCTATCATCCGTCCAAGGGATATCGTTGACTTTTGGGACACCCCGTATAAAGGTTGTAGTTTCTTACGATCTTATTTGAAGTAGCGATTTGATTTGATATTTGTTGCTTTGAATGAGAAAAAATAGGTCTAAGCTTACGGAAACTTATTTTTCGTATTCTTCAACTACTAGTTGGCAGAATAACGTTGTACTTGGTATTAATGATTATTATTTTATAATTTAAAGAAATAGGATTTGGGTAGCTGGCGTCTAAGTGATCGATTGCCGAAGATTCGCATGTAAATAATAATAATTTCTTTTCGACGTTTTAAAAATATTGGTAACAAATTTTAATTACCTTTTACAGTTCCAAAGCTATGAGGCATGGCTTGTTTAAATAAATGTTGATAAATTATTAATATGTAAATGTTAACAGTACTAACAGTAAAGGCCCATACACGATGAGATCTGTATCGCTACATGTTACAGGTATCAGTATCATGATACAGATCTCGTCGTATATGTGACTGTCCCGGTATCACTGTATCAGTATCAGCAAGTATGAGCTGGTATGGTGCTTGTCTCAAGTATCGTGGTAACTATGGTTGCATTTTTATTTGGACAGTTAATAAAGTAAATAATTGTTATTTATTTGAATAATCATGTCTGCAGATAGAGATTTTTGGGAAGATTTTATTAATATGTATAAATTATACCCATGTCTACGGGATTCAAAATGTAAAGATGTTTGTATTGCAATTGCTAATAGCACAGGTGCCACAGGTCGTAGATCGCACATTTCTTTATTAATAAAATTTTTTATCTGTACTGAGGTTTTACGATTCAGTCTCAGCGTGTGTGTGCTAAATAAACATGATACAAATCTCAGATATATGTATCGCTATTTGTATCGATACAAGGTATCGATACAGATCTCACCGTGTATGGGGCCCTTTGATTACGTGATGTTTAACCCTATGTTTTTGAAGATGAATTACTTTTTGTTTTGGGTTACAAAATTTGAGAAAAGTTGTATGTCAAAAAACTTTTAGTTCTTGAAGATATGGTGCGTATTTTATCTTGAGAAGAAAAAGAAAAATACACCCCTGTTATCATAAAATAACTTAAAATTCATAAATTTTTCCTAAGATATAAATGAATGCATTCAATAATTCGTGTACATTTATTAAGAACTGTAGGGGAAACCGGGTGAAGCAATAAAAGTATTAATTTCACACGGGAAACATTGAGTCCGAAAATTATTTCATAAAATTTCATTTTGATTACTAATTTTGATGAATTCCATTCTTTAAACAAAAAATTACCTCAACTATTATTACACTAAAAAATGACTTGAATTGAAAACCTGTAATTCGCTTCTCGAAGGTCTTTCTTCTAGTAGTCCTACGTGCCTAACTTTGGTGAAAATGAAAGGAATGTCTTCGAAAATCTAAAATTCGCTTACAGTTTCATTAATCTATTTCTTAATTAATTTACAGTTTTTTACTCATTAAAAATTTTTAGTAACCTTAATGATGCCATCAAGGAAATCATCCATAAATATCTTCTTATATCATCGTTTAAACTAATCAAATGACATCATTTTTTCTACTGGTGAACGTACGACCCCGTGATCACCTTTGATACTTTCAAATTATTCACGTTTCCCTTACATTTTCACAGAAAATATTTCGAGTAAAGATATTCAACTTAAAAAAAATATGGTACATAAATAGGTATATATACGCGTCTGTTATAAGATATGAAGTCAATATGAGAAAAGTGATACGAACCTTTAAATACTAACTTTACTACCAACCCATAAGTTATGAATACATAAATATTTCAACTACTTTCATACATATAAATTTTCCAAATATTTGTTAGGGTCGATGATAGCCAAGTAAACACACCCAGCGTTTAATATTACTAACAATATACGTATGCACATATGTTATACATATGTATGTCAATACTAGAATTGTAACCCATGTTCTACATGGAAAATATTTATACAAATAAACTTTATGTTGAACGTTCCAGGATAAGAACTGTCAAATAATATATGAATTCTTATTGGCTCGAATCGAATAATGATATCTGTATATATTAAAATTTGCATTCTGTCCTCTTTTTTATAAAGAAACACAATAACCATTTTTTGTCGAACGAAAACTCAGGACATTTTTTGGGAAAACAATGTCAACACTGTACGATCCGCGAATTTATTTCCCCAGGAACCCAAATATGGTTAAAGAATTTAAAAAGGAAAACTTGATACAATATTTACGAAATGATTCAATTTGTGTAAATATACACATTTTTAATTAAAATAATAACATAAAATACACTAAAAACAATAAACTGATAAAAAAAATTAAAAAAACAACACAATTACTTTTATTATAATTACAAGTTCGCATTTCAATACAATTACCAAAAGAATAAAAAAAATTAATCATAATATAAAATTTTAATTTTATCTGCTATCCGTCTATAAATGTTCAAAGAAATCACACAGCCAGTGTGTTTGTTACAAGTCAATACCTGTTTGCGTTAACATTGCACATTTGTGTGATCACTGATCACCATCGGCCTCTATACGGTTGTTCTGGCCATTACACAGATGCTGTGTACTCAGACCATAAAGTGTTAATAACAATAGTAATAGTACTTAATTTTGAAGTCGAATTTTAGTCTAAGAGCTGGCTACATAGAAAAGCTTGTTATCGCCACATGGACTGATTTTTTTTTTTTTGTAAAAGGATCCTTTTTTATAGCCAAGTTCAAATAATCTTATCTGCCAGCACAATCCCGTGGCTTAACGCAGGAACGGCCGTTTAAATGGTTAAATTTCGATATTAAAAATTCTATAAGATGTATGTGTTATAACTATGGAAACAGTCTTTATTTTCAAATTATTATTATTATTATTATTTTTATTAAAATTGCATTTTCATTGTGTTTTATTATTTTTTATTAATTTTTTTCAATTTTATTCATCAGTTTTTTCGGTTGAAAAAATAATTTACTCATACTCGGTCCGTAGGTTTATTTTTGTGGTCAAATTTCACCGACCACCGACCAAAATCAAATGAATTTGATTTTTTCGGCAGTCTGACATATACTGTTATGTTGTATGATATGAATAAATATGTATAAATAATACATTTAAAATCATATTTATCATTTTTATAACATATTTTATTGGATTTATCCAGAAATTTGCTACATTTTTCCGCTAAATATAAGAAAATAGTGTAAAATTTATTATTATTACTTTTTTGTTCTAGAAAATTTCACTAACTTTGTATTTTTTTATAGCAGAAAATTAATATTTTTAGTAAAGGATTTTCTAAAACGTAAATTTCTTTTTAATTTTTATTTTATTAACGACATAATTTCTAAATTATACTGAAATCAAGAATCAATTTTACCGTTGCACCGAACACGGACACAATGTGACCACACAATTCGTACGTGTATACACTGCCGTATACGGACGAGTAAATACACTGCCGACGTCGGATGCACTATGACCATTGCCTAAGAATAAATTGAAAATAATAACACCTAATAATAATTTGGAAATAAAAACTGTTTCCATAGTTATAACACATGCATCTTATAAAATTTTTAATATCGAAATTTAACTGTTTAAGCGGCCGTTCCTGCGTTAAGCCACGGGATTGTGCTGCCAGATAAGATTATTTGAACTTGGCTCCAAAAAAGGATCCTTTTACAAAAAACACTCAGCCATATAGCAATTACAAGCTTTTTTATGTAGTCAGCTCTCAATCTATTTCTATAACAGAGGCGTAAATATTTCATTTTCATAGCGGGATGTGATATAAGTAACATAATGTGTAGTCTATTATTCAATAAACAGGACTATATTCATTGCAAAACATAATTTGTATACACGCATATTTGAAAATAAAACCATTTCTTTTGTTTCTTTCATTTTGCATTTTTTTCCAAAAATAGTTAAATTTATTATTAATTTGATATTTTGACAGTATTTATTTGAAAAGGCACTAAAAATTGTCATTTCGGAACTACGGTTACTTCAGTGATTGTAACATCACAAAGTAGCAGTTGGTCATATTTTGACCCTAACTTGAGACTTAATTTATTCATTGATACACTTTAGAGTTTTAGACTATACTTATGTAAAATTGTGTTCACTGGTATGTCGTTACTTGAGTCGTTCGTAATTTGAGTCGTTCAATTCTAACAAATGGATTCTATCATAAATACTGTGACAATTTGCGAACAACTGATGGTTCAATTAAGCAAAATACGTCCGCCATATACTATACTGAACATTTTACTATACGTAATTAGATTTGTAAATAAACCATCTGTAATTAAAGGAGTCGTTTGCAACAGTCTAATTGCAATCAGCAAACGCTACAATCTAATATATCTAGTGGTATTGATGAAAATATGTTTAGTTACATGTGTTGCAATTAGTTTCGTTTAATAAATTGAACAGTGTTACCAATTTACTGAATGAAATCAAATAAATACATGTTATGTTCAATGCACAAATATACTACCCACTTTGAAATCGAGAATAACTTAAAAGGGTTGTTCGTCCAGAAAAATTCATTTCTTACAAGGGGAGTATCAAATATGGGAATCACGGATTTGGGAGAAATTAATATACGTTGTAGAATATATTTCTCTGACTACTGTAGTAATAATAATTTAGGCCAATGCGCCATCGTTTAGAAATTAAACGCAGGAAAAGTTTCCAATAACATATCGTGTTTGATATGTATCAGTTAGTTGGTACTGCCTGCAAGAGCGGCCGCTGGTGGTGTGGTTAAGAGTCTGCTCTCATGTATGTAACTTTTTTTAATATACAGAGGGAGAGATCCTATGTTCGAATCTATGCTTTTCCAACAAAATTCTTCTCTTTTCAGTTTTTTTTTTTTTTTTTTTTTTTAACTATTTCAATATTGTACAATGCTCAATTACATTGACGATGCTATAATTATTTTTTAAACGGAGATATGGTATTCTTTTTTAAGTTATTATTAGAAAACAATTTACAATTGCCATACTTTAAATAAGGATAAAATGAAGAATGTCTAAAAATAATATAATTAATTTATAATTAACATCGCATTAATTTTAGGTAAAAATGTATGTAAACATATATTTTATGTAAATATAATGTACAACATGTACAAAAAATATTATATCTCCTTTTTTAGAAAATAATTATAACATCGTACAATTTTGCAAAAGTTTAAAAAAAAATTGCATATTAAAAAAAAGTTACATACATGAGAGCATACTCTAACCACACCACCAAGCGCCGCTGTTGCAGAGAGTACCAACTAACGGATACATATCAAACACGATATGTTATTGGAAACTTTTCGTGTGTTTAATTTCCAAACAAAGGCGCATTGGCCTAAATTATTACTACTACAATACTCAAAGAAATATATTCTACAGCATATATTAATTTCTTCCCAATCCGTGATTCCCATGTTTGATACTCCCCTTGTTAGAATTTCGTAGTTCTAACAACAAAATCCTGTATGAATTCGTGCAGTATGTCCTTTCTAACTAATAGCGTAGTTTGACACTCACGTGCACTTTTTAGTTATGCCAAAATGTTTGTATGATAATCTAGTTATAGGTACTCTAAATTGTCCTTTCTCAACTGGTGGTCTTCCTGATGGTCGCCATCCGCCATTTTACCTACCTATACGAAAAGTTTTTTCTTTTTATCAATCGACGAGAAAATTAATTGGTGCTTGTTAAGATTTTCTATCACTTCTGGCGTAGTAACTTTAACAATGATTACAATTGTAATGAAAAAATTGTAATCAAGTTACAATTGTAACGGATATTCATTTGTGATTTTATTTCGTTTCCATAAATCATTTGGTAGAGAACCGCTCTTACCTAACTACTTTTGGCACAGAACTGTTATAATCTTATTACTATTGACACAAAACCGCTGTAACTTTACTACTTTTGGTGTAGAACTGCTGTAACCTTACTACTTTTGGTATAAAACTACTGTGACCTCTTTGCTTTTTGTAGAGAAACTTGATGGATACAATAATTACTGAAGAGATAAACTGGACTAAAGATAGATCCGAATCTTCAGTCTTGAGAAATATCTTTCTGTATATACAATGGTTATAGTTTTATTGTATAATTGTCACACTAGTTTCAAAATTTGGATACAGTTCAAACAAATTAAATATTTTTAAATAAATATTCTAATACATAACGTAAAAGCCCCTATACCGGAACACTATTTTTAGGTGTGTAATTAAACTGGCTTATAAAAATTGACAAATAAATTAAACATCCATTTTTTTTTCTTAGTAAGCATGAAACAAAGTATTTTTAATTGAATGAATATGTTTATAAAAAAATACAATCCAAAAATTTTTATTTATTAATGTTTTTCTTTTACAAAATGTCGGCATCTATATCCAAACAAAGAAATATTAATGACACTAGGAGTTGGGAACCGATACAGAAACAGACGTGTAATATGAGTAATATAACACACAGAGTCACATCTAGACCTCAATGTAGGAAATATAGAATGGTTTAAGTATCAGACATAAATAAAGGATCAAAATACTGTATTCAACAAAAATTGTTTTATATATACATGTATTTCTTTAATTAAGTAAGGAAACGTTAAATATGAGGTGAATTTAAATTTAAAAATAATCATTCTATTAATAATAATTTTTGTTATCACAGGTTTCTTTCGGAAATAACTTCATAAATATATGTATAAATGTCAAAACTGTTCCAGTATTGGATCGCGTTCCGGTATAGGGGCTTTTACTCTATTTACAAAATTGTGATTCTGTAATGCAAAATCCGTGACAAATTTTGATTTCATTATATAAATCAGTATCGTTTTTCAAAGATCATATTTAAGTTTTTGATTTTACAAAATCAATCAGCGGCCGCGAGATTTTCAGAAACGCGTACACCTTCTGGTTTAATCTTACTACTTGTTGATATTCGTGATATATAAACGCATTCTCTTGGTTACATTATTAAACTGAAATTCGGACAAATCTTAAGGTATCAGGAATAGCAAGTGGGTTGTAAAATTTTTTATATTATTTTTTGACGTTTTTGCCAGTCACGTTAATAACAACGTTGAGAAACGATGTTCTAAAAAAATCATTTCTAAATTTTTTCTAAATAATACAGTAATTATTATACATAACAAGAAAGAAGCAGTTCCATATAAAGACAAGTTACCTATTTTAAAATTTTAAGGATAACTCTAAGGATAAAATACAATTTTTATTCATTTTATTAAAAAATTTTTTTTTTTTTGATATGCAGTTAACACAAATAATTTATTTGATTACAACCATTTTTATTTAATGTAACGGCAAAAAATTCTTCGCTCCTCTAGAAAATATGAAATTTAATAATTTTCTTGTAGATATAGTAATAATATTTATACCGACGAATCTTGCCATAAATTTAATATTTCAATATAAAATGAATTGAGTTTCTACTAGCTTTCTACTCATAGCGAAAAGCTTAGATACTATGAGAGAAATAATTTTATCTTTTTTAAGTTGTGCAGACTAACGATATCGAAAAGTGATGTCATTCGTTCAGTTGTATAAAATGTACTGAGTGTATTTTCTTTTGACGCGACGGAAAAATAAACGTCACCTTATTTGGTTAAGTGAGCAATATACTCTTCAAGAAACATATTAAGTTATAGAAAATGGCCACTGCGCATACTATTTTTAACAGTACTGTTATTCTTATCACAATAATAGTATACATACGTTGTTGATAAGCTATGTTTCGAGTCAGGAAAAGAACTACGATTTAAGTGTATTAAGAGAGTATATAAAACGAAAATCTAAATTGATGAAATAAAAGATGAAGCGGAAACTGTATACACAAACTATACGTTTGAATTGAACTTGCATTAGTGATTTTAAAAAGCAGTCAGTCACTTTGCTTATTGGATTTACCATACGTGCACTTATACATATTTGTGCTGGTAACATTACCAATAATTCATCTTGAAATAGTTTTTTAAACAACTCTAGTATGTATAAGGTAGTTTGTTTGCGCAATATTTTTTAAATACAGTTCCTAAATATTTGGGTAGCTTTAAGTGTAAATACATATTTTTGATATAACGGAGCTTCGTTTTTGCTTTTAATTTGTTTCTAACGTTATTGGGAATTGGAGTTTAGTGAAATTAGCAAGTAGACATTTAGACTGGTTATTACTGGATGTTATTGCCCGTTGACAAAGTAATTACGGTACTGAGGAAATACGGTCCTAATATAGAACAGTTTGAGGAGATAGAGGCAGAGGCCGGAACGAAACGAAATGGAAAGTAAAATCAGTTGTTTTTTTCTACTGAACTAGATTAAACTGATTAAAATTTATCGGGTTAAAACTTTAAAGGAATGAGTAGTATAACGACCGAAATGCTCCTCCCTTTTTCTGTTTCGGTTTCTGTTTCCGTTAACAGTCGTTAATTAGTTTAAAGATTCTGCGAGGCTTCAGGTTTCTTAAAATTTCCAACTCCTTGGCCATCCATTTTACATAAGCGTTTTTTTACTAAAAAGAAATACTAATGATTTCTTTTGAAACGACACTTTTTGCTAAGCAAGTGCGTTAATATTTGTTATTAAAAACTGTTGAAGTGACTTTGAATTTATTAAAAACATATTTTACCGCGTATAAGTTTGTCCTTTATACGAGTAATTTGAAAGTAAATATCAAAAGTTTCTGGTTTATGCTCAGCGAGGCAAAGAAACAAATTTTGAAATACTGGTGACGACCACTGATCGACTTAAAGGTTAGTTTCACACAACACATCAGAGTTACATTCTGAGAAAGGAATAAATAATATCGACATGAAGCATTCGAGAAATGTTTAAAAGCAGTTTTTTTAAATTTAAATATAATTCTGGCAGACTGGAATCATTTCCGTCATTGGATATAACAACGTTACCGAACTCAAGTCGAACTCATGTATCTTCAACTCATGTATTTTCAACACCATCTATTGTCAATTAATTTTACTCACGCATTTTCAAATTTTTGGTCCCCACTTCTCACGCACTACTTTAATACAGAAAAATAACTGTCAGATTAACCGATTGACCACTAGTGGCTTTATCCTATAATATATGGTTTCATTTCATTCGCTATTGTTTTATTACAAGTTTATTACATTTTTTCATGCTTCACTTTTTTGTTTATCATAATATGTTACTTTAGATTTTATCATTTTAAGGTTATTCACTGTAAAAATACACTTGACCATGTACTATGTCACGATTTGGGTGGGCTTTCTGTGATCGGTTCTATGTCTCTCACGTGGTCCTTTGATTGCCACGGAGTGGGGATGAAGGAGAAGTTGAGAATACTTGAGCGGATTACCCCGGACAAATTGAAAATACATGAATTCGACTGTAGGTTGTGTAATATGAAATGTCGTTTTCCGACCACTTGGTCGACCATGTATTTCAGACAAATATCAACACTTCCTTAAGCATTACAATAATATTTAAAAGCAGTTCTTTAATTTTAAATAGTATTTTTCAGCTTGGAATCATTTCCAACATTAGTTGAATAACGTTAAGTCATGTAATATGACATATCACTTTTCGACCATTTTGTCGATAATATGTCCATAAAATTAGCTCCGCCATTTCTTTTTTTTTTAAACAAAAAAGGTTGTGTGCCACAATCTATTTAATAAATTTCTAAGACTGACTGACTGGCTGACAGACAACGCACAGCCTAAACCGTTGGGTTTAAAAGAATGAAATTTTGCATAGAAGTTCCCTATGTAACGTAGGTGAGCACTAAGAAAGGATTTTTGAAAATTCGTCCCCTAAGTGGGTTAACTAGGGAATGAAAATTTGTATAGAAATTTGTCATTTTTGAAGTTAGTGATGGTATATAAAAATATGTTACTATGGCTATTAAAATAAATAATATCTTAGTTAATGTATCTTTAACTTTGACTGACAGACAGCGCACAACCTAAACTATTGGGTTTAGAAGGACGAAATTAAGCACAGGAGTTATGAAAATTGGCGTTTAGGCTTCTATTTATAAATAAAAATCGGTTAAATCCTAAAATATTGGGGCACTTTATGGTTTTCACAAAATTTTTGAAAATTGTACCTTTTAACAGCAGGAAACTTTTTGAACAATGAGAAAAGGGTCTTTTATGACGGTTCAGTGTTTAACATTTACGGGGGTACTTACACATTCTGTTCGTATAGGTACCAGGTGTTACAAGTTATTCATTCATTAAAAAAATCAAATCTTTATATTCTTTGTGTTTAATCAATTTTTTAATTATATGATTATAACAATAAGTATTGTAAACTATTTCAAGTAATTCAGAATAAAATGTGTGTATGTTTTAAGGAAAGATTTAGAGAAATATGTAATAGTTTATGAGGTAAATGTTATTATAAGTGCCACATTTGATTTGATGTTTGTTACAATATTAACAAATATGCTTACCTAATTATTATCTTTTATGAATGTAGTAGAATGTATACTAGGTGTGACAAGTTATTTATTCAGTAAAATAATTTTAATTGCAATTACAATATAAATTCATCATATAATTTAATTTTTTTTAAAACTAAAATTAAAATTTATTCATATAAAAGTTATACCGTCATTTAATACATTATTATTTTTAAGGTACCATCACAGTGTGATTCTGCCGAAAAGTAGTCAATTTTCACAATTTTTTTTCGAATAGATAGGATGGGGGAATGGGGATGAATTTTTTTTTTGCGATTAATACCACTATTTGACAATACAGAAATACTTTTTTTTTATTTATTTTTATTTATTGTTTATATTTATTATAATTTTTTGAAAAAAAGTGTCTTTAAAAAAGGCCGAAATTCGGTGCCTACGATTGCAGCCGCAGTTTTTATTCGAAAAAAAAATCAAATAGATTATCAATCTGTAGGTAAACCGCTATGTTCCTATGGGAGCTTTTTTGTGAAATTTGGAAAAATGGCGACGGTTTGAATAAAAAGTACAAAATTTTTTACAGTTTTACGCGTGAAAAAATGGGAAGATTTCAAAAGAAAAAAAAGCTCCCATAGGAACATAGCGGCTTACCTACAGATTAACAATCTATTTAATTTTTTTTCTCAGATGAAAACTGCGGCCGCAATCGTGAGCACCAATATCCGCCCTTTTTTAAAGACATTTTTTTCAAAAAATTATAATAATTACAAAAATAAATAAAAATGAATAAAAAAAATATTTTTGTTTTGCAAATAGTGGTATTAATCGTAAAAAAAAATTCCTCCCCATTCCCCGATCCTATCCATCCGAAAAAAAATTGTTAAAATTGACTACTTTTTGGCAGAATCACACTGTGATGGTACCTCAAGTTAGTATTTAAATTATTTTTAAGTAGATGCTGTTGCGTATCACAAAAGGATTGATAATATTTTATTACTGCTCCAAAAGTGGAAATTCCAACTTTTGTACTTACAAACGGTGTCTACCTGCCACAAATTTCGCGTAAAACGGGTATTGTAAGTTAATTTTTATTAACATGTAAATGGTAGACAGGAAATATTGCACAAAATAAAAAATATTTATATATAATAGGGTTAAAATCTTTCCTACTTTCCTGACGCATTTTACATTATTTTGTCAAACTGATTTATAAGACGTATTCAGGTCAATAATAAATTGGTTAATATTTTAATTAAATCAAGTACTTGAAATATTTAATTAAATAAAATACTTATAATAGTTTACAATGTTTAGTTATAATCATATCACCAAAAAATTGACTAAACATAAAGACTAGAAATATTTTATTTTTTAATGAATGAACAACTTGTAACACCTGGTACATACACAAACATAATAATGATAATATATAAGTACACATGTCAATAAAACCGTCATAAATGACCTTTTCCTTCGTTTTTAAAAATTTTTCAAAGATTTTATGATAATCATAAAGTGCCCCAATATTCTAGGGTAAAGCCATAAAAATCAGTTGTCTCTGGAAATTTATTCCCTAAGGGGTTAAAACAGAAAATGAAAGTTAATATGGGAAGTTCGTCATTTTCGAAGTTAGAAGCATAGATATTGATTTAGGCTTTTGAAAAACATTAAAAGTGAGCATAAAGTGAGAACCTAATAAAAAGATATTGTCAATGGGAAATCCCATTGGGCATACGGCTAGTATATAAATAACAATTGAAGACCGTCCGGCACAGACGGTGAAAGTACCAATTTTAGTGTTGTCGGGAAATCAATAAAAACTAAATGAAATGTGAAAAAATTTATCGAAAAGGAAAACAATAATTTGGATTTATTTTTAATAAACTGTATAAAAGAAACAATGGTACAGTGTAATATCATTAATTCAAAGGATTTATTAGGCATAAAGTTTGAAAATTCAAATATGGTGGAAGTACAATCAGTATATATGCATGAAATTAGACTGTGTACACTGAGAGAAAAATGGCAACTTAAAATTAAATACGATCATTATTGTTTCAATAATGTACAACTTAAAAAAATTTATTGAAATAATAGGGAATTTTTGTTTTAATCAATATTATTCAACTTTAAAATAAAGCTGTTCTACATTGAAACAATAAATTTCGACATTACTAGACTTTCGTTAATGTTTCACATTGAATCAATATGGATTTTATTGATATTAAGTTGTTTTGTCTCTGGGTGTACCTACATAAAATGCAATTTTTATAGAACTATTGAAGCAACAAACTTAGGACTTTCAGATTTTAATATGTCATTGGTGTTGGTGCTTACAACATTTTCCATTAATAAATGCAATTTTGTAAATTATGGCACTTACAGCCTTTGTGTCGGAAGTCTTCAATTTTTATCGCTAAAAACCTTTTTTGCATAAATTATGTTAATTTTTGTTGCAATTCATTGTAATTCAAACATCTTTCTACACACTTGTGAGTTATTTTCGCGGCCCAGCACCGGTCCGCGGACCAAGGGGTAGGAAGCACTGATCAAGAGTATCGCTTTTATCTGTAGACTTTTATTTTTATGCACGCACTAAAAATCACCAAGTGATGATCTTTATACTATCTAAATATTTAAGAGGTTGTTATAACTTTTGACCATTTATAACTTAATTAGAAAAGTGACCAATATCAAGACAATTTATAAAAACACATATTTATTTTCAATACATTGTTATGCCACCACTAACTAGTAACAATCAATGCAAACAAAAACGAAACCGTAGCGTAACTTAACGTGGATAGAACAGTTGAGCGTAGAATGAATCGAACGGTTCACTGAGCTTCAATTCAGCCAAATTGCATTGAGAAAAACTGTATGCTCTATTGCTTCACAACAAGTATATCGTATGTATCGTATGTATATACGTACATCTCTTACTTAGTATGTTGATAATGTAATGATGGGATACAAATAATTGCTGCGATTCTTATAAAACTGTTTGCTATTTTCAATCAAAATACCATAGAAAACAAGAACAGATACAGAGGTATGGTCATGGAGATCATGACTATTCAACAGAGACTAATTCAACATTTATCGTCGTTTATCTGAAGACATCATCCAATTTAGTAAAACTTTCGTTGATTTTAAAATCGAAAATTGGAAAGTAAATGCAAATTTTCGAAGTCGTTCTTTTTATTTTGGCCAAAATTAGGTACGTAGGATCTAAAAAAAAACTTCTGTCGGATCAGTCACATTCATAAAAAGATTTGCGTCATTTTGATAGCAAAAATGAAGAGTTCACACGTAAATTACCCTAATTCAACCAATCACACTAACTCAAATCACTTAAGTAAGGTTTGCTTAGAGGAAAAGGGAATTTTTAATTTTAGTGATGTCATCAAGTTTATTCAAATTTATTAATTCCTTAGAGGCGGAAGATTATCGTTACATTTTTTTAAAATTAGCAATGTCAGAAAAGCATTGGGAATTCTTTAAAAAATATATGACCTCCTTCTAATTTGAGAGCTGTATCTAGCCTTGGTAGGGAACACGTAATAAACTTTTAGGACAGTAATCGACAATTACAATCCTTTTTTAATACTAACGAAAAGTTGAGCAAATGTCCAACAGTGTTTGGGCAGCCGGCGAAAGAGAGGCATTAGTTACGAAATAATATTTGGCCTTCTCTTATCAGCGTATCCTAAGCGAAACGCGTAGTGGGCGCGTACGAACCTTAGCCAGTAGAAGAGCTCCGTTAATTATACGTTAGTAGGCATAGATAAAAATTTTTTAAATTATTTTTATGTTAAAGACAGACTATAGCATTTTTTGTTTGCTGTATCGACTGCCTATTTCGATAGAAATGCTATCAAATGAAATAGAAAATAATTATTTCGTAGACCACTACAAGAAAACAAAGTTACATCAAAGTTTTATCCCCTTGCTGTTGTTGTGATAACGTTTATTAAGTCATTACAAAAATTTTACTATCACATTTTATCGCTTAGTAATAAACATGATTTTTGTTGCTATTAATTCAGATAAAAGATAAAGTAACAACTTAATTACACTTTCCTTTAAAATATTTTTTCTTTCTATTATATTGAATTATATATAGAATTTTCATACTTAATGGGTGTCGGTACGTTTATAACTTTTAAAGCTCAATGTTCTAGAACCTTATCGAATAATAAGTTTTCACACAACAAATCAATCTCCTAAATCGACGGTTTTGCCGTGAGTACCAGTACTTCTGGGGATTTGTGTTGACAATTTAAAACTGCAAAAACTAGTGTTTATTAAAAAATTTTCAGTTTACTTGAAGTTAGAAAAAATTTCTAGTTTTGTTAGCAGTTTTTAGGTGAATTATAGATATCTGTGGAATCATTCAGTATATGAATTATACAAGGTTCTAACGGTTTCTATTGCCTCTTTACTATTGATATTTTTTGTCATTTGTCTGGTGCAAAATCGTAACGTCTTTTTCTGGAGGGTGTCGATTAGATTTCTAGTAAAAGAGGAATCGTGCTCTACTTTCCGCGTCTCAAAATTTCTACCAGTTTGACCGACGTAAAAACAATCACAATCTTGACAATTTATCATGTTTTTTTTTTTTATGTCATGTTTCCAGTTAAACTATAACTTACTATTTCAATGATTCCACATATTTTTTTTAGAAAAAACTAATTTCTCGAAATTTTATTTTGTTGTTTCGAGTCTTGTTATATCCCATCACTACCGTACGTGTATCTATTTGTCCCTTGTATACCTATACACTTTTTTTACAATTCGGGATCACCACAAATAACGAATCTCTTGATAATGTAAAGAACTTTAATATGTTTTTCTTTTTGTACAGCATTGTATGCATCGATCGATTCCTGTGCATTTACTATGTAGAAACGAACTTATACATAGTCTAGTTGTTTATATCAATGCGTTAACTCTTCGGTTATTTTCAATAATAAATTTCATGCTCCTGCACCGATATAAGTAAATTGGTTTCTTTTCCTCGTTTATTTTCATTATTTCTCCATGTATTTTTCTCATTTAATTTAATTGAGAAATATGAATAGGTAATTTTTTTGGTTTTTTTTTTTATAAATGAATATACATTTGTATGAATATTATTCAGACTTCAAGTGTGGACTACAAAATAATTGGTTCTTATAATTTACTTAAATTAAACGTGTATGTTAAAAGGACGGGGTCTCGTGAATTACCTACAGCGTTAACTCTGAGATTTAATCGAACAGTTCCCATCACAATCAGAACGATATTCACAATTTTGTTGATAACGATGGCCTTGTTTATTCATCCATGATAAAAGGTGGAAAATAAATCATCTTGCAGAAGTCTTTTAGATAGATAAAGTTCGTTTTTATGACATTTTCAAGTAGATGTGTTAAACATTTTTAAAGCGTTACTGAGTTACAAAAAAATTTTTCTTCGATATATGTATTCCTTTAGGTTTATCTCAAGAATCATCAGTTAAATGTCGAGTTATATATGGATAGGTTAATATCTACATATTACATCTACTTAATAAAACTCTAACACTAACTGATTGCAGACAACGCACAGCTTAAACCAGTGAGTCTAGAGAAGTATAAAATTTTGCGCATGAGTTTGATGTTTAAGCTTTTGTATATAAATAAGTCAGTTGTATCAGTAATTTTTTTGGACATTCGTCTCCTAATGCAGTAAAATAAGATACAGAAAGTACCTTATTTTTTAAGATAGAATTTAGAAATGTGGAAGTTGGTATTTCGGCTTCTGAAGAACTTCTGGATGGTTTCTAAGATACTGCTGATGGGAAATTTCATCGGATATATGGCCAGTATAATATGTATATAAAAATGTTTTCAAAAACGGAGAACTCTACAACCCGTGGCTTTTGTTAATTAGAATTTACGAGGGCTACTGTGGTGTGCTACAAATTTTTTGGATTATTAAACCTAAAAAATTTACCGTTTTCTAACATTATTTTCAAAAGCTTGCAATTTTTTCGCTTTCTGATCAAATTTCATTTTCTAGTTTTAGGCCACCCGCTGAAGTTTTGCATTACATCTCGAAAAAGATGTTTTAAGCTTTGGCTTCATGCATCGTCATTGAGTATTACGAAGAAAACATTTTTTATGTTTAAAAAGTAATAATGTTATCGAATTGCAAACAAGGTTTCTTTCTTTTTAAACAAAAATGTTTAAATTTTTATGATTGCTTGATATGGTTCATTTCAGTTAAATTTAACCATGCTTCCTCACTTTGAATTTAAATAATTTCCGTTTTCTTAGCTTTATCTCTTTAATTATTGCATTTATGTAAATTTTAAATTTGCAGTTTATTTTTAGAAAAGAATAGAATATTGATTTGTTTCGAATATAAGAATTATTTAATTTTTTAACGAAAACTGATGATCAATTGTATCTGAAATGATATATACTTAATTATTACTCACTCTTCATGCTTTCACCCAATCACTCTTTTTCTTTTTAACTCAAATCTATATTTTATTTTAAAAAGTTAACTCTATGAAATTCGCAGCCATCATGTATAATTAAATTGATCTTTTAGCTACAAAAATCCTAACCTAAATGGTAGAGAAATGACATTTGTGGCAATTGGCGGGATTTTACTATTGTTTTTGAAAATAGTTAACAATTATTATGGACAGAAAATAGAATTTTAGACTGTAAAATACATTTTTCACCCCTGAAAATTATTAAAATTTGTTAGTGATCCCATTAGAAATTTTTGAAGATAGGTATATGTTCACCATTCGTAAATCATAAATTTCTTAATTTATATGACCGACGATTATTATTTATTGTATAGATAAATAAATTATCTATTCTCTGAAAATTGCTCTATTGCATGTATGAACGTTTAACTAACTTACAAAACACCTATACTATATACATAACCTTAATCGGCCCGGGAATACTTACGATACAACCGAACCATGTTTCTATAGTTATAGATAGTAGTGGAAGATAGTAATAGCGTGATGATGTCTTTTAATGTCTTTTTAAATCGTTAGCAACTTCCTTATTCTCAATTCTGCCGGTGTGGGGTGCATATGAATTTTTTATGTTCAATTTTATTTTCTACAATATGTTGCAAAAGAAAAGTTACATAGGTACATACATCACTTTGATAAGATAACACTTACTTTTCCAACTTTCTAACTAAACTTCTGAATTGTTTCTATGTTTTTGGTAATGACGAGAAAAATTGGTTTTAAACTTGGAGAAGGGTTTTGATTTTTCTAGTTGTTTTAAAACAATTCAGACTACGTTGCTGTCGAATTTTTGTTTCAGTGGACTGTATTTCTTTGCCTTTTGAGGGTACAAGTACCGTTAGAACTAAAAAAAGTCTAAATTTTTTCCCAGGTTTTCAGAATGATATTCGAAGTCCTTCGAATGTTTTGGTTCCTGAATACAAAACCAGGATTTCGAACGGATTTTTTTTTGTTCCAGTTCTGTTCCGGTTCAGCGGCAAAAAAGAATAACGGTCTCGGCTATGGTTATAGAGTATTGGTTATTTTGGTTTTAGTTGCTAACTTTCGGTTTTGGTTCTTTAATTAAAATTTTTTTACAATTTGTGTAATTTATGAGAATTACATTTATAAATCCCAAATCATTGTTTAAAGAGTTCAAGTCTTATTAATATTTTCCAAAATGCTTCAATTCATTGCGCCATGGCTTTCTTTTAGGAGACCATCCATAAATTAAGCCTAAAATATTATGTCACGTAAATTGAAACTCCTTTTAAAATGTTTCTTTTTGTTCGTTAACTGATAAGTATAATAAGTTTTTTCAAACGTGATGTTACGTTTACTCGGCCCCTTACCCCCGTCGTTCCATACTTCGTCACACTAGGCTACAACCCCCCTCTTCCTGTTTCCGTACGTAATTTATGGATGCTTCCTAAGTAGGTGTATATGTTTTAGGCTTAAAAAAGCTCTTTCGATACTTACTTGAGTAGCTGGTAGGCTAAACAAAACCTCAGATATTAGAAAAAGGTGGGGCTGAAAATTTTTATTTTCTCTAATAAACTCTAATAAATAATTAATTAAAAAGATAAGAAAATGGAACAAAAATCAATGTTGTTACATATAAATTTCTTTTTTTGCTAGAACAAGCCTATATTTCTTTTAGTGTTTAGAACAAACCTAACATCACTATCTGAAAGGTTCATTGAGTATAGTAGTGACCTTTAATTGCCACTTGTACCGCTTTTGTCGTTTAGTGCATATTAAACAATTTGGTTAGTTTTCAAAATTTATTTGTCGCAGTTGTCAATAATGCTGCTTGCAAGTGTTTTCTCGTGGTTGCTCGCGGCAATATTATCGTATAAAAGCATATCGTGAACGCTATTTTCGTCAGAAAAGTTTTGAATATATTTCGAATATCGAATATATTGAGTAAAAATTGTTTTGGTGTCACTGGATAATATCGACCGCCGACTTTATAGATTCATTGACGTTTCAGAATTAATCTTTATTTTCTTTGCTTGGGTCAGTGAAACTGCCTAATGGATCAGTTCGTTTTCTCCTGTTTTAAAGAAAATAAATTAGTAAAATCGCTGGCAATATGTATTCCGACAATTTTAAGACCATTTGCCGTTCAGTAAACTTGGCTTTCGAATTTGAAGTGCATTTGATTTGGATCTATGCTTCCTTTTCCGTGAGTATAACTCTAATGGAATTAATTGCATTTTCCGTGTTAGTGATTTTATGGTCCCTTTTCAGAAAGGAGCTTCTTTGTATTATTTTCCCGTATCTTTGTCTTTTGTTTTACGTTCAAATTTTAGTCTCAAGTTTCCGCTACACACATTTTATTACCGTTCCTGCTTACGTTATCGTTATTGCAACATTTGGAGTTTGTTCCTGCTTACGCTACCTTTTCAATGCTACGCTTGGAGTTTGTTCCCGCTATACTTTCGTTTTCGCCCGGAGCAAAAATTTGGAGCCCGATGTAAGCCTGTTTACCTGGAGCCCGCTACTTTTACCGTATTGCGTTTAACGACTGGATCAATTTACCGCTTACCGGAATTTACACTGAAGTACGGAGCCGTATTTTACCGCTCACCGAAACTTCGTCTACAAGTCACAACTGGTCATATTAGCACGTGCAGAAAATCTCGAAGCCCCATCAACATTAACGTATCGCATCAACATGAGCTACAGGATTTAACGTATCGTAGGAATAATTATTATTCGGAGGTAACAATTATTTATTTTATACTCAGTTTTTTGGGACATTTGCCGACTTGTGGCACTATGTGAACTTTGAGGGACCGCTATTTTTACAAAATTTACCATAATTTTTTATTTTATTTTAAATTTTACTTGTAAAGAAGTTTGTAAAAGTTACCGAACGTTCCATAATTTATCGCTCAGGAATTTTAATTGTTCAAATGAAATTTAAACATTACCTTTACCGTTACCGAAAATAAAAACAGTACCGCCAGTATATACGTTGAAAGAACATTTTATTTGTAACAAAAAGGGATCTAAATAAACCTGATAAATACAGTTAAACAAATTTTCATTAAATTGTTGCCCTCGTTTTGCGAACACTTTTAGGAAGTGGTTTTACCCATTTTGCACTTTGGGGTAAAGCTGGTGCAACTAAAGTGCATGACACCCGTTCAAATGTCGCTACCGTACCGGGTTGGCGAAACAAGAGAGCTCCCCCGCATGCTCTACCTCCGAGGCTGAAGTCGGTTGCCATACCGAAAACGGTTTTATGTCATAATGTGTTGGAGAGTAACGGGTTAAATATACCTATAAGTATACTTAAGACAAATTTAAGGTCGTAGCATATAATATTGTGGGATAAAATAAAGGACAAACCATTTAATTAACAGTATGGAAATGTGTGAAATTGTGTCATATTTTTTTTTTCTGCTCCCAGTTTACCTAGAACCACCTTAACCATATATTTTCTTCTTATCATTTAGCTAAATTTTTATGTTATTATTGCTTCATTTACTTCAGATTCGTAAATCGAAAGAATCATTTTGAATTTTAAGAATTACCAAATCTCTGTTGATAAATAATGTGCGTAACAAATTTTCGTAGAATAATTCATAACTGTA
Source organism: Brachynemurus nebulosus (assembly GCA_035578155.1). Lineage (NCBI taxonomy): Eukaryota > Metazoa > Arthropoda > Insecta > Neuroptera > Myrmeleontidae > Brachynemurus > Brachynemurus nebulosus. Next base: position 27,757,918 of record JAPWDM010000003.1, read on the forward strand.
GCAATGAATATTTATAATTTTTTGCTATTGTTATAATCTATTGATTTATGTTATGAATAATACATATTTATCACAAATAGGGTAAATCTTCCAATATAGATACAGTAGAGCACCAGTTTTGTCAAGAAAAAGTAGTCTCCAAAAGTGGTGCTTGACAAAAGTGATGCTTTTTGACCAGGGACGATTCACAAATATCGTAGGATTATGTTGTAAATTAAAATTATGTTCTTTTAAATATTAATAAAAGAAAAAAAAAGTGAAGAATTAAAAATTATTTATCTGAGAAAATATTTTTTCATTTGTCGTTTTATTAATTTGCTTTGAAATAATTTTGTTTACATTTTACGTATGGATAAAAACCGCGACAGAACAAAATACATATAGATAAACATTCTATGTACAATAATTAAAATCCACTTCCCACGCTTTGAGGTCTGTTGTTGTTTGTCACTTCTATTACCGGTATATTTATTGGTTTCTTTTGATAAAATCGTGCGCCATGGTCTATTACACATGGATTTAATATGTATTTATGTACTTGACATTTTTGATGCAACTTTCCAAAAGTGATGTTGACTAATTTGATGCTCTCAAAAAATTTCCAAAACTGATGTTTCCATTATCGGTGCTATACTGTAGGTATTATAAAATATGTATATACACATGTAACTCATTTACCCTACTTGTTACTTTATTTTCACTATCTGTTTCAATAAATAATATTTTGTGTCAACTCTCGGCGAATGTGATTCGCAATAATTTTTATTATCAACCGGGAAATATTATGTTTATTTATTTATGGGTATGTAACGAAAATGGTAAATGTAATTTGTTTATCGAATTGGTTGTTTATCTTTTTTTATTTATTATTTGTCGTCCTTTATGTTGTTTTTTTTTTTTTGTTATATTCTTTGTTGTGTATATTAATGTAACTAAAATAAATTTTTTGTATTATTTTCGAAAAGTAAAACCGCCAGATTAGTGTGAAAAAGAAAAAGTGAAATAAAAAATGGTAACAAGATGAAATAGAAAAAAAAAACAAAAATGAATTAAGAGCAAAGCAGTTAGAGGCATCAGCCATTTCTGTTCAGTTTGTTTGTCAGAGCATGTATGCCTCCGAATTTTTATAGAATTTTATTTTTTTTTTATTCCATATTGAGTTTCCATCCTTTTACACCACAAATCCAATTTTACGTAGTTGTCGGTGCAAATTTAAGGGGAAGTACGTAAAATCGGAAGATCAGGGAAGTCGGTAAACTTTTGTTTCGGGGGTTGGTAAACATTATTTATCTGAACTTATTTAAAACAATATAATCTTAAGAGACAATTTACGCCTAAGATTCGGTTGTGTAGACAAAGGAAATCGGATGTTATACTAATGAATATGAGTGACGACTTCTAGAAAACTGTCGAAAAATCAACTTCACTATCGCATTCATCAGCGTAAAAGACGCCAAATAGTGGAAGCTGACAAAAATTCTAGAATATTCTACTCGTGAACTAGCAAAGATACCAAAAAACAACTTTACAATTGAATTGGGCACTAAAAATTCGATTAAGCAGCGCATTTTGACAAAAATTCGAGAATATTCTATTCGTCAACTAACAAAGATATCGAAAAATCGACTGCATCATTTAATTGGTCATCGAATAAAAGACGGAATAGCATATTTTGATAAATGTTCTAGAATATTCTATTCGTCAAATTGCAAAAATTGTATGTCAAAATCGGACATTTGGTTTACAGACATTAGTTTAATTTCGGTTGGACAATTAAGTGGTGCAGTAGATTTCCCAATACCTTTGTTAGTTGACAAATAGAATATTCTAGAACATTTCTCAAAATGTGTTATTTGGTGTTTTTTTGGTAGCCAATTCAATTGCGACGTCTGTTTTTGAATATATCTGCTAGTTGACGAATAGAATATTCCAGAAAATTTGTCAAAAGGTGTAATTTTACCTCTTTTTCAATGGACAATTAAATGGTACAATTGATTTTTGAATATCTTTGCTAGTTGACAAATAGAACATTCTAGAATTTCTGTCAAACTGCGCTGTTTAATCTCTTTTTTAATAAACAATTCAACGATGAACGTAATTCAACGTACCATTGGATGGCCACTGTATTTCGTTTTTAAGAAACAGTTGGATTTTTTTGATTTTTAAAAATTTACTTTTCTATTCTTTGAATACCATTTAATTATTTAAAATAAAAAAATATACATACAGGGTGTTAGTGAACAAGTGCGGCAGATTTTAATAGGTATAATAGCTGAAGATGTAATCATTTTCAAGAAAAATAATTTCCAACGGTTGTTCCTACCAAAACTGGTATGGGTTATCTAGTGATCCATCTACTTTGTATATTGAAAACTAAGTTTTTTCGGACCTGGATTTATGAACTTTTTAACTTGATAAAAGAGTCGTAATTGCTGTGATTAGTTGAAAATAGAAGAAAATGAAATATAATTAAGTACCTGTGTTTCTCTCTTTATCTGCAAAATTTGAATTTGGTTATTAGCTTAACTGAATAGTTCATTATCTGACGAAGTTATTACATTTCTGTTGCTGATTGGTTGTAAGAGTCCAACTACTTTCGCTCCTTAGAGATTGAAGGTGACACTTTACTTTCTATTTTATGAATCACTCAAGTGTGTATTTCGGTCCGGAAACTGAAATAGGTTTGAAACAAACCAAGCGAGGTATCCACGAAATGATCTCAAAGTCTAGAATATGAGTGTGATTTGTTTAGAGTTATTTGACTAGGCACAATAGGAGCTAATTTTGTATCGAATTTTGAAATATTTAATTTAAAAATAATCCAACCCATAATTAAGTTACTTCTACGCCAGTGAAACTGCAGGAACCAGCTAGTTAACAGTAAATTATTAAATCAATAATCCCTTCACCGTTTACAAAATTTAAACAAACAAAAAACTTTCAAGGAAACGATGTTTTTGTTCCGAACTCCCTCTTTTGTTTTTAAGAATTTCAAAACAACTTTAATAAAAAGAGGGATAAAATTAAAAAGGAAGAGTACATACGATGCGTATAATATACTTATATATTAAATAAAAACTGTCCACTTGATGTCGTAAGAGTCCTCGAAAAAATATCAAGAGGGATCGATAAGCGATGAAAGTGAAATCAGAGCTGGATTGAAAAGTCAATTGAAAAGTTGTGATATCTCCATACGCAAGTCTCTTATATAAAATAAAAATTCCATCATGAATGTTTTTTTTTCTTTTTTAGTCGCGGATAAAGCCTTCCGTTCAAACATTTTATCGGCTTACTAAATAAATAAACTTAGTTTCTAATTAGGACATCACGTCAATAGTTAGAACGTTTGTGTAATGTTGGTCATCAGTACCTATGAGTTAACTATCCGTTATGATTAAAGTATTCAAAAGTAAAAGTAGGGATGAGCGGTGTTAACTGCTATATTTATTACAAAAATTAATCAGAGCCGGATTTATATTAGAACACTTAGGACATGTGGTCTAGGGTCCCCACACAATTAGGGCCTCCACAAAATTAGTAATGACTTTCAAAGCAGGAGTTGTTTATTGTTTTAACAGGTAACAATCTTGGTGTCCATTGTAACAAACGAATACAAAATCAAAGAAATTGTACAAATAAATTAATTAATATCGCAAAGAAGGTAATTTTAATTAGGGTAAGTGCGGAAGAGGTGTCGCGTTTAGAGAGATGCCGCAGTAGACATAGTTCGTCCGTTGATTGGTAGATAGCGCTATTAATGGATTATATATTTAAAATAAGTTACTTATTTAAGCTGTATATAGTAACATTTATGATTAGTCCATCAGTTTAGTAATTATCCACCTTTTTATTATTGAATAGTAAGTTTTTTAACATAAAATTTTATCAAGCATTTAATTCATTAGAATTTAAGAATGTATATTTCATTATTTTAATGAAAATGAGTTTTGTTATTAATTTAGGTATATTTTAAAAGTACTGTATGAAATTTTAGGTTGGAATTCCGCACTATGCTTACTATAGCAACATGTGGCATCTATCCCAACAAAAAGAATAGATGCCGCATTTAAAGTTGGTATAGATGCCGCATCATATTACATGTTAAAAACATAGACTTATACACATTAATTATGCAATTTTTTTTTTTTGGACTGTAAATTATGCCACCTAAATATAAAAGATCCATTAATGGATCAGTAAGAGCCCTCATATTAGTGAAGATAACGAAAATAATGATGATTGCCTGTGTATTGAATGTTTTGAAAGGTACTCCGAAACAAAAAAAAGTTGACTGGTTAAGATGTATTAAGTGCCAAAAATGGTTACATAAGGCATGCATCATGTATGTAGATGTGTGTAAAATGCAAAATTTTTAATATGAACTATGCGGCGTCTCACTTTCTTTGATGCATCCCCATAGGTGTGGGAGAGACGCCGCTTTGCAGGCTCTACAAAAATATTAATTATAAATCCTTTATGATTCAAAATCTAAAATTATTTATAAATAATTTTAAAAAACAATGTTTACGTTTATTGTGTACCAAGTTTCAAATCAATTAAATGCATACTTTAAGAATTATCAAGTGTTTTCAAAATGTGCGGCATCTCTCCCGCATTCACCCTATTTCTTGAATTTCAGTTCATAATTAAGGTAAGAGTTTCAGTACCCGTAACTGACCCAATATCCGTCAATTTTAATTTCTCGATGATACGTATTAACGCATAGTGCAAGCATATATCGGTTTTGTTCACTATTACACATTCTGGAAGCCATCTGTAGCCGTTTTTCCACTTGTGACAGTATCCAATTCACATTTCATATAATAGGTAATTGATAGTTTGAAAGCTAATGTTGATGAAATTTAAAAAAATTTATTAAAACGCTTATTTCTTAGCTAAGGTAAACACGAATTTAATTTTAGTAAACTTTCAGTTTAACAATAATTATTTACGTACTTTTTTTTAGGGTTTATTATGAATCTAATTTTGTAAAAAATATAATTTTCAACAAAGATAGTAGAAATTTTCATCCATCTTCCAATAACCATTGTACTGACCGTTATTGTGACAACTTCACCCAAGACAGCGTTTCGTTCAATAATATTCTATCGATAAAATATATTTCTGTTATTTTGAATCGGTTGTGACGTTATGAAGTCACCATAGATGCTTTCACTTCGGTTGTGTGGCCTTAACCACAATCACAATCTTTTTTAAAAATTTTTAGTGGAACTTTAATTTTTTTTTTTGCTTTAATGCGCAGGCAGCTGAAGTCATTTGCTTCGTTTTTCATCAAGTACTATGAATTATTTTAATTGCAGTAGGAAATTATTGTAAATTATGAGGTAAGGTAATATGTTTGATACTATATAGGTATTTTTCCCAGTCAGATTCGAACTCAGGACCTACCAGACTAGAATATAAGTTTGATTAGCGGGTACTAGTACGCTACAATTTTCCCTTTATTTTCGTTTCATTATCATATTTCTTATAAAAATATTTAAATAAATGAAATATCCTGAAATATCATAAATGATGTTGTTTTTAACAACAATGCTGGTTGTTGTCCCTATGTGAACCTATTGAGCTATAAAATATATTCATGATTCAGTGTTTTTTTTCTGAAGAGCGGAGAAAATTCTCTTATGGTTTAACGAAACTAAGTATTTCTATTATTACTTAAAGCATTAAATTTTATCGTGTAAATTTTGGAGTAATTTAAATTTGGTTCATTCTTTTTTTTTAGAAGAAAAATTAACCGGAATGAAATCACTAAGAAAAATGCAACTTTGAGAATTCTTTTAAAAATTACAGGATATACGTAAAACATAAGTCTGAGTAGTCATGGAGGGTTGAATTTCTTTGCAAAGTTTTATTATTATCTATTAAAGTTGATATTTTAGACAAATAACGTAGCGAAAGAGATAATAAAAAAGAAAAAAATACTTAAATTTTGCTTTAGAAAGAATTATATAATGAATAATATGTAAATTGCAAACGGAAACTGATAATGCTGCACTGAGTCAATGTCTTCTAGAAAAACAAATAATAAAAAACACTACCGTCAAATCCCAATACCCTACCTTCCAACCCACCCACCCGTACACACACATACATACTCCTTCAATATTTATTCAATCGTAGTTACAAAAATATTTTGCCGTACATTGTATTCGTCGGCGCTTGGCCCCGTTGAAAATTCAAAACATTATTGTCATAGGTGAATTTCACATCTAATAAAATACCCCAGATGCCAAAGCTTCGTCGTCTCATTCAAGATATTCATTTTTGTTGCAACTATGTGATAAAGTTGGAAATTATTTGCTCTCTTTCTACTTGAGTAACTGTTACAATCCATAACAAAACTTTAAGTTTTGTCTCCTTTTGGTACAAAAACATATTTTTTTATCTTAAATACCAAAGCTTTAGCAGGTAAATCGAATCAAAGGTTAGTAAAGTTGTGCTTGATGGTGTGTCTCTTGACAAACAAGAAATCTTCGTAGCGTCAATCTAAATAGACATTTTCAATTCTTTGTTTTTAAGTAATGACTTACAAGATGCACACAGAGTGAAATTCGGGATTTTGATGAAACTTCGCTAGTGTGTAAAATAGGCAAAAATAAGGGACCCGTATTTTTTTTTATCAGCCATCTTCCACGTTTACGGAGTGAAACCAGCCCCTAAAGTAGGGGGTTCCAATCGTATTTCGTAAGATATTTCGAAAACTGTAAGACATAGAGAAAAACTTTAAATTGATGAAATGCTACTCTTTGAAAGACCTATTCATCTGTATAGGTTAAACCGGGATTATAAGAGGGGCTGGAGGGGCAAAAATGGGGGTAAATTTTCTTGTACAGCCTGGTTCAATGTATCAGATTTTTTGCCCATCATAAACAGAAAGAGCAAAAAAAAATTAGGGGACACGTGTTTTTGCGTTTTTTCGAAATATGTGTGGTATCCAAGTCCAACAAGGAAGAAAACGATAGGGTGGATTATATTGCATTATTATTGATTGCAAATACGTTCTATATTTTTTTTATTTTTATGTTTATTTTCACCATGAAAATGTAAAGTTTTACTCTCCGATAATGATTCATATATTTTTCAGTACTAACTTAATTGGTAATTTAGACATGTATACATTTGGTTACACATATTCGATATTTTTTGTACTTATTTCTGTGAAAGTTAATGTTCTCAGGTATCCTTGTGTTAATGAATACTCGACAAGAAGCAATAATCTCTATCTCTCACTGTTCAGGTGCTTTGTAATAAATTTTACGATTTCTGAAATGGGGTTGACACCTATAAAACATACAAAAAGAATAAGAAAAATATTCTGTATGTTGAGAAAGAAATGAACCGCGTTTATTTGGTTAAAAACGAATTTGTAAAAAGATAAAAGCAGTTGCTGAATGGAAGATTATTGCTTCTGGTTGAACATTCATTAGCACTTGCAGACCAGTAAACTTCGGTAGAAATAGGTAGATATAAAAAATATCGAATATGGGTAACCAAATATATAGATGGCTAAATTATTAATTAAATAAGTACTGAAAATTACATGAATCATTATAGAAAAGTAAGAATTTACATTTTATGATGACAATAAACATCAAAATAAAAAAAATATAGAACGTATTTTCAATCAATAATAATGCAATATAAGCTACCTTATTTTTTTCTTCCTTATTTGGCTTGGATACCACACATATTTCAGAAAAACGCAAAAACACGTATCCCATAATGTTTGGTACCCTTTCTATTTAAGATCATTCAGGCTGTACAAGAAAATTTACCCTCATTTTCACCCCTTCACACCCTTCTTATGAACCCTGCCTTGGATTAACCTATACAGGTGAATAGGCCTTTCAAAAAGTAACATTTCGTCAATTTAAAGTTTTCCTCTATCTCTTATAGTTTTCGAGATATCTTAAGAAATACGATTTGAACCCCGAACTTTAGGGGCTGATTTCACCCCGTAAACGTGGAAGATGGCCGATAAAAAAAATACGGGTCCCTTATTTTTGCTCAATCTACACACCAGCGAAATTTCACCAAAATCACGAATTTCACTCTAGGTGCATCTCCTTGTTAGTCACCAAAACCCTTATACTTAATCCAATTAAGTATTGTTTACCTTTCTTTTCTTGTTCCTATACTGATACAAGTTAACTTTTTCATTTTCTCTGTTAATATGTTAAAATTCCATTCCAAAATTTAAATCCATTGCAAAATTTAACTAGATCTTCAATTTGTCTATCGGATTCTGCGGCGCCATGTTTGTTTCACGAAAATACGGTTTTATTGCATTGTCACAAGCTGTAGATTTAAGTCGAATAGGGAGAAAACGATGCAGACGAGCAAAAATAGTTTTTTATTATACATAAGTATATACACAATAAAGTCAATCCGTCCGTTTCTTAAATTGCCAGTGGAGACGAAAACGAACCGTACCACGTGCTTAACGGACTGACTGAGTGACTGACTATTGTGTAATATGACACCTACGCTACCACACATTGAATCGTATGCAAAATAAAACTCAACGTAGTTTATGCTCACTACATTTTCTAAAAAGTGTGCATTAGAAAAGTGTGCGTTTACTACTTATTATCAATGACAATTCTTGAAGGATCATTCTTTTGTTATATTTTTTACAACCTTATGGGTGGATTAAGGATAATAAAAAAAAATAAAAGAATTTATGTATATATATATATATATATATATATATATATATATATATATATATATATATATATATATATACATATATATATTTTAAAATATTTCTTTTAATTAAAAAAAAACAGGTAAATTTGTAAGAAATTGTTAACATTAATTTATGTAAATATACAATATATAGAGTCTGTGCCAGACTGAACTTTTTTATTTGATATATTCTTTGTAAATTTTTGCATGCGAAGGCCTAATTTTGCAATTAATTATAAACAAGTTATATAATATTATGATAATAATTATTCATTGAATTATTTGTTGAAAGAACTATATGTATGTAGAAATATTTGGATAACTAGTAACTTTTCTTATAAATTAAAATATATCAAAGAATGGATTGATTTTTATTTTGCCTAGATTAATTATTTTGTGTTTAAGAAATATTAGACTAATTTTTAAAGTTTTATTTTTATAAAATGTTGCATTTGAGCATCGGACTTAGTATGCTAGAATGTGTTACATATTTGTATGAAACTTTTAGCATATAATCGTCGATTGTTAATTTTCCGATGTTATTTATCGAAAAATTTGTTAATTTATCACAAAAAATGTTAATTTGTTAATAAAAGAAGGAATCTGTCGTATTGAATGTTAAATATAGTATCCGGCAAAAGAGCAGCTTTCACCATAATTAATAATTACCAATTCCTTATGTTGCATAGAATTTGAAGAATATGTATAAAATTAAAAATATCAATTTAGGCCTTTGCATGTAAAAATTTACAAAGAATATATCAGTCAAAAAAATTTAGTCTGACATAGACTCTATAAGATTGATTATTTACATAATATTTACAATTTCTTAAAAATGTACCTGTTTTTAAAAATAAAAAGAAATTTTAGAGGTTATATCAAATTTTTTATTATTATTCTTTTTTTTTTATTATCATTAATCACCATAAGGTTGTAAAAAATATAATATAACAAAAGGATGATCCTTAAAAAATTGTCATTGATAATAGTAAACGAACATTGAAATGCACACCTTTTAAAAAATGTGAGCATAAACTAGGTTGAGTTTTATTTAGAATACGACTTAATTTGTCTTGTGCCGTACGTGTGACGGCATCATTGTTATTGAAAATGGGGAATTTAAATTTGTTTTAACACATTGAAAACTTACTGCTGCCACTGTGCTTTTGCTTGCAGCGATTTTGATTATCGAGGCGATAAGAAAATATAGGTAACAGGAATAAAAAAGGTCACAGATAATTTTCACACGAAAATAATCCCGTGCACATGCATAGTTCTCCGAACCAGAGCACATTATACACGTAGTAGTTCGTTCAAGTCTCTTGATATTGCTTCAAGCTTTCTGTTAGACTATAAAATTGAGATATCGTAATTCAGTAACGCCATAGTTCATACATAAATAATAGAAATGTTTCGGAGAAAAAAAATATAAAAAATTGTATCCACAAATTTTATCATTCAGGTTTTATTTTGATTACTAAACAAAATATATTCTCCGAATGTGAAATTTTAATATTTCAAAGACGAAAAAATTGATACTGTTATAATATATGGTGAATCAGTGTGTGAGTCAGGGTATGGACACTAGATGCTCCCCTCCACTCCTTATTCAAACGGTGTGGAGTGGATCAGAGCGATACCAAAATCACCAAAATTAAACCGTAAAATATTATTTTAGTGGTATTACTGAATGAAAGTCTTATATTATTTTAGTGAATATTGTTATTATTATGTTGGCTACTGTTTGATCCACACCATTCCACACTGACGAATAATTTGTCCGATAAACTATTGAGTGTCCATACCCTGGTGTGATCGTTCAAACACTGGCTATGCTTCGATTATGTCTATCATTAATTACCCACGCCATATAGATAGGTATGATTTTTGTAAGAATAATAATAATGATGCGGGATTAGTCAAATAGATAAGGAGTCCAAAAAACGCATGATTTTTCACTTTCCAAAGTTAAGCTTACCTACAATTATTTATTACGAATTAAGCAGTTGGATTTTAAAATTTGTGGGGACGTCAGAATTGGAATCGAATGGAATAATCTGAGGTGAGCAATAATTAGACAAGTCATAGTAAACTTCGAAAGTAATTTGGAATTTTTTTTTTTTTTGGTGTTTTTCTGGTGCTCGTCGAATCTTAAATTTTACAGGTGACTACTACGAAATATCTACTGGTCAGTTTTATATGATAATTATATCGAAAGATAGTAAATAATCATCATGTAGTTAACTGAATTACTATTTTTTCTGTATTATTAACCAAAATTTCAATAAATATTCTATAAAGCCTATTCCTACATACAAGTAAAGGTCCCGAGGCCGGACCTATCGATTTCGATGAAACTTAAATATATTGTAGAACACTAAAAACTAAGGGACACATATTTTTTATTAGAACCACTTATTGTGACATTATTTTACCCACTATCAGTGTGTTAATAGCAAAAATTAGTGTATATAAACTAGTATGTAATTTAAGAGGGTGACTCACCCCCTCTCCAATGTTGCTCAAACTCAATTTTGAATTCGAGAATTTCATTTCTACGTTATTCTAATTGTCTTAAGCTATTTTCCATGAAGAAGAACTTCTTGAAATACCCAAATAGTACGATTATTCGACATAGTCACCCTCTAGTTAACTACCCCTAGACTTAATATTAGGATATTGAGCAAAAACAGGTCAATTAGATTTTTTGACGTAGATTTGAAATCTGTCAACAAAATTTTTACATTTTTTTATTTTTCACCCCATTTTTACAAAATTAACCCCCAAATTTTAACCCCCAACCACCCCTGTTGATGTAATTTGAACAAATTGCATATCAATAAATAGCTCTTTAAAAAAGAGCAATATCGCCAATTTAAACTTTTGCTCTATCTCTTACTGTTTTTGAGATATTTGAAAAATTAAATTTTTACCCCAATTTTTGGAGGGCGATTTCATCCCTTCAAACCGTTTTTCCGCAGATAAAAAAAATACGTGTCCCTTAGTTTTTAGTGTTCTACAACATATTTAAGTTTCATCAAAATCGATAGGTCCGGCCTCGGGACCTTTACTTGTTAGTGCATTTTCAGAACGATTTCTTTGTTCAAACATTAAAAATGTTATTCTTGTTCTTTGACTCAAAGAAAATATTTTTGTTTTTTATTCAAAGAAATATTTCTTTGACTACTATAAATGATTTCTTTGATTCACAGAAAACAAAATCAAAGGAATTATTAATCTTTGAACAAAGAAATCATTTTGAAAGTGTGTAGAAGTTGAAGAAAGTATTAAGTATGTAATATCCGAGGAACACATTTTATCAACGGATGTATGTTTGGAAAAGTCTAAAAATTATCTCCCCTCAGATCTGCAAACTCACTTGGTGTAGCGTTCGTATTACGTTTATGATGAACTAATTTCTATAAATTTTTTGGTAGTTAAAAGAATAGCAGTTCAAACTTGGTAGGTATAAATTGCTTTCTTTTAAAAATATTTTTTGATGCATTTACCATAAGTAATCAATTATTTCATTGATAACCAAATAAACAATTTTATTTTTTATTTAATTATACATTTAGTCAATTATGTAACCTTCGTCGTTATCGAGGACCTTTTGACATCTTGTTGACAGAGTTTCAATGCTTTGTTTATAAAACTCGATTAGTTTTGACGAAAAAAATGATTCTGGGTGAGCTCGCACATGAACGAAGTTATTTAAATTTTTATTTCTTAGAGAATACTTCATGGATCGAAATAAATGAAAGTCAGATGGCGCTATGTCGAGAGAATAAGGAGGATGTGGTAACACTTCCCAATTCAGCTGCCTTATTTTTCTTGGTTGATTGTCCTCCATTTGCCACTAATGTAATAAAAACTTAAATTTTTATTATGAACACAAACTCAAGGTCGCGTGTTGGCAGTATTACGTACCTACTAAAACGCGTATTAACAAGTCAACAATCTGAATTAAACTGAAGTGCAACTTAATAAGTAAAAATAATTTATTACTTATGGATACCCCTAATACAAAGTTTATAGGAAAGGTTGACATACTACTTATAATAATACCAGCAAACAAATGTCCTGAAGTTATTTTTTATGCAAATTCAATAAATCTTTCACTCAGACACGTCGCTTCTTTAAAAACCAATTTTAAAACTTTTCATGTTCATACGTTTGAGCGTATTTCTTACGAATGTACAAATGTAGAAAGTCAGAAGGTGGTAAGAGACAGTGAAACAATGACCCTTTTCCCGTTAGATAATTAAATTAAAGATTTGTATTCCAGTGCGATATTTAAAAAGAAAACTTCAGACTGATCCTCTCAGTTTTTCGTTTTCGTTTAGCTTCAAATGAAATTGAAAAACTAAACCGAAATAACAATTAAGACAATCCGGAAAGTTTTCCTTTTTTGTTTAAGTTTCTCTTTTTTATCAATTTCCGTCATCAAAAACACTAACACAATTAAAGTTGTGGTTATACATCGAAAATATATATCATCTTGTTCGACGAACACAATCAGATTATTTAATTCTTATCCTCAAATAATGTGAACGTTGTCTTTTTTTCTTGTGAACGCGCTTCTTTTCGGTTTCCGTTGTTGCCCGTATTCTGCTTAGTTGCAAAATTGTTCCTATACAGTTTCCATCATAAATATTTTCATATCTCATTCAATTTTCCCTCACCGATATGGAATTTATTGTTATTTATTCGACAATGATAACAAAATATGTAAGATAAAAAGGTGAAATAAGACAAAAAAAAAACGGTAATATTTATTTGCTACAAACAAACAGCCACAAATTCCATGCATTTTTTTCTCCCTTGTAAAGGTTCCGTAGTAAAAACTACGAAATTCATATAATATTGTCATTTGATCAACCGTTAGATGTTTTAATTTTTACAACAATCGAAACTATAACAAAAATTGAGTCTCTCTCAAAACATAATTGTATTTAAAAAAAATTTTTCTTAGGCACCTCTAAATTACAAATAATTACGGAACCCTAATTTATATGTATTGAATCACGCACTTGACGAATCTTTATTTATATGACAGCTAAAAAAGACAAGGAAGAGTCAACTTGAATATTCCTATCTTACGAACAAAGTATTATTTCCTAAAAGTATTACTTATTGGATTTTGTTATTCGAATCGTATAGTTTCAAAAACAAGCGTTTACATATTTACATACTTACTTACGTATCGTTGTTTTGAGTCTGGTTTAGAAAAAGTAGATAATGTTTCCAATGACATAAAAAGGTTTTAAACACCCACGACGAAAAAGCTCTAATATGTTTCAAATAAAAATTCCTAGAGTTGCATACTCCTATTTTAATTTGGAATTTAGAATGTTATTTTTCGGTCATCGTGTGTGATGTAACATTATGAAGGATGAAAATTTAGCCTTTTAATTGCGTCAACCAATCAAAAATTAGATCTGCCAATCGCCACACTGTTATCAATTTATTATAGAGTCACTGTACTAGAACATATATTTCCATTTTGTTGGAGATATTCTTCTCACAAATATTGCAAATAGAAATTTTGGTTTTCGTTTACGAAAGTAATGAATCATTTGTTTACTCTGCACGTATTATGGTATTTGATATTGCTGCTGCAAAGTTCTTAAAAGTGAATTGTGAGTTACACTCTCTTAAATTGGATTAATTTGATCATTACAATATTACCAAAATTTCAAACCTGTTACGTTTCTGGATAAATTTGCATAAACAAAATAAAATATACGCTGCCAGTAAGGTGTGGCACACAGCTTTCTCCTACCCGTAACAGATTTTTATACAATCTTTAAACGGATTTTATGCTTAGACTGCTTCTTGTCTTAAATTACGTGCCTTAACTATTAAAGCCCTGAAATTCAGAGTCGGATTTACATTAGGGCACTTGGGACACGTGCCCCGGGACCCCCAAACAATAAAAGCCTCCACAAATTCGAATAAAATCTCAAAATTTGAGGGAAGTGGAACTAGCAGCAGGTAATAATATACTGATACTTAATGGAATTTCACGGTAGTGCCGTAGCTACTTTGATTACGATGAAATTAGTAGGATATCATATAGGAACCAAACTACAAAATTTCTGTAAATTTCATTAAAAACAATCCAATAGTTCAGACGTTATGCCACTTGGTACAATCTGGTAACAGATGGACAGACAGACAGACGGAGACGAAACCAAAATTGTTTAGGAAGCTCTAAAAGTGATCATAATGTTTCCGATACTCAGCACCGGTGAGAGAAATAGCGGGTCCCCGGCCACAACAAAAAATTTTTCCTCAAAAATGCCATTGACAAGCAACTAAAAGAATTTTTACGTCGCTCGGGCCCCTAGTAAAGCCTCTGGGCCCTCTTTTTGAAACCAGGCCGCCGGACAACTTCCTCACTTGACCCTCCTCTCATCGGTTGTGCCGACACTTTAGTAGTCTCGGAAGCAATACATTGGATAAACTACTAGAAATAATGTGGCGTGTATATGGGAACCGACCTTACTGAAATTTGATTAAAGTCTTATCGTCTTAAGTCTTAACGAATTGAAATTGGATTAAAGTCTTACTGTATATTTCCTAATATTTCAGTCGGAATGTCGGAACTGGATCGGCTACAAACGTCTAAAGTTTAAAGAAGCGTAAGTTCAAATTATCTACCATATACACTGTTGGAAATTGGGTCGGACATCAAGTGATTCCAACCCAATATTTGAAGTGTTGTACATGTCACAATAATGAACGCAGTCTCTCTCGATTACTTGTCCTCTAAGCATTAATTTACCGACAAATTTTCAACAAACAAGAAAAAAAGACCAGAGTGCATGAAAGTTTTATTAAAAAGTTTTATCAGAAGAAAAATTCGTATTGGGATTTTTTCCAAGATAACAAAAAAATTTTTCCAGTTATACCTTAAAACAATCGTTCTTTTTTTTTCATTTTCAAGTCACAACACATAATATAATTTTGTTTTTCGGTTAAAGAACCGGTAAATGACTCTCTGGTGACCAATGATATAATCGAGGATAAAAAATATTTTCCCAACAAGTCGATTAACGAGAGCCGTTTTGAAAATAAAGTGTTTGATTATACGAGATGTGGTTTGTTATTGCCTTTTTTCACTCATTTGCCTACATAGCTTTTTGACTTTTAATTTGTGAAATTTTATCAGTTTGATTGTGGCGAAAGTGACAAAAATTGAAATTTAAATTTTATGATAAATAATAAGATAAAATAAATATATTTCGAAATCTATACTGTGTATGAGTTTCTATATGTAATGAAGATCATACAAAATTTCAAGACCAATGTTGAAAATTCTTTGATAGAAAGTTAAATTATTCCAGGTGTGCATAGGTTATATTTATTTCTAAAACTAACTGTACCCGCGCCGTCGTTCGCGTGACATTTTATTATAAAATCAATGAGAAATATTCAAGTGTAATACTTATACATAACTTCCATAGAGCAATAGTTTTTGCCTAATGCGTGCTTATGGTCAAAATGGTTTTTCTATTTGCCCGTGGAAATGGGACATTTTCGCGGAGTAAAAAGTATCTTAGATGTTGACCCAGGTAAGAAGTTATCATCACACCAAAGGGTCTCGCCGGGTAAGCATATGTGATTTCCTCAATAGAATTACGGTTGCGGATATAGGGTGAATGCGGGAGAGATGCCGCACATTTTGAAAACACTTAATAATTCTTTAAGTATACATTTAATTGATTTGAAATTTGGTACATATAGTTAATGTAAACATTGTTCTTTAAAATTATTTATAAATAATCAAATTCTCAATCGTAAAGGGTTCATAATTAACATTTTTGTAGAGTCTGCAAAGCGGCGTCTCTCCCACACCTATGGGAGAGATGCCGCATAGGTCATATTAAAAATTTTGCACTTTTTTGGCGCAGCGATTCTTTTGTACGGACATCTTAATGCATACTGCATGCCATATGTGACCATTTTTGGCACTTTAGACATCTTAATTAGTTAACTTTTTTCGTTGTTTTTGAGTACTTTCCAAAACATTCGATACACAGGAAATTATCATTATCTTCGTTGTCTTCACTAATATGAGCTTTTCCTGACCCATTACTGGATCTTTTATAATTACGTGGCATAATTTATAACCGAAAATAAAACTGTATATTTAAGGTATATGTTTTTAGTATGTAATATGATGCGGCATCTATACCAACTTTAAATGCGGCATCTCTCCTTTTTTTGGAATAGATGCCGCATATTGCTATAGTAAGCGTAGTGCGAAACTCTAACCGAAAATGTTATACAGTACTTTTTAAATATACCTAAATTAACAACAAAACTCATTTTCCTTAAAATAATGAAATATGCATTCTTAAATTTGAACGAATTAATTGCTTAATAAAATATTTATGTTAAAAAACTTGCATTTCAATAACAAAAAGTTGGATAATTTCTAAACTAATTCACTGATCATAAATGTAACCATATACACAGCGTAAAATAAAAACCTATTTTAACCATATAATCCATTATTAGCGCTAGCTATTAATCAGCGAACGAATTATGGCTACTGCGGCATCTCTGCCGCATTTACCCTAATTGATTTTTATGCGATTTGATGTAATATTTCTCCGTTTCTGCTAGACAAAAAAAATTAATTTCTATGATATGTGAAGAAAGCTGGAGTGTAC
The DNA here is from genome assembly GCA_035578155.1 of Brachynemurus nebulosus. Taxonomy (NCBI): domain Eukaryota; kingdom Metazoa; phylum Arthropoda; class Insecta; order Neuroptera; family Myrmeleontidae; genus Brachynemurus; species Brachynemurus nebulosus. Next base: position 27,775,317 of record JAPWDM010000003.1, read on the forward strand.
CACTAATATTTGATAAAATCAAAACAGGAAAGGAAGGAAATTTTAAAAATATTAAATCATCTAAAATAATTCAATTCATTGTTTAAAAATTGATTACCAATTAATATTTGCGTTTTACGACATCAAGTTACATTAAAGTTTCTATAGTAGTCGTTAATTCTCTTAAACAAATAGAAAATTTCCGTGTTTTTCAGAGACACGACGAAACAATAAAGATCACTGCCGTAGTGTGCCGGTACCGGCGACAACGCATCATCTTCGTCTTATAGAAAAAACCAAAACAAAAGATAAATTATGAAAATGACGAGAACCGGGCGGTATACAAAACTAGGACGTTCAAATAGCTACCATTATAAGCGGCGACTAACAACTGTACAACGTAAGTGAATGAAGAATACCGGAAACTTGTTAAATATGGGGAAAATTAATGACTTCTCATAATTTTCTTTTTCTTCATTTAATATGAAAATAAGACTAATTTGTTAGTTGAAAATTAAAGAAAAAATCGTTAATTATGTAAAATTTCATTTAGCAAATTTGTTAAAAATTAATTAAAATTTTTTTAATTGTATCGTAGAAAATATGTTCTTACGTTCTATCTCTGTAAGGTATGGGATTTTCGTAGAAACTTTTCACTTATGCCGAAACATTATTCTACAAAAATATTTGAGTCACAGTTAGAAATTTCCTTATAAAAAAAGGTTAATTACGGGCTGTGATTTACAAGTGATGTGCTAAAAAAGAAACTTATATAGCCACCTTACTCGAAGAATAATAATAGAAAAAAAACTTCGAACAATTGCTCATTGTTTTCTAGATCTCAGTACTGGAGCAAAGTTTGGTGCAAATTCATCAAGTAATTTTGTCCGTTTCCAGGACTTTGGGGGACAATCTGTCCAGTTGTTTATTTTAATCACTTTCTGGGCTCCCAGCACTCAAGAGGTAGAATTTTAACGTATAACACCCATTTTTTTCTTATTTCAGTAGTGAAATTAAGTTCCGTCCAACCGTTTATCTTGAAGCCGTTTTTGGAACCCTAAAGCTCTGTGGAGCAATTTTAACTTTTAAAATATAACGTACCTATATTAAAACATTGTGTATCGCCTATCGACTAGTGAAAGAATTATTGAAATCGGTTTGGTAGTTTTCGGAACTGGCCTAAACTAAAAAACTCACAAACTACTTTTTTTATTGTTTATTTTATGGGTATGATAAACGTAAATAACACATTAAGAATCTGGGATACCATGTTCCCGGATCCAATCGACATAGCTAAATACACGACTATAAACATCAGCGGTACCAACTGCACATGGATCTCCCCACGATACTGTCCCAACAACAACTGATCCATTTTCTATCAGTGGTCCGCCAGAATCACCCTAAAATTTAACAGAGTTTTTTAACACTGATTTATTGTAATTATTCATTATTTTGCTTACATGACATGAACCTTCGCCTTTTTCCGTAAGCGTACAAATGTTTGATGGAAATATTTCAGTATCAGGATGATCACTTGAACACTTTTCATTTGAAACTACTGTCAAGTCAATATATTGTAAATGAATTGGTTGATTCTCTTCTGGAAACGTTGTTGTTCCCCATCCGGTCAAAACGACTGAAGCTCCAGGTTGTGTATCAGTTTCCGGCAATACCGCCGGTTTTATGATGTCTGTGTACTGAATAGGTTCCTTTAAAATCACTAAACCAATGTCATATCCTCGACCAGATCCAGGTTTCAGAAATTTCTCATGTACTTTAAGTTCACTTGCGAGATACATAGTACCACCTTCAGTTAGATCATTAGTACCAGCCAGAACAGCTATTTCAGAAGGTTCCACACTTCAAACAAGTTATTTACAAGATTAAAAAGAAAAAAGCTTCGCCAAACTAATAAAACTTACTCAAGTAAACAATGACCGGCAGTCAAAATAGTTCGCTTGGAAATTATAGCCCCGCCACACCAGTGACCCGTATCTTCAAGTTGTATGGATACCATATATGGGTAGTTACCGTCTGGAGCTGTTTTTCCACCAATTATTCGACCAGGTAGTGTACGCCCTAAAAATTTTATTCGTATTTTATTTAAATTCTGGTATAATAATTTTTCGAAAATCACCTTTAATATTAACAATTGTAAAAATCACAAACACAAGTAATTTAATCACAACCATTTTTGAAAATTAGTAACAATCAAATATTTTGAATTGACACTGCTCCAGTTCTCTCTGTGTGTGTGATCAGTTTTTGAAAAGTAGGCCACGTTTAATTGATAATAATTTTCTTGCGAGTTTATAATTTGATTTCTTATCAATTTACTAACAATAAGAATAAAATATTTCCGAAAGAATACAATAGAAAATTTGTTATCTTTACTTATTTTGAAAATAAACATTTTCAATACCTAACTGATTATTATTAAGGAAATAAAAACAATGTCTCCGTATTTTCATTTTTATTTGTTACTTAAATTATAGGCTAATAGGGGATTCTCCATGAGCTCTTTGTATCCGCTCTGCTTTCACATAGTTGTCGGCAACCAATAGTCAAGTATATGAAAATAATAAAGAATCTGGTGCTTTTTCAGTAGTCACACTAAAATATCGAATTTTTGTTTTAGCGAATTTTCGAATCGGAAATTCAGCTATTACTGGGAAATATGCTGGGAATGTTACATTTTTATTTTCGTTATTTAAAATTAAAAATTTTTTTGATAAAGCGGGACCGGAAATAAAGATAACGGGTTCGGGACTAATTTGAAGGAAACGTGCAGAAGTGACAATTTTTCTATGGAAATGGGAGTGAACGGGAGCGATGGGTATAAAACAGGTTCACTGGGAACGGGACTAATTTGAAGGAAACGGGCAGAAGTGACAATTTTCTATTGAAATGGGATTGAACGGGAGCGATGGGTATAAAACGGGTTCTATCGGGAACGGGATTAATTTGAAGGAAACGGGCAGAAGTGACAATTTTTCGACGGGAATGGGAGTGAACGGGAGCGATGGGTATAATCGTGAGTGGGCGAGAACGGGTTAAGAAAATCACTCCCGTGAGTATCTCAATTACTGACTGAAGATCCATGTGGAATAAATTACTTAGTTACACTCAATTTATTAAATATAAGGTTTTATTATAATTGAATTTATGGAGGTGTAAATATAAATTAGGTCAGTTATTTAAATCAGATGCATAGCAATAAACATTTTATTATCTACTCATTTTAAAATTTTGGATAATAATGTAAATGATTTTTTTTTTATACTTGATACTTGAACTTATGTTTAAAATTATTTCTTTCCGTAATAATCCCTTATTTGGGTATAGAAAATACTATCTATTGTAGGACATGTGATTAACAGTTTTAAAATAAGATGGATTTTCAAAATACGAATGTCATACATAAGCCAATAAAAATAAAACATAAGAGACATTTGCATAAGGGTGATAAAAGTAAGCAATGGATTTTTGAAGTTATAAAATTTAAGTATACGCCCATTTAATGATTTATTTATGTATTACCTTACACCGAGAGTATTGCAATAAAATGTTAGGTATAAAATTTTTTTCATAGCCTTATTATAGGAATCCATAATTAAATCAAAATCAAATCGCTGAAACGGCTGGACCGATTTTGATAAAATTTTATATACACACTCTTTATACACTGAATTAACATATGGGCTAAATTTTATCCCAGTTGTAAGTTCCTCAGGGATAGAAAATTTTTCAAACACGCCCCACAAAATTAAACTTAAGTCGATGAAATCTGATACACAGGCACTATTTATCCTGAGTTAACACATAAGATAATCTTATCCCGATTAAAGGTTTCTGTGAGATGACTGAACCGAATTTGATAAAATTTAATATACAGATACTATTTACTATGAACACATATAGTAATAATTTTTAAATAGTTTTAGTCGGGATAGTTTTATCCCGATTGAAGGTTTCCGGGAGAAGAAGGGGAATACAAAACGAGGGAGGGGATCGAATTCAATGCGGGCGAAGCTGCGGGTCACAGCTAGTATATATATATATATATATATATATATATATATATATATATATATATATATATATATATATATATATTTATAAAATATATATAAAAACTTACTATTTTGATACTAAAGAACTTCTTGTGCTGATAGACGTTTAACTGGTTGAACAATTTCTACAAGATTTTTACGTTTATATATATATATATATATATATATATATATATATATATATATATATATATATATCATAATACATATATATATATATATATATATATATATATATATATATATATATATATATATATATATAAACGTAAAAATCTTGTAGAAATTGTTCTACCAGTTAAACGTCTATCAGCACAAGAAGTTCTTTAGTATCAAAATAGTAAGTTTTTTGGTGCAAAGTTTGAAGGAAACACGAAAAATAAATACGCCCCTATATCAATTCTGATGATAGTCAAAATTACGTAATTTTAAATTATTTTTTTGATCATATGTGGACATATATGTGCACTTGAATTGACAGTAAAATTCATAAATTGACTAATCTATAGAAAAAGTTAGGTCTATACATAAATTTAAGCTTACATGTGATGCGTAAAAAAAAGAAAACGTGAAAAACATTCAATATTTTTAGGAAGAAAGGTTCACTTACAACTTTTTTTCTTTTAAAAATTACAAATATGAGAATATAGGGTATGAAAATAAATAATAAAAAAGACACTCATATTTTCATCCAGGTTTGGTTTTATATATTGCGTAATTTCTCTTCTTTACTAGTACAGGCAATACTAATAGAGACTATTACATACATGGATATTACATGCCCATTCTTTACAATTTGGATTTTGTAGAAACAAAATTGTTCCAATTAAAGTGTATTACAAGGTTAAAAATATAGGATTAATAAGTAATCTACAGAGGTTACATATATGGCAACACCAAAATTTTATTAAAATCTAATCGGTTGTTTATATTAAAAAATTCATTGCAATATAACTGATATTAAAAATTAATTGAACTTGGATTAGAGTCACCAAACCAAATTTTATTCCAGTTGTATTGCAAACTAATACTATGTATATTACGATTCTAAACTCAAAAGGTATTAAAAATAAGTAAGGGTGGATTATATTTTAAACCAAATATGTATTAAAAGATAGGTTTCTTTGGTTTGAAATTTTAATATTGTCTGTATTAAAATCTAATATTTTAATTACTAAATATTGTAATGAAGGTTATATTGAAACTCAATTGCATTTTTGTATTACCAACATTTTATTGATTTTTTTTACAATAAACAATGAATTTTAAAAAGTGAACTTTTAAAAAACAAAAAAATAAGATCTTCCGGGCTTAGCTCATGGTCTGTTTCTTCTTGAACGTTTTCAGTAGATTCTTCTGTTTTTTTCCTTTTTCTTGAACTATAATTTTTCTTAATGGTAGAATAAAACCTGTAAATAAAGAGGAAAGTTAGTAGAATTATTGTTAAATGTTAGTTGCAAAGGCTTACCACATAACTGAAGTGCTTAAATTCTATGCTGACTGCTACGCCGAAGTTGTCCGGATAAATAATTTAAATTTTGATATAAATAAAAATCAGAACATTTCGCTCTTGTCTGGTAGATCTTGAGTTCGAAACCAAACGGGGGAGATACGTTATCTAAATTACGATACGGCTCACCTATCAATAATCATTCCATTATCAAAACCAGCTATGTTTTACATCAAACGATACCATAGTAGTTACGCACCTAGAAAATAGATAAAAAAAAATCAGAATACTTTATTTTTCCGTATATCGTTTTATACTTAAAATCTATATTACGTACCTTGTATAAAAACCTGAGTTAAAAAATAATTTGAATTTTTATATTGATAAACAATATCAAGTATTATTTCAGGAATCCATGTCAGTTGTATCAAAATTTCAATAAAAAGAAAATATTTTGCGAATGAATAGTAATTTATTTAATAATGGCAATGACTATACAAACGTTTAAGAATTGAAATTACATTTTTAATTTTAAATATTCAATCACTTTTATATTTAAATGTTTTTAGCCCGACCGAAGTTACGAAAATAAACAAAATAATTGAACAAAAAAGCAAGGAGTTCTGTTTGTGTATGACTGGTGATGCGTTTAGGTATATACATATACCTACATATTTTGATATTCCGTGAGAAATGTCCTTGATGTTAAATAATAATTGACCAACAGAGAAAACAATACTGAAAATTAAATGGGTTGGAGTGAGAAGGACATAATAACAAATTGGGTATGCACGTGTCACTAACACAACACAAAACACTGATCTGATTGATTTAATCCAAATTAAGATTAAAATCTAAGTATTCTTTAATTTGGAATTAAAAAATGTATATAATTTGGATTAGGTTTTAGTATTTTTTTGGTTTGGTTTTTATGATTTCAATAATTTTGTATTATATTTTAATCAAAAATGGTTTAAATTATGGAAAGTAATATAATTAGATTAAATCTGAATATCAAAAAATATTGGAAATATTTTAATATAAGGACAAGATTTAATTTTAGTATTTTAATATTTAATTTTTTCAGTAAGTTAAGGTTGGATTAAAAAATTAGTCCAAGATTTTTAACCGTGTAGCTGTCAGAATAGTGTACGAATTGAGTGTTTTGTCATTATAGATTTAAATCAACCAAATATACGACCAGTCTCAATTTATTTCTCCACAGACAACTAGTTGTCAAACTCACGTACCGACTTATTAATGCTAGATGCAAAAATGCACAAACAGTGGTACCAGCTTCAAAAATCCCGTCCATACACGTCTCGTTTGAAAAAATTTATGTTTATCCGAACAAAAAGTCTGTTTGGTCTGTACATAATGTTTACGTAAACTTTACGTCCACACATCTTGTTTGCGTAAACAGTCAGTGCAAACAAAATTTTGTGTAGTGTGGATCGGCTACAAGGAAGTGACTTTTCACTATTCAAATTGTATTATGTTCTACCTACTTAAATCTCTTCTAAGCCAGATAGATGAATTTGAGAATTTCTGACGAATTATAAATTTATGCAAACTTATTGGGGAAGTTATAATCTATTAAAAGAAAACACAAAATTAATAATTTTTGATTTTTATTTATTTATATGTAGAACAATAGTAAATATAAAATTAAGAATCTAGTACACTATTTTGTCGTATCCAGTCAATAAAACTAAACACTCGAGTGAAAACATCAGCTTTACCGGCTGCACATGGTGTCCCCCAGGATACAATACCAACAACCACTGAATGATTCTGAACCAATGGGCCACCAGAATCACCCTGCGATTTAAATAAAGGTCCATATTAGAAAATTGTATATTTTATGGTTTAAATAGCAGTTTTGGATAATAAGTACCTATCACATACCTTTAAGATAATGCGCAAAGCGGTTTTAAGCTTTGCGTACGATCCTGGCCGTTTGGTACTATCCAAAACTGCTGCTTCAGCGAATATTTAATTTATATATTTAAGTATTATTACTTACACTGCAAGCTCCTTCCCCTTCTCTTGTCAGCGTACAAATATTTGATTCGCAAATTTCGTCTCTGGGATGATCCTTTTTACATTTTTCATTCGTAACTGATTTCAAATCAATTTTTTGTAAATCATTTGGTCTATTTTGATTCGGATACTAGAAGATTATACAAATTAAGTAACTGCGTCTTGTAAAAAATTTGTGGGTAATAGTACCTGAGTACTTCCCCATCCAGTCAAAACTAAGGGCGTATCGGGTTCTGTATCAACTTTTGGTAATGAAATTGGTTGTACTCTCTCCGAATATTCAATTGGTTTTGCTAAAATGATAACTCCAATATCATACCCTAAATCAAAGTCGGGAGCCATAAACAATTCATGAATTTTAACTTCGCTCACATTATAGACTTGACCGCCTTGATTTAGGTGATTTGTGCCAACGAGAACTTTTAATACACTTACATCTGATACCCACCTGTTATAAAATTAAAAAAAAAATTAAATTTAGTCTAACGAAGTCTAATTTCAATAATTTTGAAGTCTTACTCAAATAAACAATGGGCAGCCGTCAAAATGGTTTTATGTGAAATTATTGAGCCACCACACCAATGACCAAAACCTTCAAGCTGGATTGATACTTGATAGGGATATTTACCATCCTCGGCTTCTGATCCGCCGATAATTCGACCAGGAAGTGTTCGTCCTAAAACACAACAGCTTTTATAGTCCTTTTAATCATTATCAATTAAATTAGTAAGTACCTTGAACAGAGAGGACTAAAAAGGCCACAATAATGGAAACTTCATTTTTGTTAAGCATTTTGATTAATTGTAAAAATCTGACCAAAAAATGGATCTTAATTTTTTTATATATTTTCAAAAGGTACAATGTTTGGTGATAAGAGCGATTGGATCGTTGAATTTTTTAAATACTTCTAATTACAATTCAAGTGTTAGTTGTTATGTTTAGATTATTATTTCAATGTTATCAATGAATTTTTCAGAATTCTCTAATCTTTTAATGATCATTATTCTCTTCTGAAGAAAGTTTAATTATTTACATAAAAAATGTTTTGTTTTTAGAAATTTTTTTATTGTAAATTATTTATTGACGCAAGCACATAAATAGTAATAAACGTGAAACACTTACGTGAAGAGTTATGAGAAATTCGAATTTTTTGACATCAAGCAGTCAAAAAGAGGAAATTTTTAAGAAACTGATTTTATAGATATCAAAAATCTCTCAAGTTCGTGTTATACATGAATTATCACGTCGTTCTGCATAACTAATAGCTAGTTTCTTTTTTTCTTCTTTTAAAACAAATCTAGGGATACTTACTTATAGGAAAGTTTTTATTGATTCAATGTCTAACTATGCGGGTCAATTACGTTATAGTTTGGCTCTTTATACTGATGGTTTATTTTGTAGTGTAATCTTTAAATGTATTTTTAAACAGGTTGAAAATGCTTAGCAGATGTTACTATCTGTAATTTTTTTCGATGTTTCTGATTCAGAATTAGAAAGTAAGAGGGAGGAACACATTCACCACATCAAGGGTAGACGGAACTCTAATTTTATTTTTACACCTCGACAGTCATAACCTATAATGATGTTAGTAAGGTTTCATTTGACGTCGTATGAGGTCAATGACCGTCAAGGTTTTAAAAGTCTTTACTAACTATATCCCACTCGACGACAAAGCACATAGAACCCTTTTACGAATTACGTGACAAATGAAAACTATGTACAGTGTTTATTCTCTGTAGTTCTCGAGAATAAAAAGAGAGGAATGATTTTTCGAAGGAACGTTGTTCCCTGACCAAAGGCCTATCATTTGCTGGCAAAAAACAGGAACGTCTTTACGTTTAGGTACAGAATTTATAGTTATTTTTTAAATGGCCCTTTCAATATTGAAAAATTTTCAGGTAAGTCCAAAGAAATAGGCGGGTCATATAATATGCATATAGATACTGAATGTACATATAATATACCTACTTACTTAGAGAAATGACAGACCCCCGGGAACAACAAAAATTTTCAAATATTTTTCCCTCGGGAAATACAGTTGATGATCAAAAAGAAAAAAACATCTTCACATTTTGTCCGAGCCCCAGGGCAGTTGCTCCACCTAACCCCCCCCCCCTTTTTTATGCATAGATTGTAAAGCAATTTTTTTATGCATAGATTTAGGTTTAACTGTTTACATAATGATGATAACAATTTATATTGACACACTGAGTACTGAATCGAACATATTAACATATGTTACCTAGAGATACCACAGGCATTAAATTATGAAGCATGACACCATTTTATTAAACCCAACTTGTAACCACGAGACTTGTTTATAAATATTAGATAAACCATTAAATTAATGGTTTGACCGCCATTAAAGTAATCACATCAGTCAATTTTTTTGCTTCAATTTCTTGATGTATTTGTAATACACAGCATTCTCTCTAGTCGATTCTCTCCTCAATGTATTAACACATATCAACATATGCAATAAAACAAAATTATTATTCCCTCTCCATAGACACTTTTTTTCACCTAATATAAACAGAACAACCTTTTTGACTATAGACGAACTATAGTGAACAAAAATATAGAGAATGTGCACTGTACCTTGAAAATTAATAATTTGTGTTTTTAAAATATGTCATGAGTAGTTTTCTTCCGGCACCTTTTTAAAATTTTTACAACTACAATAATTATAACTGTTGTAAATAATCAAAATATCAATGAAAGTCACTCTGGAGCTAAAAGTTATAACAAGCAAACGGAAATTTATTTTATGGCGTGAGGCCTTTGAAATTAATTATATTTTAAAATTTATATTTTTAACATTTTGTTAATGTTTTCAAATTCACTTGTATAGATGATAGGTTTCTACTTTCAAAATTTTTGCCTATTACACTTAAACCTCCTCTACATTATGAAAATTATAAATTTATTGGGAAAATTAAAATCTAGTAAAAAAAAAATAATTTTTGATTTTGATTTATTTTTATTTAAAGAAAGATAACACAAAATAATATAAAATTAAAAATCTAATATACTATTTTCTCGTATCCAATCCATGAAACTAAATACTCGAGTGAAAACATCAGCTTTACCAGTTGCACATGGCATTCCCCAGGATATAATACCAACAACCACTGAATGATTCTGAACCAATGGGCCGCCAGCATCACCCTACGATTCAAAGAAATTCCGTATTAGAAACATATGTAGTTATAGTTTAGAATCAATATCCACAATATCAATACTTACTTTGCAAGCCCCTTCCCCTTTTACTGTCAGTGTACAAATATTTGATTCGAAAATAATTAGGTCGGGATAATAATTTTGACATTTTTCATTCGTAACTGATTTCAAGTCAATCTGCTGCAGATCATTCGGTCTATTTTCGTTCGGATACTAGAAGTTTATATATACATAAAATAAGCAACTGAGTTTGGTAAAAAAAATTGACGAATACGGTACCTGGGTACTTCCCCACCCTGTCATAATTAAAGGCGTATTAGGTTCTGTATCAACTTTGGGTAATGCAATTGGCTGGACTTTTTCAGAATATTCAATTGGTTCCGTTAAGGTCATAACACCAATATCGTATCCTAAATCTGACTCGGGAGCCAAAAACAATTCATGAATTTTAACTTCGCTCACGTTATAGATTTGACCACCTCTGTTTAAGTGATTTGTACCAACGAGAACCTTTAGTTTTCTTGGATCTGATACCCAACTGTTACAAAAGGAAAAAAATTTAATCTTAAAAAATGCCTAATAATTATGAATTCTTACTCATATAAGCAATGAGCTGCCGTTAAAATGGTTTTATGTGAAATTATTGAACCACCACACCAGTGACCAAAACTTTCAAGTTGAATTGACACTTGATAGGGATATTTACCATCCTCGGCTTCGGATCCGCCGATAATTCGACCAGGAAGTGTTCGTCCTAAAACACAACAGTTTTTATGGTCCTCTTAATCATTATCAATTAAATTTGTAAGTACCTTGAACAGAGAGGACTAAGATCGCCACAATAATGGAAACTTCTTTTTTATTAAGCATTTTACTTAGTTGTAAAAATTTAACCAAAAAATGGATCTTACATTTTTTATATATAAGTATCTCTCGTATTTTCAAAATCTAAAAGTACAAGGTTTGATAAGAACGATTGCATCGGTGGGTTTTTATTTTAAATCCTTAAAATTAAAATTCAAGTGCGAATTATCAAATTTAAATTTAAATTTAGACTTTTACAATGTTTTTAATGAGTTTTTCAATGTTCTTGGATGTTTCAATGATAATTAATTATACTTTTCTGAAGAAATATTATTTATAAGTATACGCAAAATATGTACTGTTTCTAGAAATTTCATGGTAATTTGTTGACGCACACATGTAAATAATAAAATATATGAAACACTTGCGCGAAGAGTTATGAGAAATTCATGTTTTTTAACATCCAGCGAGGTTTATAGATATCAAGAGTCCACCAAGGGCATGTTGGCCATACACTCACCCAATGACCAATTTCTCTACTACACTTTTCTTCACTAAACTGGTGAAAATTTGATTGTCTATATTTTCGAAATTTATAACTAAAATAATTTTACTTGAGTTCTTATCAGGTGCTGGTACCTCAGTACCAATTTGGTTCTACGGTTAAAAAGCTACGAGAAGGAGACTGAAAAGCTTTGAAGCTTCGTTTTTCACAATTGTAGCTTAAAAAGGCAAGATAATAGAGGGAAATAGCCCTTTCTAATGATGTCTCACATCAAGCAACGCGTGGCAATTAGGGATACATTTTTCATGGACGTATGTCAAATATTAGACGCGCAAAAACAGTCATTCATTGAAGATCGAAAAAACATCTTTCTACTGTAATTAAAGTATTTATTTTAGTTCATCAAAAACGCGTACTGACAATTTAAAGAAAGAACTAAGTGTAAGGTCAGTCAGTTTATAGTTTCACAAAAAATGCAGATTCTTGAAGTGGTCTACTGTCCTCAACCAAATGCATATAATGTAATATAATGTCTGTAGATAATGTATTTCTGAGGATCATAGATGTTATTTTTATAGCCTCGATTGCAGTTTGAATATTCGGGGATAAAATCCGAGGATTCTTAATCATTCATGGCCACAGAAAAAGCCTACGAACCGAGTATGGATAAGATATATTTTCAACCCAAAGAATGCTGGAAAAAAAAGGAGAACGAGTAAACAATTGTAAAGTTTAATTAAAATTTTAATTTTAATAAAAATGAACAGTGGGAATCTATAAGTAATTATTTCCATAGAGACATCAATTTTTTAATTGACCATAAGCGATGACCTACTTGTCTTCTATGACTAGTTATTATTTCTTATAACCAATGACGAAAGAATACAATATATTATGTATTATAAAAGGACCTGTAACAACATTGCTTTATTGAAGCAAAAGTTGCGCTAATTCTAGACAGTGGCGGCAACAAAATTCATTTTAAATAAGTTGACTACATTTACTATTGAATTCACATAAGAAAAATGGTCAACTTATTTTAAGTGAACTGTATCTTGCTTTACATCCTTTGAATACTTGATATGTAATATTCAGTAATATTAAATTATTATTTAAAATATAATGTATATACGCAAATATTTTTTCAAAGAGACGGCTAATATATGTCAAAAATATGTCAAAAAAATCTTACCGGTGAAATGCTATTCCTTGTGCTTTTTTTAATAGGGTTTTCACATTTGTAAGCAGAACTAGTTGCCATAATATTTTCTTTAAAAAAATGTAACGAGAAACGCAATTTAAAAAGTGAAAATAGTGAAAATTTTTACATTGTTTTTTCAATTTTTTTAACCCTTCAATCGTTGACGTTGGTCTACGAGAAACGTTAATCATACATCGACGTCGTTTTGACGGATGGACTTTTTATGGAGAGTTTTAGAGTTTATTTGCAAAAAACATTTTTTTTACATAACAATACTACAAAAGCGAACAAAATATTTAAAAAAATTGGATTTGGAAAAATTTCTTAATGTAAATATTTATTAATTTTTTTAATCTCTTTCTCAAAACATATTTTCATTATAAAAATTAAAAAATAGATAAATACATCAATTGTATAATAAAACATGTGTTTCAAATAATTAATTTATGAACTATTATGGGTCAGTGGACATGTGTGACTTTACAGAATGTGAAAATTTCTTAGTCATACATATTCCTATAGATATGTAGTTATTTCCCTATTAGGCACATTTGTAAATTTTTACTAAAATTTGTTAGTAATTTTTCGAATAAGATCTCAAAAAATAATAAAAATTAAAATATTTTCCACAAAATAAATTGTTAATCTTTTATTAAGTCACTTGGAACGCATTCTTTAGTTTTCGATTCAATATATTAAAACTTCAGTATTATGTCGTCTCTATAAGTCAAACAGCTGTAATCGTCTTTCACATTATCATAGTCATTGAATAAATTAATTATAATATCCATATCTTTAATAAATTTTAGAAAAATTAGGAAAACCTTCATATGTGAAGTACAAAATCTTTAAAAAAAAACATCGCGTAATCATACATCGACGTCCTTTTGACGGACACTATTTCAATACAAACAAAACGACAATGACTATAAACAAAATAAATACGTCTTATGTGATATAACAACAAATAAATTACATAACAAAAATCTCACAGCAAGCAGGTACCGACAAGTTGTAGTATTGGAGCAGGTAGAGAAGTTCGTTCGTCGTTTTGACGTGTACGTATGATTCTAGGGTTAATACAAACATGGCTGACTATACTTCAATTTTAATTGTAAAGTCTAGGGTATCTTAGAAAGAGAAGTATATATTGGCAATTTACATGCTATTTATAATATTTGTTTCTTTTGATAAAATATTTTTCTTTTTCGTACGTAATATAAATTACTGGTCCTTTCATTTCTAATGTCTATGCTTATAACTCTAATAATAACCAGAAAATAGCATGGTAAGTGTTGCTTGTACTTCAATGCTTGTACTTCAATTTACGATTCGAGTGATTAAAAAAAAATTATTAATTGTCTGTTAAATTCAAAAACGGATGCGCTGTGATTAGCAAAAAATACCAGCTCTTTTTTTATCTTATCTAATCTGTAAATATCCAAAATCTGATATTTTCTCTAGTTAACTTTTATGTTTCCCAAGTAAAAAAAAAAAAATATTATTTATTATAAATGGACTAAACCGTTTTTGAATAAGCCATTATTCCTAATTGTTTGCCTCATCTCTTTTCATTACCACACGTTGAAAAGAAATATAAAACAAAGCTAATTAATATCAATAAAAGAAATATATTTAAGAAATTTTTCGATAAATCGTTCTTAATCTGACAAAGAAATGTAGCGTAAATTATTTTCTAATTAAGGGACAATAATTTATTCTTCTTTAGAATTTCGTAAAAAGTTAACGAAATACAATACACGCGGTGAAAGATAAAAAATTCTATTAACTTTCAACAAAAGTTTGAATACTGGAAATGGAAGTTGTTTAAATTGTCCCCTTTGTATATGAGAGGAAAAAAAGAACTTTGAGTCGTAATGAAATGAAACCGCATAATTTATCGAACATAAAAAATTTCAAAAGTTCTATTAATATTTTTCACATGAATTACTTTTAAACTTGTACTTCTTTTTGTTATGCTAAACAGTACTATTTCGGGTTAACTTTCCGGAAAATAAATACTTAAAAAAGACAGTTTAAAATATTTTTAATTAATAATTGTTGGTATCAATAAAATTAAATATCAAAATTTCCATGTTGCTGAATCCAGCTGAGGTAACTATAAACTCTGGTATATACGTCGGGAAGGCCAACACCGCATGGTATTCCCCATGATACAATACCGACAACACTTTCACCTTGCGCAAGTGGACCGCCAGAGTCGCCCTAGAAATAAAATTTAAATTAGAGAAATTTTATTATAGAAATTAAGTATGTAATGTTGCTCACTCGGCATGCACCCTGTTTCCTTTCGGTAAAGGTGCAAATATTTGTTGAAAAAATTGTGCGTAGAATATGACGTCGATTACATTTCTTATTAGAAATGGCTGTTAAACGAATTTCTTGTAAGGCATCTGGATAACTTCCCGGAAACTGTTCAAAAAATTAGCAAAATTATACTACAAGTCATTAAATTTGAGTGCTGCTATTTACCGATGTTGTTCCCCAGCCAGTTAAAACTAAACTTGCTCCGGGTTCCGTATCAGAGTTAGGCAATGCTATTGGCTGTACTCTCTGATTGTACTGGATTGGCTGCATGAGGATAATTAACGCAATGTCATTTCGTTGCGACAGTTGATTATATTCTTCGTGAATAATAAGTTTGCTAGCATTGTATATGTCACCGCCTGATTTTAAGTAATTCGTTCCAACTACCACATAGATAACTGATGGCATAAATCTAAAATTGTAAAACTATTTGAAACTCTCCAAAAAAACAAAAAAAAACATGGATTTCTTACTCATTTATACAGTGAGCTGCGGTCAGAATTGTTGTCTGGGAAATAATTGATCCACCACACATATGAAAACCGTGTGTGCGCACTGATACTTGGTATGGATATGCGCCATCTGGTGCCGGGGAACCACCGACAATTCTACCAGGCAGTGATTTTCCTAAAATAAATTTTATTATCTAAGTATGGTAAGATCAGATAATTTTGGTTATAAGGAGTATGATAAGCTGAACTTACCCTGAACTGTGAGGGTGATTACGATTAAAAAAAGTAATGCTGACACTACAGAATTCATTTTGAACTAAAACTAGTTTGTACGTGTCACACTTCTATTATTTAAAAGGTTTATTTTTAGAAAAATTAAATCTTATCATCTGTTAAAACTAAAATGGGTCATTTCGCGGCAAATGAATATTTTTGTTGCACCGATAATACTCATTAAAACTGCAATATCCTATTTTAGATAACGTATTTTTTTATTTTTATATAGGCCTAAAACAACGATTTCCAAACTTTGTGCACTAGCGGCCCCCTATAGAAAACCTTACCTCTGCCACTCCGCTCTTGAGAAAATTTAAAAACAATTCGTAAGTTATGTTTTACTGAAAAAAACTCATATTCTTGGCACACGACAGGTCTATACGACACTTGAGAGGAAACCGTTGATCAGACACGTATACTTACGCGCTAACATTCGATACTGACCGCTTGCGAATTGTTATCTTTAAAATATTACGTACGGTAGCGAGCAGAAAAATTAATGTTAAGGGGTTACATGGCTTTTCTTAGCAAATAAACTTAACTTACTCCAAGTTTTGGCAATCTTTTTCTATAAGTAAATGCTTATGGCTTGTATTTGAGCAAAGGGATTTAAAAAATGAAATTTTAACTTCTGACAGTGTATTAAACAAAAAAATTTGATTTTTGGAAAAAACTTTCGGATTTTTCGTTGATTTTCTACTTGTAAAATCAGATATAATGAACGGAAACAGTCATTTTCCGTTTAAGTACAAGTCACAAGTCAATTTTTTAATAGAAAAAATCATGTTTTTTTATTTTAGATAAGGATTTCACGAGTTACTCTGCCTACGGCGAAAAATCGGCGATTTTTAAAAACTAGCTACCAAAGGCCTAATTATTTTTTTTCATTAAAATATTTTTACAGTGTCTTAAAGTAATATAATTATAATAATATGTAAAAAGTTGAAATAAATTATATTTTCTTATATTGTAAAAAAAAAATCGAAAAATTAGTGTTATTTTTTTTTTTTTTTTTGCTAAAATACCCATGTAGCTCCTTAATATAAAATGTCCATTTTTTGGTAATTATGTTTGAGTGCTTATTCCTAAAATCATAATTTTATCGAATCGATAACGGTATTTGCAATTAACCTGCGCCCCCCTAGTGAACACTGCCCCCCCCCAGTTTGGAAACCGCTGGCCAAAAGTCAATAAGCTGACAGTAAACAATAAACCTACAAAATATTTCAACTAACTTAAATGACTAATTATATATTCCAATTTTAATGAGTTACTAAGAACTTTTGGTGTTGAATTATTAGGTACGGAATTTTAATGAGTGTAAGTGGTTTCAGGAAAATGTTCAGCTGTCGTGGAATCACCCAAATATAGACTTACCGATAATAAAAATGATTTATCACTTGAAAATCAGTCATTGATAATATTAAAGCAATTTTTATAGCTAATATAATTTATTTATGTAAATTATACTTCAAAAATATATCGAATTATGATAATAACCAGACTAGTGTCCGATAGTGTTTTCTAGATTTGTCCAAGAATTTTTTGGGGATTTTTGGTTTAATTGTTGCGTTAAAGTCTTAGAAATTCAAACTCATATGTATCTGACTGAGTGGATGTTATGGTTATAGTTAGTATCAAATATAGTTTTTGGGCAATTTGTACACGATCAATAATACTGTCGATATTTTGAAATTCTGATAGGATTACTGCTCGTGCATTTAGAGTATTGAAGTAACTATGTATAAAACTGATATTATGAAAATATTACGTGTTTTGAAGTTTTCTTTATTAATTAATTATTTTGAGACATATACAAAATTATGCATCGAAAGTTGCATGTTGTTGAATCCAGCTGACGTAGCTGTAAACTCTGGTGAAAACGTCTGATCTACCAACTGCACATGGTGTTCCCCACGATACGATACCGACAACAGTTTGGCCTTGCGCAAGAGGACCGCCAGAGTCACCCTAAAAACAAAATTTTAATTCACAAGTTCTTATTATTCCCAGAGTAATTAAGAGACACATGAAACATTACTTACGTGGCATGCACCCTGACCATATTGGGTAAATGTACAGATATTTGTTGGATAAATTTGACCATCATAAATATGATCCAGTTGACATCTCTGATTGGAAACCGCTGTTAAACGAATTTGTTGTAAGGCATTTGGTGGATTTCCTGGATACTGTTTGGAAAGTAAGAGAAATTAGACTGGAACTGACTAAATTTTAAGTGTCGGTAACTTACAGATGTTGTTCCCCAACCGGTCAAAACTAAACTTGCTCCAGGTTGCGTATCAAAGCCAGGCAGTGCAATTGGTTGCACTCGCTGGTTATATTGGATTGGTTGTGCAAGGATAATTAAACCGATGTCATTCTGTAAACTATTGTATCCTTCGTGGATGATTAATCTGATTGCTCGGTATGCGACACCGCCTGAATTTAAATAATTGGTTCCAACTACCACATTGATTTGAGATGCTATCTGTCTAAAATTTTAATAGAATATAAAAAATTATTCGAACCTATTTAAACAATAATTCTCTTACCCTTGTAAGCAATGAGCTGCAGTCAAAATTGTTGTTTGGGAAATGATTGATCCACCACAAAAATGGAAATTACCTTGGCGCAATGACACTTGATATGGATATGCGCCATCTGGTGCTGTGGAACCACCGACAATTCTGCCAGGGAGTGATTTTCCTAAAATCGTATTATTTTTGGATATAATAAAATTTGATATTAGAAAGTAAAATATAATGAGCTGAACTTACCCTGAGCTGTGACGGCAATTAAGACCAAACAAACTAAGACTGAAACTACAGAATTCATGTTGAAGTGAAACTAATATTTGCATGTTATACGTCAAGTATATTTATAAGGGCATTTTTTAGAAAAAATGTACTCTTATCTGTTTTTGTTTAGAAAACTGTTGTAACAGTTGCTATTCAAAATGCATTCTTATCCACAAGAATACTCAAAGATAATATATTCAACAAAAAATTTTCATTTTGTGGTACTTATAAAAAAACTTTTTTCCAAACTGTCGCACAAACAACACTTATTAACAATAAGTCCAAGCAAATTACTGATTAAAACCTTGTTTTTTGCCAAAATTAGTACCTGGAAGGAAAAATATGGAAAAGATAGGAAAAAATCCTTAGAATTAGATGATCTATTTTTAAACAGCTAAGTCATTGGGGAAGTTCCTCACAATGGTGACCAAAGAAGGCCAAAAACAGTTTTTTGCATTTTTTAAAAAGACTGAATTTCGTACAAAAAAAAAGTTTCGTACAAAAGTTGTAGAACTATTAAATATCAACAGCATGAGACCAATTTTATGCAAATTAGTGTATAAACAAATTAGTTATTGCAAAAAAACCGCCAAAAATCGCGATTTTTTCAATTGTTTATACCTTAATGAGAGAGAAATACTTTTTTATGAAACTTGGCGAAAGTATAGTCCTTTGCAAGTAGAATAGGAACGTTTTTGAAAAATTACAAAACATTTGGTAATTCTTGCGAAAGTCAATTTTTCGAAAAGAAAAAACATTTTCGCAGAATTCCATTTAACCGGGTTGTGGACCACCTGCAGGCACGTTTACGGGCTTTACGGGCTGTTGCTTAAAATTTTCCTAAAAATTTGTAGCAACATATGCAATAAGTGCGCGCATTATTAAGTTATTCAAAGTATGCAAAATAAATGACCGAAAGATTAATGATTTTTATGAATCCAGCAAACTTTAATTATTTTTCATATTTTTAAATTTTATTTTTTTAATTATGTCTTTAAAAATCATTAAGTTAGAGCTATAAATAGGTTGAAAAGTATTACTAATGATTCTCCAACCCCATTTTTTGGGATAAAGTTATTTTTAGTGGCTAAAATGAAAAACTTCGTAGGTATTTTTTTTTTAGGTTTAAGGTTGAACTGTCGATTTTCAAGTCAGATTCTATATTCTAGTGTATTTAGCACGATGGAAAAGCACCTTCACTGTTCTAACTGGTTTTATTGCCGTAACTATGGGTCGTGGCATATGCATTTTTTACACCTTAACTGTATTTTTAGGCAAAATTCCTATAATTCCCGTGACTCTTCATTTCGTTTGACAGCCCTCTGTCGGTATCGACATTAAACACCAGTTACGATACCGGACAATAAATTTGTGTCGATTGCTCACGATCTAGCCGACAAAAAGTGGAGGTGTTAATCACTAGCGTTACTAGACTAACTTGGAATCCTTATTTAGTGTAAATATTTGGTATAAAGGTGTAAAAAAGAACAAACTTTAAACAATCGTTATAAATACTTTATTTGACTTTCGTGTACTTCTTTACAATTACATTAATCGATTTTTCGATTTTTTTCAATCCAATCTAAATAGCGAAACACTCGAGTGAATACATCAGCCTTTCCATTGGCGCATGGATCACCCCACGATACAACTCCAACAATTTCCTTGGCGTGAACAAGTGGTCCACCAGAATCACCCTTGAAAACATAATAATTATAAATTTTCTAGCTAGAAATTGAAAATCACGAATCAACTTACATAGCATGCACCTTCGCCTTTTTCAGTAAACGTACAAACGTTTGTTTCATAGACCGCATGTTGTTTATGGTCATCCTGGCATTGTTTATTGGAAATGGTTTTCAGTTGTATATGTTGTAATTTATCGGGATTCTTTGTTGTAGGCTAAAAAATTTTTATATATAAAAGTTGTAGCTGTTGAACTAAGATTCTGCGATTGCCAGACCTATGTACTTTAAGGTATACTGATTGAAATTTTGTATGTGTATTTTCACTACTGTAGACAGGGCTGGATTAACCCTGAGTCCGCCCCTAGGCACCTTGAAAAATGCCACCTCATCAATCATAAATTTTTCTGCCCTGTTTTAAAAATTTTCCGCCCCTTTTCCTACCTTTTTTACAAACTTTCTCTTAAAAAAAAATCAGTGATGAGCAAAAAAAAAACGTTAATTACTCATTTTTCCGCCCTATTTTAAAAATTTACCGCCCCTAAAAATCTCCCGCCCCTAGGCCATGGCCTAGGGTGGCCTATTGGCTAAACTGGCCCTGACTGTAGAGTAAAAATGTTCGAAACCTTGAGTAGAACGTTGAGTGACTTGTGATAACTGAGCTCATTTACGTCTAACACATTTCAATCTAGCTCAGTTTATTTGACCTTACATCGAGTCTGTGGTACCTATTGTTCGATTCTTCTGATGGATCTGGCTTCCTAAATACTGTCATAAAATAGTTCTCTGAATACAATGTATCAATTCTAGCCATTATACGTTAACGTGAATGAGCTCAGTTATCGCACACCTGAATATCTTCATGTGCAACCGTTATTCAAGCTTCATAACCCCCGAATATTCTTATATACTTACCTTCAATAGTGAAATTATGTGCACAAAATTTGAGCCTTTATATTTTAACGTATGTCTGGCAGCATCTGGTTCTTAGTCTATTGTTTATTTTGTTTGGAATATGAACACCATATTTCTTTCTCTGTTTTACATATTTTTTCTATTCTGTAAAGCAGAGAAGGAAATACGGTGTTCATATTCCAAACAAAATAAACAAATTATAATTTCAATGTATTATATTTAAATTAAGTTTGTAACGAATATTTGTGAACTGTTCGATATTTGGTCTATCATAACTATAAATATGTATATATTTTGTTATATGTCAATTTCAACGAGGTGTTATGTGAGGTAAGTCTAAAATTGTCACTAATTAAAATAGGTCTGTCAGACATTAATTAACAAACAAATCGATCCTTCAGTAAAATATATATAATTTGCTATAACATATGTGAATTTCAACGAGATGTTATGTGAGGTAAACTTGAGGTTTTTTTCGGACATTTCAAAAATTTTTTAAAAATAGAATCTGGAAATCTGTCGAATATTTCCTATTGTCGGCATTAGTTACTATCGATTGGTCAGGTATGATTTTGTGCTGTCGGAGCTTGATCTACTTTTTAAATTTTAAAATATCGCTTGATCAATTTTGTAGTTGCTCGTAATTTGCAAACAACGCAATAAAATTAGTGCTGCTACTGGACATTTAGCAGTGGTGGATTTACCAGCAGGCTGAGCCTAGGTCCGCAGATTTTAGGGGTAGCAAATTTGGGCAAAAAGGGCGGGAAAATGTAGAATTTAAGTTTTGTTTTCTTCATCACTTATATTTTTTAAGAAAGAGTGTTAAAAAAGTACTTAAAAAGTTTTTTTTTTAACGTTTTATGGAAGGCATTTTTAACAGAGCCTAGAGTGGCACTTGAGTAAACCCGTCACTGACATTTAGATCCGTTACTGTATCATTTATACGGACAGTAAGTGATTAAATACAAAACAAACAAATACTTTATTCCATTGTTTGCATATTTCTTTCTTAAGTAATCTATTTATACGAATAACTGCGATTTGCATTATTAATATAAAAATAAATTTGATTAGATCGGTATTCGTCGGACTTATTTATCGACTAATCGATATTCGATCAGTGGCCGAATACGGTATTCGTTACAAGTTTAATTTAAACCGAAAATTCTTACCGGTAAAAATGACAAATTGAGAAATCGTCTAAATGAACTTGTACCCCAACCAGTCAGCACCACATCCGTTCCTTCCTCAACATCCGCTTTCGGTAAACTGATCGGCTGGACTTTATCATTGAATTCAATCTCTTTATCTACTATGACCAACGCAATATCATTCTCCAATTTGTCATATTTTTCGTGTTGAATAATTTTCTTAACACCATACGTAACACCACCCTTCGTCACGGAATTTGTGCCTACACGAATTTTAAACTTATCCACATCTTTTCTGTAATTAAAGTTCATACATTTAACAACCGTCAACGGGAAATGACGCGGCGTTAAGAACTGTTTCAAAATTTACTTAACACAAAGTGACGGGAATAAAAGGTAATTCTTCGCCGATGTAAAAGAGAGCTCTGCACTATCTCCTCCAAAATTAGATTGTTTTTGACATGTAAATCTGACTCAAAAAAAATATGGTAATTTTAAATTAATTCCTCTTCTGCATTTTTGGGGAAATTAATTTATTTTCTATTCGTGAACTTTCAGTGATTTTGGAAAAAGAAAAATGACTAATCATTGCCTTACTTACCCAACTATACAATGAGCGGCAGTCAAAATAGTTCTTGAATCGATGATTGAGCCACCACAAAAATGTTGTCCGGAAGATTGCATTGACACTTGATATGGATATTTTCCCTCAGGAGCATCTGTACCGCCAATCACTCGCCCTTGTGGTGTATAATCTTCATTGGGACTACTATAAGTGCCGCCAATATTTCCAATATTAAATCGAAAACTTATAGTGGTTGTTATTGCCAATAAAACCAAATACAAAGTCGATATAAGATGAAACATTAGTATGCTTTTATGATGTTTATAAATTACTGAAACAAAAGGAAATAGAAACATTTTAAATAATTAATATTAGGAAATTTAAGATAACAACAAACAGCCTGTATAATGGACTACACGTGTGCTTCACAATAAGGTTCCTTCACAAACTGAGTCCAGAGAAAGAGATGGGACGTTATTTGTTTATCTTATCACAAGTTTTTTTTTGCTAAAATGTAGTGTGTACAGTATGTTCCTTTAGATATTTTAATTCAACATTTTTACTTACAAAAATGATATCATTATAATGCAACTTTTTAAATAAAAGAAATACGTACATAATTTATGTATCCTCATGTAAGATATGTCATATGTATATTCTGATTTATTTAAACATTAATTCATAGACTTTTAGTCATATAAATGTTTATGTATTTTTTATACAGAATAATAAATTAGTATATTAGATAATTAAATACATATTTAGTTTTGAACAGAATATGTGCGTTTTTCACGACGTTTTTTCTCAGAAACGATATCATAACATGAATATTTAAAAATAGTTTTAACTCTAAAAAAATGATGTTGTTATATATGCATTTATTATTACGGATTTGGTATGTACAAATTTTTTTTTTAAATTTTTAATTTTCATCATATTTACGTTACCTTTATTACCTTTATATGTATATCTATATATGTGTACATTTTGGATACCCTATATACGCTTCACTTATAGTAACATAGAAAGAGACAAATCTTTCTTGGTGTTACATTTTGTGAAGCATTAGTGTAGTCAGCCGTCAGTCCTATAAACGTCTTGTATTTATGATAATTTTTATGATACCACTATTTCTTTAAACATTAATTCTCGGTACTTTGCATGAAAGTATATAATAAATATTGAATCAAAAAACATAATTTTTTGTTCTTGATCCCCAATTAATAATGGTTTTATATTTTAATTACTTCCACTTAATACTAAACCTACCAAATTAATACGGTGGAAAACAAAGGATTTTAAACAATTTAAATTTGCTTTCATAACATTATCTTTACCCCATTCAAGGGGATTAGCATTGAAGTTAGGTAGGTATTTATTATATATTAATAATATTTCATACTAATTGTGTGAAAATTTGCCTAACGATATCAACCCACATGATTTAATTCCTGTTTTCTGACATGTTATGTACTATAAAAAACTGTTTCCTCGAATTTTCCGTTTCTTTAACGTAGTATAACAAAATAATCGAGTTATTCGTACACTACAAATTCAAATATGTTGTTATGTTTAGAGAACGGAACTTGCAAATTTTATGTATTGATCAATTTCGATAATATATCAGTAATACTGATTAAAATTCGCATATTTTGTATTTCGACAAGAGGAAGTTGGTAGTGGGCTAGCTATCAAGCCTGAAAAATTCTGATTTGATGCAGCAATAAGAGGAAACAAATATAACAATTCAGATAAATTCATCTTTGTCTGGTCGACCAAATTTCAAAAATCGATTTTACATAGGTACATTAAAAAAAATTAAAAGTAAAATACGTACAAAAACTAAAATTGTTAAAATTTTGTGTAACGTTATATCTCTAATCTCTATTCTATAAAGGAAAACAAATAATGAAATCAAACATGATTTTTTATATTTTTATTATATTTATTTATTTTTGATTTCATATCTACATACTTATATCAAAACTTTAAAAATGATGCTTGACTATTCACTTAATATTTTCTTCTAGTGTGACTCGTAAAATTTTATTGTTCTTAAGCGTGAATCACACTAGTAGAGTTCACTAGTGGAGTCCACTAAAATGACCTAGTAGTACGATTTATTCTTAATTGCTAAATATAAATAGACTTTTAGACTATTATGTACCTATAAACATTATATTTGACAGATTTCAGTGGTACTCGATGGTATTCCATTTTAAAATAAAAAAAAAATATTCGCTTTGCAGGTACCTACCACTATTTGTAATTTTGTAATTTTTAATTAAAATTATATAACTTTTTATACAAAACGTGTAAAAAAAGTTTTGCCGCATTAATTCAACACGTTATCAATCGCTTATCATGTAGTGATTATAGATATCGAAAAGTGCGATACTTCAGATGTTCGGTGTTTTAAAATTTTTAAGGCCTAAAATAAACACGCCTATGGTATTATCACACACTTGATTTTACAGTTTGAATGACGGTTTTATTAATACTGCAAATTGCAATATTTTCCTTTTAAGTTGTATAATATCTTTTTTTTGATTCTGTATATAAACTCCTTTCAGAGTAGTTTTTCTATTACCTATATTCACCTTCACTTTATAACTGATAATACAAACTTAAAAATTCAGATGCTTCATATTCTAATCTTTTTTCGTTATCTCCAAGTATTTATAGAATATTATCAAAGGGAATATAGAAAAATGATCATTTAAGTACCTACATTTATTTTAACTGTAATTTAAATTTTTACATCATACTTTTGCAAGTCAATGTTCAATTAGGTACTGAGATAATTAGCGACAATTTATTCATAAGTTAATGAATGAATTTTTTATCTATTGAAAATAGTATTTATAAAATGGTAAACAGTAATATTGATTTATAGATGTGTCGTGACTATGATAGAACCAGATTTTATCGAACGAATGACAGAAGAAAAGTAAAGTAACCATACATAATACATACAAAATAATGTCTGATCAACCGTGTATACAAGGGAAGGGTTCAAGGGGTCATGTCCCCTCGAGAATTAAAAAATATACACTTGACAGATCGTGTGTGGTTGCCACGTTGGTACTGATACTTTTGGTGACATTCATTGTCAAGTTTCTGTTATTCTTTCTAAAATTAAATTAGTACGAAAAAGTAAACCAACAAATTAAAATACATTTTTTGCTTCAGACTACTACTCCTATTTACAATTATCGTTTAATGTTCATTTGCTATGTCAACATACCAAAGGATAATGAACTATAAAGAAAGGATAGATTAAAGTACAAACACAAGGTTTCACAATCGGGTTCTTTTAAACACGACAGATCTGTACCTCTTTGGTAGAACATCAGTTATCATAATTGATTATGATTGAATTGGCTATTATTATAATTGATTTAAAATCTTCACTCTTGCAAAGTTTATTTTTACTAAAAATTTTTGCATGTTTTTTAACCTTTTTTCCTTCTAAGTTCGACTTTAATTAATTGGTGTTCGAATAATTGATGCTCACCTGTATTTTACAAACTGTCATTAGCGAAATAACTGCTAGAGAAGTAGTCTATAGCAAAGCATTTGAAAAATCAAAATGCAACATCGGAAAATGCATTTTTCTCCTGAATAATATTTGATCTCTAGTTTTTTTTTATTACCAACTCTAAATAACTACCGCCCAGTATAATTTGATTAATTTACAATTATTATCAACAAAAAATTATAACCACTATTAAATTCCCAAATGATTGAATAATTTCGTAACAGAAACCACCAGTCCATTTTTTATCTATCTTTCGATAAACATCATTCGTCATTTTCAAAATGTTATTCTAGCCAACGATAACTAAATATATGGCAGCATCCCCTAGTGGAATGATTTGTAGTCAGAAACAACCCTTAAATAAATATTAAAATAATTTATCTTGCGAACATATATATAATATCAATTAAAATGAATATTATCATATGCCGCCACTGTGCTGCCATAGGGCTTGCAATGCCCCTGGTGCTACAGTATCATGTGTCTATGTGTCTCACTAATAACAAGCAGTTTGTCTTTCGTTTTTCTTTATATTGCATTGTATTTTATATCAATCGTTTACACTGATGGATATAGAACTGTCGCTATTCGAAATAAGAAAATGATCTTGCATGTGGACCACTTATTATTATTACTTTTTTCTTTATCTTTTAAGATGAAACAGAAATGCAGTATAAAACTCCAACAATAAACCGTTAAGGTACCAGAATTTTTATTACTGACAAGTAAAGGTCCCGAGGCCGGACCTATCGATTTTGATGAAACTTAAATATGTTGTAGAACAATAAAATCTAAGCGACACGTATTTTTTTTTATCAGCGGAAAAACGATTTGAAGGAGTGAAATTGGCCTTCAAATATTGGGCTAAAAATTTAATTTTTCAAATATATCGAAAACAGTAAGAGATAGAGCAAAAGTTTAAATTGACGATATTGCTCTTTTTCAATGAGCTATCTATTGATATGAAATTTGTTCAAATTACATCAACAGGGGTGGTTAGGGGTTAAAATTTGGGGGTTAATTCTGCAAAAAGGGGGTGAAAAATTAACAATATAAGAATTTTTCTTACAGATTTGAGATCTACATCAAAAAACCTAATTAGCCTGTTTTTGCTCAATGCCCTAATGTTATGTCTAGGGGTAGTTAATTGGAGGGTGACTGTGTCGAATAGTCGTACTATTTGGGTAGTTCAAGGAGTTCTTCATGGAAAATAGTTTAAGACACTTAGAATAACGTAGAAATGATATTCTCGAATTCAAAATTCAATTTGCGCAACATTGGAGAAGGGGTGAGTCACTCTCTTAAATTATATACTATAGTTTACATACACTAATTTTTTACTATTAACACACTGACAGTGGGTAATAATGTCACAATAAGCGGTTCTGAAGTTGGACTATCTAATGTAAAGTTTTTATTAGGTTTTTTATTTTTGTAGTAGCTCTCTTTTTGGTTCCAGCAATTAAGAGCTTATGACTAATTCCAGTTTAACGACTAAGGAAAAATCTTACAAATTGAAACTATACCAGATCAAAAGCTTATAAATATATGATATTTTTATTTTTAAGTGAGGGAGGAGCTGATTCGAGATTGACTCGGCTCCACTAGCTGGACAACAACATTCGGGGGTCTAGTTCAAGAATCTCGATTAAATAATTAAAAAAGTGCGAGATTTCGTAACCCTTAATGTATATCTAACAATTTATTACTTCTTTTTGTAACTATTGTTAGTACTTATAATTTAATATGGTATACTTATATGGTTTCAAACGAAGTCTCAAAATGTAATTCTTTGGAAAAACGTTGGCTTGAAATTATATAAATACCAAAGTTTAAAAAGTAATTTATGCAAGTAATACTGTATCTAAAAGGGTTAGAGCCACCACAAAAATGTTGTCCGGAAGATTGCATTGACACTTGATATGGATATTTTCCCTCAGGAGCATCTGTACCGCCAATCACTCGCCCTTGTGGTGTATAATCTTCATTGGGACTACTATAAGTGCCGCCAATATTTCCAATATTAAATCGAAAACTTATAGTGGTTGTTATTGCCAATAAAACCAAATACAAAGTCGATATAAGATGAAACATTAGTATGCTTTTATGATGTTTATAAATTACTGAAACAAAAGGAAATAGAAACATTTTAAATAATTAATATTAGGAAATTTAAGATAACAACAAACAGCCTGTATAATGGACTACACGTGTGCTTCACAATAAGGTTCCTTCACAAACTGAGTCCAGAGAAAGAGATGGGACGTTATTTGTTTATCTTATCACAAGTTTTTTTTTGCTAAAATGTAGTGTGTACAGTATGTTCCTTTAGATATTTTAATTCAACATTTTTACTTACAAAAATGATATCATTATAATGCAACTTTTTAAATAAAAGAAATACGTACATAATTTATGTATCCTCATGTAAGATATGTCATATGTATATTCTGATTTATTTAAACATTAATTCATAGACTTTTAGTCATATAAATGTTTATGTATTTTTTATACAGAATAATAAATTAGTATATTAGATAATTAAATACATATTTAGTTTTGAACAGAATATGTGCGTTTTTCACGACGTTTTTTCTCAGAAACGATATCATAACATGAATATTTAAAAATAGTTTTAACTCTAAAAAAATGATGTTGTTATATATGCATTTATTATTACGGATTTGGTATGTACAAATTTTTTTTTTAAATTTTTAATTTTCATCATATTTACGTTACCTTTATTACCTTTATATGTATATCTATATATGTGTACATTTTGGATACCCTATATACGCTTCACTTATAGTAACATAGAAAGAGACAAATCTTTCTTGGTGTTACATTTTGTGAAGCATTAGTGTAGTCAGCCGTCAGTCCTATAAACGTCTTGTATTTATGATAATTTTTATGATACCACTATTTCTTTAAACATTAATTCTCGGTACTTTGCATGAAAGTATATAATAAATATTGAATCAAAAAACATAATTTTTTGTTCTTGATCCCCAATTAATAATGGTTTTATATTTTAATTACTTCCACTTAATACTAAACCTACCAAATTAATACGGTGGAAAACAAAGGATTTTAAACAATTTAAATTTGCTTTCATAACATTATCTTTACCCCATTCAAGGGGATTAGCATTGAAGTTAGGTAGGTATTTATTATATATTAATAATATTTCATACTAATTGTGTGAAAATTTGCCTAACGATATCAACCCACATGATTTAATTCCTGTTTTCTGACATGTTATGTACTATAAAAAACTGTTTCCTCGAATTTTCCGTTTCTTTAACGTAGTATAACAAAATAATCGAGTTATTCGTACACTACAAATTCAAATATGTTGTTATGTTTAGAGAACGGAACTTGCAAATTTTATGTATTGATCAATTTCGATAATATATCAGTAATACTGATTAAAATTCGCATATTTTGTATTTCGACAAGAGGAAGTTGGTAGTGGGCTAGCTATCAAGCCTGAAAAATTCTGATTTGATGCAGCAATAAGAGGAAACAAATATAACAATTCAGATAAATTCATCTTTGTCTGGTCGACCAAATTTCAAAAATCGATTTTACATAGGTACATTAAAAAAAATTAAAAGTAAAATACGTACAAAAACTAAAATTGTTAAAATTTTGTGTAACGTTATATCTCTAATCTCTATTCTATAAAGGAAAACAAATAATGAAATCAAACATGATTTTTTATATTTTTATTATATTTATTTATTTTTGATTTCATATCTACATACTTATATCAAAACTTTAAAAATGATGCTTGACTATTCACTTAATATTTTCTTCTAGTGTGACTCGTAAAATTTTATTGTTCTTAAGCGTGAATCACACTAGTAGAGTTCACTAGTGGAGTCCACTAAAATGACCTAGTAGTACGATTTATTCTTAATTGCTAAATATAAATAGACTTTTAGACTATTATGTACCTATAAACATTATATTTGACAGATTTCAGTGGTACTCGATGGTATTCCATTTTAAAATAAAAAAAAAATATTCGCTTTGCAGGTACCTACCACTATTTGTAATTTTGTAATTTTTAATTAAAATTATATAACTTTTTATACAAAACGTGTAAAAAAAGTTTTGCCGCATTAATTCAACACGTTATCAATCGCTTATCATGTAGTGATTATAGATATCGAAAAGTGCGATACTTCAGATGTTCGGTGTTTTAAAATTTTTAAGGCCTAAAATAAACACGCCTATGGTATTATCACACACTTGATTTTACAGTTTGAATGACGGTTTTATTAATACTGCAAATTGCAATATTTTCCTTTTAAGTTGTATAATATCTTTTTTTTGATTCTGTATATAAACTCCTTTCAGAGTAGTTTTTCTATTACCTATATTCACCTTCACTTTATAACTGATAATACAAACTTAAAAATTCAGATGCTTCATATTCTAATCTTTTTTCGTTATCTCCAAGTATTTATAGAATATTATCAAAGGGAATATAGAAAAATGATCATTTAAGTACCTACATTTATTTTAACTGTAATTTAAATTTTTACATCATACTTTTGCAAGTCAATGTTCAATTAGGTACTGAGATAATTAGCGACAATTTATTCATAAGTTAATGAATGAATTTTTTATCTATTGAAAATAGTATTTATAAAATGGTAAACAGTAATATTGATTTATAGATGTGTCGTGACTATGATAGAACCAGATTTTATCGAACGAATGACAGAAGAAAAGTAAAGTAACCATACATAATACATACAAAATAATGTCTGATCAACCGTGTATACAAGGGAAGGGTTCAAGGGGTCATGTCCCCTCGAGAATTAAAAAATATACACTTGACAGATCGTGTGTGGTTGCCACGTTGGTACTGATACTTTTGGTGACATTCATTGTCAAGTTTCTGTTATTCTTTCTAAAATTAAATTAGTACGAAAAAGTAAACCAACAAATTAAAATACATTTTTTGCTTCAGACTACTACTCCTATTTACAATTATCGTTTAATGTTCATTTGCTATGTCAACATACCAAAGGATAATGAACTATAAAGAAAGGATAGATTAAAGTACAAACACAAGGTTTCACAATCGGGTTCTTTTAAACACGACAGATCTGTACCTCTTTGGTAGAACATCAGTTATCATAATTGATTATGATTGAATTGGCTATTATTATAATTGATTTAAAATCTTCACTCTTGCAAAGTTTATTTTTACTAAAAATTTTTGCATGTTTTTTAACCTTTTTTCCTTCTAAGTTCGACTTTAATTAATTGGTGTTCGAATAATTGATGCTCACCTGTATTTTACAAACTGTCATTAGCGAAATAACTGCTAGAGAAGTAGTCTATAGCAAAGCATTTGAAAAATCAAAATGCAACATCGGAAAATGCATTTTTCTCCTGAATAATATTTGATCTCTAGTTTTTTTTTATTACCAACTCTAAATAACTACCGCCCAGTATAATTTGATTAATTTACAATTATTATCAACAAAAAATTATAACCACTATTAAATTCCCAAATGATTGAATAATTTCGTAACAGAAACCACCAGTCCATTTTTTATCTATCTTTCGATAAACATCATTCGTCATTTTCAAAATGTTATTCTAGCCAACGATAACTAAATATATGGCAGCATCCCCTAGTGGAATGATTTGTAGTCAGAAACAACCCTTAAATAAATATTAAAATAATTTATCTTGCGAACATATATATAATATCAATTAAAATGAATATTATCATATGCCGCCACTGTGCTGCCATAGGGCTTGCAATGCCCCTGGTGCTACAGTATCATGTGTCTATGTGTCTCACTAATAACAAGCAGTTTGTCTTTCGTTTTTCTTTATATTGCATTGTATTTTATATCAATCGTTTACACTGATGGATATAGAACTGTCGCTATTCGAAATAAGAAAATGATCTTGCATGTGGACCACTTATTATTATTACTTTTTTCTTTATCTTTTAAGATGAAACAGAAATGCAGTATAAAACTCCAACAATAAACCGTTAAGGTACCAGAATTTTTATTACTGACAAGTAAAGGTCCCGAGGCCGGACCTATCGATTTTGATGAAACTTAAATATGTTGTAGAACAATAAAATCTAAGCGACACGTATTTTTTTTTATCAGCGGAAAAACGATTTGAAGGAGTGAAATTGGCCTTCAAATATTGGGCTAAAAATTTAATTTTTCAAATATATCGAAAACAGTAAGAGATAGAGCAAAAGTTTAAATTGACGATATTGCTCTTTTTCAATGAGCTATCTATTGATATGAAATTTGTTCAAATTACATCAACAGGGGTGGTTAGGGGTTAAAATTTGGGGGTTAATTCTGCAAAAAGGGGGTGAAAAATTAACAATATAAGAATTTTTCTTACAGATTTGAGATCTACATCAAAAAACCTAATTAGCCTGTTTTTGCTCAATGCCCTAATGTTATGTCTAGGGGTAGTTAATTGGAGGGTGACTGTGTCGAATAGTCGTACTATTTGGGTAGTTCAAGGAGTTCTTCATGGAAAATAGTTTAAGACACTTAGAATAACGTAGAAATGATATTCTCGAATTCAAAATTCAATTTGCGCAACATTGGAGAAGGGGTGAGTCACTCTCTTAAATTATATACTATAGTTTACATACACTAATTTTTTACTATTAACACACTGACAGTGGGTAATAATGTCACAATAAGCGGTTCTGAAGTTGGACTATCTAATGTAAAGTTTTTATTAGGTTTTTTATTTTTGTAGTAGCTCTCTTTTTGGTTCCAGCAATTAAGAGCTTATGACTAATTCCAGTTTAACGACTAAGGAAAAATCTTACAAATTGAAACTATACCAGATCAAAAGCTTATAAATATATGATATTTTTATTTTTAAGTGAGGGAGGAGCTGATTCGAGATTGACTCGGCTCCACTAGCTGGACAACAACATTCGGGGGTCTAGTTCAAGAATCTCGATTAAATAATTAAAAAAGTGCGAGATTTCGTAACCCTTAATGTATATCTAACAATTTATTACTTCTTTTTGTAACTATTGTTAGTACTTATAATTTAATATGGTATACTTATATGGTTTCAAACGAAGTCTCAAAATGTAATTCTTTGGAAAAACGTTGGCTTGAAATTATATAAATACCAAAGTTTAAAAAGTAATTTATGCAAGTAATACTGTATCTAAAAGGGTTAGAGCCACCACAAAAATGTTGTCCGGAAGATTGCATTGACACTTGATATGGATATTTTCCCTCAGGAGCATCTGTACCGCCAATCACTCGCCCTTGTGGTGTATAATCTTCATTGGGACTACTATAAGTGCCGCCAATATTTCCAATATTAAATCGAAAACTTATAGTGGTTGTTATTGCCAATAAAACCAAATACAAAGTCGATATAAGATGAAACATTAGTATGCTTTTATGATGTTTATAAATTACTGAAACAAAAGGAAATAGAAACATTTTAAATAATTAATATTAGGAAATTTAAGATAACAACAAACAGCCTGTATAATGGACTACACGTGTGCTTCACAATAAGGTTCCTTCACAAACTGAGTCCAGAGAAAGAGATGGGACGTTATTTGTTTATCTTATCACAAGTTTTTTTTTGCTAAAATGTAGTGTGTACAGTATGTTCCTTTAGATATTTTAATTCAACATTTTTACTTACAAAAATGATATCATTATAATGCAACTTTTTAAATAAAAGAAATACGTACATAATTTATGTATCCTCATGTAAGATATGTCATATGTATATTCTGATTTATTTAAACATTAATTCATAGACTTTTAGTCATATAAATGTTTATGTATTTTTTATACAGAATAATAAATTAGTATATTAGATAATTAAATACATATTTAGTTTTGAACAGAATATGTGCGTTTTTCACGACGTTTTTTCTCAGAAACGATATCATAACATGAATATTTAAAAATAGTTTTAACTCTAAAAAAATGATGTTGTTATATATGCATTTATTATTACGGATTTGGTATGTACAAATTTTTTTTTTAAATTTTTAATTTTCATCATATTTACGTTACCTTTATTACCTTTATATGTATATCTATATATGTGTACATTTTGGATACCCTATATACGCTTCACTTATAGTAACATAGAAAGAGACAAATCTTTCTTGGTGTTACATTTTGTGAAGCATTAGTGTAGTCAGCCGTCAGTCCTATAAACGTCTTGTATTTATGATAATTTTTATGATACCACTATTTCTTTAAACATTAATTCTCGGTACTTTGCATGAAAGTATATAATAAATATTGAATCAAAAAACATAATTTTTTGTTCTTGATCCCCAATTAATAATGGTTTTATATTTTAATTACTTCCACTTAATACTAAACCTACCAAATTAATACGGTGGAAAACAAAGGATTTTAAACAATTTAAATTTGCTTTCATAACATTATCTTTACCCCATTCAAGGGGATTAGCATTGAAGTTAGGTAGGTATTTATTATATATTAATAATATTTCATACTAATTGTGTGAAAATTTGCCTAACGATATCAACCCACATGATTTAATTCCTGTTTTCTGACATGTTATGTACTATAAAAAACTGTTTCCTCGAATTTTCCGTTTCTTTAACGTAGTATAACAAAATAATCGAGTTATTCGTACACTACAAATTCAAATATGTTGTTATGTTTAGAGAACGGAACTTGCAAATTTTATGTATTGATCAATTTCGATAATATATCAGTAATACTGATTAAAATTCGCATATTTTGTATTTCGACAAGAGGAAGTTGGTAGTGGGCTAGCTATCAAGCCTGAAAAATTCTGATTTGATGCAGCAATAAGAGGAAACAAATATAACAATTCAGATAAATTCATCTTTGTCTGGTCGACCAAATTTCAAAAATCGATTTTACATAGGTACATTAAAAAAAATTAAAAGTAAAATACGTACAAAAACTAAAATTGTTAAAATTTTGTGTAACGTTATATCTCTAATCTCTATTCTATAAAGGAAAACAAATAATGAAATCAAACATGATTTTTTATATTTTTATTATATTTATTTATTTTTGATTTCATATCTACATACTTATATCAAAACTTTAAAAATGATGCTTGACTATTCACTTAATATTTTCTTCTAGTGTGACTCGTAAAATTTTATTGTTCTTAAGCGTGAATCACACTAGTAGAGTTCACTAGTGGAGTCCACTAAAATGACCTAGTAGTACGATTTATTCTTAATTGCTAAATATAAATAGACTTTTAGACTATTATGTACCTATAAACATTATATTTGACAGATTTCAGTGGTACTCGATGGTATTCCATTTTAAAATAAAAAAAAAATATTCGCTTTGCAGGTACCTACCACTATTTGTAATTTTGTAATTTTTAATTAAAATTATATAACTTTTTATACAAAACGTGTAAAAAAAGTTTTGCCGCATTAATTCAACACGTTATCAATCGCTTATCATGTAGTGATTATAGATATCGAAAAGTGCGATACTTCAGATGTTCGGTGTTTTAAAATTTTTAAGGCCTAAAATAAACACGCCTATGGTATTATCACACACTTGATTTTACAGTTTGAATGACGGTTTTATTAATACTGCAAATTGCAATATTTTCCTTTTAAGTTGTATAATATCTTTTTTTTGATTCTGTATATAAACTCCTTTCAGAGTAGTTTTTCTATTACCTATATTCACCTTCACTTTATAACTGATAATACAAACTTAAAAATTCAGATGCTTCATATTCTAATCTTTTTTCGTTATCTCCAAGTATTTATAGAATATTATCAAAGGGAATATAGAAAAATGATCATTTAAGTACCTACATTTATTTTAACTGTAATTTAAATTTTTACATCATACTTTTGCAAGTCAATGTTCAATTAGGTACTGAGATAATTAGCGACAATTTATTCATAAGTTAATGAATGAATTTTTTATCTATTGAAAATAGTATTTATAAAATGGTAAACAGTAATATTGATTTATAGATGTGTCGTGACTATGATAGAACCAGATTTTATCGAACGAATGACAGAAGAAAAGTAAAGTAACCATACATAATACATACAAAATAATGTCTGATCAACCGTGTATACAAGGGAAGGGTTCAAGGGGTCATGTCCCCTCGAGAATTAAAAAATATACACTTGACAGATCGTGTGTGGTTGCCACGTTGGTACTGATACTTTTGGTGACATTCATTGTCAAGTTTCTGTTATTCTTTCTAAAATTAAATTAGTACGAAAAAGTAAACCAACAAATTAAAATACATTTTTTGCTTCAGACTACTACTCCTATTTACAATTATCGTTTAATGTTCATTTGCTATGTCAACATACCAAAGGATAATGAACTATAAAGAAAGGATAGATTAAAGTACAAACACAAGGTTTCACAATCGGGTTCTTTTAAACACGACAGATCTGTACCTCTTTGGTAGAACATCAGTTATCATAATTGATTATGATTGAATTGGCTATTATTATAATTGATTTAAAATCTTCACTCTTGCAAAGTTTATTTTTACTAAAAATTTTTGCATGTTTTTTAACCTTTTTTCCTTCTAAGTTCGACTTTAATTAATTGGTGTTCGAATAATTGATGCTCACCTGTATTTTACAAACTGTCATTAGCGAAATAACTGCTAGAGAAGTAGTCTATAGCAAAGCATTTGAAAAATCAAAATGCAACATCGGAAAATGCATTTTTCTCCTGAATAATATTTGATCTCTAGTTTTTTTTTATTACCAACTCTAAATAACTACCGCCCAGTATAATTTGATTAATTTACAATTATTATCAACAAAAAATTATAACCACTATTAAATTCCCAAATGATTGAATAATTTCGTAACAGAAACCACCAGTCCATTTTTTATCTATCTTTCGATAAACATCATTCGTCATTTTCAAAATGTTATTCTAGCCAACGATAACTAAATATATGGCAGCATCCCCTAGTGGAATGATTTGTAGTCAGAAACAACCCTTAAATAAATATTAAAATAATTTATCTTGCGAACATATATATAATATCAATTAAAATGAATATTATCATATGCCGCCACTGTGCTGCCATAGGGCTTGCAATGCCCCTGGTGCTACAGTATCATGTGTCTATGTGTCTCACTAATAACAAGCAGTTTGTCTTTCGTTTTTCTTTATATTGCATTGTATTTTATATCAATCGTTTACACTGATGGATATAGAACTGTCGCTATTCGAAATAAGAAAATGATCTTGCATGTGGACCACTTATTATTATTACTTTTTTCTTTATCTTTTAAGATGAAACAGAAATGCAGTATAAAACTCCAACAATAAACCGTTAAGGTACCAGAAT
Source organism: Brachynemurus nebulosus (assembly GCA_035578155.1). Lineage (NCBI taxonomy): Eukaryota > Metazoa > Arthropoda > Insecta > Neuroptera > Myrmeleontidae > Brachynemurus > Brachynemurus nebulosus. The sequence goes on from JAPWDM010000003.1 coordinate 27,813,645, forward strand.
TTTTATTACTGACAAGTAAAGGTCCCGAGGCCGGACCTATCGATTTTGATGAAACTTAAATATGTTGTAGAACAATAAAATCTAAGCGACACGTATTTTTTTTTATCAGCGGAAAAACGATTTGAAGGAGTGAAATTGGCCTTCAAATATTGGGCTAAAAATTTAATTTTTCAAATATATCGAAAACAGTAAGAGATAGAGCAAAAGTTTAAATTGACGATATTGCTCTTTTTCAATGAGCTATCTATTGATATGAAATTTGTTCAAATTACATCAACAGGGGTGGTTAGGGGTTAAAATTTGGGGGTTAATTCTGCAAAAAGGGGGTGAAAAATTAACAATATAAGAATTTTTCTTACAGATTTGAGATCTACATCAAAAAACCTAATTAGCCTGTTTTTGCTCAATGCCCTAATGTTATGTCTAGGGGTAGTTAATTGGAGGGTGACTGTGTCGAATAGTCGTACTATTTGGGTAGTTCAAGGAGTTCTTCATGGAAAATAGTTTAAGACACTTAGAATAACGTAGAAATGATATTCTCGAATTCAAAATTCAATTTGCGCAACATTGGAGAAGGGGTGAGTCACTCTCTTAAATTATATACTATAGTTTACATACACTAATTTTTTACTATTAACACACTGACAGTGGGTAATAATGTCACAATAAGCGGTTCTGAAGTTGGACTATCTAATGTAAAGTTTTTATTAGGTTTTTTATTTTTGTAGTAGCTCTCTTTTTGGTTCCAGCAATTAAGAGCTTATGACTAATTCCAGTTTAACGACTAAGGAAAAATCTTACAAATTGAAACTATACCAGATCAAAAGCTTATAAATATATGATATTTTTATTTTTAAGTGAGGGAGGAGCTGATTCGAGATTGACTCGGCTCCACTAGCTGGACAACAACATTCGGGGGTCTAGTTCAAGAATCTCGATTAAATAATTAAAAAAGTGCGAGATTTCGTAACCCTTAATGTATATCTAACAATTTATTACTTCTTTTTGTAACTATTGTTAGTACTTATAATTTAATATGGTATACTTATATGGTTTCAAACGAAGTCTCAAAATGTAATTCTTTGGAAAAACGTTGGCTTGAAATTATATAAATACCAAAGTTTAAAAAGTAATTTATGCAAGTAATACTGTATCTAAAAGGGTTAGAAATATAATCGTTTCCAAAAGGAGCGAATCTGAATTTATAGTTTAATCGATATAAGATGATGCTCCATCGGAAACAGTGGTCCATTCAAGGCAATCTTCCCCTATCGTATTTTGAAATACTTCTAAAAGTTCTAGAATCAATCCGTTGCGAAACTCATTGTATAAGACTTTACATTAAAACATGGAGAAACTTGACCAAAAATCTTTATCAGAGTTAATGTCATATTCATAATTTTATGTCATCAGAACTTTTTCGCCAACTGTTCATTTTATTTGTTGTTTTTAGATTAACTAATTAGGGGCGGGAGCTGTACAAATTCAAAAAAGTAAACAGTAAAACGTAGACAGTACATATCAATCACGAATATGTATATACCTTGGCATGAACGGCTTAATATCCTTTTTTAATCTTACATAATAAATTACCTAGGATTTATTGATTTACGTAATATATTTTCAGAAAAATTTCTACCAATTAATGAAAGATCACGGCTTGCATTAATAATCCTTTTTTTCTTCATTTGAGTTTGCAACAGTGTCATTTATCAACAGTACTTAATGCATCAAATCTTAATAATTTTAAAAAGACGAATGTATATTGTTGAAATTATTGTAAATGAGTCTAAACTAACCGCTCACTTAATAGCTGGTAACATCAGAACGAATTAAAATTTTGACTTGAAACTTTGGGAATATATTTTTGTACAGTTTCACTAACATTTTATGGAATAAAAATTTTTTGAGTCACCTAAACCTATTTCCCCCTTTAATAACTTGTTAAGTAAATATTTGACTAATTTTTTTTGTATAGAAACTTGATTTTTCTTACTATTTTGGCTATTGTTGTTCCCCTTTTCATTTTTTTACGAGTAATTTTCGATAATTTGATACTAAAAATGCTCAAAAAGGATTATATAAAGTCGTTAGTAACACTTACAATTAACATCATAGTTACATTTTTTTTTATCAAGTATCCCTGGGATTTAGTCAAAGATATTTATCTATCATACATCACAAACAAATATAGACGTCAGAAACGTATACACTCATGTCAGTTGCGAGGGCCAACTGTATCCGATGCCGTTCGCTTATTTCAAACATCAAACAAACACACCGATCACAAAACTCCCCTGACAGTTTATCTTGTCACATCTAATATCAATTACAGTAAAATCTCATTTTAATTCATGTACGTCTTTACCGCTTTTGAATCGTATAGAGACGATATAGACAAGATACACATGTTACAAACATGGATACATACATGTCTTGTATTTATGTTTATATATCAAACAGTATCGATTAAAGTAATACGTGAAATCTAAGATTTAATCCTCTAAACAAGAAATTGTATACGATGAGGATTATCTTTCCAAAGATAAAGTAGTTCGTATAGAGACACCAGAGAGTAGGTTGTATTTACTGCTGGGATACACGGTTTAAGAGACTGCAGTACGCGAAGCCAGTAGAACGTTAAGGATTTTTGTAGAATATGTAAGTACCTTCAGGACATTATTTTATTTATTTTACGAAAATACACTATCACTACACGTCCCAGGCTATGGTAACATGTGGCTGTTGCAAGCGGATGCTCTGGCACTGTAAGACGATTAATCATCACACCAGATTAAAATTGTTTGATAATATAGTTATAACTGTTTTATTCTACGCTGCAGAAATTTGGGGAATTAAATATTTCGAACGTCTTTACTCCGTATTACATAATAAAACTCAAAAGTAGTCAGGCAAAGCTTGAAATAAAAGTAAAAATCATGATGATTCTATGGTGGGGAAATTATTAATGAATAATAACTGTTACCCTAAAATTGTCTATCTTATGGTTAGTTTAAGTTAAAGTTCTGGTAATGTTTCGTACATATGGGCACTTCACCTGAAATAAGTACTAGTTCACTTAGGCTTTGAAGATATTTAAGGGAATTAGTCTGCAACTATGTCAAAGAGACCTATAGACAAATACCTTTAATGCCGGGTACACACTGAGACAAACATTGTTAGCTAACACGAATGTTAGCTAACTTTTGTTAGCGAACAATGTTTCTGAACATTTGTTAACTAACAAAGTTAGCTAACATGAATGTACACACTGAAATTTCCATTTTTTTAGAACATTTGTTATTTTATTGTTGTTACATGTTTTTATTCATTACTGATATAAAAAAAAATATCAAGTAGTGATGATGACGTTATGGTATTGTAAGTGTGATTTTCGATTGGACATATCAATCGGGCGGGAAACCCAACGAGAAAGGATTGAATTTTTTAGAAACGAACGGGAACATATAATTTTTACGGGATTGGGACTGGCACTAAAGATAATGTGACTTTGTTTCGGGACTCAAAGCAAGAACCGAGTTCCTTTGGGAACTGGATTAAAACTGATAAATCGGGTGGAACTGAGACTTATCGAGATTTGACTTTTTTTCTTAGGATTGAGTGCGGGGGGAATGGCAAATCAACTTCGGGTGTAGGTGAGAACAAGATATAAAAATTCTCAGCGATATCTCTATTTTGGATATCAAAATAAAAAAGAAAAAAAGCGTCAATGGTGGATAAAAAGTGTTTTGCAATAATGTTGTATAGCTTTAGAATTACAGAAAAATTTGCAAATTCAAGATGCAAGTAAATTCAAAAACTTCTTTAGAATGTCTAAAACAGATTTTTAAATATTCATTAAACCGCAAATCATCAAAAAATAAAAAAATAAAAACTTAATAAAAATTATAGCAAAAATTATACAAATACATAGAAAATAAAAAATAAACTTCAAATACAAAACAAATATTTTGTTTCATTAAAAAATGTTAGCTAACATTCAAACTCTTTGAAGTTTACCGCTCGTCAACGGGAAACATAATAACACGCTAAATAACATTTTTTTTAACAAAAATGTTATTTAAAAATGTTAGTACAACAGAAATCAAACGAACATGTTAGTGAACAATGTTAGCGAACTATGTTAGCTAACAATGTTCGTCTCAGTGTGTACCCGGGGTAAAGGAGAAATTCAAATTCGGAAATTTTTCAACAAAGAAAAAATTGAACTATATTTTTGAACACCTTAAGGTGTTACAAATATTAAAAAAGTGAAAAATTTATGAATTTGTACGAGTTTTTAAAAAAAAACTAATAATAATAAACTCATTTAATCTTTGTCTATTTTTGCATTAAAAAATCATTTTGTTCGAATATTAACATAAAAGTTTAGTTAAGGACGTTCGTGCGTCAAACCTAATAGTAGATAAAAATTTTAATTTTAGAGAATTGACAAATTCAATTACATAGTTATCTTCCCTCAAAGATTTTAAGGCCTTCATAGATCATTTCTTGAAGTAATTGACGATTAAAAATCAAATTTTGAACATAGAGCTACTAGGAAAAAGTATTCTAAACAGCATTTTTTCATTTTAAAAATGATAGTAAGTATATTATAAGAGTAGATACCATAATAAAAAATGTTTAAAAATATTCTTTGAAATATGCAATTTATATAATTGCACAAAAAAAATCGTGTTGACGAACGCTAAAATGAAATAATAATTATTGAAATTAATATTCGGGTAGATTTTGATGTGTACACGACATACAGGTGTTACAAATATTAAAAAAGTGAAAAATTTATGAATTTGTACGAGTTTTTTTAAAAAAAAAAACTAATAATAATAAACTCATTTAATCTTTGTCTATTTTTGCATTAAAAAATCATTTTGTTCGAATATTAACATAAAAGTTTAGTTAAGGACGTTCGTGCGTCAAACCTAATAGTAGATAAAAATTTTAATTTTAGAGAATTGACAAATTCAATTACATAGTTATCTTCCCTCTAAGATTTTAAGGCCTTCATAGATCATTTCTTGAAGTAATTAACGATTAAAAATCAAATTTTTAACATAGAGCTATACTAGGAAAAAATATTCTAAGCATTTTTTCATTTTAAAAATGATAGTAAGTATATTATAAAAGTAGATACCATAATAAAAAATGTTTAAAATATTCTTTGAAATATGCAATTTATATAATTGCACAAAAAAAATCGTGTTGACGAACGCTAAAATGAAATATTAATTGTTGAAATTAATATTCGGGTAGATTTTGATATGTAAACGTACATAATATACATACAAGGTCAAATCAGACTACTAAATTTCAATCAACAACTGTGTATGCATTGATGTCATAGATCAGTATATAGGTGGTACGTATAGCAATCACCCATATACACGACACGATATGATACATGAACAAGTACAAGCTCTGTATGAATAACATACAGGTATAGCGTTTTGTGGTAGCTACATAACATTATTCTGTAGTGTTTTATGGACGCGCTCGAACGTCTTTAATATAGAAGGTATAAGTGTATATTTGGTAAATATTTAAAAAAAAAATCGGTCGAGTAGTTTTTGAGTGAGAGTTCCTATCAATTTTAATAAAAATGCTGTTTCGAGAATAACGTGTTCAAAATGTGTGGTAAACGTGCACAGCCATGTAAATGAGCCACAAATGCTCTTACACGCTCTTGAGCGCGTTTCATGTTTAGAAGCTAAAATATAATTAGATATATAAAGGACTTCGAATATCGCTCTGAAAATTTGGGTGTATATTCTTGAGATATTTTACTAATATTCTTTGAGGAAAAGGTTCCCATTTGTTCGCTCTAAAAGCATTTATAGGCTTTACTGTATGATTGAATGAATGCTATAAATGGGTCGGGATTCAAAGCTCCCATTGCACGTAGGCCACCAAATACGGGCCCATTGTACCCCACGGCATCCAAAAGGGGCTTTACTGTATACAAGCAATTTATTTTCGGACCTTAAAGATATTTTGTATGTATGATATTAACTTTTTTTGCACTTAAATTGTTAGTGATTTTATCAGTATATTTAAAAACAAATGATGATTGAGTTTTTGGGCTTTTATTTTCCTATGTGTATTACGTGTATACGTATATGGTAGCAGCCAGAGTAGTAAATAGTTTTGTGATCGAATGACTCAATTGAGTGAGTGAATGATATGATGATATTATGAACATCAATCATAAACTCAATAATAAAACTTTTATTGAAATACTATTGGGACTTTTCACCGTAAATGTATACTCGCATGCATATATGTTGAGTTGGGCAACAGCAAACAAATGTACAGTACACATAAAATAAACAATCATCTATGCGTACAGTACGTGATAAAAATTAAGCTGTATATAACTAAAATTTGAATGTTTGCATTGAAAACCAAGATAAATATCGCCAAAACTCTTTCTAAAACTCTTTTAGAATATCTCGTTTAAAAACAAATTTTGACGAGTTATACTCGGTGAGTTTATTGAGAGTTGTCATTTTTATTATGGTTAAACTATTAACTTAATCACAAAATTTTTCCAGTAAGAATTGTAGATACCGATGGAGACACTAATTGTTATAGTTAGGAGTTTTGTAGCTATTATGACTTTCGAGCTAAAACTTACAGTTTTGTTTTGTTTTTTTTTATTATTATTATTTTTTTTTTGTTTTTTGGTTGTTTGTGAAATGGAAATGTACGTTTAAAACGGCACGTCGGTTTGGAAGCCCAAAAAAGGCACATTTACTCTATCTTTTTTTTTTTTTTTGAATTTTATTAATATATAAATTATATCTATGTATGTAAATTTTTCAAAATTTTCTTTTAGTAGATAAGTACTTATAGCTCATGATTGAACGAACGATTTGAAAAAATGCAAAATAGCTCAAATTTTGCTACAATTTACACTACATAACATAACCTTATAATATTAGTTGTAATCGAGAAAAGAAATTAAAAAAAAATTTCAGCCCCTAGTCAGTCCTATTTTGAAGAATGTAAAATTTCAATAAGATCGGTACATTATTTTTTTTAAAAATCGTTTCCATCGACTTTTAAAATAGTGTTTTGAGAAAAATACGATTAAAGTTTTAAACAGGAGGCGGTCTTTCTCGGCGAAACTTCTCCTAGACTTTTATTTCAACTGACTTAAAACTTTGGGAGAACATTCTAGACATATTAATTGTAGGTACTATTAAATTATAAAATTTAAAAAAACGGATCTTTTAAAACTGTCAAACTCACGGGACTTCTTAAAAAATATTCAAAAATTAGTTTATGCTTTAAAACTATCAGTACTTTCCATTGTTTTACCTCATATTTTTGAGTAACTGCGTTTTAAAAATCACACTTTTAATATTTGAAACGATATAGAAATTTACGTTATTTAAAAACATCTGAGCTCAACATGGCTGAAAAGAAATAAATTTTATGACGTAATAGAATTTTACAATATAAGTTCAGTAAGTTGCTTTTACTGATCGAAAAAATGTTGCGAAAACGAGACCCGCAGGGTCGAATTTATGCAATTTTCGAGATCAGTAAATGCACTTAACGCATCGTGTATTGTATAATATTTTTTTCACCATCGATTTAAAATAATTACAGAATAAAAATATGTTAAATAAAAAATAAAAATCCGATAATGTAGGTGAAATTTATATTTCTATGTTATGACATAGAATACCATGAATAAATATTATAAATATTCATAACAACTAATACGAATCTTTGTAGTGACAATTGACAACTATATTCGTAAATAAAAAATTAAGTGTCAATATTTCTCTGGCGTGAATATTTTTTTTGAATTTTCTATTAAAAAAATTGAGGAAAATTGTTTGTTAAACTATAATATTAGTTAGAATAATGAAATTGATGAAGCATTTTATTTTTGGCTGCAAATTTATTTTCGTAAAATGAAAGGAAGATTATGAAAACCACAGAAAATTTTAATGATTGAACGACCTTTTGAAATGTCAATAAAATAAGAAGATTAATGCCAACAATAATAATAATAATGTGCAAACTAGTGAAAATTTTCATATTAATCGATTAATTTTCCTAATTGTTCAAATTGCATTTTTAATTTCAATATACATAAATAAATACAATCATTTTTTAGCTAATTTCACTTACCACCCTCCTATTCACTTACCACGCATCTATTTCACTTACCGCACTGTTATTTTTTGGTTTCCATGGATATAAACAAACGTTCGGGAAATTTGGCTTACCAGCATTGTCAACAGCATCGGTAAATGCATGAAAATACACGATCGTGCAAAAAATATATTAATGAACAACTATATTACTAATGCATGAAAGTCTCCCCCTTTACCAAAAAATAAGGATAAAATGAAACCCCAATGAGTCTCTAACTTCAGATTTTGTACCATAATAAAAGTCTCGAAAAAGCCATTTAATATTTTAATTTTTGTCTGTGACTAATCTTGTGTCGATATGACACAAATGTGAACTGTACCATAAATAATGGTAGCCATCTTTAGTTGGATCAGCTGTAGTACAGTTTATGTTTGGAAATGACACAGGCATCAAAACTATATATCAGCCTATTTTCAGTAACGTACGTACATAGGAGTTGCTAGATTATGTCGTATGTATGTTTACGAAAGTTTTCAAATGGCTATCTGTTTACAACAAGGGATATCGACTACGTTACCGATCGTTATCTCAAAGGAATATTTCCTTAACAAAATTTTTTATATTACATTTTTTTTAGACATTTATTGAACTTTTTTTTTTATTTAATATTACCGCGCGTGTATTTGTGCATACATTTTTATGTCTTAAAGCTCCCAGTGTGATATTTCCAATTTAGTTGTATATTGTAACCTCATTATACAAATCGAATTTCTTTAATCGACACAGTTATATAAAAAACTAATGTCAATACACTTTTTCGTTAACCAATTCTTTTAAGACACACCCAGATTCTATTATGCTTCGTTCAACCACATGGTTCAATATTTTCAAGTAAAAATGTAAAGCTAACATTCACAATGATTTATTTACATCTAATTTCTGTATGTTAATGATTTAATTAATAACTTTATTTGTTTGTTTATTTTCTTTTAATTATTACAAATCGTAATTATGTTCAGTGTAAGATATGCATCCACTTTTTCATAATAAACAGGTTAATTAAGTTTCATTTTTCATCGAATGTTAAAAAATCTCTTTGACAAATGCCGCGCTGGCTTGTGCCGTTTCATATTATCAACCAAAAACATGAAATAACATATTAAAAAAATCCCTTTTAATTAGGAATTAACAAAAAAAAGTTATAAATGTCATTATAAAATGAATTACCAGGTGTGTCACATACAATATGTCGACCGCATTAGACCGTACATGGGGAAAATATGTTCATGTAAAAAAAACTTTCTTCTGAATAAATTAGAATATGATAAAAAAATTTTAAATTTATCCTTTGATGTTTTATTTAAAGGTATTATAAAACCCGGCATATATATACGCACACATGTATGTATATTAGTGATGCGACTCGAGTTGGATTTTGTGACTCGAGTCACTCGAGTAATTTTGCTACGTCACTCGAATTGTACTCGAGTTTTCGAGTCACTCGTGTCAACCGAGTTAACTATTTCATTCCCTCCAACTCGAGTAAGATTTTTTTAAGCTTTTTTAAATACCTTTTAAATTATCGGTATAATCGATTATACCTCGATTAATATACCGATTATAAATCGATTACGATTATTAGTATATAGTCGATTAATCGATTGGTAAAATAATCGAATCGGAAGATCATTATTATACACCTATACTTTAGTCTTTACTAGTAATATTAACGAAAGTTAAATTCAAAATCACACGTATGTCCCACTTTCATAAAATAATTATTTAATAGTTCAATCAAATCAACCTAATACCTATTAATTTATTGTTATCGTATCAAGTGCAAGTTTCAACCCGTCTCTTTGTAACTAGTGAAGTAACATCTGGCCCTAACCGAGTCTACTCGGTGTGCCGAGTTGACTCGGAAACTCGAGTGCAATTGGACTAGAGTAAAAAATTTTTTTTCACTCGAATACGAGTTTGACAAATTCACTCGAGTCACTCGAGTAAACATCACTCAAGTCGCATCACTAATGTATATTGTATATACGTACAACCTGACTATGTAAAATATAATAAAATATATCACAGATGAGTAAATATTTGATATGGTCGTCCCATTTTTCCAAATATTTTCTACACTAATCAGCAAAAATAATCCCTGTTGTTTCTTTTTCTTTTTTTCTCTGAAGTGAATCAAAGTGGTCCAAATAACGTTACGTTACGAAATATGTGCAGTGTATAAATAAACTTGTTAAGTAGTGAAATACTTATTTAACCCTAGAATCATACGTACTCGTCAAAACGACGAACGAACTTCTCCACCTGCTCCAATACTACAACTTGTCGTTGCCTGCTTGCTGTGAAACTTCTGTTATCTAATTTATTTGTTATTATAATACATAAGACGTATAAATTTTGTTTATAGCTATTTTCGTTTTTTTAATACTGAAATTGTGTGCATCACAAGGACGACGATGTGTGATTAACCGATGTTTTTTTTTTTTTTTAAAGATTTTGTACTCCACATATAAAAGTTTTCCTAATTGTTCTAAAATTTATTAATGATATGGATGTGGTAATTAATTTATTCAATGATTATGATAATGTGAAAGATGATTACAGCTGTTTGACTTCTAGAGACAACATAATACTGAAATTTTAATATACTGAATCGAAAATTAAACAATGCGTTTCGAAAGACTTAATAAAAGATTAACAATTTATTTAGTGGAAAATATTTTAATTTTTATTATTTTTTGAGATCTTATTCGAAAAATTACTAACAAATTTTAGAAAATTTACAAATGTTCCTAATGGGGAAATAACTACATATCTATAGGAATATTTATGACTGAGAAATTTCACATTCTGTAAAGTCACACATGTCCACTGACTTATAATAGTTCATAAATTAATTTTTTGAAAGACATGCTTTATGATACAATTGATGTATTTATCTATTTTTTAATTTTTATAATGAAAATAAGCTTTGATAAAAAGATTAAAAAAATTAATAAATATTTATACTAAAAAATTTTTCCAAATCCAATTTTTTTAAATATTTTCTTCGCTTTTGTAGTACTGTTATGTACAAAAAATGTTTTTTGCAAATAAACTCTAAAACTCCCCGTAAAAAGTCCATTCGTTAAAATGACGCCAATGTATGATTAACTTGACTCATAGACCAACGTATGATTCTAGGGTTAAAAATGTGACCGCTAGTTAGATAAATATGACCATTTTAGAGTCATTTGGCGAACGAGGTGAAGTAATATAGAGAAATTGTTTTGTAGAGAATTCCGGTGTGTTGAAGTTTCATTTCGGTTTTGTGTTCCGGTGCACATTTTTTTTTATTTATATTGATTTTCGACGTGTCATAGTTTCTAGTAATACTGAGCTTAATGTAAATAAAAATCATATAGTGATTGAAAAAATTGTCAAACTGGATCGACTGGGACTTGAACCCTGGATCTCCCGGTAACTAGCCAGGCGTTTTACCCCCTCGACCAACGATTCTCAGTTCGACATGCACTCCAGTCCAATAACCATTCAATCACATATTATATGTATTCAATCACGTATATGTGATTGAATGGTTATCGTACTGGCTGTCAAACAGAGGGTCGTTAGTCTAGTGGGTAAGACGCCTGGCTAGTTACCGGGAGATTCTGTGTTCGAGCCCAGCCGATCCAGTTTGCGAATTTTTTCAATCACGTGATCAATCATGTGATTTTTAACCCTTTGCACTCGATGGACGCCCCCACGGCGACACAATAAATATTAATTCCACTCGTTAGGCGCTGCAGCGGCGCCACAAACAATAGGTACGTATTATATTATTTACAACACGCTAGGGGACCTAAGGCCCGATTCATATTAAGGTTTACATTAACGCTCCGCTCTCAGTATGATATCACTCCGCTCCCGGTTCGATAAAATATTCTTACATAATAAATAATGAGTGTATTCACATCATCGCTCTGATATCGGACCGATATCAGTCACGGTTCGCTCTCGCTTCAATACCGCTCCAATGCCAATACCACTGAGATAACATTTTATCGGAGCGATATCAGACCCTATATCGATGATAGTGAACACGTTTTTGATTACACTTCGCTCCGTTTCTCAGCCTTCTTCATTTATTTGAAAATTAATATGTTAGGAAAACATGATACAACACAACGACGCGACGTCTTGCTACAATACATTGTGATACATACTACTAATTAACTCATAGATATATTGTATTATGATATTATGTTCTCCTAATACAACAGTGTTTGCAGCGTTTTAAAACTATTGTCGAGTAGCTGAGTACCGATACTAAAAAATGGTTCGAGTGCAAAGGGTTAATTGGCTTGTGGGATTGGTCATGCATACCAAGGAGATTGAGTGCTTAGTTTCAGTTTAACTGAATATTAAGTGAGTTCATAAAAGTTCGCCATTTGTAGTAATGTTTCACAAGCACTCAATAATATTTGAAATTAGGATAATACTGAGTTTGACTATGTAATAATTACTGATAATTAAATAGTTAGTAATTTTACTCATGATGTATATTCCCCAGTTTATTTACAACCTGTGTAATCTACAACACAAAATCCAAATGGAAACCACTGAACCAATTCAGAGTCTTGTTCACTTTAACAGTTCCCAAACTATTTCACAAATCATCCAATATCTCCTAAACAATTTTTTTTTACTTCCTAGCATTCTCGCCATATTTAACACTAGAATTATTTCGAATTCAAATTTTCACATAATTACGGTTCAATTGCGCTTGATATTTTATTTATCACCGTGTGAAAAGTTTCTTTACGATATTTAACGACTTTTTTTAGAAATTTGTTGACCGATAAATTTTCAGGTGCTTCTAGATCTTGGCGCACGCAGTGAATTGAGCTAAATTGCTCTTTTTCTGTATATGTTAGGGCTTTTTTTCAGTTTTCTTTGTGGATATAAATCTTAAATGCATAGAATTATATGAGAAATTTTGATTTTCCTCATATTTCTCAAGAGAGGCAAAAGAAATCTACTAGTGAAACATATAGTAGATTTGCCTAACCTTGTTATCCAGTGCCGGATTAACCCTGAGTGCCGCCCCTAGGCACCTTGATAAATGCCGCCCTTACCTTTTGTTTGAAATGAAGGAAATCTCAATTAGTAATTTTTCCGCCCTGTTTTAAAAATTTACCGCCCCTAAAAATCTCCCACTCCGAGGCCATAGCCTAGGTTGGCCTATTGGCTAAACTGGCCCTGTTGTTATCCCATGAAAATTTCAAACAACAAGAACAGTCAAAGTCGAAATTCTTTTCGTTAACTAACCCCCTTGGTTTTTAAATTAAAATTTAGTGGCTATATTTAATCCCCGGGAAATTATTTTGAGTGGTACAGTAAAGCAAACAGTTTTTTTATGTCAACAAGGAGTAACATTATTATTTTAACATTATGTAAAAAGAACACATGCAAACTTTTTTCTTATTAAACCCACAACGGCCCCATTCTTTCGAAATCCAGTAGGTGAATTCTACATATCTCCATCCCTGTATTCACTTGCGCCCATTCTTCTTTATTTAACATTTTATTAAGTCCATTAAGTACATCAAAAAGATAATTCGCCTCTTTTTCTTGAATTTATTTGTTATTAGAGGTATTTACGATTATTTTGTTTGAATGAAAATAATATATACTTTAGGTATTATATAAGGTTGATAACATGTCTACAGGTAATTAACCTATTAGTATCATAAATCGTTGCAGGAGTAAATTCCAATTTGTTATTTTTATTTTTTGACTAAAATATCTAATAGGCTCACAACCATTCATTGATCGTGAATGTTTTATTTGAATGATGCTTAATATTCACGAACAAATTGTCCGTGTCTACTAGATTGAATGTAAGCGGTAACCGACCAATAATTCCTGGCTTCCACTAAATAAATAATAGGTAGAATCTTGCAATTTGGAAAGGGGATTCGGTTGCGCGGCATACTTCTCCCTAAAATAGCAATCGCTCGAATATCGGTGAAGTAAGACTACTAAATCCAATAAAATTTGAAGTGGCAAAATCATTACGTTTTTAAATATTATTTTAAACTAGCCGTATGCCCGATGGGATTTTCCATCGACAACATCTTTTTATTAGGTACTCACTTTCTGCTCACTTTAAATGTTTTTCAAAAGCCTAAATCAATATCCACGTTTCTAACTTCAAAAATGACGAACTTCCCATATGAACTTTCATTTTTTGTTTTAACCCCTTAGACAATAAATTTCCAAAAACGTTAACACAACTGAATTTTATTTATAAATAGAAGCTTAAACGCCAATTTTCATAATTCCTGTGCTTAATTTCGTCCTTCTAAACCCAACAGTTTAGGTTGGGCGTTGTCTGTCAGCCAAAGTTAAATATTTATTAAATAGGTAAAATATTATTTATTTTAATAGTCATAGTAACATTTTTGTATACCACTAACTTCAAAAATAATGAATTTACATACAAAATTTCATTCCCTATTAAACCCACTTCGGGGACGAATTTTCAAAAATCCTTTCTTAGTGCTCACCTACGTTACATAGGGAACTCCTATGCAAAATTTCATTCTTCTAAACCCAACGGTTTAGGCTGTGCGTTGTCTGTCAGTCAGTCAGTGTTAGAAATTTATTAAGTAGATAGGTAAAAGCTTCTATCTTAGAAGGAAATACTGCTCCGAGTTTCGCAATAAAGAATATGCATGTTTTTTTTTTCATTACTACCTAAATCGTTAGAGGAACTAATAATAACTCGAAAAAAAATATTTTAAAAAATATCAGTGTCCTTATATAATTAAAAAAAAAATTTTATTGTTATAACCTAATACAATTTAAATGAAATCGCGCCGTGTGACGTATTTTGGCATGACTAGTAGCCCAACCTTGACACTAGAATTTTTAATGATAGTAACGATAGTAACGGTAAATTATATAATTACGAAGATTATTATTTATTTATTTTTATATTACATTTATCCATTTATTTTAGGAATTTTTGAAAATAAAATTCCTATTTCAAACAGACAAATTAGGATAGGGGGAATTCATTAGAATCGTGCATTTCTTGCCAAGTTTTTGAAACTAATACGTTTCTTATTTTCTTTTAATTAATACGTTGTCTCGTTTTCCAAGGGTAACAGAATATTTAGGCATAAAACAATATGTAATTACGTGTTATACATAGTTATTTTAATTAAAAATTTAGCAAACATAATTATTATTAACCAAGGATATAATAAATTTTTTATTGTTTAAAAAGTATAATAGTTTACATTTGCGGTGTTGTCATATAAAATTTTTATGAAAAATAAATGTATATTTTTTGTATAACGAATGCGCTTATGAGATGTTCATGAAACTACTTGCGAACGTTTAGAAAAACGCAGGGCCGTACTCAGACCGGTTTTTCCGGACAATTTTACCGGGGCCCGGGCCCCAAGAGGGCCCGAGCCGGGCCGAGCCCCGCCTGATGAAGGGGCCCGGCCTGATATCTTTACCAGGGCCCGCCAAAGCTGGGTACGGCCCTGGAAAAACGTATACGCATCTACAGTATTCTCAACTTTCGTATACGTAACTATGCGAACGATTTCAAGAAACGGGCCCCAGAACTTTTTTTTGTTGCAGATGAACACAAATCCCAAAATCGTGTCAACCAGCACATCACTTTTTTTGCATGGCCACGGCTATATTTAAATGGCTATAAATCTTTAAAATTTCAACGTTGGTTGAAACAGCGCCTCTTGTTTTATTGTCTTCTGTAAACATATTATGTTACACTTTGGTAACATCCATTTCGTTTGGGCTGAAATTTCTTCAACCTGTGAATTTATAAGCAGACGTTAAAATAAATCATTTCAGAAATAGCCTATTCAATAATTTATTGACATTTCTTTTCAAATCGATATTTATTTTTTTTCCACACCAAGATAAAAATATCGGAAATTTCCATAATAATAAAATATCATAATGTTTTGGAAGCGAGTATTTGTAAATGGAAATGGGTAAATTTAACGTTGGTTGATGAACCGATTATATTATTTCGGTGATGAATGACAGACATTCTTGACATATTAAACCAATATTTACCGAATTGAGCGACACATATTATGTAAGCCTACCAAAATATTATATGAATGTATTTATGTATGTAGGTATATGCTATCAAAAGATATGTATGTAATCAATAATGTACAGGCACACACGAGTATTACCGCCGTACTGGGTGTTTGCTAAATGTTTAATCTAATAGTAGTATATTGAATTGTTAATAAAGGACGTACGTAATTTTCGTAACGTAAATAAATAATTGTCGGGTATTTTCAAGAACACAAAAGCGATTTTCCTTAATTACTTATCATTTTATATTATATATATTTCTTGTAAAATTTATTATAATATGCTTAAAAGCAACCGAAATTCGGTTTTCTCTTTGTGTAGGTACATATGAATAGTAGTCTAAACGTGATACCGTAAATGTGGATGAATATGGGCAAATTCAAATTTCACATCGTATTCTTTAATATAATATTAATACTTTATGCTTTTATATATAGTATGGTTACTTTTGACCATAAATACAGTTGGCTAAAATTGAAACTGAAATATATAATTCAGAATTTTTCATATTTATGCATTCAAAAAGGAATCACACTTTATGATTTTGGGTAAAAATAAACTTAAAATTGAAAGGAATGTTTATATAGTATAGAAAATATAGAAAAAACTTGAATAACCTTGACAATCTTTACAGTGCTCTGTTCTAGGTTCCAATACAACCTTCACGCGTTCCTAAAAACCCGACATATTTTATCCATTTATTTAAAAATAAAAATTTGGAATTTCCTATTCACATATATGTTTCAATGTAACTCAAAATGCGATTAAATAATACCAAAATAAATTATTTTTAGAAAAAGTTTTAAAAAACAAAGAATAACAACTGCCTGAATCAGATGTTAATTTAAATTGATTTTTTAGTATTTTTCTTCCAACTTTTAACTTATTGTTTAGTCATTACTGCTACCCATAAAAATGATTATTATAAGGTTTGTGTTTACGTCTAGTATTTTTAAATCAAGTTCAAGAATAACCTTTTTTTAGTGATCCCAATTAATTCCTGAGTTCCTATTTATTCTGTTTTACGGAAAAATGATAGATAGTGGAGGAGATGCATTGTTTGGTATACACAAAATAATTTAAGTAAACGACGTGGGTACTATCGTTAAATCTGGTAACATTATTTTCAGATTGCAAACGAAGACCAGACTGTACAAAATCAACTTCTTTAACAAAGACCTATGTACATATATAAGTAATTTTGATATTAAATTATCTACCCAAGTGTTTAATAAATTTTCTTTTTTTTTTAAATGTATTAAATATTAAAACAGGTACGTAAGCTTGAAATACTGTTACATATATTATTAACAATTTCTCAATATTAAAATTACAAAATACCATATTATTAAATCAAAACATAAGTACCACAACATTTTGTAAACAATTAAATAAAAATTAACTGCTCTCAAGGTTAAATTTAATAATTGACAGAAGTACAACTGAAATTTTTTTTCAATGAATTTATTATTTATTAATAGATAAGATTAATAATTAAATACGTGTCCATTTATTTGATTTTGTTTTTATTTTTATAAATATTTTATTCACAAAAAAAAAAAATATATTAGGGTAAAAGCCCCCTTTGTGGAACGGTATCTAATTATGAACATTTACATATTAATGAAGTTATTTCTGAAAGAAACGTCTGATAACAAAAATTATTATTAATAGAATGACCCTTTTCCAATTTAAATTTACTTAGCATTTAAAGTTTCCTTACTTAATTAAAGAAATAAATATGTAAATGTTAAAACTGTTCCAGTATTAGATACCGTTCCACAAAGGGGGCTTTTACCCTAACTAAGTTTATTTTTAGTGTTGCTATTCCTATTAGAGCTTGGTCAATATTAAATAAACACAAGGCCGGGCCTTTAATAATTTTACTATCGACTCTAGGTTCTAAATAAAATTTCACTCAGTTGTGTAATATGAAATATCGACGTTTGCGGGGAGGGGAATTTGAATCAAAAACGTTGCAGGGTGCAGTGAATCTAGTTACGCCATTGACAAAGAGTCGCATTACTTGAAAGAGATTGAATTCCATCAGCGTACAAGGAATACAAGATTTACACCTTATTGTCTTCCAAGATAATTTTTTTTTTTTAAATCGTCTCTGTACGGCTGGATATTAAACAAATTTTCTTGATATAGGTTAGAGAATATGCTACGCTGTTACTAGGTATGAAAAATATTTTCGCAAAATTTTTGCAAAAATTATAATTAACTAAAAATTTAAAAGAGAGGGCAGCAAAAACTTACTGAAAATGCTTGATTTTTAACTTCAATTATTTAGGTAGTGAATATTTGATATATAGTTTGAGGGTATCTCTCCCCAGTTGATTAAAATTGTCCTATTAAGAAAAGGAAAAACATACTATTACAGAAATTGATTATTTGATCAACATAATCGTAAAATTTTCACGGAAAATTACATTTTATATTCATTTCACTCATTCAAAACGGGGCAACAAACAAAAAAAGGACAAACGACGAAAATGATATTTTCGCAGTCGTACAATAGCGAAGTCAATATAACATATATAAAAAAAACACAGGCAAGACGACGCACAGAAGAAAAATAAGTTTACTTTCATGGAATAAATGTTAATATGCTCCTCTGCCGGCTCACTACCGACTACATTATTTAATAATGTGAATAAGTTAGAATGAACCGTTGCAATAGAAGGTACCATGCACCAAACAGAGATAGTGACATTATTAAATAAAAATATAGCAAAATGTTACCGAACGATGAGACATTAATATTATAAACGGGTTCGTATTTTCACCAAACTACTTTAGTCAACAATAATACACACTGGAAAAAAGGAACATCCCCATAAGACTATTAAAAAATACACTTTTGTCAAAAGATATTAGGCAAATAAAATTTTATGTTTTCATATAGCAGGATTTAAAACAAAAGTGTCCAATATATGAGAAATTATTATGTAATATTTTATATAAACTGGTGCGGGCATACATAGATATAATAGATGTGGAAATTTTCTTTATTACAAGTAAGAATTCAAAAATTTTGTAATTATAATTTGGATTGAATGCAACGTGTGGTATTTGATAGTATCAAGTAAAGTTAATCAATATAATTTTTAACCCTAGAACAAGTCTGTGTCATACAAGACACATACGTTTTTAATTTCAACGCATGCGCCAATAAACCGTTATGAAACGTCTCTAGCCTTGAGTACCCTCATAACCAGTAATCAAGTAGATGTTAAGGGCAGGGTAAGGTATTAAAATAATTTTTCTTTTGCATTTTTTATTTTATTTTTTTAACTGAATGCATAATATCTCAAGAATATTGTCTCAAAATTGACGAAGTTATAAGCATTTTTGTTGTTACCTGGCAGACGTTTCGCTCTCTACATATCTCTCTTTCTCAGTTATATTATAGAAATTTAATGGAAGTACTAACGTGTTTATACCTGTACTGTCTATTTTGTCAGTGTAGGGTACAAAATTTAGTTTAGCAGTAAGTATTCTATATCAGTTTTATACAAAAATTTTTAAGTGTTCAAAACTTTAAAGCGTTTTCCCCACAGCTCGCGTTTTCAAAGTCGGTGCCCGTCATAACTTCAAAACTACAGCACTGATCTATTTGAAATTTTGAACACTATTTCTGTACATAATTTACGACGTAACGCTAGAGAGTTCTTTTTTAAAATTTGTTAATAATTTTTATTTTACAAGAACAAATTAGCCAATTTTTTTCGCAAAAATTTTGTTTTACCGTTCTAAGTGTTCCAAAAAAGTGAAAAATTGAAATTTCGAAAAACCCTCCCAGCGTTACCTGAGGAAAACTATTATCTAACGAATGAACTTTAATTTTTTTATTTCGGATGATCCAGCACCAAGTTATGAGGGGCACCGCAATTCTACTTTTTTCCGAGACACGTTCGAATAATTGCTGCCATTACTGTATTTTTTAATATTTCTTCGTGAAAATTTTATACAATATATTTCGAATGTTATATTTTAGTGTACGACTGGTTTTAATAAAGAGATTTTAACTGTGTCGTCACACAAAAATAACAAAAACATGCCTTTTTTGTACCAATTAACCTTACCCTCTCCTTAAAGTAGTTTTAAACTTTGTTCGTTATCATATTTGGAAATTATTACGTGTTTGTACCTAGAATTTGCATTTTTTTGTGATTTCGTATTTTTATAAGACAAAGAGTTCACGATTAAAAAAAATGAAGAGATCAGAACTGAACTTTTGAGACAAGAAGAAAAATTTACCTGTATTACGACGATGGCAAGTGACTCGACAAGTGAAACAGAAGGTGATAGCTATGAAGAGGATGATTCCTTATATTAGGAAGATTTTAACATAAATTTCGATAATGTGGAAGTTGATGATAACGTAATAAATTTCTTTTTTGGTAAAGATTTGAAAACCATCTGGGCAAAAAAACCGTTAACTACACAGAGAAAAAAATTGTGTTAAAATGTACACATTTCACATGTCCAGAACGGTCCACTCAATTTTTTGTGTTATTTTAACGCAAAGCATATATGTCAAATCTATACACAAGATTTGTGTCAATGATTTAATATACAAAAGGACATACATTTTGTGTTAATTTTACACAATTACTTAGTTGTAATTTTACCACAATGATGTGTAAAATTAACTGATTTAGAATGTAGAAGTTTACTCAGTAAATGTGTTGGTATATAATTTTTTTAAGTTAGTATTTTTTAGTCGAATTTTTCTTTGAAACAATTAGACATATACAGCCTATACGATAAGAACGGCGAGAGGCGAGAATATGGGCGCTATCCGTTTTCGGACGCGTAGAACACGATTCCGTAGAAAAAAATGTCCGATATAAATATACATATATATATATATATATATATATATATATATATATATATATATATATATATATATATATATATATATATATATATTCCCGCTACCTTTTAATATGTAATTTGGTAACTAGGGATCATTCTGATGCAGAACAATTCTATCAAAGTGGGGTCAAATTTTGGATCCGACTCAACCTTTAAAGGTGTGGTAGGGGGCAAAAAAACAATAATACTCTTCCAAACCGGTTGGAGATAATGTTTCGGTCAATTATCTATAACATATCAAAAATTCAGGTTCCTAGGATGACCTGGAGGGCGTACAGGGGGAAAAAACGAATTTAGCTGGATCTAGCACGCCCCCAGCCCTCCAGAATTAACATAGAGGGTCGAACCTTGGTGTGTTCATAGAGTTCGTACCTAGGTTGCGCTTTTTGGAGGTTTAAATATTTTACCCCCACCCCCCTCATTCTTTTTCTACGTTTTCAAAGTTTGTACCACTCGCACAGGTCACCCAAATAAACCTAGAGGGCGGAAATTTTGTATAAGGGTTGAGTTAGTATCAAGGGGGTTCCTTTTGGGAGTCTCAACTTGTAACCCTTACCCCCACCATTTTTATACCAAAAAGAACATGATTTTTCTTGTTTTTTAACAGTTTCGTTCGGGTCAAAATCTCCGTAAATAAACCTAGGGGGCTGAAATTTTGTGTACAGATTAAGTTAATAGCCAGCCACTGCTTTTTGGAAGTTTCAACTTTTAACCCTCACCCCCACGATTTTTATGCCAATATTTCCTTGATTTTTTTGGCTTTTTTCTAACACGTCTAGAGACTCTTTGAGTAAACGTAGTGGGCTGAAATTTTGTACATATATTGAGTTAGTATCCAGTTAGTGCCTTTTAGGGATTCCACATTAATTTCCCCCCCCTCACTTCTCCCATTTTTACAGTGGAATTCAATGGTATTGTTAAATGGGTTTAAAATGCTTTATATTTTCACATATTTCTTGTAGTTGTCGGGTTTATGTCGTTCTAATAAATATTTAATCACATTTTTTAAACAGATCCAAATTTTTTTTTCTATTTTATAAATTCTTTTATCTGTGGGCTTACAAAGATGCCTTCTTTGATTTTAGCAGCACTGTGTGGGAAGCTTCCGTTTCAAATCTAAAAAACCGTATCCATTCTTGTCCATAGCTTTCATTCTTGTCCAAAATGAGTAGCTTCTATATACCAACGGAGTTGCCGGCGTGTTTAGGCACTGGCACGCCGACTGGTAGGTCGAGGGTTTGAATGCTGCGGCCGGTTATGCTGGTGAAGGTTTTTTGTAGTTTCCCTTGACAACTTCAAATGAATATAGTCATAGTTCCTTAAGAAGATGGCTGTAGACGCATACCATCCAAATCCGAGCTCTGTCACTACTTCCCCCATCCTCCACCCACATCATAATGCTAGGTAACTGTAATGTGTATAAAGTACAAAAATAATGATGTGGGTGGTGTCTGTTAATGGAATCTGAAGAATAGTTGTCAAACTCCCATTATTATTATTCTATTGTTGGGTAACTCCTATAAGAAAAACCTTACGTGATGCGACAACTATGATTAACGGATTTTAGTTACGGATAACGGATTCTGCTCATAAAAATAATAGGTTGTTTACGCCAAACGTGTGATGACCTGCCGCACTCTATTTTTGGAACGGATGCATGTTACGACTTGTAGTAGTGTGATTGCGTAAACAAAGAACAGACGTGTTTGTTGTTGAATTTTGATTTTAGTTGAGAAATGAATCAAACACAATTAAAAAACTCAATCGATGATTATCAGCAAAGTTTGGAGTGAGTCTCGGCTGGACTGCAAAGCAAATCCATAAACAGCTAGTACAACTGTTAGGTGGACAAGCCTACAATCAACGCACAATAGAATCACGGGTGACTCGATTCAGGAAGAACCAGTTTGAAGTGGGAGAAATTAGAGGAGGTGACCATAGAGAACCAACTGATTGGAAGCAGAGAATGCATGATGTAGAGGAATTACTGAAGAATAATAAAGGCTATTCAGTGCGCTACATTTTCCAGCACTTGAACTTGCCAATATCTTCAATTTGGTACATTTTACATGAAATTCTTCATTTGACGAAGAAACGGGGTAGGTGGATAGCATATCTTCTGAGTCAAGATCAAAAAGATCATCAATTGTTAGCTGTAAAGTGTAACTTAACAGAATACAACAAGAACCCTGACATACTCAGGAGAACTCTCGCAATTGACGAAACTTGCCCTATACTTACCCCCCGACCGCAACCAGCGACGATTCTGGCTGGGGAAAAATGAGGAGCCACCCAATGATGTGGCGGTTAACATTCACGAGAGGAAGTGGAGGTTACTGGTGGCATTAGATTACGACGGCATCGCATTTTATAGGCTTCTAAACCAAGGTCAAGCAATGGCCACTTCAGTGTATATTTCTATCCTCAATGAAGAAGTCCCGGAATGGATGAACAAAACAAAATGTACTCGACCTGTACTTCTCCAGGACAATGCTCGCCCGCACATAGCCAAGATTGTTACAGATTTTTTTGAGGAAAAAATTATAGCTCTTTGGACACATCCTCCTTACTCACCAGATTTAAACCCACTGGACTATGGCTGTATTGGGAAATTAAAGAGAATGTTGCGAGGTAACATGCTTAATAGTTGGGATCAGCTCACCAATTCAATAGAAGAAATTTTCAGACAGTGAAAGGAAAATGAAAAGTTCAAAAGTATTCGAAGACTTCCAGAGCGCTGGCAGACGGAAATGGAAAGCAAAGGAGATTATGTATAAATTATATGTAAGGTACCTAAGGCATTTAAGGCCCAGCGGGTAATAAGGCTCATTAGCTATATTTCTTACCAAGAAAAGTTCTCTAACTTATCAACAAGTTTAAAATGAACTTTCAATCATTTCAAAACCAGATACAAAAGTTGAGCTACTCAGAGTAACAAACTCATGTCATATTTCAACAAACAAATTTAGATGTTACATTTTCGTTCGTTGATATAAGAATTGTGCACATTGTGAGTGTTATATTAATGATTTTTTAAAGGTATGTTTCTTTCAAATTGTTATCAAAATTGAAAAAAATTAATATTCTTTAAGTTTTACATCAATTAATTTAGTTTATTTCTAAAGTATTTATATAAAATGTATATGAGCATAAATATTGACATGTTGATAATAAGGCCCATGCAAATTTTATTTGGGCTTTATTACCAACACAATTAAAATCAAACACTACAAAGTCAAATCAATTAAAACAGGTCTGAAGTCATTAACAAATGAAGCAAAATTAGACGCACAACCTTAAATTACTATAGTTACTCTAATATAAAAATAACAAAAAGGAAAAAGGACAAAAAACTAAGTACATTTAATTTTGATTTATTTGTTGCATTTGTTTAATGATGCCAGATCAGTTTTAGTTGGTTTAGTCGAATTTTTATTTTTATTCCTTAGTGTTTGGAAGTATGGCTGATAAAAAGAAGAGAGCGTTGTGGTCTGAGGAAGCACTGGCATCAGTCTTAAGCTATGTCACTCGACATGGAAATCAAAGAAAGGTTGCAAGGAGATTCGGAATTCCAATAAGAACTCTTAGATTTAATATTTATTTATTTAGATTTAATATATTCATACACCTAGTACTTGACTTATTCGAAAAATATGATAAAAAAATTAAAAATTAAAAATAATGACTTAGGTAATTTTTTTATTGTTGTTTTCAATAACAGTCACGCAGTCAAGCGGGATTCAAGGATTTTCGAAACTTTTTTGAACGTGTAAAAATAACAAAATATTTGATATATAAGTTCAAGTTATTTTTAAAGTATTTTCAAGTTCAAGTTATTCTTAAAGTAATTAAAATCCCCCAATTAATTTAAAAAAATAATAATAAATGTACTACTTCAGGCAGTTGTAATAGGTGGGCCTTATTTTCTACACCAGTCGGAAATAAGGCCCAATTGCAGACACTTTTTAAAATCAAATTTTTGACTTGTATAATTACAAATTCATTAATTTTTTTAGGAATTTTTATCAAAAAATAAGTAAATTTTTATAATTAAATACTATATTTTTGATATTTTATAAGATATATAAATAATAAGCATATTTTGCTTAGGTGGGCCTTAATTGCCTTAGGTACCTTATTTAATACATTAAAAGACTCTCACATTTTAAATATAGTATCTTTTTCTTACCACATGTTTGGTGTGAACATACATAGGAATATTTGTAAATAATGCATGGGACAAAAAATGCGTTGTCCAGTGTAATTATTATAAACCATATTGGAGATTTTCCAAAAATTTTCTCTGTACGGCTTCTTACGTTTTAACTAGAGTCTTGCTTTTTTTGATTTTCTTTACTTGAATCTTGTTACTTATCTTGTAACCGTACATATAATCCTGATACTGGTCTTGCTAAATAATGCATAATATTGGTATTAGTCTCTTTGCTCATCTTTTCTGATTTTACCTAACACTGCTTCTTGATGTAATATTTTTTGAATTACAGTGTGTTCCGTAATATACACTGAATCATTTGCACATACGATAACTAACTAACATTATATATAGACGGAGAGTTACCGTTGTCGTTGGTCGTTACAATTTAAATAATGACCACAATTCTTCTCTGTAATTCACTCTTTGACTCATTCTCTCCAACTGTCTAATGATAATTCTCTATCTCCGTCCTACACTACAAGCTCATTTTCTATTCTATTGTAGTATAAATCATGGATTATTTAATGAATGTCATTTAATTTAATTTTGCGTTTCTTAGAAACGTTTTGTGTTTTTTAGAGCTGAATGGATGGCATACGGTTGTGAGAGTCTACTGTACAATACGAGAAAGAATGTGTATACAAGTTAATGAATAAATTTAATTTGTTTAGACATGTTGAAGAGGAGATTTATATTTATTTATTTACAACGTGTATGACAATATAAACGGATTTTCACTGGTATAGATTCAGATCATGCCAGTAAAACTTGATCCAAGCCTGATAGGGTAACCATTGTAACGGTACGAGTTCTTCTTGGTTTTTCGTACAGTGACTTCCGAAAAATGTTAACAGAATACTTGTTCATTCTTGATGTTGTGTGATTAACTTCTGAATTTTTTTTAAAGCGATGAAAATTAACTTTCGATGACAGCAAACCACGGCGAGCTGTTAATTTGTTGAAAGTTGTTTTGGAAATGATAAAAAAATAATTCGTAGAAGTTTCGGCCACGCAAAAATATATTTTCAATCACACAATTTCTCTAAAAGCTTCAAATAAATTTTATACAAACTGTTTATTGAAAATATTAAACAGAAATTATCAGAGCTTTATAAAGATTTTATAATTTTATGATTAGTTCATATGACAAACAAACATAAACATTCAGGATTCCTCATAAAAAGAATTTTCTAGAAATACTGATAGTAGAAATGGTTGAGCCCAACACTAGTTTTAGACGACGTTTTTATATTTATTTTTTCTTTTGAATTCGCTTAGTTCAAATTGATTGGAAAAAAATATTTACTAAGGAAAATGGCTGCAATTAAACCATTTAAATTCATTAAGTATTAAACCATAAAAAATTAGAAATTTTAACAGAGTAAAATAAATGTTCTTTTAACTCTTGTCCACATTAACTAATAAAACTATTAAATCAAAGAACCAACAGACAATGTGTCTATGCAAATACAGATAATTTCTATCGAACTAGAGCACCGAGAAATATTAGATTAAATACATAGTAACTAGTAAGCAGAAAATTAAATAAATAGGTAAGTTAAAAACAAAACAAAAAACGTAGAATCCCAAGGGTTGTCTATCAAGCTTGGCACGAATTATAATTTTAATTACTACAACAAAATCATTTTAGAAATCATTGATTACATTAACAATAGGATGTAGTTATTTGCACTTTTTTATTTGGTGTAAAAGTTGAATTATTTGTTACTTCAACAAATTTTTGTAATCATTAGAAACAATTGTTTTTAGTCACCGTAATTAGAAAAATTTATTACATGCTGAATTTAGTAAAAATAATTAGTAGATTTTTATAATATTATTTTTTTACTTATTGTTCTATTTCTATATTTAAATGTTTTCCTCATTATCTAAACGAACGACATAAACTCGACAACTACAAGAAATATGTGGACAATCTACTGAAAACATACAGTGATTTGGGTTACAACATGTCACTTAAAATCCATTTCCGTCGTTTGCATAGAATCTAGGGAATATAAATGTTGAACACGGAGAACGGTGCCATCCAAATATTCCAGGTATGGAGAAAGGGCACCAGGGAAAATGGAATGCAAGGATGCTGACTAACTACTGTTGGACTCTTAAAAGAGATGTACCAAAAGCAAAATATTTTTTACAACTATCATTTTATGCACCAAGCCTGGATCCGTATTGGAGTAAATTTGTATTAATTGTAATATATTTATTGGATTGTCGCAAGAAAACCTGTGACAATGTTGCGCGACTAAATAATTAAAAAAAAGTTAGGTTAATAAAATTTTTAAGAAAATATGTATATTTGAGACTATGACGCTCATGGGGGATTCACGCTCAACTTATACATTATTTTGACAGCTAATTGTAAGTCACAAGTTATTATTATATGGTACATAATTATAGTGCTTAGACAAAGAACGAACTACGTTTGTTTATGTACTTTATAACAATAATTGGTGTATCAGTTGGGCGTGCCGTCATAATCACGCATGATCGTAAAACATACATGTTTTTTGAAAAGATTTATTACCCTCACAGCTTTTAATCCGTTAGTCGAATAATAGCGTATCGGATTCCCATATCATAGTTGCTCAAAAACAATCTGTCTATGTGTGATACATGTAAAGAATAAATTTTACTGACATAATAGACGTACATATATAAAACATGCACATTACTGATATAGGAGTAATAAAAACATAGGAAATGGTTAGAAATAATGTTAATTTTATACATACAAACATTTATAATAATATATGAGATAGTATTATGTAGTAAAATTACTATACTACTATCACTGTAAGACTACGTTCAGCTCAGTTTTTATTAACTTAATTAAATTCATTATAATAATACGCTTAATAAACTTTTATTAACCATTTATAAACTTCTTCTTTGTACATATGTATGTATGTATGTATGTATGTATGTATGTGTGTAATGTGTGTTATGTCAGCGGCATGCAGACATAGATGAACAAATTTATTAAACTTATAATTGCTAAATTTGGTTTTGTTTTCTTTTATTTTATAATTCCATCGAAAAAGTGACCTTGAACTGGCGACTATTAATAGTAATAAGTCATTAAAATTTTAATATAACAGAGAAGAAAAGTTCCTTTTAAGGGAGGAGTTCAAACAAAAAAGCAAGGTTTTTATTTATGATTATTAGACTTTGGAGAACAGTGGTCCCTAACAGAATCGCCATATAAAATATTTTGAATTGGGGGGCTATAAATTTTATTACAAGGCTGAGGATTTTCCCCTGGATTTGATGACTAGCCTAAGGAAGCTCCTGAGAACATATCAGTAAAAATCAAAAATTACCTATTTTTCATAATTTAATATATAATTTTAATTTTAAAAATAATTTAAAAAAATTAATGTTGAATAAATAAGTGGTCGACTGTAATAGAAATTATTTTAGACGAATTCAAAACATTTATAATGTAAATAATATCTCTATTTCCTTTGTGATTATTTAAATAATATGTATATGTCACCTTCTTTTTACCTGCTTTAATGTAAACAAAATTGATTGTATATTTTGTTTAATGTGTTTAGCATATGATTCTGTTCTGCAAAACAGAGAAGGAAATATGGTGTTCATTCCAGGTGTTCATATTCCAAACAAAATAAAAAGCTATATATAGGTATATATATATACCTATGAACACTATATTACCTTCTCTGTTTTGCAGAACAGATTCATATGCTAAACACAATAAACAAAATATATTAGTAGATTGTATCACTCTAGTAGGTCGCTCACAAGATTAAACATGGTTTTGTTTTTGCATTAGAAAAATATAAAGATATGTATGTACATATAACAAGCAAAATGATTCATAATATTGGCAACTAAAAAAAACAAACAGACACAAAATAACATTAACGATGTGGTATTAATAGTAAAGCGTCGTAAAACTGATTTTTAAAAAGATTGATAATATTTTTACGTTTTATGACAGCCCTCCAGTTCTATTCGTAGCCCCCCAGTACAAAATATTTTATACGGCGACTTTGTCAGGGACCTTTTCTTCCCATCTCTGATGATTATTTTGCTTGTTGAAATTTTTTTTCAAATTAGGGAGGGTTTCAATTAGAAAATTTTGTTTTTGAAACATTAATTACTCTTCCCTGTGGGGGAAGAGGACCTTTTTTCACAAGTTTTTAAGCCTTTACAAGTATCGAATCTCAATATCTCAAAAGGTAATGAATATTTTTTAAATATTTTTTCAATATTTTATTCCTAAAGAACCCGTCCATAAAGCTGAGTATGGGTTTCAGGTATTTTTAAAAATTAACTATAAAACTGTAATCCTATACTTCTAAAAATTATAAAACCCAATTTTTTATTTTAAAAAAATATTTAAAAATATGTAGTTACAATTGTTCAAATAGAAAAAGCATACTCCACTTTATGCGCAATATGTTTATAAACAAAATAAAAAAGAAATTAAGTCTCTGTCTTTTCTAGAACTTGAGATATGATTTTCCTTGTCGGGAAAAACACAACTTTCGGGAAACGGTAAAAAACAAAAATAATAACAAAAGAAGCGGTTTACTCACTGTTTATTAAAACGTCTACAAAGGGGTACAAATAAAAGAATATTATCTCAGTGCATACTATAACTCAAGTACACACCAAAACTAAATATTATTGATCAAATCGCGAGGGGGGGGGGGGGGAGCATTGTCTGCAAAGGAGCAGCAACTTTGCTGTGTAGCGGCTCACAAATAAATATTTTTCTACTTGAAAAAAAAAATTTTGGCCATGTTTTATATATCATCGTGTTTGTAAAGAACCACAGGACAAAATAAAATCAAAAAACGAGATTCGAAAAAAATTAATTTATTATCCGTTTCTGGCGTGAATTCCCCCCTTAACTATTCACTAATGCCATGATGTGATGTTACATTAAAAATATAAAAGTTTTGGAGAAAGTCCTGGCCAAAGTTATGTAGAATTTAGTAGACAATATTTTCTTGCCAATTCTGGGAATTTACAAAAGAAGACACTTTTATTTTCATCCAGTTTTAGTTTTATATATCGCGCGTACTCTGTCTCAACCTCGTATCTGAAAACTCCCAATTTTTGGACACAAAAACAAAACATATTTTAAATCCGTGTTTCCATCACTATGAGCTTAAGATTTATGTTAATTACACCCTTTGGTGTTGGCTACCCATATATATAAATATATAAATATATATATATATATATATATATATATATATATATATATATATATATATATATATATATATATATATATATATATATATATATATATATATATATATATATATATATATATGTAAATACAGTATTTAATGTTTGTGTGTTCTAAAACATGTAGCTTTTGATATACGAGGTAGAGACAGCCAACGCGCGATATGTTACCTAATATGTGTATTTTCTTTCCTTTGCCAGTAAAGACAATTTACTAGTAGAGGATCCATTACATAATATTATATACCTTATTTCAAATACAATTGATCATGAGTCAAAGTTAAAAAATTAAATAATTCTTATATTGAAAACAAATCAATCTTGTATTCTTTTCGAAAAACAAACTGCAATTTTAAAATTTACATAAGTGCAATAATGAAAGAGATAAAGTCAAGGAAACGGAAATTATTTAAATTCGTAAGTGATGAAGCATGGTTAAATTTGAGTGAAATGGACCATATATAAATATTATTGGCGGGTTTTTTTCAATTTGAATTAAAATTTAGAAAAACGAAAAACTACTGGTTTAACAACTTGGTGTGTTTTGATTGTTTTGGAGAACAGAAACGTTTTAATGAAAACATAAATTATGTGTAAGTAATTTTGAAACTTGTCGAGAGAAATCAAAAATAATGAAAACGGTTGCTGCAGCAGTACATATAGTAGCACAACATCAAAACAACTTACCTTGGTAAATTCACATCTTTATCCAACCTCCACCTACTTATTTAACCTCCTTTCAAATTTCAATTTTCTAGATGTTCATCGACAACTTCATATTCAGAAAGTCTATATGTATGATAATAGGATGTAAATCCATAATTTTGCTTCAAGATCAAAAACTAATTTAAAAATATATAATTTGATCCATTTACGAGGAACAGTACGAGAAAAAAGTATTTTTAAAATAACAGTAACCTTCTCGATGTAGAAATATACTTGTATATTGACATCGAGTATATTATAAACGCCTATTTTTAATACTTTGACTGCTTGCTTGATTCTGTTATTTTATTATTGGCTCTTTATACGCGCAAAGAATAGAACCAAAAGCATGGAAAAAATTCAATTTATGTTACATTAAATAATATCATTTATTATTATAGAGAGAGAAAAAAAGAATTATTGAATTTTCAACGAAAATAAAGAAAAGAGAATTCTCTTTTATACAAAAAAATAAAATAAAAGAAATGAAGAAAACAGGCAAATAAAGAAATTACTATATCCTTGTTTATTAAAATGAAAAAAGTTTCGAGGGTTCTTTCGGTAATTAGATCATGTATATTCGAAATAAGACAAATATGTTTTCCTATTAAAAAATTGTAATAATATTCAAAAATATAAACAACCATTTCCCGAGAATATAGGAGTAAATTCTACGAATTTCGATTCTATTTACAAGATCCGAATATAAAATTTAAATGTTGGAAGCTCTTTGAAGTCATATTATCTTATACTTATTAACTCCATTTTTTGCATTTATCCCTCTAATAAGAATCTGGTTGCAATTACTAAGACGTACACCTAGTAGAGTGGTCAAGTTTGCCTAGGCACTAGGCAGGATTTTCGACAGTTCCTCTTCACAATTCCAGATGAATATCGGCACAATCCCTTTAAAAAGACAGCTATAAACGCATACCCACTAAATTCTAGTCATCAATACTTTTCTTATTCTACACTTCAAATATATGAACAAGTAATATTAATAGATTTGAGCGTTACTTTATGGTATTTCATATTTGTAAATAATAAACAAATATTTTACATATATAAACAAGGTTTAAAAATAATGATGAGAGTGGTGTCTGTTATGGACACTAAACCTGAAAAACGGACCTTAAATCCCATTATTATTATTATTTTTATTACCAGGACGTACTAATACTATTTGAAAAGATTAAACTTCAGTTTATTAAACACTAAACAATCAAAAAACGATAAACAAACTGGCAAGGGTGCATGCAGAATTCAGATGCTACCAAATACTATGAACTTAATATGGGAATGTTATTACAAAATCTTCTAAACAGAAATTGATTTCATTATGGCACTTACAAGTAAAAGTCCCGAGGCCGGACCTATCGATTTCGATGAAACTTAAATATATTGTAGAACACTAAAAACTAAGGGACACGTATTTTTTTTTATCTGCGGAAAAACGGTTTGAAGGGGTGAAATCGCCCTCCAAAAATTGGGGTAAAAATTTAATTTTTCAAATATCTCGAAAACAGTAAGAGATAGAGCAAAAGTTTAAATTGGCGATATTACTCTTTTTTAAAGAGCTATCTATTGATATGCAATTTGTTCATATTACATCAACAGGGGTGGTTGGGGGTTAAAATTTGGGGGTTAATTTTGCAAAAAGGGGGTGAAAGATAAACAATATAAAAATTTTGTTTACAGATTTGAAATCTACGTCAAAAAATCTAATTGACCTGTTTTTGCTCAATGCCCTAATATTAAGTCTAAGGGTAGTTAACTAGAGGGTGACTGTGTCGAGTAATCGTACAATTTGGGTATTTCAAAAAGTTCTTCTTCATGGAAAATAGCTTAAGACAATTAGAATAACGTAGAAATGAAATTCTCGAATTCAAAATTGACTTTGAGCAACATTGGAGATGGGGTGAGTCACCCTCTTAAATTACATACTAGTTTAGATACACTAATTTTTGCTATTAACACACTGATAGTGGGTAAAATAATGTCACAATAAGTGGTTCTGAAGTTGGACTATCATATGTAAGGTCTTTATTAGGATTGTTTTTTAATGGATATTATAGTTTTCCTTATCGAAAATTATCGATACCGAAAATTACATAACCTCAGCTAAAATAACGAAACCTAATAAAAACCTCACATACGATAGTCTGACTTCAGAACCATCTATTGTGACATTATTACCCCCTGTCAGTGTGTTAATTGCAAAAATTAGTGTTTATAAACTAGTATGTAATTTAAGAGGGTGACTCACCCCCTCTCCAATGTTGCTCAAACTCAATTTTGAATTCGAGAATTTCATTTCTACGTTATTCTAATTGTCTTAAGCTATTTTCCATGAAGAAGAACTTCTTGAAATACCCAAATAGTACGACTATTCGACATAGTCACCCTCTAGTTAACTACCCCTAGACTTAATATTAGGGCATTGAGCAAAAACAGGTCAATTAGATTTTTTGACGTAGATTTCAAATCTGTAAACAAAATTTTTATATTGTTTATTTTTCACCCCCTTTTTGCAAAATTAACCCCCAAATTTTAACCCCCAACCACCCCTGTTGATGTAATATGAACAAATTGCATATCAATAGATAGCTCTTTAAAAAAGAGCAATATCGCCAATTTAAACTTTTGCTCTATCTCTTACTGTTTTCGAGATATTTGAAAAATTAAATTTTTACCCCAATTTTTGGAGGGCGATTTCACCCCTTCAAACCGTTTTTCCGCAGATAAAAAAAAATACGTGTCCCTTAGTTTTTAGTGTTCTACAACATATTTAAATTTCATCAAAATCGATAGGTCCGGCCTCGGGACCTTTACTTGTTAGTTTAATAACTCTCAATTCCAGGACCAAAATAAATTTTTGTTAGTCTGATTACGAAGACATACCGAGTCAGATGGCAATGAAAAAGGAAACGAATTCACAAGAAAGAGGGCATCTATACTCTTAACTCCGAAACGTTGCGTTATACGAGTTAACATTATTCGAAAAGAAATTAAATAATAGATAAAAATCTCGAAAGTTACATTCATTTAAGTCATTGTAAATCTAGAATATACTTTAAAAAGTTTGAAGTGAGAGTAGAAACCACCTTCAGGTTTAACAGAGAGATAAATTAACTCTGGTACGTGAAATAGTACATCGTAAGAAACTCGCTAGAATCTCAACAAACCCAGGATAACGACTAGATATCAGAAACTGATATACCTACCATAAACCTATTAAAAATTGATATTAGTAAATAAAAACACTTTACTTTGCAAAATACCACTTTCAGCTATTGAGATTATACTTCAGTTGAAGTGGTATTTTGTAAAGTGTTTTTATTTACTAATATCAAATATGGAATACCATAATGTAACGCTCAAACGTATTAAATCCACTTAAGATTACACACTTTCCACGAAAAACGAAGTTAAAGGAAGTGTTTTAAATTTGAATACACTAAAATGTTAGAAGGGATGATAAAAAAATCTAAACGATTGCAGTGCACGCAGAACCGGCCAGAACAAAGCGAAGCCTGGCGTAAAGTTGACTGAATAAAATTAACATTTGATACAAAAATTTATTAACAAATTAAATAACAAAAATAATTGCTTCATATACTAAAAGCTGACTTTATATTTTTCCAGGTCTTAAGCTATTAAGTCATTTTTTATTTAATTTAAAAAAAATATATATATAGTAGATATCTATATTATAGAGTACTTTCAGATATATTAAACTTAACTGATTCTTAAAAATGTTTTGTATTTAAGCTTTTGTATTCATTGAAAATAAAGCAAATTCAAAAAATCCATCTACAATATCTGCCGGATACAAAGTAAAAAATCCAGGCCCGCCGAGAGGGTGGGGTAGTTTGGGTTGCAGTCCTGGTTCCCGGGCTGCAAGAAGGGGCCCGTAGCGGTCAATTGGGGCTCGGGAAAAAGTAAAATCAGCTTTTTTTTTACCCATCATTTACTTTTTGGGGAGAAATTTTTAAGAAATGTGCTTTTTTTGGGGCCCGCCATTTCTCTCCATGGCCCTGATCCTATCAAAAACAAACTGTAGAGTGGACTGGCTTAGGTATGTCTATTTATAAAATTCTTAAGGTCAAACATAAGTCGATCAGTTTTCCAGCGGCCTCACTAGAGTATATAGTTACAGTAATGTGATTTTTGCTTAATTTCTTTACATATCTTACAATATATTCGTCAGTGACGAGCGGCCTTGTATAGCGCACTGTTTGCGCCCTGCCCGAGTGCACGTGCCCCTATCGAAATCAATCAATCAATCTAGGTGTTTATTCGAGAAACTATTATTTAAAAGAGAAAAGTTTCAAGTTATTTTTATAAAAATTTCAATAATAAAGTCTAGGAGAGATCCGTGTACAAGTTTTTGTTCAACATAAAAACAAGATTTTTATTTTTTGTTATCTATCATGGGACATTCAGTACAGCCATACACAAACACGCATCCATTTTTTTTTTATTTTAACAATGAAAAGAATAAAAGTATACGCATTGCAGTACATAAATAAAACAAAAAAATCCTACCCACACAATACACAACAACAACCATTGTAAATAGTAAAGCAAAGAAAGTCTATTTTATATGAAAATAATAATTTTTAATTCTTTCCAATTAAGATAATTTGAATTGATTCGCTTTTAACGAAATTGTAAAGATATAATTTTTTATTAAAAATAGTTCGGGAAAAGCCAGAGATGCAGAGAAAACGAAAGAAAAAAAAACATCATTTTTAATTAACGGAAACCGACAACTTTCCGGCACTGATTCCCACCACGAAGTCATTAAAAAGTTAATGAAAATTAAGTTGACAACTTTTAGTACGGACTTTTTTCATTAGTGTGAAATATATATTTAAATTTATTTTCTATATAGATATTTTTGTATTAATTTTAACATATTTAAATACCCCGGTCACTGTATCCTGCATGACATAGCGATTTTCCGATTAGAAAAAATACCTTATTTTGAAGCTCAATAGTTCGTAAATGGAGCCTAAAAATTAAAAATGATAAAGGAAATTTATTTTAGACACCCTTTCTAACAATATTCAATACGATGTGATACATGAGAAAGAAATTTTCTTCTCATCCAGAAAAATACTTAAATAGTTAAAATTTATTTTTTGCTATTTACTAATTGAGATCTGCACCTGTGGAATGTACATGCTAAGTTCCAGGAAGCTGTAACAGTGTCGAGATTTTTACCTCGGCTTTCAGTTTCATGTTCAATATCAATATTAATAAAGGTCACAGCATTTCTATACCAAAAATAATACGGTAGCGGCAGTTCTGTACCAAAAGTAGTAAGATCACAGAGATGCTGTACCAAAAATAGTAAGGTCACAGAAGAGCTATACCAAAAGTAATAAGTTTTAAACAGTTTTGTATCAAAAGTAGTAAGGTTACAGTGGTTCTATGCCAAAAGTAGTACGGTTAACAGTGGTTCTGTATGAAAGGATTTTCAAAAATAAAATAAAAATAACACACGAATATTCGTTTTTTCATTAAAATTTTATCAGAATCCCATAATGATCTATAGCATTTGTCCAGAATTACAAAATCGTTTCCATATAGTGTATCCTACTGCTAATTGTACGAATTTTTTTGAAATTTAAAAGCAGAAAAATGCAGTAAAATTTTATATCGCTGTACGAAATTTGCTTCAGAGCCCTGCCAACTATTTGTGTATCGTACGTCGTTTTTGGTCGAGTTGGTTCTAATATACAACGTTAAGCATAAAACGATAGCGATAAAGCATACGATGTTGTTCTCTAACATCAGTTTTATAATTCTTTCGAGGAATACTATAGCTACTACTAAGTTCCGGAGCACAGTTTAGGAAACGCTGGTGTATATTTTGTATCCATAATCTATGATTATTGATATCAATTTTTTATTCAGTACTTAAATCTACGTATCCATAATGATTCAATCATAAATTTTTGCCCCGAAGAAAAAAAACGAAAATTTTCCTTTGGCAAAAACATATTTTTATTTTTTATTTTGATACCAGAATAAAGGATAATATATAGATATCATTATTATATTATTATAAACATATAATATAATAACGACCAAACAAATAAATATTGTAACAAAATTTTCAATTTGATTATATTTATTATTATTTGGGGGATGAAACATAAAATTGGATTGTAACAATATATTTTATTAATAAAATTCCATTTGGTTTTTGAATAAACAACCATTATCGTCATTCAATTCGGCATTCGATTTTGTTATAATGTAAAATGTTAATAAATTATCAAACTACACCATCGTAAGCATCGTATATTATTATAAATATTTTCAAATAATTCATGATATTAGGACATAGATAAATTAATAATATAAATATGAATATGTTGGATTAATAAATATCGAAAGTTTAAAAACACATATTAAATTAAACTCTGGAGGTTTATGATGATTTTGTATTGTACAAACAAACTTAAAAATGTTTAGAGAATTTCATATAATTTTTATAGGTGATTTCTCTGAATGTTTTCAGTCATGTAATATAATCTACAGTCATGTAATATAATGTTTCACAAGGCTTGACTACTCAGGGATTTCTGAATGGATGAGATTCTTTCCCAAAGTAGGTGAGGCTGGAAGTAGTAGGAATAATTTAAGAAGGAAGTGTTAGCCTCGATCCACATTACAGTGCCGATATCGGTACGCTCTCGCTCCAGTCTTGCTCCGGTAAAATCTAATTGTGTTTATATCGCAGTGCTGGTACCATGCTGGTACCTATATTTTATGTTCCCCATTCACATTATAATGTTGCTTTCGATACGTTCCCAATTCGGTCTCAATTCGATAAAAATATATTTTCATAATAACTTACAAATGGAGTGGAGTTGAATCAAAAAAATATTCACACTGTTGATAGAAATCTGATATAGCTTCGATATCGTTACGATAAAATATTACCTCAGGGGTATTGGTATTGGAGCGGGATTAGACCGCGACTAATATCGCACTTGGATCGAAGCGATGATGTAAATACATTCATTGTTCCTATTGTAAGAATATTTTATCGAACTGAGAGCGTAGGTACCGATACTGTACCGAGAGCGACACGACAGTATGGATCGGGGCTTATGTAGACTTCAAAATGATAGGCTTATCTGGAACTGCTTAAACAATGTGATTACTGGCACACTTACTCCAGATTGATTAGTTGACAATTTCGCGGCTACTGAGGTTTTCCTCGAAAACTGTGCAACATAGAAATTAGGCATAATGTTAGCTCTCGATGTCCCGTACGTATGTTGCCATTCAAGGATTAGAATAAAAAATTTGGATTAAAAATGAGGAAGGTCATTTTGGTCTAAAAAAAAAATTTTAGTTAATATACAGTGTAAGATATTATTTGAAAGAACTATCTCTAAGGGTTCTAAAAGTATTTTCTTTATAATCTTTGATCAAATGGTCTTAACAATATAGCTCAAAATTGTCATCCCGCTCCCTGATCTTCTAGGTTTCTAAAGCAAAATTTTTTATTTTAATAAGGTTAATAGATATTGAGTTATAGGTTACCGAAAAACTAAACTTTGCGACAACATAATAGTTGTGTCACTGTTCACTGACTGTTCAGACTGTTCACTGTACGAAACACTTATTGTGCGAGTTCAACTCGCTCTTAGCCGATATTTTACTGCTATAATTCTTGTTTTTAAATATAAATATTTAAAAATAACTTTTTTTATATTGGTTAGGAGTGCAACAGCTAAGGTCATATGCACCGTTTTGGCGAAGTACTATAGTTTTTGATTGTAGTATTATGTTTATTGTAAATGAAGTGAAAGTAGGGGAGAAGTGGTATGAAAGGGACACGTATTGAAAGGGACAATTCAAATTACGCCCTAAATAGAAATCGCGCCAAATCAAAAGTATTTGTGTTGTGTGGCAGCACCGATGCAGATATGTTTGTTCCTGACTCTAAGCTACTGTCATTTCAAACATAGTAATGCTATGCTTGTAAATTTTTTACGTTCCAAAGTAATTTTTTTAAAATTTTTCGGAACGTTTTGTGATATATTGTAAGTATTTTTTGAAATATTTGTAATTATATACAATTAGTTATCCTTTCAACTAGTGGAAATCAACAGATCAGATATCTTTTAAATAAAATTGTAGCTCTAAAGGTTAAATTTTTAATTTGGGTGTGATATTTATGAAAGGGACAGAGCAAACAAGTTATGAAAGGGACTACCTTTAAGACTAGTGATTTCGAATTAGTTTTATTTGAATATCCACATGTCCACAATTGTTTCTTTATTATCGTGTTTTCTTAGTGTTAATATTTAATTATTTTAAACTTTCTTCTTGTTTAAAAATTTCGAACAAAAATAATCAAACGAAAAACCATAATCTTAATTATCGATTACTAAAACCACGCAATTAATAATAATCGATTACTGAAATCATTTGGTTATTTCCATTATTGAATCAAATTTATTAATATGTAAGTTCAGTAAGATAACCTGTGCAATAGTATGAACCGTATGTCTTATGTACATAAGGTGGAAATTTGAACAACATGAATGATATTTATTATTGTCAATAATAAATATTTCAAAAATTATCATGTCCCTTTCAATACAGTCTATTGATGAAACGGACAAAATGCACTTTTTTAAAAACTGAGAAAAATTACAACTAATAACAATGAAATGTTTATTATTGGATTTTATTTTAGGAGTAAGATAAATGAAGTTTCTAATTCCGTTCGTAAATATTTAATTTGTCATCTCGTTTATTTACTAGAAAACTTAAAAAAAAAACGTCCCTTTTATGCCACTTCTCCCCTATTATGATTGATATAGGATGATAGATCTCACCCGGGTAGGATGGGAACTCACTAGCTACCAGACAAGAAGCGGAGTTGCTAACCACCAGACCAACTCGGGGTCAAAAATAACTTTTCGATTTCTAACTATATATTTTTTTATTACTCATGCGGGAGAAGTACTAACTTGGCGCACACATTTCTGAACGCAAAATACCTGTTTGCCCACTGTACTCTTCCCGCATACTTTTTTGCGTGTGGAAAGTAGCTTTCCATACCCAAATTGACAATAAAACACGCAAAGCCGCCTCTTAATGTTTCATTTAATATTTCATAATTATTTGTATAGAAACCACCAACAAAGTAATTTAAACGATAATTAATTCAGAAAAAAAAGACGAACACTTAAAAAAATTATTTTAAAAAGTAATAAAAAATCAAAAATAGTGACAATAATAGAAAAAAGTATATAAAAATCGTAATAAAAAATAGTATGTGCAACTCTTGCGGGATTGTCGATTGCAATCGACAATTTCCCGCACTTATTGCACAATATACTGTATTACTTTTCACGTATACAAATTTTTTTCACACCCCACATCTAAACGCACTGCCCGATAGCTTAGTAATTAAATAATAACTGCTTAAACGGAACAGGTTTCTTTCACGACATTATTTTCAATAAATATGTAAATTTCGACAGCGTGTTGATAGAATATACGTTCGGGTCCCGTAAGTATTATTTATTGATTCTCGGAAAAAAGTATCTGGAAACCGAAAAGAATGATACGAGGGAAATAAAAATCGGTCGACCGTATCCCGCCGAATATAATCTAGAATCGAAAAAAAATCTAGAGAATAAACGTTTATTTCCCATATTTTGACATATTTTCATTCAATAAATCAAGATCGAGGAAACGAAAAGGTAACGATATGGAAAAAATAACTGGAAGAACGAATGCATGCATCGTGTCGCGATACTGTACTGTTATACAAGTCAAATAATGTGGGCTAAGGTAGAGAAAGGTGTTCTATTATAAATCTGTCTACACATTTCATTTGCGAAAAGGTAATTTTCTTTCTAAGAAACTGTTTAAAAAAAATTATTTAATAGAAATTGAAATATCTGTTTGCACAAATAACATGTTATTGTTATGTCTTAATAACAGTAATTTAATCTGATTTTTTTATTTGAATATATTTTTGAGCTGAAGGAAACAAGAAAGAAAAATATTTAATATTCAATATGGTCGGTTCACACGAGCAACTACTAATGATTAGTATTAAGTATTGGTTGACAGATATTAAGTGCAAAATTTTGATAAAGGACCTTAAAGAACAGTGATTGCAAAATCTTCAAAATAATCCTCATTTTCAACTTGTTTGAATTAAATTATTGATATACAATTTTTTAATTTTTTTGGAAAATTGCATTCTATTGTCTGCACTGAAATTTATGAATTACTGTGATGAATAGTTCCTAAGCGTTTGATTTTCACTAACGTAATTATTGCCGTTCAACGTACAGGTGTGAAAATTGTCTACCATTGACAAACACTGAATCAAGTTTGAAATTGCCAAAATCATAGAATTATAAGAATATGAGAATGAGAAATTATAACCATGGGAAGGTAAAACGATTAAAACGCTTTAGTGTATCTTAATTTCGTTCTTAGTACACACAAAGTTAGTGATTCACTTCATAAATTCAATTTCGTCGTTTTTATCTTATTCACAAACACAAAAATATCCTTTTTTGTCTGGCACATACGTACTTATTCATTCCGATTCTTTTCTAATTTGAAATTTCCTTCTGGATTATAATTTATAATCGTTATTCACGAAATACAAAGAAAAAGTAACAACATAAATAATACAGAGTGCTTGAGTGATGCACATTTTTGCCGTAATTAGAAGAATTCGATACCGTGTTTATATACCAGTGGTTTCAAAGTGTGTTCTGCGAGTAGTCGTCAAGTGTTCCGCGAAAAAAAAATTTGTAATGGCGTCCCCGGAATGTTTCTAGTCTTTTTAATTTTTTCGCTTGTCTTGTGATTTTCTAAGTCCAATTTCTTAATTCTTAATTCTTGAATAATAAACAAATATTTTACTTCACAAAAATACCACTTTTATTTTGAAACTGTGGCAATATTGTTTCTAACCATATTTACAAATATGGAATAGGTACCATAAAGTAACGCTCAAATCTATTAATATCTTAATTCTTGATTATAATCTTAATTTTTTGTACTCGTTTTTTATTTGTTAAATTGTCT
Source organism: Brachynemurus nebulosus (assembly GCA_035578155.1). NCBI lineage: Eukaryota > Metazoa > Arthropoda > Insecta > Neuroptera > Myrmeleontidae > Brachynemurus > Brachynemurus nebulosus. Next base: position 27,856,090 of record JAPWDM010000003.1, read on the forward strand.
TATTAGACTCGAGTTAGGTTTGTATGTTTTCTGAAAATCCAAATTTGTTGCCTAGAATCAATTAATCTCAGACAAATCTCAATCTAGTTTGACTGCTGTGTTTTTTCCAATTAAGGGGAGGTTTACTTGAGAGTCGTTAAAAAAAAATCGATTTTTTTTTTTGCAGAAATTGGTAGCTAATTATGTGTACAATATGTTCCCAAAGTGATTTTGCTGAAAGGAATTTAAGGGAAGGTTTACTTGAGATTTGATAAAAAAAAATCGATTTTTTTTGCCGAAATTGATAGCAAATTGTGTGTAGAATATGTTCCCAAAGTGATTTTACTGAAAATAATTTAAAAACAAGATTCTTGCACATTAACCGAATCCAGCTTTCTATTAAAAAAAAATTCAAAAAACGTAGTTCACGCAATAATGAGTATTAAATATAAAATTTTGAAAATACGTTTCTTTATATATATTTTATAATGTCTCGGAACTACATTGTTGGAACTAGTGGACACGATAACTCAAAAACTATTCAATGGATCCTTTCTTTAAATTTTTTTATTTTAAAGATAATTCAATTTTTCGGCACCTCTATCTAAGTTCGATACACTTTCAATATTTTTTTAGCGAATTTCCAAAACTGGAAATTCAGCTTTTACGCCAGGTGTCATGGTGCGACCTAAGCCCGAGACCATATCAGAAATATGTTTTGAGATCCCTAGAATACGAAAATGATATTCACTAAAATTTATATATATATATATATATATATATATATATATATATATATATATATATATATATATATATATATATATATATATATGTATCCGCGCGATAACTCTCGAACGAAACGTTTAATGCTTATGAAATTTTGTGTGCGAATTCGATTTTCCAAATCGTTGGATGAGTTCGTTAGCCAGACACGTCGGATGCCCAGAAGTAGGTTTTCCGGGCGTTTTTTGTCAACAAAATGAGTTTTTTGCCAGAATTAAGCAATTTTTCAAATTTTTTTTTACACTAAGCCATTGTAAAAGGTAAAATGCATAAAAAATGTTTTTACACCGTTGCTCTAAATTACTTACTTTTCGAGAAAAACTAGGAAATATGTCGTTCTCCATTTCACTCGCACTCGCATTCTTTTTTTTTCTGTCTCATTTTTTGCGAGCTAAATTCGAAAAAAACCGCTTTATAAGTAGCGTGTCATGATTTTTTTAATCCAATTTAATGATTCGGCTATATTCTATTTCTCTGTCAGTTAAATGTTTTTATAATGTATCTCTGTTCCATTTTTTTTTACAAAAAAAATCCCGACGATATCTGTTATGTGATATGATCAGAATTTAGATTATATTTACACCTTCCTAAAATTAATAAGAGTTTGCTTCAATCGTATAAAAATTACGTTAAATCATATTCAAACAATAATATTTTTACGTAATTTTCTATCCAATTGACAATACAGTTATGATTAGAATTGTATAATCAGAGCATTCTAATATTAAATAATTTTGCACATTCAATTTTTTTTTTTTAACAAAGAAAAATTTTTTTAAATTTGACACATTCTTTTATGAAATTTCGATTAAGAAATATTAAAAAATTTTAAAGTGAATCATTTAAAAAGAGTTAAAAATAAATTAAAAAGGAAACATTTCTCTATTTTAACATATTTGTAAAGAAAATTTTACAGTTTACTTACAGTTTTTTGAAAAAATGTAATAACATTTTTACATACAATAAAGATTATATTTGAACGGTAGGAAATCCACAAATTTTTTTTTATTTCTTTAATTAATTATTAAATTTGGTTTTAGAAGAAAATCTTCGTCTAATTCGTTCCAAGCCGAAAGTATAGCCACTAATAAGGACATTCCACTGTTAAAATAAATGGAAAATATATTGAAATTTATTTAATGAAAGCCATTCATACACATTTTTAAAATATCCTTTTGAATTATATAACAAATAAAATCTGTGTAAAAAAATCTAATTGACGTGTTTTTTCTCAATTTGCTAATATTAAGTAAGGCTCGTTAATTAGGGAGTGATTGTGTCAAAATTTTAATATAAAATATGGTAATTTTAACCCTCTTTAAAAGAACATTTCGATTTTAACAATAAAAAAATTTTAAAAAGTGTTTTCGTTTTTCCCGGATTACCAAAAACTGTTCATAGGCATATCTGTGACTAAAGTTGCCTCCCTTTCTTAAGAAAATAAAGTATTTTTAAAATTTTGTGCAAAAGAATAAAACACAATTAACGAAAAAAAAGTACGCGTTTCCATATTTTTAAGATTTTGTAGTACAAGAAAATCCTTATAAATTCATCATATCTGTTATTGCATTTACTAGCTTTTACGCAATTTAATAAACAGTATCGTTTTGATTTTTTAAATTCATTTAATAGGCTATTGACTATGTAGTTGAATAAGGAACTAATTCGTAACAGGTGTTTTATTGTTTCATATGTTCAATTGTACCCCAAAGATGATAAATTCACAAAGTGCTATTAAATTTAGGCATGCGTTTTTACGAACGGCGTAAACGTATCGACGCTTACGTTTTTTAACTATAACTCAAAAACTATGCATTTGTCGTAAATACACATCATATGATTTTTTGTACAGAATTAAATTTCCTATCGAAATCGCACTTTATGAACTCAAAAAACTTTTTTCTCAACAAAATAAGTCAAAAAAACTATTTAAAGAAAAGCTCAATTTTTCAATTTTTTCTTTTTTTTTAAATTTTTGAGTAATACTTTTTTCTGAGTGAATTTAGGTATAGGGATTGGTTCACAAAAAAGAAAGCTGATGTAATTCCCGTCAGAATGGTGACAGATAAAACTATTTTCGATAACAACCGGCTGAGACACAGTCGTTCAAAGTTACCTACTTTTTTACAATTTTATTACTTTTGACTTTTATACCATGTTATTTGTAATTTTTACACGCAAAAATTATTTTTATTGAGTACAAAAATTATTTCTGCTTTATCAGAGGTAACGATAAAATTCTTTGCTAAAAATTTTGATATTCATATGATCTTAGGTATAAAAAGAAACTTTAGTATTGTACTAAATTACAGTTCTATTTTTTAAAAAAAATTAAATATATCTATTATATTTCTCCCATAATGTTTTCAAATTCAATATCAATATCTTCATCAACATCGTTTTGGACATCTCCTTCTGTAATTTCTGGATCATCCGCATTTTCACAATTTTCTGGAACATCCACATTTTCGCAAATAAATTCTTTGCAGCTAATTCCTAATTTTCTACAGCTGCAATTTCCGTGACAACCTTTTATACACCCGCAACCTATTTGTTCCAGTAAATTCTGCAGTGCAGGAGGTTTTGTTGTTTTAATTGGCACTAATCCATTTTTAGATTTTTGCAAACCCCACTCAAATGGATTTAAAATATTTCCTTCCCACTGTTGAATTTGGTGGTACGTCCTTAAACCGTGATAATTAGTGGCATCAGAAGTTAATGAGAAATTGGTTAGAGAAAATTTGCTTTTTGATAATTTTTGAAAAAGTTGTAACCGAGAACTACCTAAACTGTTGGCCTTAATGCCATAAAGAGAAATTACGATTTAATTCTATTACGTAAATTGTGGCTGTAGAAAATTATAGGAATTAGCTGCTCCATGTTCTGCAAAGAATGTATGGGCCTAAATTGTGAAAATGCGGATGTTCCAGAAATGACAGAAGAGAATGTCCAAAACGATGTTGATGAAGATATTGATATTGAATTTGAAAACATTATGAGAGAAATATAATAGGTACATGTAACTTTTAAAAAAAATTAGAACTATAATTTAGTACAATATTAAAGTTATTTTTTATACCTAAGATCATATGAATATCAAAATTTTATCGTTACCACTTTTATCGTTACCTCTGGTAAAGAAGAAATAATTTTTGTACTCAATAAAAATAATTTTTTTGTGTAAAAATTACAAATAATATGGTATAAAAGTCAAAAGAAATAAAATTCTAAAAAAAAGGTAAATTTGAACGACTGTATCTCAGCCGGTTTTTATCGAAAATATTTTTATCGGTCACCATTCTGACGGGAATTACATCAGCTTTCTTTTTTGTGAACCAATCCCTATACCTAAATTCACTCAGAAAAAAGTACTACTCAAAAATTTAAAAAAAAAAGAAAAATTGAAAAATTTGAGCTTTTTTTTAAATAATTGTTTTGACTTATTTTGTTGAGAAAAAAGCTTTTTGAGTTCATAAGGTGCCATTTCGATGGGAAATTTAATTCTCTACAAAAACTCATATTATGTGCATTTACGAAAAATGCATAGTCTTTGAGTTATAGTTAAAACACGTAAGCGTCGATAAGTTTACGCCGTTCGTAAAAACGCACGCCTAAATTTAATAGCACATTGTGAATTTATCATCTTTGGGGTACAACTGAACATATGATACAATAAAACACCTGTTACAAATTAGTTCCTTTTCCCCCTGTTTTTTTGTACATAGTCAATAGCCTATAAGACATTTATTGTTAGTGAGACATATTTGAATTATTTTCCTAACTAATAAATTAAATTCTGTAGACTGATGTTTTTGTAGATAAAAAAAATTCTAGGTAACGTCTGTATGAGACAAAAGTCTGAAAATGGACGTAGAATCTCACTGTTATTAATTATTATGTCTTAGTCTTTTGAAAAATTATTTTTTGAACTAAAATAAGAATAGGAGGAATATAAACTTAGGGGTAAACGACAGGAGTATATAAACTTTATTTTAGATTCTACGTTTATTTTTACAGAAAATCATCAAGTACCTATTATTTCTTTTTTGAATGTATAAATACAAAAAGTTCGAAATTATTTTATATTAGAATTTCAATTTTGGTCGACCCTACGGGTTGTCCCCATTTACTCTTTTCTCGTCTCTTTTGACCCCAATTTTTCATAGAGAAGAAATTATACGATTTTTGTTAATTTTTCAAAAACCACCGATATTTTTAAATTTTTTTGGATACTGCTGATAAAGTGACCATCTTCGCGTAAATTTTTAATATATTAAAGATTAGGTACTCATAAAATAAATACAAAAAAATACGGTGTGAAGTCTGAATGCGTACCTATTCATCCTTGTCTACGGTAGCACATTTTTTATTGACATAAATATTAGAAACGCAGGAAAAGAGACCAGGAATCAACATAGAAGTGGATTATGGTACGATATATTTTCTGAAAAAAGTGCTTAGGACCAAAGTTATAGAGTTCAAAGTGATGCACTTGATGATGACTTTGAAGTTGACCTTGAGGTCAATTTCCAAAGTCATTTGAAAATCATTTAATATTTTTCAAAAGGAGTAGTTTACTTTTCATCCCTAAATGGTTCAAAGTATATTCGAACGAATTTCACATGCAAGATAGAAAATAAGTGATCAAGAAGTAATTTTGAAAAATACTTGCTCAATCGCAATCGGAAAAATAATAGTTAATCATATGTTGAATTGAATTCCTAATATGATAACTATAGAGTAGCAATAAAAATTTTAAAAAATTTTGAAAATTTCTAATATAGCATAAAGTTAATGTTTAACTTACAATTGGAGTGATATTAAATCTTTTCTTAACTTTACTTCTAAAATTACTTACAAAAATGTTTTCTTCTAATTTTTTCTATAAATTTGCGCCTATTTTTCCATTTCGTCAGGTTTTTATTTTTTTTATTTTAGAAAAATAACGCAACAAATCAATTTTGAAGATAGATTGAGTCAATACATGAAATTACTGCTTATAGGTACAGGATATGGTCAAAGTTCGGCAATGGCTAATCATTTTCAACTGACCTTGAAAATCGATTTCAGGGTCACTATCAAGTGCATCGCTTTAAATTCTACAAATTTCGTACTCAGCCCTTTTTTCAGAAAATATGTCGTTTCAAAAATATTTAGCTATAACTGTTTTCATCTACAGAGGTTGAATGGTGTTTTCTACCCCTAAAAAGCGTATTTAGCCGAAATAAAAAAACACGTATTTAATATTTTTCGCTGTTTAATAAGTATGTTAAGTTTCAATTCAAATTGGCAAGTATTAGTTGGGTAGTGTTATTTGTCAGAATGTTTTGCCGATCTAGTTTTTTCAATATTTCTTTGCTCGTTTTCAGAATTTGTATTTTAATTTCTACGGACAAATAACTCATTCTTTTCTTCGATTTTAGTAACTTTTATTTGCTGATGTTGACCATTAATTGATCGAAACATATCAAATATTTTTCAATGATTTTTTTAGCGAATGTCGAAAATTTTGAAAATTTTTTCACCGTTAGTAAGTTAAAGTATTTGAATTCATTAAGTAATTAAATGATGTCCACAAGAACCTTACGAACTACCATAAGTTATATGAGATCCCTAGGACCCGTTTTTTACTGTTAGGATAAACTTTTTACTAAAATTATTTTAGATGAATAAAGGTTATGTTGTATGATTTCCGCCAGGGTTTACTGTTCCCATTATTGTAAAAAATAAACTAACCGACCGATTTTGAAAATTTTTTCACTGTTAGAGAACTAAATTATTTTAGATGGATACAACTATGCTGCACAAAGTCCGTTCGGGTTCTTGGGTTCCAAAAATATCAAAACTAATTACCCAGCCGATTTTAAAAAATCTTTTACTCTTAGAAAGCTAAACTATTTTAAATAGGTACAGTTCTTAGATGAGATCCGCCAGTCCCCAAAATTTGGAAATTCGCTATGTTATGCAGATGCTGCGACAGGGGTATTTTATTTTTAAATTTAAAGAGCGAAAAATAAGACAAAAATCGTAATCAAAAGTTCAAACATCCGCTATTTTGTTTTCTTTCAGCAATTTATTGATATTATAGGTAGAGGTGCCGGTACTCTTCATATATTTTATAAATCTTTTTTGTTTTTGGATTTCGGTGGTTTATTACCGGCGCTAGGATGTCCACCAACAAGGCATTGGATTTTCGGATCGTCACACTGCACTATCTATAAAATGGACACTTTTTTATATTTTTCACTGAAAAATTTTTTTGTGTAGTTTAATACTTAATAAATATGTGCACAAAATTTGAAATTGATATTTACTTCTGTTCCTGAGAAAAAAATTCTAGAAAAACACATAATTTTTAAGGACTCTCGAGTAAACCTCCCCTTAACAGTTTCTTTTGCCTTTGCCTTTCGATTGTTTAAATCGCTAACAAATTTTCGCCATCTAAGCGTAAATTTCTTCAAAAACCGTCGTATTATTTAATTGTTTTCGATACAGTTACTCGTATTAGAACCTTTAAACGAGCACCCTGTCAATACCTAAAACTTTAACTTGAAAATGACGTCGAAAACACGTTCTTTTCTTTATTAATGTTTGAGATAAAATTTCATCAAATAAATATTTCAACACCAAAAAAATTTCTACGTCAGTTCTACTTCAAACAACATCCCGTATAAATATATGCAAATTTTGTAAAGATTTAAATATAATATTTCATGTTTTGCCTTTGAACGTCGGCACTTGTCGACAGAAGGTATATTTTAAAATTAATTTTGAATTTTAATATGCTGAATAATTCCTTTGGATTTTATTTTGCTCTGTTTATTTATTTATTTAATATTGTGTTCAAGATTTTGTTTTTTGAATTTTTGTAACAAATTTTTTACTGTAAACGGAAAACGGAAGATGGTGGTTGGAATAAATTAATTTTTCCTCATTAATATTTATTTTCAGTTGTAATATTTTATCACTTTGTCACTTCATTATTTTTGGTTCATAAACCACTTATTTTTATAGTCATTTGCTTTGTACTTAAGGCAACATCTTTATTTACCTGTTTGTTGAAATGAGTTCTGCTAATAAAATATGGATTCATCAAAACCGCACGAAATGTTGTTTTGTCGTGTGTGCAGAACAATTTTACTAAGGAAACTCAAATCGAAATTTTTAACTTGCACTGATACAGTCATTCGAGTCAGTTTTTTTGGTCGAATTTCTTTTTAAATGAAAACTTTTATAACGATGCTAATTGTGTGTAACACTGTAATGAAATCTGTAGTGAAAGAATGAAACTGAAATCTGTAATGAGAGGTTGTAATGTAATCTATAATGGTCGAGAGTGCAAACGGTAATGCTTTGACTGTTATAAAATTTGCTATGGTTGTAAGGTGAGACAAACGTTAGTGGTTAGTTGATCTTTGCTAAATAATAATATTCATTTATATTATTCATATTATTTAATTGATCCACCATATTCTTGATGTCTTATTTATTATCATTTACACTTGCATTAGATTAAACTCGGTTTATATAGTAATATAGCAACAGCGTATCACTACTGAGTAGTGATGTCGGATGATTAATCGATTAATCGATTTAGTCGACTAATTTTAATTACATTTAGTCAGTTTTTAGTCGACTGTTATGCCCTCGACTAATTGACTAAAATGATTAATTTTTTTTTTAAACGACTATAAAACGACTAATTTAATAATTTTTCTGTATTATTTACTGAATTTTAAAAAATGAAAAATAAAAAAACTATATATTTGTATAATTTTTCTATCTATTAATTATCTATTTGTTTAACTTTTATGTGATTGACACATTATGGTTATGTGATATTTTTCATTTGCTTAACAAAAGTCAATAATTAAAGTCAAAAGAAAACATTATTTTTGAAACAGTTACATATAGGTTACCCTATTCATAAGTTTGACTAAAAATTTAGTCGATTGGTAGACTATTTTTTGCTCGATATTTTTGACTTACGATTAATTTTGTCTGAGAAACAACTTTAGTCGATTAATCGACTAACTGCTCCTCAGCTCAACATCACTACTACTGAGATATTTTATTTATTATGAATTTTTTTGTTTTTGTTAATAATAAAAATAAATATATATTTTGCATAAGAAGAGAATTTTTGACATTAATATTTTTTTATTACTCATGCGGGAAAAGTACTAACTTGGCGCACACATTTCTGTACGCAAAAGAGCTGTTTGCCCACTGTACTCTTCCCACATACTTTTTTGCGTGCGGAAAGTAAACTGACAATACACAAATTGACAATAAAACACGCAAAGCCGCCTGTTGATTTTTCATTTAATAAATATTTCATAATTATTTCTATAGAAACCACCAACAAAGTAATTTAAACAATATTTAATTCAGAAAAAAAAGACGAACACTCAAAAATATTCTCTTAAAAAGTAATAAAAATATCAAAAATAGTAATAATAATAGAAAAAGGTATGTGAAATTCGTAATAAAAAATAGTATGTGCAACTCGTGCGGGATTATCGATTTCCTACTCAAGCGAATGAACGCACTTACTACCTTCGTGCGCTCAACTTCGCTTTCGTGGACAATCGACAATTTCCCGCACTTATTGCACAATATACTATTACTCACTAAAAAATAGAACTTTACTTTTATTATTATTACCTCGCCTTTAACTTCTGTCCTTTTTAGACCACTAAAATTCAATAAATCTATGGAAGGTAACATAAATCAAAATAAATTTCAAAATTAAATCATTTAAAATTAGATGTAATATGTAAATTCAGTGGCATCAAATATTAATATTTGTCTTAATTCAAAACCAATCTTCTAACATAAATTATTTTATGGCAGATAGACAATTCTGGTTAATTGATTCTGGTTCTAACCTTATTCTTAATCTTAAAATTCTGTTTGAAAATTATTTATTATTACTTGTTTCCCACATTTTTGTTATGGCTTTGCAGGTTTAGCATAACCACGACTCGCTTAATAAAGTCCTTCCTATAGAATATATGACATAACAAATTATTTATCAAAAACTGACTCTTGTGAAACTGCACTTGCTATCTCTTTATAGTTATAAGTTTATAACTGTAACATATTTACAGAATAGACAACTAACAGTGTTTTAATCGATTGTGATGACTGATGACTGATGACTCTGTACATATATCGTCATACCTATATAGGGGCAGCTTGTCCAAAGCGGACACTCCTCTTAACTAATAGCTCCGCTTGTACAACAATATAGCGAACATTAATGTTAAGGTGAGTATGTACCGAGAGTAAACAAACACTAATCAATTTAAATAACTTCCACTTGAACACTTGAACGATTTTTGTTGGTTTTGATTAAAAATTTTGGCGACAATTATTTCTAATCGAATTAATCGAATCACCACTTTAAAACGAGAAAAGAATAGATGTGTGTTAGCTTTTTGATTTTGAAGTTATTCTTTATTAACCCTAGGATATGCTCTTGAACAAAGCGGTAATGTAACCATTGTATTTACTTGATTTGTTTCAAGAATTTACGCGCTTAGGCTTCCTATACGAGCAAAGTGGGTTTTTATTATATTGGTTTTGTATTTTCTTTATTAAAATAAATCTCGTACAAAAAAATTTTTAAACCATGATTCATTTTGAAGTTTAATATATATTCTATCTGATAATAGAGAAACTACCTACTTATTGACGCCACAAATTGAGCTTTTATTCTTAGCTTACCCGCTTTGGGCTACCTTCCCCTACATAGTCTATTATGAGCATAGAACACTAAAAGCCAACTAATATCAAAAAAGTGTAGCTCGCTTGGAGTCATTTGTTGGTCAGTCACAGCTTAAGGCATGTAGTCAGTCGGTGTCGGTCACCGAACGCACAATGCATTGTAATGTATTGTTAGACATTGTTACGTAAATTGCACACGCTGCTCTGTCCCATAATAGGTGTTTTGTAGTTGTGTGTGTGAATACGCACACAGAAGTAAACATCAAACCAACACCACTGCAAACAGTGTGTACCTACACAACATAGTAATGCGAAGCGGGGAGGATTTTACGTCACCTGACGGCTATAGTTGGAATAGGGTAAAACAGGGATAGATGGCCGTACGGTCGAGATGGCCAACGGCTGTAGTTTTCAAATACCTCGCTTGATAGCGCTACCAACCAGTCAGTAGTAAGTCTTTGTTGCTACTGTCACGTATTGTTTGTGTCGTCTGTTTATTTAAAAAAAAAATGAGCATTTGTGATGCTTTTAGTTTTTAGTATAATAGTATATGTACCTTAAATTTATATCGTAGCTCAATATATTTATATTTTTAAGCAAGATAAACCATATTTAGTAATGGTAACGTGCATTTTAGGATTATTTAGGTTTAATTCCATACCACCACGTTCTTTTTGTTTACGTTCTCGTGGGCCATATTTGTTGACGCGTTACGGTCATTGTTTCTGCCATTTGGGAGAGATGGTCATACTATCATTGGGCTAGTTGAACGCCTATTTAATATTATTTTTATTCTAACATATTTCATTTTTTACCAAATAAATCGGGTCCTAAGTCTGGTTCCACTAAAGGCAGCTCGATAGAAGAAGATCTAAAAAATTCTATAATTAAAGAAAAAATGACTAAAAAGGTTATAGAATCTTTTGATGTCCGTAAACTTAGCCCTGCCATTTTGTCTTTTCCAAACAAAAAAGGTTGTGCTGCATTGTGCTAGACATGTGCTACCATGTGCCGTAAATAAAAAAAGTCAATTTTGAAAACTGCGATTTTTAGAGCCAAAAACAATTTTGGGTGTAAACTTAGCCCTGCCATTTTATCATTTTCAAACAAAAAAGGTTGTGCTGCATTGTGCTAGACATGTGCTACCATGTGCCGTAAATAAGAAAAAATCAATTTTGAAAATTGCGATTTTTAGAGCCAAAAACCTATTTTGGGTGTAAAGTTAGCCCCGCCATTTTGTCTTTTCCAAACAAAAAAGGTTGTGCTGCATTGTGCTATACATGTGCTACCATGTGCCGTAAATAAAAAAAGTTAATTTTGAAAACTGCGATTTTTAGAGCCAAAAACAATTTTGGGTGTAAACTTAGCCCTGCCATTTTATCATTTTTAAACAAAAAAGGTTGTGCTGCATTGTGCTAGACATGTGTTACCATGTGCCGTAAATAAGAAAAAATCAATTTTGAAAATTGCGATTTTTAGAGCCAAAAACCTATTTTGGGTGTAAAGTTAGCCCCGCCATTTTGTCTTTTCCAAACAAAAAAGTTGTGCTGCATTGTGCTAGGCATGTGCTATCATGTGCCGTAAAAGAAATTTGGAAATTTTTGAAATTAAGAAATGGAAATAAAATAATTTTAAAAAAGTTAAATTCTTAATAATTTTCTACAAAATTTTAACAATTATAAATTTGAAATTAATTGTTAAAATTTTAATAATTATCAAATTTAAAATATATAGATAAAATATATAAAGTTTTGTATTGCTAACTGTTAACTTGTATATAAAATATATTAGTTTCATTCCATTCCTACAGAAATAAATTTGTATGAATCTGGGACATATATATTAGCAGAAATAGTTGCATATTCAGGCACTTATAAAAAAAAATTCTATAGGCCACTACACAGCTTTTGTGAAAATACTGGAGCAGTGGTTTGAATTCAATGATATGTCTAAAAAAGGATCGTATCGTTGAGTTAAAGATGGAACAAGTGTATTTGCACATTTGTGTATTTATATTTAAAATAAAATTCTTTATTTAAATTCTCAAATTTGTTTCTTTATTTTCAAAAACCTGACCCTATATAACAAAGACGGAAAAAATATTTTCAAAAAATTACTTTTTTCGTATTCCAAAATGAGATTAAAAAAAATCTTTTTATACAACATGTATAACCTATAAAACTTTTTTAAATCTGGAAATTGATGGAGGTCAATATCTTTCTTAAAAAATTAAAAGTAAAACCATCCACCTGAACGCCCATCGCAGCATCCTGTATAACAGCGAATTTCCGTCTAGAAGAATTAGTTTTTCTCGAAAACTAGCTGGCACAGAATAATTGTCCAAAACTTTTTTCTGTGATTTTCCCACCCTTTCAAATGTAAAAGAATGTCGCAGAAACTTTTAACTTGAGGAAATTTTGGAAAAAAACCTATATTCTACATACGGCACATTGTAGCACACGCCTAGTATCATATAGCACAAGCTTTCTTGTTTGAAAAAAACAAAATAGCGGGGCTAACTTTACACCCAAAATTGTTTTTGGCTCTAAAAATCGCAGTTTTCAAAATTGACTTTTTTTATTTACGGCACATTGTAGCACATGTCTAGCACAATGCAGCACAACCTTTTTTGTTTGAAAATGACAAAATGGCAGGGCTAACTTTACACCCAAAATAGGTTTTTGGCTCTAAAAATCGCAATTTTCAAAATTGATTTTTTTTATTTACGGCACATGGTAGCACATGTCTAGCACAATGCAGCACAACCTTTTTTGTTTGAAAATGAAAAAATGGCAGGGCTAAGTTTACGGACATAATCCTTTGCCTATGCATGTATAATGTATATATGTATTGGGAAATACATGTAAACAAATTATTAACTTTTTAGTACAATTTCTCCTTCGTTTTGAGGGATTTTAAGGGCTAGTTTTCTATCATTTTGGTATATGGCCATCTAACCCCTATATACGGGTGAGATGGCCAAGTGTCACCTAATCATGAAAAGTTCATTATTTTTTTAAACTAAGATTTTACTTTATTAAGGAACTCGTATTTTGGTTCACATATGCATGAAGCAGTTTCTATAAATTTGCCAGATTTTTATAGCCATAATTGGCTCCGCTATTGGCTTTTGAAAAAGTCATGGTCATCTATCCCTGTTTTAACCTACCTCTTATTATATATTAGTTTGACCCGTTGATAGTGAGTTATTAATGATATAAATAACTGATGTGACAGTTGTTTTATACAAATGACCTACTTAAAAGATTGAAAATATATTCGCCACTATTCTCGGAATTGACACACGGGCTATTTCGTTCATTTTAGAGATAAACATAAAGGCGCATCTAGACTTAAATTATATAAACTAACAATGACGAATTTTGATAACAAAATATATGTATAATTTACCATATGTGATATATATATATATATATATATATATATATATATATATATATATATATATATATATATATATATATATATTTGAAATAGTAGGTACTTCCTTTTCTTATACCGTCCATTTTGAAAAAATTGTTATTTTCGATATCGAAACTACATCTTGAGAGTCGCAATGTATTTGGAATGCCTATAACTTGCTTCGCTTAACCCTTTGAATATTTTTTGTTGTGACGCATCGTTTACGAAATATTTACGATCAAAAATTTACAATGATTAACTTCAACTTGGATATTTCACTATACACTGATTCTTCAGCGATTTCATCTCCAACTTCTGAGGCACTAGAATTAACCTACCCCTGTACTTGGAGTATAACAGCTATAAAAATTAATGTTAATGATTTTTTAATGCTAACAGTAATAATGTAATTTCATAGTTGTATTTTATTGTTACAAATAAAATTTTCGGTGTAATGTACATAGGTATATATTGCAAAATTAAAGATTAATTTTCAATTATAAATTATTTACATTGTGACAATTGACATTTATATATTATATTATTAATTTCTATAATATTTTAAACTCACTTTAAAAAAAAATTACTGGATGGACTCGGCATCGAACCCGTGACCTCAGGACACGAAGCAACTTTTCTAGCCACTAAGCTATCTCGGCTCTGACTGAACATCATATTAAATTCGCATAAAAGACTTTAAAAAAAATTTCAAAACTTTAAGGGCATTGTTTTCGAAAATCGCTGACTAGTGCGTTTTACTATTTTACTAGGTTCACACCCTAAAGGTATGCTATTAATATTCCAAGCTTCATCCAAAAGTGAATTTCCCAACCCGAAACCTCTCCTTTTTTATCAAAATCAAAATCAAAGTTTTATTAAAATCGATAGGTCCGACCTCCGGGCCTAGTTTTACTTGTAAGTCGACAGCTGATTTCCCATACAAATATAAAATGCCTTGTATTTATCTACAGCGGGGTTCACTAAAGGGGAAGTGGCGGCAGGGTTAGACCGCCTCGGATAACACTAGGCAGAGGAGCCCGAATTCGAAAAACAAACCGGAAGCCATTTAAAATTTTTTCTTCAACAAGGCAATAAAAAGTAAAGTCCGACATTACAAGCCACCCTGAGTCTTCGAGGTGTTAGTCCGTTGCTGCTTATCTATACAACTAGCTATTTATTTATTTATACAAATAATTCTTGTAACATTTTTAATAAAGCAGAAAGTTTTTATTAAAATTTCTACATTAAGGTAAAGAAAAGTTTCACTAAAAATTTTATTTAAAACAAGCGTAAGTAAATATTTTAACGGAATCCGTAAATTAATTACAAGAATTTATACAGAATAAATACATAAATGAAACTTAATGAAAACATTGTATATTTGCAACTATGTATTTGTCTTACAAGTGAATGAAAAAGACATTTAATTAGTTCACTATATGAGCTACAAACACAATATTGGCGGTGAAAAGTAAGTCATACTTTTTATTGCAATTTGTTTTAGTCAGTCAAAGAACACTTTACAACCAGACCATCAAATATTTATTTTATAGAAACTTATAATTTATATGTCTACAATTATTAATCTATCATATTCAGGAACAAAATATATAATAAAAATACCTTCACACAATTATTACTTTGCACTTGATGATTTGAGGTATACAGAAGAAAACGGAACTGATGTATATGATACTGTTGAATGTCCGATAGTAGTGAATGTTAAGATGTACCGGTGTAAACCGACGATCACCAACTTCAATGGTGTAAGTCCTAAATTTTTTAATTAATCTTTTTGAATAGGACATGTAGGTACCGATGGGTGTTAACATTTTATTACCCACGTTTTCGGCATCCGAAAATAATCACAGCATTACACATTATATGTGCGATGTTACCACAAACAAGTATTTGTGTACTCACACAAATACCAACACACGGTACTCTTTGTGTGTTGATTTCTATAAGCATTTTTAGAATAAACAAAACACTTAAAAATATTTATAAGTATTAGTATTTCCTGTTATTGATTTTGTTGGGAAATAGGCTTTCTTTGTAAAATAATATAACAACAACAATTACTTTTTATATAAATTTATTATATTTCTTTAATTGCACCCGGAAGGTTTGTCCTTTCTATACGCTGTCTCTTAATCGACTACATCTACTTAATTTTCTAATAACTTATTTATATTAATTTTTAATAGAATATTTTGGGTAGTGTTTATATCAACAAAGTTAATAATCTATCTTCTCATATGTTTTGCTTACACATATGTAATAATTTTATTCAAGTATCATCTCATTCACGTATCCTAAATATTATGACTACGACAATAATATATACCATAAAACATCTTAAAAAAACAAACAAGGGTTAATGTTATATTTTAGAACTATATAAGATTAATTTTTGTAAAGTTGAATGACCTGAAACTCAACACGCCCCCTCAAAAATTAATCTTACAAGCCCAAATCTTACATATAGTATTAAGTTTACATAATATCTATGCATAATTTATGCTATCACTTAATTAATATTAAAGGATACACCTTCCTGGTGCATTCTGGGAGTATATACATATGGTCCAACATTTGTTGCAATGGATTAGGAAAAACCCAGAAAAACCTAATCAGACCATTGAACTTAATTTATAAATAAAACATATTACAGTAATAATGATTCTTTCATTTTAGACCCATTGCAGTCCTGAAGTCAATGAATCTGGCTGCTGGCAATGGCTTTGTCAACGCATCCGCTATTTGACTACCTGTAGGAATATAATTTAATTTTATTATATTTTTCTCAACCTGTTCTCTCGAAAAATGATATTTAATGTCAATATGTTTAGATCTTTTGTGACTTGTAGGATTGCTTGCAATACTAATGCATCCATTATTATCCTCGTTAATTATTATTGGTTCTATTATATCAAACTTTATGCTGGTCATTAAAGATTTTAACCATAAAGCCTCTCTAACAGCCTCAAAAAGGGCCGTATATTCAGCCTCTGTGGATGATGCTGCCACAGATGCCTGTCTTTTTGTATTCCAGCAAATAGTACAATTATCAAATAATTTAAATAAATATCCGGTAGTACTTTTTCTATCGTTCTCATTACTACCCCAATCAGAATCAACAAATCCAATTAAAATATTTTTATATTCATTTCTTTCATATGTTAATTTAATGTTTATTGTACCTTTTAAATATCGCATGACTCTTTTTAAACATTTCCATAGCTCTTCATTATTTTTATTTGTATATCTACTTAACAAATTTACACTAAAACTTAAATCTGGTCTTGTACATACCATTAAATACATCAAGCTTCCTATCAAATTTCTACATGGTGCATCATATTTTTTATCGGAATTTAAATTTGCGTAATTCAATCTACTTTCTGTTGGAGTACTTACAGGATTGCAATCAAACATTTTAAATTTATTAAGAACTGTTTTTATATACGCACTTTGATCTAATGTTACTTTATTATTATCTCTTGTAACTTTAATACCTAAAAATAATTTAATATCTTGTAAATCAACCATTAAAAATTGATTCATTAAATAATTTTTAAAACCTTTCATTGTATCAGCATTAGCAGTCACTATTACAAGATCATCAACATAGAGAACAACATAGATATTCCTCAAAATATCTTTTCTATCTAATACATAAATACATCTATCAACTGGTGAATTTTGGAAACCCTTTTCTTTCAAAGTATTTTCAAACTTTTCAAACCAACATCTTGCTGCTTGTTTCAGACCGTACAAGGCTTTATTTAATTTACAGACCTTGTTATTTTCACATTTTATACCCTCAGGTATTTTCATAAAAATTTCTTCTTTCAATTCACCATTTAAGAATGCTGTTTTAACATCCATATGATGTATTAACAAATTATTTTGATTTGCAAATGCTATCATAAATCTAAAACTTGAAATTCTAGCTACAGGTGCAAATGTTTCATTATAATCTATCAAATATTCTTGGCTAAAACCTTTTGCAACAAGACGTGCCTTGTATCATATAGGATTTCCAAATTCATCATTTTTCATCGTAAACACCCATTTACAATCTACAATATTCTTATTTTCTGGTCTATCTACTAATGTCCATGTATCATTTTTTTATTAGTGAATCTATTTCTTCTTTTATCGCATTCTCCCATTTTTGTCTATCTTCTCTAGTTTTAATTTCATCATATGAAGTTGGAATTTTGCACTTTATTGACTGCGCACACAGTATATACTCATCCGCAACATTACTTTCATTATAATTAATTGGGGGTTTAGTTTTAATTCTATCACTCCTTCTTGGTTCAATTAAACTGCGTTTATTACTGGATGATGATGGCAGACTATTTTGTATTGAAATTCTGTCATTATCAGAATTTTGCAAATTCTCAGATTTTTCAAGCTCTATTATTGATTTTGAATTTAAATCAGTAACATCAATTTTATTTGTAGAGCTTTCTAGATTGATTGTATCTGATTTATCAACATCAGATTTTTGAGACTCTACTGATTTCGACTTTCTGTCATACAGATCAGTTTTTCTGAAGTTACATGAATTAATTTCTTCAGTTTCAATTTTTGGTCTGGTTACCAAAAATTAGTCTCATCTACAATCACATCCCTTACTACTGCATATTTTCCATTTTCTACATCCCAAACTCTATAACCGTTTGGTTCATACCCTACTAGTATTCCTTTCCATGATTTCTCGTCAAATTTTGTTTTACTAGTTTTATTATGAACAAAAACAGTAGCTCCAAATACCTTCAGATATTTTATTTGTGGCTTTTTATTATGCCACATTTCATATGGTGTTTTTGATTCTTTTAAAGCTTTACTTGGGGTTATATTTATCAAATAGGTAGCTGTAAGAACAGCATCACCCCAAAAACTTTTACTTAAATCAGCACCAATTAACATAGCTCGAGCCTTTTCTGTTATTGTTCTTACCATTCGTTCCGAAACACCATTTAGTTGTGGCGTCCTAGGAACTGTTAAGTGATAAGTAATACCCTTTTCAATACAATAATCGATAAATATTCTCTGCCATTATCGCAGTATAAATTAATTATTTTTAAATTAAAACGAGCTTCACTTTTCGCAACAAAATCTTTAAACATTGAAAATACATCTGATTTATATGATATTACATATGAAACACAATAATGTGTATATTCATCTACAAACAAAACAAAATAATTTCCATTACTTATTGTAGAAGGAGTAATAGGACCGCTTACATCTGTATGAATATTAAATAGTACTCTATTTATGTAACTTTTATCTTTAACTTTATTAAATGGGATTCTTGCTTGTTTACCTTTTATACAAGCTTCACAGATATTATTATTTGGAATAGTTTTACCAATTTGACCTGTATCATCAATCATTTGTTTATTCTTTAATTCTATAAATTTCTACTTTCCAATATGCCCTAAACGTTGATGCCATAATTCATAACTATTTTTACTAGTATGAAATGTATGCGCAAATGGATCAAATGTTCCAATTCCAACTTCAAAATCTACTAAAACTAAATTATTTACAAGCTTACCTGGCATAATGATCTTACCACTTTTGATTATTTTTACTCCAGCTTTGTCAAATATCACCGTAATACCTACCCTTTGCATTTTTGACATAGACAGCAAATTATATGGTACATCAGGGCAGTACAGAACGTCCTCAAGAACACCTTGAATCCCCATGTCCGTGATGATTGGTAGTTTCCCTTTCCTTTTTGCTTCTATGAAAGTTCCACTTTTTGCCACGGATATTTTCATCGGTGTTTCCAATTCTTCAAAATTCACTGCCAAATCCTCGCGATTTATTAGATGATCCGATGCTCCTGAGTCCAGAATAAACTTAATGACATTTGAATTTTCATCGGTGTACACTACATCGCCTGTCATGAATGCAAAACTTGAAGTTTGTGCATATGCTGTTGTTGGCTGAGTAGATTGTGCCACCTGTCCTGATCTTTTTAGAATTGAATTTTGATATTCTGCGGCCTTTTTGTAATAATAACAATCTCTTTTAATATGCCCTTTTCTACCACAATGACGACATTTTATTGGATTCTTTCCAAATTTTGATTTATTTTTCTTAAATTTATTATTTCTTACTGCTTTACTAGAATTATGAGATTTCACACTATTTTTATTATTATTTATTACAGATTCTGCACTTAGTACTTTTGCACTTGTATCGCGTCTTTCATACATAATTTTTACTTCATGATCAAGTAATCTAGTTTTCACAAAAGCAACACTAATGTTATCTTCAGTTAAAGTTTCTATAGCTGTGATTACGCCATCATAAGAATTTGGTAACGTCAACAATAAATGAGCCACTTTGTCAGTCTCATCTAATTTCGCACCAGCTGCTAAAATGTCTCGTATCAGATCATCAAATTTTGTAAAATGAGATGCAAGTGTTGTATCACCCTGTAATTTTAATGAAAGCAATTTCTTTCTTATTGCTAATTGACTTGCAATACTCTTCCTTTCATACACCGAATCTAAATTTTTTAAAAATGTCTTTCGCTGTTAAATCAGTCTTCACAAAACTTAATAACGAATCCGATAAATATTCCACAATTATTCCTTTAGCTTTTCGCTCAGCTTTCTTCCAAGCATCAGTTTTCTCCACTGGTTCATCTTCATCTATCACTTTTATAATATCTAGTTCACTTAATAATGACCGAATTCTAAACTTCCACACACTATATTTTTCACCATTAAACGGGTTAATGTTTCTTTTTGATAATTCATTTGAATTTGCCATTGTTTTTTTCTTTTTTTTTTTCACTTAACAAACAAACACTTATATGATTAATTTATTATACTTCAAATTAACGTGATTAATACGCGACGTAATCTGGGCCCATAACCTGTTGGGAAATAGGCTTTCTTTGTAAAATAATATAACAACAACAATTACTTTTTATATAAATTTATTATATTTCTTTAATTGCACCCGGAAGGTTTGTCCTTTCTATACGCTGTCTCTTAATCGACTACATCTACTTAATTTTCTAATAACTTATTTATATTAATTTTTAATAGAATATTTTGGGTAGTGTTTATATCAACAAAGTTAATAATCTATCTTCTCATATGTTTTGCTTACACATATGTAATAATTTTATTCAAGTATCATCTCATTCACGTATCCTAAATATTATGACTACGACAATAATATATACCATAAAACATCTTAAAAAAACAAACAAGGGTTAATGTTATATTTTAGAACTATATAAGATTAATTTTTGTAAAGTTGAATGACCTGAAACTCAACAGATTTAATGATTTATTTATTATCAATATCAATGCATATATGTACGTATGTTAAAAATATTGCTGGCCCCTGAGGAAATTTATTGTAAAAGTGCTCGGTCTGTATAGTGTTAACATACTTTTGATATTTTGATAACTTTTTATTGGGAATTTTATAATTTTTTTGGGTGTAGGTGATTAGTTAGGCTTTATATAAAAGTTTCACTTCTGTATAAAATAGTTCGCTTTAATTGCTTTTCGTTAATCATTCATCGAAAAACGAAATGATTCACAAAAATTAAGTTATTTTAATGGAGGTATCTTATGCAAAGCTATAACTAAAGCGCTACTTACAGTTATTTTTTTAATCCTTATTCTTTTTTTGAGTTATATACCTATTGATATCATGATATTGGAGATGTAATAATATAATATTAAACCAGAAAACAACCATTTTGCCTTTTCTATTCTGCTGAATTCACAACTGAGGGAATTAAAAATTACTGTTGAAATGGAAAATAGAACTTTTTCGAATGCTAACCACCACGGATGCGTCACCAAAATGCATTATAGTTTTTATATGGTATTCGAAAAGATCAAAAGCATTAAAATATATGTGAATAAAAACTTATGACTAATAAAAAAAAAAGTTTCAAGACGTTTTCTTCCTCCCAAGTCGCCATATCCGCATTTTAATGTCCCAATCAATTATTTTATTATTATACATATAAGAAAAGTATCAAATATATTTAAACTATTAAATCACTGTTGGTACATTAGTTTCTAACATATTTTCTTTTCTTCTAGAATATTTTAGAATAAGAAAAAAATGAAAAAGACAAAATGAACCAATAAAGAAATATGACTCCTATAAAAATAGTCGAAAATATGTTTACGACGCCCACTATATTTATTAGAACCTTTTTTTTCTTACTACGGCATACTTTTATATTGCTTTTGTAATATTCATATAAATATCGGACATTATATTATTGTTGTGTACGCTGTATACAAACTAACGTTAAAAGTGTATCAATTCTTATTGTGATAAAAATAAATTAGAATAAACATACTTTATTAGACATTAAAAAAGATAATTTTTGGAAAATTTATGATGAAAATGAGAAAAAAAATTTGTTAGAAAACTTTGTAGACTTATTTGAAAAAAAAAAAAAATTGTCGTCTGTTGGTTTTTTGTTATGTTACAAATGTCATTATGGTAAGAGAATAAAGAAAAAGTTTCCAAAAATGTTTTTCACATAAAATATATATGTAGTTTGCAGACAACATTTTATTAACTTTCAAAATTTAATTTATTAAAAAATTGTTTGATTCCAATAGCAATACAGAAGACGGGGACTAAATTTATTACCCCTAGGACGGCGTCAACACCTGATCACCAACTCTTTTTTTCTTGAAAATTTATCGAAAAAACTTTCTGAAAAAATTTTTAAGGCACCCACCGTTTTAATAAATAAAAGTATTCTGTGGATAATAAAAATAAAAAGGCGCATTACTAACATCTAAAATAGTATATTATTCAAAGAGCTGGTAATGATATCTATTAGTCACGAAGATGAAAATGTGACATGAGCCGAGCTTACGAGGCGAGTGTCGTAATGCATCTGAGTGAGTAATAGCCATTGCAAGCGGGTAAAATACTATACTTTTTCTAAGACTTTTTTTCTTTTTGACTTAAATAAAATTGAATATAAATTTTAAATTAAAAGAATGGATACGATCAAAATAAAATTCAAAATGTTTTGTTTACTAACACGTTACTACGTAATATACACCAACGAAATTAAAATTTGATACAAATATATTATGCACAAAAAAATCGCAAGCCCATTGAATTATGGTTAATACGGTGATTTCATTGGTCGAAAGGTATTTAGTAATGATCATTCCTCCACACCTTTGAATAATGCCTAGCTTTCTCAACAATTAATGGATATATGTAATGAATGTGTTCTTCAACAGAAGTAGAAAAATATATTTATATATTTTTGAATGACAGTAGTATCCCTTTAATAATATTGGTCTACAACTAACAAGGGGAGTATCAAACATAGGAATAACGAATTTGGGAGAAGTTAATATATGTTGTGGAATTAACGTCTCCTCTCATGTATGTAACTTTTTAATATGTAGACGGAAAAGTTCTATGTTCGAATCTATGCCTTTCCAACATAAATAGTTCTCTTTTCAATTGTCCTTTTTAACTTCTTCAATATTGTACGATGCTATAATTATTTGCTGAAAAAGGAGATAATATTTTTTGTACATGTTGTTCATATCACGTAACAGTAATTTTATCGTAAATTTTAAATTACTGAATTTTTTTTTTTACACAAAATTAAAGCGATTTTTATTATAAATTATTTATACCATTTTTAGACATTTTTCATTTTATCCTTATTTAAAATAATGGTAGGTAATCTTAATTGTAAATTTTTTTATAATAATGACATAAAAAAGAATATCATATCTCTTTTTAAAAAAAGAATTATAGCATCGTCAATGTAATTGACCATTGTACAATACTGAAAAAATTAAAAAATGAAAAGAGAATTATTACTGTTGGAATGACATAGATTCGAACATAGAACCTTTTCGTCTGTATATTAAAAAAGTTACATACATGAGAGCAGACGCTAACCACATCACCAGCCGCCCTTGTTGCAGACAACACCAACTAAATGGTACATACCCAACACGATATGTTATTCAAAAATTTTCGTGCGTTTAATTTCTAAATGAAGCCACATTGGCATAAATTATTATTACCACAATTCTCAGAGAAATATATTCTACAACATATATATATTTCTCCCAAATCCGTGATTCCCATGTTTGATACTTCCCTTGTAAATTTAACGTATATGTATATCAATATTTAATGCATAAAGTGATCTTAAGCGGGTACTCAGGGTTAAAATCTAGCAGAAGGATATATTTCTATTAATTTATTTTTTAAAAAGAAACATTATTTATAATCAGTTTGAAACCTTATACACTATCAGACATTCATTTAAATTTAAAAAAATTCTGCTTCTTTTGTCTAGTAACAGGGTATTTTAATAATTATCAAAAAATCCTTTTGACACAGTAACACACTCTTAGTGTAGTGATGATTTCTGTAAACATGCCAGTTATGTTTGTATAGGTACCTTTATTGGTGTATACTTTCGACAGAATTATTGACATGGTACAATGTTGTGTTAACATGTCAAGAATATTGCCAGCTCCTGGAGCAATTGAGGCCGTAGACGCGCGAACTGTATAGTGTTAACATACTACAGTATGACCTCTTTTATGTGATCTTTTTTTTTATGTGACTTTTTTACGCGTTTTTTTTAAATGTTCATTAAAGTGCATAATGTGAATAAAAAGTAAGAGAATGTTATTTTTGGTAATTTTTTCTGCTAACTTATTAATATAAAAATTATTGCATCATTCAGTTTTTTTTATATGTCCGTGTATTTCAAATTTTTGCAACAATATCAAAATAAAATATTTGAAAATCTTATCATGTGTACATTTATCTTGTTTATTTGTTTAAAAAAACCATTTTCTAGGAAAATCGTAAGGTTTTGAGTGTTTTGAGTTATGTATTTTCTATGAAACTTTTTTTTATGGTCCGGATTCACCACGAAAAAGTTTATTTTTATAATCTATAGAGAAACTATACTTTTTATAGCTGTTTATCAAGTTTGTAAATATATAGTTTTTGTACATATATGTATGTATAATATTTTTATAATATTTTTAGCTATATTGTAAGACAGTGGAACTTGTAACAAAATATAATGTTTTTTTTTACCCTGTTTTGAGGATTTTTCACTGAAATATTCAGGTTTTGCACTTACCTAAATTTAATTAATTTTTAGTCTCAGAAAAAAATTTACGAAACTGAACTAAAATAGAAACACAATAGAACTATATGAATAATTTTAACAACCGCAAGCCAAGAACTAAATTTTTTAATTGGCACTGAATTCAATTTAAATAAATTTTTAATTGGAGTTTGTATTTTTTTTTTTGTTCTAAATTAATTTGATAAAATTATTTACTATTTCGAAGAATTTGGACAATTTGTATGTAACATACATATAAATTATTTATCCATATATCTAGGTACAGTAAAATTACATTAACATATATTATATGTCATTAAAATCTGCATATCTAAATAACAGTTTGATATTTATTGTAATTTACGTAGGTAGTTACGTTTTTAACATGTTCATTATATTTCATATGATGGTGTAGTAAATTCATTATGTTGAATATCATGATTGTGTTCACTGAAACTCTATTTAAACGCTTTTTAAAATATTGTATAAATTGAAATTAAATATTCGATCTAGAATACGTCTTGTACTTAGGTTTTACGATTTTTCCAAACAAGTATGATTTGTATGTATTATTTTATCAATAAAAAGCAAATAGAGGTAAGTAACTAAAAATTCATTCATTTACACTTTTTTAGCGGACTCTCCTGTCTCGTTTACTAAGCGATAAGAGGCTGATTTATACACATTCACTCCAAGAAAATTCCAAAGCAGACAATTCTGTCTAGTGGTTACAAAAATTCAAAATCTATTTTGTGTTTTTAGAGGTGTATAGGTGCATTTTTAAGAAAAATTGTCCAGAACAAATTATATTTTATAAAATTTTTCGAAATTTTGTCCGCAGTTTGCCATGGAGAAAGTTCATATTTCAAGTCACCGCCACTCACTGTGAAGCCGTTTTTCAATTCTGATAATAAAAATTTTTCAGTTCTGATAATGTTCTTTGAGAAAACATACAAAGTTATCAAATTCTCTTAAGTTAGGTGACTCTTGGAAACGATCTTACAAGGAAAGGTTCGCAGGTGTCCGCCTCCGATTTCAATGCCGCTGAAATATGTTATTCTACGTCGAAATCTAAGGGACACGTATTTTTTTTTATAGGCGGAAAAACGGTCTGAAGGGGTGAAATCGCCCTTGAAAAATTGAGGTAAAAATTTAATTTTTAAAATATCTCGAAAACAGTAAGAGATAGAGCAAAAGTTTAAATTAGCGATATTGCTCTTTTTTAAAGAGCTATCTATTGATATGCAATTTGTTCAATTTACATCGACAGGGGTGGTTGGGGGTTAAAATTTGGGGGTTAATTTTGTAAAAAAGGGATAAAAATTAAACAATATAAAAATTTTGTTTACAGATTTGAAATCTAGGTCAAAAAATCTAATTGACCTGTTTTCGCTCAATGTCATAATATTAAGTCTAGGGGTAGTTAACTAGCGGGTGACTGTGTCGAATAATCGTACTACTTGGGTAGATCAAGAAGTTCTTCTTCATGGAAAATAGTTTAAGACAATTAGAATAACGTAGAAATGAAATTTTCGATTTCAAAATTCAGTTTGAGCAACACTAGAGATAGGGTGAGTCACCCTCTTAAATTACATACTAGTTTACTAACACTCATTTTTACTATTAACACACTGACAGTGGATATAATGTCAAAATAAGTGGTTCTGAAGTTGGACTATCGTATGTAAGGTTTTTATTAGGTTTCCATTCATTTTGAAAATATCGTTATTTTCGGTATCGATAATTTTCGATAACGAAAACTATTACATCCTATTAATACTATAACAGCCAATTTAAACTTTTGCTCTATCTCTTATCGTTTTCGAGATATTTTAAAAATTAAATTTTTACCCCAATTTTTGAAGGGCGATTTCACTCCTTCAGACCGTTTTTCCGCCGATAAAAAGAAATACATGTCTCTTAGATTTCGACGTAGAATAACATATTTCAGCGGCATTGTAATCGGAGGCGGACACCTGGGAACCTTCCCTTGTTAGAATAATTGGTGTCTTTCGTATTACATTTCGTGTAAGTTTCATCAATTTTCATAAACAAGCACAAGGACCGGGAAAAATCGAAACAAATTTTTTTTTTTAAACTAACATATGTATGTACGTTAGTCCCTTATAATAAGAAATAAAGTGTCACTTGTAATTCCAATAGACTAAAAATATGATACTTTTATTTCCACTTTTAAGCAAATCAGCAAACAGAATTTATAAAGCTTCGCCAATCAGCAAGCGAGTTATTTCATACAATCCTAGTGACATTTAAATAATTTTTTTCTTAATTTGTGTGTAATTCTAAATTACCCGGAATGATAAGAAGTAATACCTATATACACTTTTACAGGTCTTCTTGCAACAAACTTTACACTCGGGATTAAAAATCACATTTTGATGCTTTAACCATTAATTTATAATATACTATTTAATTTCAATGTTAAATAAACAAAATAATATATGTGGTATTCAAATATTAGAAATAATTGTAGCATAAAATATTAGGTTACAGTTGAATTCCTCATATAACTATCAGATCTTTTCTCGAGGATGAAGTAATTCTGAAAAATTGGCCTCACTTTGGTACTGCTATAAAGCAAACGTAACGATTGTATTAATATTAACGAAAATTTACGAAATCAACAATGCTGAACGTCAAAAGAATTTTCTTTGACATTAAATTATACGTATGTATATAGATAAAGCACTTTATAACACCTCTAACTGATACTCTTGACGCATTTATATTAAGTACGTTATGGGTATATTATGTCACGTTACATGTATAAATGAAATTTAAAATAATTTAATTCACTTAATCTTTTTACACGTTCAAAACTTGTCTCGACATTAACAAACTTAATAAATTAAAATGTTATATTCTATAAATAGATAACAGAACGTTTAAACAAATTAATATTCATAATTGCCGTTGTTTTATGTAAGTGTAGAGAGTAATTCGTAACAGTAAGTACCTCCCCGTATGTAGATGATAAACTATACTAGAAATTACTACATCGCTGTTAGACATGCACATGAGGAATATAAGAGGAAAATTTATTTTCAAAAGTACGTCATAGATGCATTTAAATAGTTTTGTTCTTAGCGGTGGCTCAAATACAGGTAATTTTTTTTTTTTTTTTGAGGGTTTACATATTTTACGGCTAAACTAATGTAACTTAATCAAACATTGTAGCTACTGATGGGGGCAGTTGATTGCTCTCAGCATAGAAGCATAGCTCATTTAGTTTTCAAGCTTTGATACAAACTTTGATAGTTTTGATACAATTTTTTAAATGGAAGAATTTTTCAAATATCTCGAAAATGGTAAGAGGTAGAGCAAAAGTTTAAATTTCTGATGTTGTTCTTTTTCAAAGAGCTACCTATTTATATGCAATTTGCTTAAATTATATCAACAGGGATAGTTTAGGGTTAAAATTTAGGAGTTAATTTGGCAAAATGAGGGTGAAAAATAAGGAAATTAAAAGATTGTTTATATATTTCAAATATACTCATGTAACAAAATCGAATTGGCCTATTTTTGCCCAAATTTCTAATATCAAGTTTAGGAGGAGTTAACTAGGAAATATCTGTGTCGAAATAATTGTAAAATAAATTAAAAGATTGTTTATATATTTCAAATATACTCATGTAACAAAATCGAATTGGCCTATTTTTGCCCAAATTTCTAATATCAAGTTTAGGAGGAGTTAACTAGGAAATATCTGTGTTGAAATAGTTGTACAATTGGAATAGTTCAAGAAGTCTTTCTTCGTTTCAAATAGTTTAAGACAATTAGAATAACATAGAAATTCAATTCTCGAATTCAGAATTCAGTTTTAGCAGCACTGAAGAGGGGGTAAATCGCTTTCTTAAAATAAATATTTTCATATATTCATTATTACTATTAACATATTGGCGGTGGGTAATAATGTCACAATAAGTGCTTCTGAAGTTGGACTTTCGTATGTATGAATTTTATTATGTTTATTTTTAAATGATACTTTTCGTTATTGTAGACTTCTGATTATAAATATTTCATAAACGGTGCGTTGTACCAAAAAAATTGTCGAAATTTTTGAAGATTTATGCAGAGAAAGTTCAAAGCATATTACGACTGTCAATGTACAGTTTCCGTTATCGAAAAATATCGATATCGAAAATAACCTTACTTAAAAAAATTGAAACCACGTATACGACAATCCTACTTCAGAATAGAGATGTCGATTCTCCAAAAAAGATCGATTTTTGAATCGATTTAAATGGAAATTAAAAAAATCGATTAAAAAAATATTGGTTAAAAGAAAATCAATTCTGTGAGATCGATTTAAAAAATCGAAATTTTGAAAAGTTTAATAAAATTAGCTGATAATTTTTGTTAAGGGGCTTAATTGATAGTACATGGGAAATATCGTGTAAAAATGCTTTACATTATATTTGTCAGTGCAATGAGTTAACTTTTCAATTATAATAATAACAAATAACGCAATTGAATATGTAGGACGAATACCACGGAATGAACCAAGTTTACTATTCAAAAATTTCAAACAAACTGACAAAAAAATGTTTTCTAAATAAGTTGCTTTTGTAGGAAAGGGATCGTTAGCCCCATAGGTGGTCTTCCTTTCCCTTGTATTATTAGTCTTCTACTGGACAAAATAGTACGTATATATACATATATATATATATATATATATATATATATATATATATATATATATATATATATATATATATATGTATATATATATACATATATATACATATATATACATACATATATATATATATATATATATATATATATATATATATATATATATATATATGTATTTATATGGAGCCAGATGGGGGATTCGTTGATAGTAACAAGTAAAAAGTGACAATTTATTAACAAGAACGTTTTTGGTGTTTCATTTTAACACATATTTCTTTGTAAAATTACAACTAAAATGAAATTATTTTTGAAAAAAATCGGTTATCGATCTCTTACTTTTAATAATCGATTCATGAATCGATTCAAATGAAAAAAATCGAAAACAAGAATCGATTTTTTAAGCTTCGATTAATCGATTTTCGATTAATCGATTTAAAATCGACATCTCTACTTCAGAAGCATTTATTGTGACATTATCTACCGTCAAAATGTTAATAGTAATAATGAATATATTAAAACTAGAAAATCCGTAGAAAAATCGATAGAAAATCTATGTGGAAAGGAACATTTTTCTTTGTATAAATGCACCATAAAAATATGAGTGTTTAGAAATCTTTCTCGATTGAGACACTGGTGACACAATTTGTTGTAAGGTTGAACCCTCTATATTTTACATCACTTGATATTTATAATGTCACAAAATATTCTTTATATATGTACATAGGTACATGTATCGCTGAAGAACATGTACCTTACCACGATACCCATCTGTCATAGTTCACTATGTTACGTTCACTATCTTCTATACATAACATCAAAATAACATACGTGTGGTAAATTCTGGTACTTTATTTTGCCATTGCATGACATACAGAGTTGTAGCTTATGAGTTTTGAATTTGTAGTTGTTGTACAGTAGTCGCACGTGATACACGGAATGATTTCATTGATCGTAAATATAATGTGTAGTATACTTGCAAAGAAATGGCGGATCGTACACTACGTCGTACAGGTGATAGAACCAAGTTGTAACTTAAAATAAGCAACAGAACAAAGAATATGTTAAAAATGTTGTAGCACATGTTGTGTGCTACGAAAAATTTATGGAGTTGCTATTGACGTTGGTGGTGTAACTGTAAGCATACGATATTTAGCTAATCAAAAATTTAATACAAACATATTCATGTTGGTAAAACTATTCTGTAGGTACTGTGAGTTTTAAAATATTTTCAAAGAAAATGCAAGAATAACAAAGGAAAAAAAAAACAAGACATAATTTTTATAAATAGGGATATTTTTAAAGTTAATAGTGAACGAAAAATGTTAAGAAAACTTGTAGCAAAAATACTAAATAAATTTACTTTTAAGTTTCTGTGCTTACAATACGTGTTACTTCAAGTTGTAATAGAGGTCTTTTCATCACAGATGTTGAAAAATGATCTCATCGAGTTATTATTACCAAAGGAAGGAATAGCAATATTAAAGAACAGTGTCTTTTTTGTTCACTTTCTGGCAAAAGCTTAAACTGACCTGTTTACAGGCGCATACAGCCAAAGTTCTTGGGATGAATAGGGGGGGAATTTACATAGTAAATTTAACAGTTCTAAAAATAAATCCAAAACTATACCCAAAAACGAAACCCTAAAAATTGAACTGGCTAAAAAAAAAAATAGCAACCGATTCAGTTATCAATCGACATGCAGGGGATAATCACACAAGAAATTAAAAAGCTCAGAAGATTTGTTTATCCAAAGCTACATTAAAAAAACCAAAAACCGAAATAATTTCAGATTTTTGTGTATGTCATCATGATCCTTTGATCTATCTCCCCTTATATATGCTGCCGTCTCCGTGTTTACAAAATCAGTGATTTTTGATAAAATCTACCGTACCCAAAAATAGTTTTTAGCACTTTTCTTAGCATCACCTTGTCACAAACTAAACAAAACGTGTCATAAACTGAACGACACTGACAGACAGGCTTGTCTGGCTTATGTTTGACTCTATTTGATAAGTTCTTTATAGTTCCAAGATATAATTGAATTACAAACTTGAACCGGTTAGCTGAGTATGACGAAATATTTCCTCATAACTGGGAGACTACTTTAATGGGCATGACAATTTTTTTTCGTTGAATATATGGTACGTATTAATATATATGTACTGTTAGCAAGTTATAGGTATACAAGCAGAACCGTCCCAAACAAAAACAGAGGCTAGTGCAAAGTTAATTTCCAGGGACTTGAAACAAGTTTCGTATAATAATATAACAATATATTTGATGTCACAAATGTAATGAAATAACGATTTTTATGTCGTTTTCAAATCGCTTCAGTATCACTGTAACTTTGCTACTTTTGGTATAAAATCGCTGTGACTTTATTACTTTTGCTATAGAATCTCCGTAACTTTACCATTTTGGGTATTGACCTGCTGCGATCTTGTTACCTTTAATACAGAACTGCTATGGACTTACTATCTTTTGTATAGAACTAGAACTCCTATAACCTTATTACTTTTAGTATAGAACTGCTGTGACCTCACTACTTGTGGTACAGTAATTTTATGGATAAATTTGCTGAAGAGGTAAATCGACCTCGGCTAATAGTATGACCGAAGTAATTTTTATTATAGTCAGTCTTCAAAAGTTCTTTCTGTAAATATAATGGTGATAGATTAATTGCTAAAGTTAATATAGTTTTCAGAATAGTAACAAAATTCGAATATTTGTAAAATTGTGATTCTTGAACGAAAAACTTCGCTACAAATTTTGATTTCATAAAATAAATCAATAGTCTTTCAAAGTTAAAATTTTAGGTTTTGATTTTATAAAATCATTTAGCGGCGTGGAGCCTTCAAAAAAACGGGGCGTAGTATCTCACACCGTTTATACTGCTCTTGCACAGACTCACATAATGAAAGTATAATGGTTCAATATCCTAAAAATGTTTCCAATTACTTAATAAAATATTTATAAATTACTTATTTATTTTAAATAAAAAATTGTTTGTTGTAGAGTACCATAAAACAAAAGAAATAATATTCTTAACTCAAAACTGTAAAGTTACCAGTTTAAATAAAGCGACAATAATTTAATGTGTAAAGTAAGGGGCTTTTGGATGTTTTAGAAGCATATCTTTCATAAAACATTCTATACACCCGCTGAATGTAAACAATACAATTAAATTATTCTATCGCATAAAACCTTGCACTATATTTTTGTCTGTGATTGTACAATTTATGTTTATTTATATGTGTATATGTATGTACATATATGTCAGTATATCAAATACATAGATAAATTTAATTCCTAATCTAAATCAAAACGTGACATTAAACGTGTTAGAATTACCAATAAAACTGTCTACTTTACAATTCTGTCTAAACATAGGTACTAACATTACAATTTATACTATACGAAAATAGTATAGCTAGGTAAGTACAGTTCACACTGCAGAAAGAATGATCCTAAAAAAGATCATAACTTTCCGCTCATATCGTCAATCTCATGAATTTTATTGAAATGTGGTCTAAATGATAGTTTTGAGATGAGACATTAATCCTTACAAGGTTTCAGATGAAATATGTTTCTAGTTTTTGAGATATAACGAGTCAAACTTGTCGCTTGATCAACCCACGCTATAATAAAGCCAGTATTCTCGGTGACCCCGTTTGATTATACTGAAGTTAAATTTTTTTCACTCTTTTCAAAAATAATATTAGATTTCATCAAACATATGTAATTTATGTAAATAATGTACTTTTGATGAAGTCTAATATTACATTTGAAAAGGATGGAAAAACCAAGTCCTCAGCGTGAGTGTAAAAAATTGTAGCTAGTGGTGTGACCAGAGTGTGTCCGATATTGTTTAAGTCCATTAGTCGTTGAACTGCTCTCCCAAGACACACATCATATTGTTAGTATTATTGATGAAGCACTTGCAATAATGTAATACATATATAACATATATACGTACGCATGCGTATACCACTCAATACCCCACCCGCCTCACATAAAGTGCAACGTGTGGTGACGTACATCATAGTAATATATTCACATATTCGTGTCCATACATCATGCGTTTTGGTTGTATGTGTGCTGTGCTACGTCACTCACTGGCGACAAGTGGGATAGTTTGATAGACATACTAGTTTGGTCCCTTGTGAAAAACCATTCTTAAAGTTTTTGAGGGGTTCAACTGTATCCAATATTACAATTTAAAATAACTTCTATTCTTTTCTAATCAATCATTTGGATATATTGATAGGCTGACGACACAAAATATTATTACATTTATTTTATTATGTATTTAATTTTAAGTAACGACATGATTATTTTATTATTATTTCTAATATTTCAACGTCACACGTGCAGTTTACATTACATTCGAATTAAAATTTAGACATATTTTTGGAGAAGCTTTAATCATTGTACAGTCAGTTTTACAAGAGCGTGTACGACAAAACTTTTTGTTAGAAACCGTTAAGGTGCGTCCAGACCAACGCGCCAGGCAGTGCAGAATGCTCGCGAACGTTGCAAAAACAGTCAGTTTGGACGTGTACGCGCGCACAAACGCGCACAGCTGCAACAGTTTGCGCACAAACGAACATGTTCGTGATAATGTCGGTAAATACTTTAAAAGACATTTTTGTTGCAGCATAAAACTTTCTTATTATTATTATTTTTTATTATAAAATTGCCATCATTATAATATATATAAGCACTAGAAGAAAATGATTTTATTTCAGAAATTCGAAATATCTGATTTAAAAGTAATCTAACCCATAGTTAAAATAATTTTAAGGGGATGATAATTTTTTAAAAAGGGAAAAAAATGCGTTTACATTTTCTAACTTATTTCGAATAGCTATTTTTCATTTTTGTTTTAATAATGGCTAACAAAAACATTTTTAATTTTCTATGTGTTCAGTAGGTTTAGCAAAATAGTTTTCCATTTTACCACTTTCCGTTTTTCATTTTAAATGGGTTTCTTGAAATATTTTGTTCAACCCTGTTTACAATCAATTTACAAGGGAAAAATTATTCCGAAAATTTAATAAACAATGAGGTTGGTTGCTGCAATTTTTACATTTTCTAACTCCATCGCGGATTTAATTTAAATCTGAAAATTCTTCAAACATAACCAAACATACAAATCTGAATATAAATGCATGCACGCTACGTAGTGTGCATTTCGTTCGCGAACGTTCGCAAACATTTTGCGCAGCGCGGTGCGTCTATTTGGACGGTTGCACGCGCACGAACGCGCACATCTGCAACAAGCTGAGTATGTTGAATCAAAGATATTCCTTTGAAGTACCGACCTTACTTGGATCAAGTTTGTTCGTGCGCAAGTTGTTGCAGATGTGCGCGTATACCCGTCCAAACTGACTATTGCTATAACGTTCGCGAACGTTTTGCACTGCGCGGCGCGGATGTTTGGACGGCTTTTTGGTTGTTTAATAAGCTGATTTTGATCGCGAACGTGCGCGAGCATTCTGCACTGCGCGGCGCGTTGGTCTGGACGCACCTTTAGAATGATTGTTGAAATATGAGCAGGTAGCTAGTCCCTCCCCCTAAAATGCTTTGTATATAGAGTCCCAGTTATCGTTCAGTCTTTGTCACAGAAAGACGTATTTCATCATGAGTGCCGAATACGCATTACTTTACGAAGCCGTGTTTTTGTGTTTGCATCCAAAAGGACCAAAAATATCATACGGAGTAGCTGAGAAATACATGAAAAAGTCAAATATATTTATTAGGAATTCAATGAAACATTATTCTGAAGTAAAAAAACAACGAAAAAGGAGGACAAAGTGATTTTACGGACATTCGAAACAAATTTTTACCTATCCTTATATGATGGGCAAGCAGATTTGCTTGAAAAGGGTGCCAATGTGTCATGTGATACGAAAAGGAGACGTTTACTGGCTCATAATATGAAGTTTCGTAGCACAATAAAGAAGCCACTAATATCCGAAAAACGCGTTTAAAAGAGACTCACCTGGACGAAGGAAAATTTGAACTGCGATTATGACAACGTAATTTTTTCAGAGCAAAGCTTCTTTTTTGAGCAAAATTAAGCTTCGAGGAAAGAGAATCTGGACTCTCAAACAATTAGTTTGTCAAATTCGACCGATATGGGGGTCTGAATTATGCAATTAAATTAGTAGAAAGCATGCCTCGGAGACTCCAGTCAATTTTTGATAATGGAGGCGACTGAACAAGTTATTAGTAATAAAGCATCATAGTCTACATTAAATATAATGTTTGCGTGTATTCTTTTTTAAATTTTTATCCCAAATTATTTCCGAGTTCTGCCGTACACGCTCTTGTCAAACAGATTGTATAATACCACTTATTCTAATTAAACCTAAAAGTTTTTGATTGGCTAATATGATGTGGCGTGATTCTAAAATTGAAAACCAAGCGGTTTACCTATATTATAAGGTAAATTGAAGATTTTGGTAATTCCATTGTAAATTTCAAACATTCAATTTCACTTTAGAATTCAAACGATGGAATTCAAAATTTTATTTCCAACAATAATAAGTTGTTAAAAAAATTTGCAATAAAATGTTAAATTTTAAAAGTATTTAAAATCAAATAAATAAATTTTTTTTAAAAATAATTTGAGTTTTTATTATTTAAAAACAATCAGTGAAACAATCATCTGACTCCATTTATTCCGAACCGGAATTTATGCGAGATTATATAGAATATTTATAAATTCTATTTCATTTTTAATCGTATCTAAAAAAGAAAAACGGAACCCTTACACAGTTACATAGTTCATAGCATCTCTCATTGTCAGAAGTCAATTAAGAAACAGTGTTAAATAAGAAAGACAAGACTATTGTCGACCATATACAGTTGTTACTACAGAATTTAATATACTATTGTAGAATTTGGACATATTTAGATTGAATTCGGATAAATTTTGCAAATTTCGCTGGCGAAAACTGTACTACAATGTTATATATTTTGGTATATACGAGTAACACTGTATACTTCTACCGTGAATGGAACCCACAAATTTCGCTAGTACGTTGTTTATACATTGTTGTATCCAATAAAATTTGTTATAATTTAAGAGCAATTACGATAAAAATTCGATGAAATTTGTAAGTAATTTTTACGTACTGTTATATCGTAAAATACGTAACCATGGTCGCTTTCTTTAAATTTTTATTTTTTTGTATTTTTCTAATCGCTTACCATTCATGTATTTATTTTCAAAATATATGTAAATAAATATTTTTTGAATTCTCATTTAGAGATGGGTATATGCAGCCAAAATCTTTTCATTTGAATTAAAATAAACTGACTTTATCTATATCTTAATAATTTTGATAAAAACCACTTTAGAAAAATTAAATATGTTAGGGTGAATGCGGCAGAGATGTCGCACATTTTGAAAACACTTGATAATTCTTTAAGTATGTATTTAATTGATTTGAAATTTGGTACACAATAAATATAAACATTGTTCTTTAAAATTATTTATAAATAATTTTAAATTTTGAGTCATAAAGGATTCGTAATTAACACTTTTGTAGAGCCTGCGAAGCGGCGTCTCTCCCACACCTATGGGAGAGGTGCCGCATCAAAGAAGGAGGAACGCCGCATAGTTCATATTAAAAATTTTTCATTTTACACACATCTCCATACATGATGCATGCCATATGTAACCATTTTTGGCACTTTACACATCTTAACCAGTCAACTT
Source organism: Brachynemurus nebulosus (assembly GCA_035578155.1). NCBI lineage: Eukaryota > Metazoa > Arthropoda > Insecta > Neuroptera > Myrmeleontidae > Brachynemurus > Brachynemurus nebulosus. Next base: position 27,893,562 of record JAPWDM010000003.1, read on the forward strand.
TTTTTTGTTTCTGAGTACTTTTCAAAACATTAAATACGCAGGCAATCATCATTACTTTCGTTATCTTCACTAATGTGAGAGCTTTTCCTGATCCATTAATTTTCACTGAGAAAACGAAAACTTGACGCTCATGCTGCACAAATTTCACCAACAGATCTTATTTATTATATATGACGTTTGTAGTTATTCGTTTTGAAAAAAGTTTAACTTGATGACGTCATCACGTATATGAAATTTTTTTAAACTCCAAAAACTTATTTTGATGCTAGAAACATGAAATTTGTCGTTGTTCATAGGGCTTCGATACTGCTTTCTTTTATTTCTAACTAAATCAGAATTATAAAGACAATAGACAAAATCACATATGAAATTACACACATTCCCTTAACTAATTTGGTTATTTTGACCTAATAACCTGAAGTATATAAAAGTACAACACAAAAGTAATTGGCCTAATATAAAAATTGAACATCCTTGATATATAGAATTTATGAATGTAATAATGTTTAAGGATAATATAATCAGATTTTATAGTCTTGATGAATTCTAGATCACAAGCAATTTTATATCGCGGGCCACACTTTGGGAACCCCTGAAATAAATATTGAAAAAAGGCAATTTTAAATCAAATTATTCAAAATATTTAATCCGAACTTATGCTAAACATTTATTAAAAAAAAATTTTAACCATAAAATTTATATTAAAAAAATTTTATTTATTGTATACGAAATTTAAATTATGTTTCGGTATTGTAATAAGACGTAAACATATTGTTTACGGAAAGATGAATTTTCATAATTTACTTCGCTTCCTCCCTTTGCATTAGCAAAAGGAAAAAAGTTTTCAACAAATTTCTTCTTTTAATATTTTGTTGTTAAAAGTGTTTCGTACAATTTTCCAAGATGGCGACAAGCATTAAATAAAAGAGGGATAAATATCTACATCTTTATGTATAACGTTTGTGGTTTCATGTTAAAAGTTATAATAGATATAAAGTTTTAAATTTTGAATAAAATTTTGGAAAGTAGATATAAGATATGTTTTCCGTTTTTTTAATTACTCCCCAAGACGTTCTAATATACACTTCTTCGATCTATGAATAGTTGATTAACGTTTTTTGTATACGTTCCCAGAGTTTAGTAAACTACTATAAATTAAATTTTTGCACGATCGTGTATTTTCATGCATTTACCGATGCTGTTGACAATGCTGGTAAGTTACATTTCCCGAACGTTTGTTTATATCCATGGAAACCAAAAAATAACAGTGCGGTAAGTGAAATAGATGCGTGGTAAGTGAATAGGAGTGTGGTAAGTGAAATTAGCTCAAAAATGATTGTATTTATTTATTTATATTGAAATTAAAAGTAAAATTTGAACAATTAGGAAAATAAATCGATTAATATGAACATTTTCACTAGTTTGCACATTATTATTGTTGGCATGAATCTTCTTATTTTATTGACATTTCAAAAGGTCGTTCAATTATTAAGATTTTCTGTGGCTTTCATAATCTTCCTTTCATTTTACGAGAATAAATTTGCAGTCAAAAATAAAATGCTTCATCAATTTCATTATTCTCACTAATAATATAGTTTAACAAACTATTTTCCTCAACTTTTTTTAATAGAAAATTCAAAAAAAATATTCACGCCAGTGAAATATTGACACTTAATTTTTTATTTACAAATATAGTTGTCAATTGTCACTACAAAGATTCATATTAGTTGTTATGAATATTTATAATATTTATTCATCTCATTCTATGTCATAACATAGAAATATAAATTTCATCTATATTATCTGAATTTTATTTTTTATTTAACACATTTTTAATCTTTAATTATTTTAAATCGATCGTGCAAAAAATATTATGCAATACACGATGCGTTAAGTGCATTTACTGATCTCGAAAATTGCAAAAACTCGACCCTGCGGGTCTCGTTTTCGCAACATTTTCTCGATCAGTAAAAGCAACTTACGAAACTTATATTGTAAAATACTACTATGAATGCTCTATCCATCAGAAATCTATGAAGAACAAAGAAATGCCTTTTTATTTTCAAAACATAATTAATTGCTATGAGCGTTTGCATTAGAGTTGCGTATAGGTACCTATCTATTTCTATTACAGTATCATTGAAATATTAATTATTAGAAATGCCCTTTACACCACTATGTATTGATTGTATTGCATGTTAGTACAGTGTGTTCCAGAATTGTATACTGAGAAATATTTAATAAATTTGGTCTATATGCCATGTGAACAATTTCCTTTGGAATGAAATACTTAGGCAGAATAGTACGCTTAATCACAATTCCAACAAGGAGAAATGTTATCAACTTCTACTATTTCTGAAAGATCATCGTTACTTTCAGTGTTCGAAGAAGTGGAAAGGTTTATTTTCACCTATGACAGAACCGAATAATAGGAAATTTCAATTTTGTGCGTCCGTTACTATTTATCGCCAAAATGCCTTAACCAATTTTATTGCTTTTTTTTATTCGAAATCTGGTAATTGTGCGATTGAATACTTAGTCAGATTTGGTGAAAAACGCTTCGGCTATGATGTTCCACGATTTAAAAATTTTGGTAAAGTATTGTTCGAGGTAGAGATATAATTATTTTCGGCAATATATTCCTATGGCCCGGCAGTATGTCTGTAATGGCTCGGCAATACTCCATATTGAAACTACTGGCTTGTCTGTTGCCGATGCTATCGGTTCTTGAACGAAGATAAGTAAACATTGCCCGGCCATGTTAGTTCTATGCTCTCACCTAGAGGGCAAAATAGTCAAATTTTCGCTAAGAACGTCACAGTCTTGTCGTTATCGGAATTGATTTCGTTATTACTGTAGACTGTTTTTGAATTTTGAATCCCAATTTAGAAGGACTTGAGGCAAATATTTAAAAGGACTCTTTAATATATGAGTAAAGTTCTGAATAAATACCTTATCGAAAATTAATTCTGTACCTAAGTTTTGAAGGGGTTTGTTCAAGCTGGGTCGAATTGAAGTCCTCTTTTTTAATTTCTTATAATTTTTAAAACTATGTAGGTATGCCAAAATTACCATATGGTAGCTATGCATATTGACTAGTACTTCTTCATATTCGGCCATTATTGCTACGTCTACGTCCAAAATTTTCAGCTGTACTGTTGCTAAAAGATGCCGGGACATATCTAGCTGTAATTGTTCGGGCACAATTGCTGACAACATAATTCTGAAATGTGGACGGGTCACAATATTCTCTAATATTTTCGGCAATATATATCAATTTTATTGTTCGTTTACGAGCCTCTTTATATAAAACCAAAACAATTTATTTTCTTAGTTGTAAGAATAAAAAATTTTAATAACCTACAATGGAATAGCTCTAAAAAGTTTCAATTCCAGAAATTTTAATTAAAGCTTTTTCGTTGTAGGTTTTTTAAAATAGTCTTATACTAAAAAGGAAACATTCTCAGGTATCCCTCTCCGATTTCAATAATTCTGAGATGTTATTCTTTGTTGAAATCTAAGAGACCTTTATTATGACCTGTATCTGCGGAAAAACTTTTCTAGGGGGTAAGACTACTACTCAAATTTCAGACTCAAGTGCTCTATCTTTTACCATTTTCGAGATATTTGCAAAATTAAATTTTTAGCCCAATATTTGAAGGGAAATTTCACCACCACAGACCAGTATTTATTTCGCAGATAAAAAAATACGTGTCTCTTAGACTTCAGCAAAGAAAAACATGATCGCAATCAGTTAGGGACACCTGGGAATGTTTTTTTGTAAGATTTAACGAGTCTAGTTCATACTTAACCAGATGTACTTGTTTCAGTAATGAGAGTGCAACAGCCCGAAGCATAACAATGGAAGGATTTTAAAAATTTTTATCGAAGACAGACATGACGATATTAGATGAGATTATTATTTGTATTCGAACGTGGCAATATATTTGCTTCCTTAAGTTCTTACAAGTAATTCATCTAATTTAAGTAAATCTCATTCCCTTACAATAATAGAGATTTCGATGTTGTAAATATTGATTTGAATTGGAACCCTCTGTATACGTCACATTCATACATATTATACATAAACACATATGTATGTATACATATTTCCAATGGTACATTATATTATATTCTATATACAATAAATATGTATCAGTATCTAATTAAAATATAACGGCATTTCGTGTTACTATAGCAATAGATTATAATTAAAATAGCTCCCTATTTATTATGGTATCATGGATTACAAAATTGTGGTTGAAAATTATATTATTAGAATTAGTGTGATGTGTTAAATATATGTAGTTTGGTTATGTATCTATACTGAATCCTCTCTACACAAATATATACACTGCCACAGTTGAAATATTATTATATTATTAATATAATTATTATAAACAGATTTTCAAAAAATCAGTTTTAAACTGTAATTAATTTATTCGGATATATATTTTTTTAATGATTTTAATAAAAAAATTTTCATATGAAAATTGATTAATTAAATATGGAATTTTATCAATTATTGTAAATTATTAAATTAATTTTAACGGAAATTATGTACCAATTAAAGTTAATTATTCATTAATTATTCCATCGATAATTATTTTACAAAAGCATTTAAAAAATTATGGAAAAATGAAAGCAGATAAATATTTATTAAAGTTAGCTTAAATTATTAATAAAGTTAGTCTTTAAATTTTATTATGATAACGGTTCATACTGTCACAGGTCTTGTCAGGTCAGCGTGAGCAGACGGAGCAGAGGGTGATGTAGCCCAACAGGTTTTACATTTTATCTCATACTTATATTCTATAATATACAGTGGGTCTACTTAAATTAGTTCATCTGTATAGTCTGAAACCTAAAATTACATTATCAGGTATCAATTTTTTTTAATCGTTTACGAGGTTTGTTAAAACTTGATTTTAGCTCTAGACGAAAGTAGGGGAAGGTCGCCCAAAGCGGGTACCCCTCTTAAAGCGGGTAAGCGCTTGTATGTCGTTGTATCGAATGTTTTTGTCAGGTCGTGTGTATACCGAGATTAACCGAATATCAACCAATATCAGTCAGTTGCACTTGAACACTTTTGTCGTTTAATGTCCTAGTTAAGCTTCATCAAAATTTTTTGTTGGTTTTGTTAAAAATTTTGACGATAAATATTCTGTGACTAGTCACAAACCTTTTTATTTGTAATCTTTTTGGTATTACCATTATATGTTATCATCATTTGACTTTTAATGTAGAAAAAGGTAGACATGTGTCGGCTTTCATTTTGAAATTATTCTAAGTTAACAAAATTAAGTCTTTTTGGGCAAAGCGGGTATGGGCAAAGCGGGTAGACAAAATAGAAGCATCTTAATGGAAAAAACTGTTGGAAGGGGAAAAAAAATAAAAAATATTCTTTTTACGACGGAATGAGGGAAAAAGCCTAAAAAAAAATATTTTTGCCTTGTTTGTGGTGATTTTGATGTGGAACCACCTCATGTAATATACTGCAATATGGAGGTTGTAAATAAAGTTACAGTTAATTGTTATAAATTTATTATTTTTGTCTTTTTTCAATTTTTTTTACTTAATTATTATTATTGTTAAGTTCTATATGAATAAGAAAGTTTATATTAAAAAATAATAACAGTATTTAAGTACATAATATACTTACCCGCTTTGCCCAAAGGGGGTTACCCGCTTTAGGATACCTATACGGGCAAAGCGGGTTTTTGCAGAGGTTTTGTATTTTCTTTATTAAAAATAAACATCGTATAAATATTTCTTAAGCGAAGTTTCATTTTAAAGTTCGATAACTATTCTATCTGATAATACAAAAAAGATCTGCTTATCGAGGTCAGAAGTCACTCTTTTGGGCGTTTAATCTTAGCTTACCCGCTTTGGGCGACCTTCCCCTACTTTTATTTTTGGCAAGATCAAAAAAAAAAGTTATGAGAAAGAGTTGACCTAAATGGAAAACTACATCACAAATATACAGTCAAATATACAGTTACATCGAATTACCATGAGAAACCAGGTTTTTATATCTTTGACAAATTCTCTACACATTGATTCTATTTGAATCCATTATAAAGTACTTTTAAGTTTGTAAGTTTCAGTATCGAATATTTATCTCTTTTGTTTTGTAATAATACGGTAACTTTTCCGTTTCTGTGAAAAGTGTACATCAAGGTCGGCTTAACGGATTTTACAAATAAAGTGTCTATTAATAGATGATGATCTCTGAGGTGGTCTAAAAGAGTCCGAATTACTGATCCTTAAAATGTATAATATAGCAAATCTGAGTTGAAAATAAGGGCAATAAAATTTTACAAGTCAGTTTTACACTGGAACCAAACATTTAGTGAATGTAGTTAAACATCGTTTTTAAAGTTCCTACGTGAGTACATGTAAATAAGATAAAAAAGTATGTACAAAATCATAATTTTGTACTTTCCCAGTTTTTTTTTTTTTTTTTTTTTTTTTTTTTTTTTTTTTATAAAACTGAATGCGTAAACTCGAACACGAAGCTTATATCAAATTTGAGTATAGGTGAAATAATTGTAATATGCAGATAATTTATATATAAGTAATAAACCTAATAATAAAATTGAGTTGTTGGTAAGAATGGATGTTGGATGTTTTTTTTCTTTATATTGTGGTTTTTGAGATGATAATGTGATCGATTAGCAAAAATAAAATGGGGTATGTGTTGTCAGACATTACATTGTTCTTAATTTCTCTAAAATTACAGTCACTACTGTAACTGTTTGCTACCATTATGTATTTTGATTTTTCAGTTTATATTAAAATATATTTCGATTTAAATGTGCTATTTATTCTGTCATAATTCTACTTATCTTTAAGCTACATTTTTTAATTCAAATGTATATATTTAACCAAATACAGAAAAAAAAATGTATATTTAATTCCAATAAATCAATTTTTGTTCCTGTTTTGTGTTTATTTTCAAATTTATGGTTAAATTTTAATTTAAAAATTTTAATTTATGCCACATAAGTGTCAAATGTATTGTACAAATTGTATGTGTGTGTACAAGTTTATTTTATTAATTATTTCTTATTATTCTCCAAAAATTTGTTTTAAAAACTTTAAACATCAGTTTTTGAATGTATTTCATTTCTGCACGATTTTTTTTTTTTTTGTATGTAAATCCTACTTTGGAAATTAGGTCAGCTAAACAAGGATGAATTTATCTGATTTGCCATATTCGTTGTCCTTTATTACTAACTGCCAATCATAATTTTTAAAATGTTATGGCCAGTCAACTTTCTTCTCGAAGTTGGTGGATTATAAAATATTATTAGAAAAACTGAACGTTAAATTAAGTAAAATTGATTATTTATTTCTATGAAAACGGATAAACGACGGTATTAGACAGCTGATGGACAACAGATCACCATCATTTAAATAGGCGAAAAATATAGGTTAAACCAACTAAAACTGGCCTGACACCGTTAACAAATGAAGCAAAATTAGACGTATCATTTTAAACTACTATTCAAAATAACAAAAACGAAAACAAACAAAAGTTGGTATGTCTAATATTGCTTTATTTGTTGCACTTGTTTGATGAGGAATTGGAATGGATAACTTTATCAAATAGGTCATTAATTAAATAGTAAATTAGTTTCGATATAAACATAGTGTTGTGTTTGTTTGAATCCGTGTCACGCTTAAAATTTGAACCCAGATATCAGGTCGAATTTTTCATTCACCACCCCGACATGCAGATACTAGTCTTCTAATTTATGCTCTATGATTATACCCTACAAACTCTAGTGTCAAAAAAATCCCCAAATATTGTAGTAGTAGGTAGTCAGAGGAATTATCCCAACAAATCACTCCAATGAGCCTAACTATCACTTCAGGATTGTAATTAAATATACTTGGGACATAAATATTTAATCTCCGCCCGTTCTAGAGTGAGCCAATGCAGCACTACAAGTACTACGGAGAGGGAAATTAAATAAAAATCTTCGGGTAATACATTACATTTGGCAACGTAGTTTTAATTCAAATCCTTTAACAAATAACAATCATCGTAATGAATAATAAACAATATGTATCTCTTTTAAATTTATTTTAATTTGCTAATTGTCTACCCCGGTTCGGTTCTATATTCAAAACGAATCAATACTATATATGAACTTGTTATCTTCTAAAAAATTTTTACCATAATATACCAAAAATATTTGCCTAGATGTTCAATATAATACATTCCTATATACAAATACATGTAATATGTAAAAGGCAATGAAGTTTCATAGTTCTTGACTATCACATTCCCTGTATTTGATACCCTAGTATTCTGCCTAACACAACCGAAAATGAATCGAAACTTTATGAGGCAAGAAATTGCTAAAAGGCATCTGATATTATCTTTTATATACGTGTATATCATATAACGGTAAATACTTCTACTTTTATTCTGAGTACATTGTAGGAGGAGAAAGTAGAAAGTAGATTTTGTACTATTTACAATTTTGACATTTCACAAAAAGGAAAATGTTCAAATATTAGAAGATCGGAGTCGTTACCAAATTTGACGCTAAACTGAAATGTGTATCCAAATCTTCTTAATAGACATCTAAACATATACCTTCTATTCTTTATCTTCTTTGTGTATTTCCGTGACGGTATACGTTTTAGTTGTAATCAAACGAAAAAGGATATTAGATTCAAGAAATATTTTGGTACAATTTGAACGGAAAAATAAAGATTTCCTCACTTTTTCACGAACTGTTTAAAGCATTTTTCTTATCTGACGAATAGATTTTTTAGATCTTACCGAGATAATGAATTTTTTGGGAACTAACCAGAGGATTAGCAAACTTGTAAGAACTCAATTTCTATAATATTTATATATTTTAGAGGAAAATTTCCTTTCAGTACACGGAGAAAAAATTCATATAAAAATTATTGTGCTCAGCATTACAATCGACGAGTAAAAGGCGAACATATTCAATTTTGTACGGTAAAAATATAAAATTATAATTAATCATAGAAAATTTAAAGGATAGAATGATCTCTCCGTACTATTAGCTCCATAAAATTTGTAAAACAGCACAATAAAAAGTTCCATTGCCGACAGAAAAATATTTTTTAATTGTTTTTTTTCCAAAAATTACCATGCTGTCTTAAAATAGAAGAAAAGTAGAAAAGAAGAAAAGAAGCTAATAGTAGAAAGAAAGAAAGAGAAGGCATCACATAGAGAGGCAAGCTGCAAAAGGTAGCAACACAATCATATATGGAAGGTCACATAGCCAGACTTGGTGGTGCTGGTGATGTTACCACCGCACCAGCTAGCTAGCTGGTGTGATGTTCTATGGTGTCGAACTGTCGAAGCAGTGTTCAATAGAATGCCTCACAGAACGGATGGTCATCGTTTAATTCATCAGTTTCTCAATTGTGTATTGCAATATATTGTTGCCGATCATTTTTGTATGCATCAATCGAAGGTCGGAAAAGATCGGGCATCTTGGAAGTTTTTACAAGTACAGCCCAAGCAACATAAAGTTGCGTGTCAGATGCGCAAATGGAAGAGTACGGCAAGAAGAATTAAACTATAACATATATGCATATGAGTGTGATAGAAGTTGTGTGTTAGCTCATTAAATTTTACCATGCTATAATATATTTTTTACTTTGGTCGTCGATCTTAGTTTCGAAGTTATGGTTTCAGTGTAGGATGACAAAAGGCGTGACTGTCTCGCTAAAAAATCGAAAATAAGTTTCATAGTTTCAGGCCCGCTTAAAGTAAAAAGAAAGGTGGCTGCGAAACTACTTTCTTTTCTGCTCGTCGGTAATATTTTTAAGGAAAATGCAAACAGGTTAAGAAATCGTCAGTAGAAGTGGTTGCAGTGTTTTTTTTTTTTTTTTTTGCTCGTCAATTAGGTATTTCCTAATTTAGGCTGAATCGAATGCAACCATAACAAAACATCCTATTTTTACTAAATTTAGTGAAAACATGGAAATTCGAAAATATTAGATGAGTTCGTTAGACAATTCTGTCCGATTACCATAACTGGATATTTTGAATCCATTTGGTCAAAAAATTATTTTTGCAAAAATTTTTTATTCTCTATTACATTATCGTAAAGAGCGGAAAAAATCACATGTGACAAGTTTTTGGATCATTTTACAAATGTTACAAAGGTTACTGTATAAGTGTAGTATATTTACACATGTAATTTGTTTCCCGAGGAAAACGAAAATTCGCTATGTTACACTTACAAAGGATAGGAAATGTAGTATATTCCTTTATGAAATGATTATTACGATTTTATGAAGACAAACGACAAGAATTAAGAATTCGCTTGTATACGAAACTTCTGTAAATTTAGTTTTCATTAATTAAAATTATATCTCTGTAGTAACCTTTATTGTAAGTATTCCTGTCTAGTGCAGACACTTACTTTTGTGTTAGCTACCATCTTTGTAACTTACCAACATTGTTCATGATATTACGTAATAACTTTTATCTGATTTTCTCATGAACTATCACGGGAACCATCATCAAACGAATTCGTACATTCTTGTCACCTTCACGATATGTTACTGTAGACATAAATGTCAAATATAATATATTCTAATTAATACTAGGTATTGCCTAACTAACAGTTTAACTAGTGAATATCAAAGACAACAATCTCTGTTTCTGCCAGATAAATGAAAACACCCTAGTAATGTTATTAAGTAACTGTCCAAAAAATGATGTTAGTTGTTAAGGGATTAAACAATTACGAATTCTAATTGGTACAAACGATATCATTCATCCTACCCATACAGTTCTTCAAACTAAGGAGATTGGGCCTCATACATATCGGATGTAATGCCCCTATATTGATATCACGGGCTGCGGTAACACAGATAGGCAAAACTGGAGATCACATGTATATGTATGTATCAAACACTCCCCTTACGCCAGCAGGGTAAAATTTGCTACCTCTAGTAGTCTACAAAACTGGTACAGTGGGTTTTAGAATCATTATAAATATTTTTATTTATATTACCATTGTTGTTATTATTGTTCCATAAATCTAGAATAGGCGGTTAAAATATTTACTAATGTTTCTGGAACACACTATCTTGTTTTCTATTTTAAAACATATGTACGAAAAATATCGAAAAAAACGAAGTAGCGAAAAACGAATTAGCCGGTTATATGGTGTTAACTTACTCAATTTACCAAGATCCTGTAAATATGTAAATATCTCTAACCTGTAACTAGAAATAGAATAATTACAAAAATTTATTTGCTTGTTATATTTCGGTTTTTCGTATCATATTCGTATTTTTGGAGAGTAACTATTTATTTTATAATATTGTTTTTATTTTTGTGTTACTGGTTTTGCACTGAATATTAAAAAATAGATATGTTTTACTTTTTTTGGTATAGTTACATATTTTCTTTTTATCCGATGGTAAATATGGAAGACGCTATTGAAAAATGTAATATTTATATTTTTGAATTAAAATTAAAGAAATAAAAACTAATTACTATCCTTTAGTTTTAGGAACAACAAACAGGATTGTTTATCCTAGGATAAGTTCGTTAGTCGAGGACATACGATGTTGGTTGCAAACCATGTTTTCGGAGAATCTTTTGCCAAAAAATAAGTTTTGGGCCAGAATTTAACCTTTGCTCTACGTAAATTCGTTTTAGACTTACAGCAATATTTTTTTTAGGTTTCTTTCAATACTACAACTGCCGGAAATATGTCTGAATATGTACAAAAAAACAAGAAAACTAACCTGGTACTAACTCAATCCGAATACAAAATTTCAGCCCTCTAGGTTTATTTGGGTGACCTGTGCGAGTGATACAAACTTCGAAAACGTTAAAAAAGCATGAAATTGTAGCTTAAAAATGGTGAGGGTGAGGGTAAAATATTAAAACCTACAAAAAGCAGACCCTAGGTACGAACTCTATCAAAATACCAAATTTCAACCCTCTAAGTTAATTCTGGGGGACTGTGGGCGTGTAAGAACCAGCAAAAATCATTTTTTCCTTTTCTACTCCCTCCAAATCATCCTAGGAAGCTGAATTTTGGATATGTTGTAGATAATTGCCCGAAACATTATTTCCAACCGGTTTGGAAACGTTTTATTGTTTCTTTGCCACCCACCACCCCCCTAAAAGTTGGGTCGGATCCAAAATTTTGTCAAAATTTGACCCCACTTTGATAGTATGAGATGCCTCGAAAATGAGCCCCACTTAGCAAATTTCAGCTCTTAGCTTCCATAGGGGGCCCTACACATATTAAAAGGTAGCGGGAATATATATATATATATATATATATATATATATATATATATATATATATATATATATATATATATATATATATGTATATATATATATATATATATATATATATATATATATATATATATATATATATATATATCAGACTTTTTTTTCTACATAATCGTGTACTACGTGTCCGAAAACGGATAGCGCCCTAGTCTCGCCTCTCGCCGTTCTTATCGTATAGGCTGTATAAGTCAGTTGAAAAATTCGACTAAAAACTACCAAAGTCCACTAGTTAAAAATCCTTCTTTTACTAATAAGCCTTTAATATGGACGAGAACTGGTAAAATTATTCCTAAGATATCCAAGTCAGAGAAAAGAAAAAGTATACCTAGTACTCTTATATGTTTTTGTCATTATTGCAGTTATTACTTCATATTTTCGATGGATAAATTTGTGGTTTATATTACATATTTTCTCGTATCATTCTTATAAAGTTATATTTAAAGTACATCAATATAATGTTAGAAATCTTATTACCAAAGAAATCATTTTTTCTCTTTTATCTGTAGTATATTCCCCTATATATCTAATACATACTGATTGACAGAAAAGCTAATTTTGTTAATAATGAAAATATCAAACTTGACACAGTTCAGAAAGTACAATCAATATTAATTAAGTTGGCTTAATACGAGCTTTCTACATTAGGACATTTTTAATTATATGTTTCAATCTAATTACATAAGTTAAAAGTTTACAAAATATTAAATGAAAAATAATAATATTTGTGCAAAATTTTCCAGTGAAAATATAAATTTTTGTCGATACGGCTGACCTTTTTTATAGTCGAAAAATAAATTTACAACAAACAATATTGTGTGTTTTGTTCAAAAATTTATTTTATTGGTTTCATTAATTAATTTCATTTTATTCTTATTCGATTTTATTTTCAAAACATTCAAAATTTGCAGGGACTTTTTTTATTGTCATGACTCTAAACTTTATAAATGTTAAGCAAATAAAGTAATTTCTAGAAATGCAAATTTAAATAATAGCATATATAATTATTTTCGATAACGAGAGTTATTAATTACTTTATTAGGAATGGTTGATATATGTAAATTCACAATTACTGTTGACTAACAATACACCGATTTACCTAACTACTTCTAGGAACTAATTTGGTGAAAAACTTTTTTTTTAATAAGCTGCTAACGTGTATTTGTTAAGAGGTAACGTCAATGCATATGTATGTTTTTAAAAAAATCAAATTTTTTTACATCCCAAAAAAAGACAATATTTTAATACTTGTACAACTTGCTTAAAAACAGTTTTTGCCGAATGCTCCAAAAAAAAAAAAAATGAAAATTTGGCGCTCAAAAAACAACGGTATGATCGAACATGGAATCGTAAATTGAAGATAAATGGTTTTTAAGGTTTGGGACAGACGACCGTTAAAATAATATGCATTGTAACGTCGGTGACGTGCGTCGATTTTACTACAAGATGGTTGTGACAAATAAATTTAAAAAAAAAATGGCCAGGGTTTAACAAAATATTTATATTTTCATGGTGTTAATTTTTCAAATTTTTTCGAGAATTGAAACTCCTTCGATTAGCGACTAACTATTATCATAATAAATAGGCAGTAGAAATTTTATATTGAACAGATTGGTGGTTTTTTAGTAATCATATCTACCGCAAAGGTATTTCCAGAAAAATACGATTCTGAGATAATCGCGTTTAATCGCATTCAATGTTGAACGTTCGAAAGTTTATACACAATTGTTTCAAAGTTTCAAGACCATACATTTCGGACAATATATTAAAGCGACGAAAATCGCCGTACTGCTTATATTAGGGGAAGGCTCGCTATAGTGGCCCAGGCAGGTAAAGTGGTCCCCACTAGTTTGCAAATGAACTAATAGCTGTCATCTCTTGTTATTTAGTTTAAATTATAGATTGACAGTTTACATAGTGTCACGGTGCATATCAACTCGTTAGGTGTTACTTAGAAAATTTTATTTAAAAAAAAGTGTTTCTTGTGCCCTCTGATCTAAGGTAAGTACTTACAAATATTGTATAAAATATATTGTATTATGAATACTTGGTTTTTGTCAATATTCCCTGTGTCTGTTGTAGTTTTGAAGTAATTAATTTTATAATAAACAATTATGAATCATACGTTGGGGCGGAACTTATTTCAGTTTTCCTATTTTACTTAGTTTCGGGTAATGTGGCCCACTATGTATAAAGGTAAAGTGGCCCAGTGGATCTAGTGGTGGTACCAGAATTGTGGCCGGAATCAATAGCAAAAGATGGCTGAGTACGGATGTACAATATGCAAAAGATGTGTTTATGAAGTCTGCTCTGGTTGAAATGAGGAAGATGGCGATTTTAGTTGTGAGTTTTGTTTTAAAAATAAATAGTTACCATATGAGTACTTTGGATAATTAAAAATTGTTTTTATGATTGCTAACTAGTAGCAAATTGTAATATTTTTGATTAAAAATTGTAATTTCATCTAAAAATTAAAAAGTCAGTTTTAATCTATGTAAACTTTTAATATTAATAATACTATGCCACTTTACCTACCCAAGGTGGGTAATGTGGTCATTTTGTCACTTACGAAATAATTGATAATTTTTTATTACTGTGAATAGGTAAACCGTATGTATATTATAAAATAAAGACTTTATTAAATTTGCAATTGTATTATATCAAGAAATATCAATTAATTAAAACCGTTTAGAAAATATATCAATTCAAACCTTAGGGTGGCCACATTGCCCTACCTTCCCCTATATTATACCGAGCGGCAGCTGCATACAGAAGTGGCACACTATAAATAGCTAAAACTTCGGATTTAATGCTCCGATCGTTATAAAATTTCATTGAAATAATGAACTTAAAGTATGTGCAATAGACATTTTTCCGACCACCGCAACCGCATATAACCCCTTAATGCCTATGCTTGTTAAAACGATAATAAATCGTAACTATTTCTACAGAATTATGTCTGGCTACGATTTCACATCATTCACGTCTGCTACAATACATTATTTATTATTAGCAAGTTGTTTTTCGCAGGAAATTCATTAATACTAAGTTGGTAGTGCACGTCAACACTTTTAACACTTAATAACATACCTTCACTGACTGGTTGTATTGTGAATTTTTTAAAAGTTGCAAGCATGAAATGTTTTATTTAGTACATCATATTATACAGTTTGTTGTGATATTTTAAAATTCCACTATTTATAACTGGCAAGGATAATAAGTTCAAGGAATTATATAGGTACGTTTGTACAAAATGTGTGCATGTTATGTAAATATTATTATGTATGTATTTGCCGAGCACCTCGTACTCAAGCTCTCAGTAAACAACAAAATAATACCTTGTCTAACTCAAATCACACTTTGTAAAGTTCTACACAGTTGAACTGTATGAATGAATGCATTTTACTGATAAGTACGATGATATATGAAATGTTTGCTACGGAAATAAAATAGTATCTGGCCAACGCCCTAAGATGTTTCAAACATATTATGTAAATGTAACAAAATATCAAGTTAATTAAGTTTAAAGAGTAGAAAATAATTATAGCATAATTTAACACACTATTTGCGAAGTTGCTTAAAGTAGGCATTTCCTGTTTCCCTTGATTTGCCTCCAACAAATTCCACTCTGTTAGTTTTTAGACTGAGTCCAAAGGTTTAAAAACCGAGCACACCCAAAGTGACTCACTACCAGGGCTAGGAAAAATGGTTCATAGAAACCATTTAAAATAGAAAATGGAAAATGGTTTCCAAAAACGCATTTAAAATACAAAATGGAAAGTGGTTTTGCTGAACATATTTAAAATTGAAAATGGAAAATAATTGTTTTAAATGGAATATAAAATGCAAAATGCTTTTTTTTACTTTAAATTTATTCTATAAATTTTTTATTATTATTTTAATTAATTATAAAAAAAAATTAAGAAAATATCAAACGTACTGAAATTAAATAAAGGCAGTCCTTTGAGACAATTTTGTTAAGTTTTAATGATATGAAAACGAAACTTTTCAAATATTGGTACTTAAAAATATTGTAAAATTTAATTCGGCCTTGACATATTCAAACCTTGACTAAGCTACGACTGCAACTTCTAAACAAAATTATGAAAATCATTTACCCGAAATACAAAAATATTTCTTATCGACGTGTCTTAAAGATAGTACTCGTAGTACACAATTTGCGTCAGAAAAGTATGACTTAAGAGAACTGCAACTCTAGTAACAAATTTAACTCAAGTTACATTGCAACTCTAGTTATAAAAAATTTGAGTCAATTAAATCAACTTACATTTAATTTACAATTTGTTAGACTTCAAGTCGTTCTATTCAAGTTCTTACAATTAATATTGTATACACATAAATTTTAGTATACATGCATTTTCATTTTAAATGTAAAATGTATTAAAATTTCCATTTTAACCCTAGAATCATACGTTGGTCTACGAGAAACGTTAATCATACATCGGCGTCATTTTGACGAATGGACTTTTTACGGAGAGTTTAAGAGTTTATTTGGAAAAAAAAATTTTTTTACATAACAATACTACAAAAGCGAACAAAATATTTACAAAAATTGGACTTGGAAAAATTTTTTAATATAAATATTTATTAATTTTTTTAATTTTTTTATCAAAGCATATTTTAATTATAAAAATTAAAAAATAGATAAATACATCAATTGTATCATAAGACATGTCTTTCAAATAGTTAATTTATGAACTATTATGAGTCGGTGGACATGTGTGACTTTACAGAATGTGAAATTTCTCGGTCACAAATATTCCCGTAGATATGTAGTTATTTCCTGATTAGGCACATTTGTAAATTTTTGAAAATTTGTTAGTAATTTTTCGAATAAGATCTCAAAAAATAATAAAATTAAATTATTTTCCACAAAATAAATTGTTAATCTTTTATTAAGTTACTTGAAACGCATTCTTTTGTTTTCGATTCAATATATTAAAACTTCAGTATTGTGTCGTCTCTATAAGTCAAACGGCTGTAATCACCTTTCATATTATCATTATCAGTGAATAAATTAATCATAACATCCATATCTTTAATAAATTTTAGAAAATTTAGGAAAATTTTTATATGCAAAATACAAGCTCTCTAAAAAAAAGAACATTGGTTAATCATATATCGTCGTCCTTTTGACGCACACTATTTCAATACAAACAAAACGACAGCAAATATAAACAAAATTTATACATTTGCTCTGTTATAATAATAAATAAATTAGATAACAGAAGTTTCACAGCAAGCAGGCAACGACAAGTTGTAATATTGGAGCAGGTAGAGAAGTTCGTTCGTCATTTTGACGAGTACGTATGATTCTAGGGTTAAATACAAAATGGAAAATGGTTTGACCGAACTTATTTAAAATAGAGAATGCAAAATGCCATTTAACATATTTAAAATGAAAGCATTTTAAATAGTCCCCAGCCCTGCTCACTACAATACTCGTCCGAATTCAGATAATTTTTAACATGCGTTTAAAAGGTCTTACAGTGACCATACGAAACGCCACTGCAATCTTCACGGTGCAGTGGTGTAGGTACAGTATGTGGTGACGCCATACTCGGGCCTCGATCATATTTGTCTAGTACTTTCGCGAGAAACGTCCAAGAGTGCAGTGGACACGCAATGAATTCTTAGTAAAAATTTAAAATCACTAACAAAACTAAAAGTGATAAATATGACAAATAAAGTGAGAACTACAGTTGTATCAAAAAACTTATAAAACAGAACAGAAAATTGAATTATAGATATTGATATAATCATGTAAAAGTAACTCAAAATTAATTTTATAAATATTTCTACTGGGTCTAAAATAGTTGAAACCAGTTAATTAGCTATACTTTATAATACCAAATATTATGGTTTCAAAATCTGATTTAGAAGGAGGGGTGTAATTCTTTTTTAACTATTAATATTTTTCTCAGTTAATTTTGAATTATACACGTTACTATACTATTGTTTTAATATTATTTATTTCTGTTTTAAAATTTTCTTGGGATAATGCAAAATAAAATGAAATATCATAAAGTAATAATAACGCTCTAATCTATTAAAAAAATCGGAAATTTTTTAAACTGTTATACATCTGTAAAAAGTACAGTAAAGTTTTACATTTGCAAAATTTTGCTAGTTAAGAGTTGAAAAAATTGAATTGAATTTTTGAGCATATTGTTTTTATTTTTCTTTTCTGAAGAGAATCAGAGGCGTAGCGAGCATAACTAGCGCCCGGTGCGTGACATTTTATTTGCGCCCCCCTTAACTTCTAAAACTGTAGAAATTGTAGGTAGTGGAACGGTGTATTTAAAATTTCGGAAAAAATTCTTTCGCATAAATTTGTATTTTAAATTTTTCGCTAAAAGTTGCCTTAACGACCTTTTTTTGCTCACCAGTGCTTTGTTTGTGTATCTGTATATTTGAAGTCATAACCTGGAAGTAATTTCGTAATTTCCTTATACTTTTATCCTCTTATTAGTTTTGGGCGCCCCGCTCAAAGTGGCGCCCGGGTCATGATAGTACCCCTTGCACCCCCCTCGCTAAGCCACTGAAGAGAATAGAATCGTCTCTTTCTGATATATAACTCATTTGAAAGTACATATACATATATTTAGTTTTCCATTCTAAGATTCATTACTAAATTAGAAAGAATTCGTTATAAGAAAATTTTCGTTACCAAAAATAGTCTTTCGATCACGGAGAAGCTTTTAGTATGAATATTTTAAAGACAATCAGTGTAACCGTTTTCTAAAATATCTTGCTTATGGAATTTTAAAAATAATAATTTTCATGAAGATGCTTTAAGTTTAAAATATACAACTACCTCCTTATGGAGAACTCTTTAAATTTTTGATAACTTTCCTAATTTTAAATGTATTGATATGAACTTTTTAGAAAATATTTTAAAATCAGGCACTTATAGACAATGTAGAAATTCTGGAATTTTACAACTAAGGTATTATGTACCTTAAGTATTGCATGCAATTTTATTTTATATTACATAATATAAATTGCACGCCTTCTAATTAGATCACTGATAGTAATGATTGTTAAAACATGTGATTAAATTATCACTTTTAGATTTCGTTCCGATCCGTTGCGCCTGTCTTGTCTGTGTTTTGTTTACATGAAGAAATGTTCAAATAAACACATTAAAATTACCATTTACATACCTAAATAATAAAATGAAATTTATAGAGCTTTTATAGTCCATTTTATGTTTCAAATGTTTTTCTCGAGAGGATGTTGACCGATCCGAATAGTATCTATTCTAAATTCTCGACAAATCTATAAATTTTATTTTAACAGGATTTTTGTCCTTTTTGTATTTTGTTTTATGTGTGAAACATCAAACAACCTGAATTTGAATATATAATTTTTTTTTATTGGAAACCGTAACAAAAGGTTCGTTTTGAGACGAATATCTACGTTTTGAAATATTGATACAGTGGATTGCACTTATTTCTGGTAATAGTGACGCAAAATGTATGTCCCCTGAAAGTGTATATCATGAATTACAAATTTTCAAAAAAAGCTTTGTCACTAAGAGGATTTATTTGCTACAGTACTAACAGCCAAAAAATATTTCATTAATTATATTTTTTTTAGTAAAGCTAGAGAAATATTTTTTTTAGATTCCAGGCCAAAAATATTCTATTTAAGATTAAAGAATTGCTTTTAAATATATTTCTGTAGTGTTTAAGAAATTACCTATCGATATTTACCTGACATGAAATACATGATCGACCAAGTGGTCGGACAACGACATTTTATATTACATGACCTAACGTTATTCCAACTAATAGCGGAAATAATTCCAGATTACAAAAATTCTGTCTAAAATTACAGAACTACTTTTAAATATTTCTGTGTTGCTTAAGAAAGTGTGTCAATATTTATCTGAATTACATGATTTACTAAGTGGTCGGAAAACGACATTTCATATTACACGACCTAATACTATATTTTCACTAACGGTGGATATGATTCCAGGCCACAGTAATTCTATTTAAGATTAAAGAATGGTTTTTAAACATTTCTTTAAAGCTTAAAAAAGTGTCGGTATTTATCAAAACTGATAATTATCATATTTATGTAACCCTATAAGTGATCGGTCTGCACAAAATTATCGTCGATTTTACCGGGCCGTGACTGGAAAAAGTTTAAGAAACACTTGCCTAGTGTGACCCACGCTGTAGTGATTTTAGTCAGTTATATTAATCAAAATTCAAACTTATTAATCATCGTTTACTATTTCTTAATCATTACTGCAGCTTCAGATTTCGAATTCCACTTTAAATTGGAGTATTTGCACATTTTGCAATTGTTTCTTGTTTTCTTTTTTTTTTTTTTGAATAGTGTATTGTTTAATATTCTAGAAAATTCTAGTTTTAATTAAAATAGTATTAACGAAAAAAAACACGAACAGAAAAAAGACGTACGAAAATAAAAACTTGGAAAAACTTCTTGTTATAAGTAAAAATGTCAAGTCATCACCAATTCATTATTATTATTATTATTCAAACCTCGGTATGAAAGCAAATACTTCACTTTTAGTGAAGAGACATGAAACTGACTACGGCTGGGTTGATTAATTGAGTTAAATCATGTGACAAGAAACAGAAACATCTTTCTTTTTAGTTAAAATGGAGTGTAGGTACTTATATATAAAGTGAATTAAGCGAGCTCTTTGGCTAATAATAACTGAACCTGTATTTGTGGAGACTGTAAGGTTGATGGATTCTGGATACAGTATTTTAATGTAGTTCTGTCGGGGAAATAGCTTTCTTAGAATTTATAAGATTTACTGTTTTCAAATACCGTGCAACTATTACTCAGAATGTAATGATCAGGCTTGCTTTTATAATTTTTTAGTGGATGAGAATAGATAAAAAACGATGTAAAGCGGTGCGTCAAAATTCACTGCCCCATTTGAATTACATTATAGCTAAAGTCATAATCTAGTCAAAATAAACATTCAACCTTAAACACATTATTATAAAAAAAAATTCAAGAATCCCCATCGATCTCATTTGTGCCAAAAATTTTATTTAAGACCAAAAGTCAAGAAAGTACTTTTCTCGTTAATATCTTTTAAAAGTTAGGATACACATAGTTTTATAATTATTTACCAAGTTTTGTGTTTACAAACAGTTTTATATGTATTTACTTTATTAAAAATTGTCATTGTTTAAAAGCTATTGTTTAACTTGCTATGTTAGTATGTTGGTTTAGATCAAATCTTGGAATCAAAATTTAGACAGGTTCTAATTGAGGTAGAGGTTTCAAATTTTGCATACGTGTCTAACCTTGATGACAATGCAATACTGTATAATTAGTTTTTCCTTAAATTGCCCCAAACCAAAATTGTTGATTTTTAGCCCTATACAACTTTTTTTGACATTTCGAATTTTAAATTAATTGTAATCAGACTAAAAAGTAGAAAATAAAATAAAGAAAATGTTCTTTTAAGAAAAAGCTTTTATTTAAACATGGGCTAAAAAAAATAAAATAACTTTTGAGTGAAGTTTGAAGCAATATGCAACATAATTTATAAAAGCTTGAGGCGTTTAATTAAGTTTGGTAAGTACTGAAAAGTAAAATAGCTACACTTATATCCAAAACAGAAATAATTAATGATAACGCCTCAAGCTTTTATAAATTATGTTGCATATTGCTTCAAACTTTACTCAAGAGTTATTTTATTTTTTTTAGCCCATTTTTAAATAAGAGCTTTTTCTGAAAAAAACATTTTTTTTACTTTATTTTATATATACATTATTTTGTAGCTATTTCGTATATGATATATTTATTACAATTTTTAAAATTTTTAACTACAGTTTAATTAACTATAAATGTGTAACACTTTCTTAAACAACAAGTAGCGACAACAATAATTCGTAATAGTGCGTATAAGAAACTACTACCCGATTGAAAATACAAATGATTTTCTTGACTGTTCATTAGAGATTTTCAATGAAAATTTGTAAACCGCGCTCATCGCTAAACTATTTAGTAATAATTAAAATCGGGTAACAAATTCGCATTTCGTTATTTAATGTAACGAAACAAACGTTATATAGTTAGTAAGAACGGAAACTGCATTGCCGATAATTATAATGGTAATAATAATATTCATAAGGTTCATAATAAGGATATGAAAATAATAAAAACGACAGTATTAAAACGTTAGAAATGGAAATTGTTGTTTTCATGTTATGTTTCATTATCGTTATTCGCTCTCGTTTATTTATTTTCGTTCGCCAACTATCGACTAGCAGCGGTAGTAAAAGTTCAATATTTTCACAAGTGAAAAAGTAATTAATTTTAATGTCAAAGTTCTAAAAAGAAATATCTTATTATATATATTTCTTGTTGCTCAGTTATATTTTGCCTTTTTTTATTTTGAAAGAAAAAGTTACTCTTAGCCACCCTGTTTGTTCATCAGTGATATTTAAGTTTAAATTATCTATTGATTTTCAATATATTTCATGACACAAGAAAAGGTATATAATAGAGTGACGGAAGGAGCATTTTCCAGAGTACCGGTCAGCATTTATGTGCCTATTATAAATGACATCATTTTGTAAATAAAAATTAGGAGTGTTATTAAAACATTACAATTGCTTTTGTTTCGTATATTTTGCTCATAATTGTGGTTTTTACATAAAAACCATTAATTGATACTATTGCAAAAATATTTTGTTTTGGTTTATAATTCTATATTCCTAATTGGACATATATTTTTGATAAAATAAAAGTAAGCACAAATATAAATTAATTTTTTTTAAGTTATTGCTTCCGAGAATAATAAAGTAGCGGAAGCATTGTGATAACTAGAGTGGGCACATTGATCCGCACAAACGTGTTTTCAAGGAGTGACCAATTTTTTATAGCGGATTCTAACACACACTACCTCGTCAAAAGTATTGGGACACCTTGGCCCATAAGGGTCCCCACACTTTTGACACGGCAGTGTACCACAATATTAAGTACTGTACCGCGTCATAGTGTGTGCTAGAACCCACTATAGAAAATTGGTCACTCCGTTTGTGCGGACCAGTGTCCTCACTCTAGTGATCACTTTTACAAAAGAAAAAAGTTTTTCCCTGCAAAATAAAATTTTTTACGCACACTTTACGTTTCAGAGCTTCCTGAACAATTTTGGTTTGGTGTCTGTCCGTCCGTCCGTCTGTGTGTCACCAGTTTGCACCAAGTGGCATAACTTCTGAACCATTCGATTGTTTTTAATGAAATTTTCAGAAATTAGGCAGTTTGGTTCCTTGATGGTCCCCTATAAATTTAATCGAAATTGGAGTAACGGTAGCTACGCCGCTACCATATCATTTCATTAATATACTAAATTGCACCAAGTGGCATAACTTCTGAACATTTCAATTATTTTTTATGAAATTGTCAGAAATTATGCTGGGTGGTTTCTAGATGGTCCCCTACAATTTTTATTGCATTCGGAGGAATAGAATCCACGGTGCTACCATGAAACCCCATTAAATTTCAATATCTTGTTTACTGCTATTATAGTCCCACTTCGCTCAATTTTTAGGAATCGTCTTGTTTATTTATTTTTATTAATTTATATACCTATATTAAATTATACAAAGATATATTGGGTATTAAATTACCAAAGTGCTTTTACGAGTACGAGGAAACAGTGCCACACCCCATTGGCAGCGATTTTTATATCATATTTAATTTTACATACCAAATAACGCCACTGAAATTAATTGGTAGGCTAAATTTTTAAAATATTTTTAAATTTTTCTCCGTTATTATTTCATGTTGCAAATAAAATAAAAAAAGAAATTGCTTATTAATGTAGAATTACTATAAGGAATTTTTTGGATCCCTTTATTAATGTAGAGTAATTCCCGTTCCGGTATTTCCTTTACTTTCTGTGATGTCCAAATTTGTATTTTTGCACTCAATATAAACCTATATATTTTTAAAATTAAAAATTTAAAAAAATAAATAATTTTTCACTAAAAATGTTTGCATTTATTAATAAATATACAACATTTACTTATCCAAATATCATATTTGTATACCACAAAATTCATTTATAAAATAATAATTTAATAAAATGTAGACGCTTTAAAAATATACAGCAAGTGTTTTTGTGTATATTTTACTTATTTGTTTGTGGAACATAAAAAACAATCTACATATTCAGTCTAACATATTATATGTACATATATTTTCTCTCTCAACTTAAGAAATACATTCCATCCATATATTATACTTCTATATCAATGATATTTTTTGACAATTTTTTCTTTTATTTTCAGGTTCGTACGTCCTACTCTGGCGACGCGGTAGTGCCGTGTTAACCGCCGGTGATTTAATGGTAACGCGCGATAAACGTTTTCGCCTGTTGGACGGTTACAATTTAGAAGTGAAAGAAGTCGGGCCACAGGACGCCGGTGACTATGTTTGTCAAATTGGTGATCGTGATAATCGCGATCAAATTCATACTGTCGAAATAATGGGTAAGTAGTACATATTTACGTCATTAGATATTGAAGAAAAAAAGAGGGAAGAAGTGAGAAAAGATTGCGGAGAATGTTTTTCTTTCTTTTTCGTTAGTTTATGTGTGGGTCAAAATTTAAAGTTAAATCACGTATCTCGTTTCGCGTGAGTTTGGCACGTTTCATTTCTAAGAGTCAGTCAGTTGGTGAGAATGGTTGGGGGAAGGGTAACATACACTACTAAAAATTCAATATTGTCACTCTTATTTTATGTGTGTATGTCGTTCTTTTTCTATTAAACGGTATGAGTGAAATAGAAAAACTGTATAGTAGAGTATATCCATCTTGTTATATGCATAAAATGGCAAACGAACCACGGACAGAGACAGATAGTGAACGATAGAAAAAAGTTGCTCATCAACTCGTTGTTCATCGTTCCTTATTATTATTTGTTAATACAGCGATGCTGTGAGATGCCCAAGGGATATAAAACTACAGTAAGGAAACCGGAATGGATTGATTAAAGCTAAAATTATTTAAACTTTCTATTGTGTTTAGATGAGGATTAATTCTTACGTCGGTAGATAACATCAGTTAAGTCTAAAATTTGATTTCTTTTTATAGTTAAAAATGTTAATATATAAGAGTGAAGCTAAGTTTTACCAAGAGTTATTTTATTTCAGTTTCAGCCAATATGCAGAATTTAAGTATAAATAATATTAATTGTTTTTATTCCCACCTGTAAAACTGTTGTTTCGAATATTCCAACAAATTGCTATATTTCAACCACTTTAGAATTATTGAATTGTATTCTTGATTTTCTTTTGTACATATACGTACACTCTCAAAACTCCTTGTTAAAAATCGTAACCAGAAATGACGTCATATTTTGTGATGTGGGTAAAATTGGTGTTAAATATAGAGTATATGGTGGGCTCTCGGACCATAAGTAGTTTTCAAATTGGTCATTTATTTGCTGTTTCAAAGTAAACAAACTTTTTCCACTATAATTTTTTTAGAACGCCGTAAGGTAAAGAAGTGAGACAGAAGGCTAATAATTTATATCATTTCTCTGGACTTCCTTAAGTGTCCATCGTCAACTCAAATATCCATTTTTTATTCCTGTTTTGTTGTAAATTGTTTGATGCTGGTCCATTAAAACAGGACATTGTTTTTTTATATAACAATCAATAGTGAATAGAGTTTAGCTTATTGGAAAGAGAGAGCGCACTAAACGGTTTTTGATTGTTACAGAAAATTAAATATAACCTATAGACTGACTGAATGAAAAAAATCCTCACCAAAGGTTGTTTTTTTCAAAAAATTGTTGATCATTAATAAATTACGAAACTTTTCCGCTTCGAAGGGCATCGCATACGCTACCCATCTTTAAAGGGAGAAAAAGGGCGAAATATTACTTTCTGGTCAATTTTACGTCAAAAATGGTTCAATACAAAATTAAAGCTTATAAAATTTTCTATAAAAATATTCAATACTTCTTTTCCGCCAAATTAATCATTTTTCCTTTAAGAAATTTCCGTAAAAAGTTAAGTCAAATCACTTGTACATTAAATTCTAAAAATATTCAATCTTTATCGACTTGGCCTTCCCACCTAATAGAATCAAAAAATTAAATATCACAATATTCTAAGCTATTTATGAACTTCACAGAGCTGAGGAGCTGAATTGAGACTCAGCCCTCCCGCCGTTTCAAAATAAAAATATCAAATTAATTTTTATAGTAGAATTAGAAACTATTTGCTGAAAACAGCGGCATTTTTCGTTTTAAAATATGGTTGTAAATTCGTAATCTTGCCAAAAGTTTTAACAGAATTTATTTAGATTTTCACGAACTTACAACTACTACCTACTACACTTGTACCATAGTTTCTTTCCACTTAAGGGGGGAGTTCACGCCAGAAACAGCTAATAAACTAATTTTTTTCGAATCTCGTTTTTTGTTTTATTTTGTTCTATGATTCTTTACAAACACGGTGATATATAAAACATGGCCAAAAAAATTTTTAATTGCAACTATTTTTAAACATTTTTTTTTAAATAAAAAATTGGGTTTTTAATTTTTAGAAGTTTGGGATTACAATTTTATAGTTAATTTTTAAGATTACATGAACCCCTAACTCAGCTTTATGGACAGGTTCTTTAGGAATAAAATAATGAAAAAATATTTAAAAAATATTCATTACTTTTTGAGATATGGAGTTCCTTGTAAACGCTTAAAAACTTATGAGAAAGGGCCCGCTCCCCCTACAGGAAAGAATAATGAATGTTTCAAAAACAAAATTTTCTATTTAAAACCCTCCGTAATTTGAAAAAGAATTTCAACAAGCAAAATAATCATAACTAAAAAAGTTGCTTTTTTATTTGAACTCCCCCCTTAATATTAACGATTGAACTGATTATTAATTTACGTCCAGTCACTTAATTAAACAAACACCATTCATTTCACTTTTCAGTATATTCATATTCACATCTTAATAAACAAAATGGATAACAAAAAAGTTTTGTCTTTTGTCTTTTTTACTATTGTTTTATTCTTTTCTCGGAAATCTGTACCAATTTTCAATTATTTGTTCAATTTTTTTTCGTTTTAACTTTTTTCTCATTGCCTTCTTTTTTTTTGTTTCCTTTTATTTCTTACCATTTCATTATTCTTCTTTTTTATTTGTTTTGTTTTTTATTTGTCAAAGGTTGGTACTTTTAAAAAATATACGTACGTTTGTGTGCCTGTGTGCGGCTTCCTTTTTCAATATTCTTTATTTAATTTGTATACTAATGGTTGATTGTATTTTGGTCTGCTAATAAAATTTAATTTTAAAATTAAGTCTTCTCTGTTTTAAGAGGTAAGTAACACCTTTTGGGCCTTTGCCAGTGATAATATTTAAAAATTATTTTACGAGTTTTACTATTCATGTTAAAAAATGCAACAGAAAATGTTCCTATGGAAAAATGTTTAATATTGTGAAGCTAGAGCTGGAAAAAGAAGCCAACCTGAGCGTTTGGCAAGGTAGCAAAAGTCTAACGGTTTGAATGCTTTAATTTTTTACCCAGAACAAAAACGTTTTTTGTTTTCTTTTTTTTTTAGCTCAAAATATCATTTCAAGAAAAATGAGTTTCAGATTTTAAAAGTCTATACTTTTTAACTGATTAACAATAGAATTATTTTGCATTTAGGAACGACCTAAAGAATACTTACTCTTGATTAACAACAATATTCTCTTCCTCTTCACATTTTGTGGCAACTGTTACTTGATCCGTTTAACATTTGAGCGGCATGAGTGCTGTACCCCATCAAGTTGAACTTGACTAACTGCAACACAGCGCTGTACCGCGTCAACTATTGCATACAGAGTTTACATCAACAAAGTAGATACAAACAAACGGAGCTCGTTATCTGTCTAGACGCCACACATAGAACACTAGAAGCAAACTAATATCAAAAAAATGTAGCTCGCTTGGAGCCATTTGTAGGTCTGTCACAGCTTAGGTGATTCAGTCGTCTACAGCACTTGTAGCGGTTCGGACATTGATTGTTGCAACAATGTAATACATGAATGCGTAGCGCTTAGAGTACATACATATTACACTAGACATGCCAGACATTATGTGTGCGATGTGTACGTACCAATGTGGTACCACGTACATAGCATTTATCAGTTCCCTCCAGCTACCGAGCTCACACACACAAACATCAACTACATCACACATACAGACACAAACTCTAAATATGTATATAACCGTAGAAAGTGGGGAAGCTCCTTCCATTTTTGTGACGTACATTTTTGGCGACAAGCGGGATACCTAACTACTTTACAGTAGTTTGGCCCCTTAACGCCACAGATATCGCAGTGATGCGATGTGCTCTACACTACATCACATATTGTACAGTATTATGTATTTTATTGGTGTATTAGTTGTCAAAACAGTAAATCAGTTGAGCGTTTCATTATAATCCCTTATAATCTGACATCAACCTGTCAGAATATGATCGTCATAGACTTCAGTGCAGAATTATTTTAAGGATGTAAAAAATGCAAAACATATTTTATTTAATTCTACATAGATATTTCTTCTTAAAAAATAAATATTTACTTACAAAAGGTCGTTGAACCATATTCAATTATTTTGAACCAATTCTCTTATTTATTATTTATGAAATCATACATAAAACAAAATAAAAAAAAAAAAATAGCTTACACGCGAGTATATTGATTTCTTGCATAGAATATCACTTCTGTAATTTGTTTAAAACAATATTTTAAAAGGACAGTAATTGTGATTCGAACATAACAAATAAATAAAAATTATAATGTAGATATATTATGTCAATTAAATTACAACACTAAAACTACACATTATAAACTAATTTAAAACAGTAATTATCGTGATTGAAAATAAACATTAAAGTTTAATGTTAAATTGCCGCTTTTTTTTCCTTAAAATAAAAATAAAAATGTTTTTACTCGTATTTTAACTAAACCTTTATACAAGCAAGACCTATAATAATTTAGTATTCACTAAACTATACCTATACCTAGTAAGATTTTATACCGAATTGGTACAATGATTACTCAGCTCTCATCTAGTAGAAAGTGAATTTAAAAAAAAAAATCCGACCAAAAAATAAATGCAAAATTTGCGAAAAAAGCCAACCTTAGGATATATGTATTTCGACTTTGGATAAAGTCTTGGTCGAGTGCATTTACTAGTGTACATCCAAATATCGGTATTTACAATTTTACCCAAGTCTGTACTAACTTCAAGCAGTTCTAATTTACCAAGCGTCAAACTTTGAAGTTGGCTTAAGTTTTGGTTGAATATATATATATATGTATTTATTAAATGTTGAACCAATTTAATTATTCAATACATTGATGATTCTAGTAATTTTGCCACTTCTTTATTTAGATTTTAATTTAGGGAGGATTACAAAAAATTATCTCTGGCCACTCTTGGAGGCAAGAGAAATGTTAAACAATGAGTTTATTCACCTTTGAAGAGAATAAAGAATTCTAAAACAATTTATTCCCTATAACACAAAA
Source organism: Brachynemurus nebulosus (assembly GCA_035578155.1). Taxonomy (NCBI): domain Eukaryota; kingdom Metazoa; phylum Arthropoda; class Insecta; order Neuroptera; family Myrmeleontidae; genus Brachynemurus; species Brachynemurus nebulosus. The sequence goes on from JAPWDM010000003.1 coordinate 27,923,450, forward strand.
TATTAAATTATATAAGTAACACTAGTATATTTATATGCTTAATAAATAAGAGTAAAATGCATAACGGTCTTATGGTTCAGCTAGTAAGATATCAGAGACATGAGTTTACGTGATACAATATTGCTGGTTCCAATCGAAGATATTCCAATAGAGATTTAATGTAACAAATTTGATATACTTATATAAGAGTAAGTATTCAGACGAGATACAACAAGAAAAAAAATTAATAGGTAAATATATTGAAAGAACAAAAACAAATAGATAAAATGAATACACATATGTATAAAAAGAAAAACTACGTTTTGCTTTTGCTTAAACCAGTGTTAAATACTGGACAAAGGTTGGACTCCACAGGATTTGAATTTAATCGTAATATCGATTTCAAAAAAAATTTAATTGTAACAGATATTAAACTTGAATTTTGTTAAAATGAAAATTCACCTCCCTCCCAACTCCTCCAAAAAAGTCAACTAAATTCATCACATAAGTAGAAATCTATCTACAAATATCTGTGTAGTGGTCTATAGTACTGATGTATAAAATCTTGAAACAGTTTTGTTGTTGCTTTTTAGGTTGAACTAACTACGTAAGATATCCTCGAAGTTAGTATCTAGTCCGCCAAGCTTAAGATTTATACGATCGAGCCTTTTTTGAAAAAAAGTTTTACCGAGTCTTGATTTACTCAATAAAGGTTAGATGCTAGAATTATAAAAAGCATAAATATATTCTCTTTATAGTGCTGGCACTCTATAATTTACCTCATAAATCAGCAATAACCATGGAAAATCGGTCTGAAATCACTTCGACTTTTTGCCTAGTAAATAAATATTCGATATTTATTTCTCTGTACAGTAAACATTTGAGGAATTAAATAAGTATCTGTCTGTAGTGCTTGAATGAGGCTTACCCAAACAGTTTTCACTTTTTTTCCAAATCGAAAAGCTGTAGGGAACAAATATGGGATCAAATGTAAAAAAAGTGTTACTTTTATTCGTGTTCTTCCCTCCTGTAGCAGACACTACATAGCAATTACTATTAAAATAATAACAACAGTTATAATTACATGTTTTGAAATTTATATCTACCTGAGTAGTTGGGAACTAAATATAGATATTCACCAACTAAAAATATGCATAATACATTGCATACTTTACCTGTGGTTTGTTGTGTTAGATACTGTTTATTGTGGTAAATATGTTAGTCTAAGAGCCCAACTAGTTATTAGGGGCACCAGTCTGAAACGACGGTAGGATCTCAATATCCGAATTTATTTGTTTATTTTGTTACCTTGTCCGTGGAGATCGTCAGTCAAACTAATATCAAATTAAAGATCTCCAAAAGGATATTTAAAGGCAGAAGGCTGTCTTATTAAGTATTAACCCAAACTTATTTAAAACAAAATTTTATTTCGTCACCTATCTCATCGGATCGGACTTCTCAACTAGATGAAAAGTAGACTCTAAATACCAAACAATCTGTTTGTACCAGAAAAGGTGGTTTTCATTGACGCATAACAGGAGTTTCTAGATCAGAACCTCTAAAAGTCACTTTGGTTATGACTAGTAGATACTTCCTTTTCTGAAAGTTTGATCGAAAAAATCAGGTCTATGCTTTTGAGTTGGGCTCTCTGCCTGTGAAAATGCAAACTATAATATTATAATATGTACCTATGTAATAATAGTTTATAAAGTCTTTATTATCTCCTTTACAACACACACCACACCCATAGGTTATCATCCATTGCACCATTTTAATAATAATATGTGAAGGGTACAGGGGAAAAACGATCATAGTCACAAAAAGTAAATTTTTCAGGGGAGCGTTTTTTAAACTTTAAAGTGTGAATCGCTCATTTTTCAACATAAAAATTTCTTGTCTGAAAACCACGCATAGGATCTGGTTCAAATTTTCGGTGGTTATTACTAATATAGTAAGCTAAAAGACGCCATGCCAGCAGAAACTAAAAGGCTAGCCGTTTTCACGAAATTTGACATTGAATCATGTATTATATGCGCATTTTTCAGCAAAGAAAATTTGTTTTTCCCCTGCATATCACGGACTATATTTGATTTTAAAGTGTAATATTATGACGGGGTCAATATTCTGCATACTGCTAATATAACAGCATGAATTTTGGCATTTTTTACTTTTTGTAACTATAATCGTTTTTCCCCTGTACCCTTCATGTATGTAGGTATAACGGTTGCGATGTGCTTTTAACTGCATATTTATTGATATGAGACAATTTCATTATAAGGAATACATATTTGTTTTTTATTTTTTATTACTTTTTTATGGATGTTTAGAGAATGTACAAAAAATCGTGAGGGAAGAGAAGAGTAGATACGATTTCAGCCCGTTCGTAAATCTAAAATAAAAATTGTACACAATCTCTGAATAAGAACTAATGTCATAATAGGCCGAACAAAAAAGAGAGATAAAATAAAAATTAGTAAAGCGGTGCCATTGAGATTGAATATATTTTTTGTTTTGTTCGTTGTTTTATCTTTGATTTCTAAAGAAAGCTTATTGAGTTCTAATATATCCTTCATACTGCCTAGTACGTCGAATCTCTAGGAAAAAATTGTGACAACCAATTAAAACCAGAAAAATTCGAAAGACTAAAATAGAGAAATTCCCTTGAAATCTCATTCTGATTAAGAAGCACATCGTTGAAAAAAAATATATGACAAAATAGATATACTGTTATGGAAAATAGAGAATATTTGTTATATTCCAATGAAAAATTATCTAAATTTCTGCATGTAAAATTATCTAAATTTCTGTAAGCAGGTTTCAGAAACGACTACGAGAAGCTATTACCGAGAAAAAAATCCTTGGAATAAATGAATTATATATATACTAACGTAAAATCTGGTAAAGTGTGGCCACGTGGCACTAAATAAACTACAACACAAGATTCGAAAATAATATAAAATTCATATAATCGTATTTCAGCACCAAAAATTTACAAAAATCCCAGACTGTATACAAAAATCAGACTGTCTAAAATCAGCATCTTTAAATCTTTGACTTAAATAAACTCAAATTTCGAAAATTTATTGGAACGTTACTTTGGCTACAAGTATAATGACAGGGGGAGCATTGAGATGGACGTATCTTTTTTTTCTGATATTTCTTAATATATTAACCTCTTAATTATGGATTTAATGCATTTAATTTTTATTTAAAAAAACTGTATTTTATAATTATCACATATTGTTAATTAAAATTATTTTGTTTGAAAATGAAAATAAAACAATTCAGAGCAAAACCGTATGCCGTATGGCATAAAAAAATCGATGACGACTTATGGTCGTCATTTTACCGGAAAGGGTTAAAATATACCGAAATTTTTTGTGCGTAAATATTTTATCCGAGAATCCAACTCGGCTTTCTATAAACCAGTTTGAAAGTGGAGGCACAGTTTAACTTTTTTCTTTATTACATAAAATATACTTTTACCGAAATTTAGAAGATTTAATGAAAATCTTGAAAAACTTGAAAGAATTTTATTTAAGGTTATATAACTGGTGATTCTTGAAGACGAAAAATCTTTGACATAGCTCTTTAAAATGAATTTTAGCTAAGCATATTCTTACCATTTTTAATCAGTTGTTACAACAGAATTTCATTCTACATTAACGCCTACTTACACCTAAATGTTTGATCATAATTTACAGAAAAATATGCATTTTAAATGAAAATTTAATAATGCACAATATCAGTAAACAATAAAATGACGCTCTTCTATGAGCACCTACCAATGTGAATACAAAGGATATTATTATTCACTATTTAACCAAACGAAACGGACTTGCCTGATGCGCTTTTGGTTTGGTTGGTGAATCCTTTGTGAATCTGTAAATATTCCTATATATGCTAGACGCTTATATATATATATATATATATATATATATATATATATATATATATATATATATATATATATTTGTTTTGATAATTATTATTGTTATTAATCCCTTTCTACTAACCGCGCGCTGGAAATATTCTTGAAACGGTTGGAATTATTATAAATTCTTAAAAAATAAGGAAGCTGCATGTTTTATATGTACATATTAGCTATAGATTTTCAATTGTTATTCGTTTCTTTTAGTAGAATTTACGCTGTAAGTCGCGTAAAAAAATTAAAGTATCAATTCCATTAGAAATTATTAAGTATTTTACTTTAATCATCTCTGTCAAGGGTTCTCAACCTTTCAGACTCTGACCCCCCCTTCATACTTTGGTGTGAGGTCACGCCTCCCTTTACGGATTAAGTTAATTTAGACTTATGTATGATAAATTTACTTACATTATGTTTGAGTAAAATGACTTTGAACTTAGGCTAGACATACTCTGGTAAGGAATGTAAAATTATATTTCTTCAAATACAAATTTTTATTACACAAATCATCGAAAAAATTATAAGTCAGCTAGTTTCTCACGCCTGGCCGGATGCTCACTTACATTTTATTGAGTTAATAGCTATAAAGATATTTCAATAAGTGTGTGTTTGTGTCCAGCATCAAATTCAAATTTTTGTTGTTGTAAATATACATGCAAAAACAACTATTTCAAAAACTACAAACTTATTTAATTTTTTTTAATTTGTTGACGCCTCCTCTGGAATTCTTCCACGCCTCCCAAGGGGGACGCGCCCCCAGGTTGAGAACCGCTGATCTCTGTGATGTCACCAAGTACGTGTAACCAATTTTTTTTAACCAATAATTAATAGACAATTTTCTAGAAAAAGTTTTGTAAAAATTAAAGCTGTAATACTGACCAATAATAAAGTTCTCAAATTTTAAATCAAACTTTTAAGTCGAAATTCATCATTTTGATATTAAATATTTTTAGTTCCAAATTAGTAAAATTTATTCGTCAGTGGATTCTTAGACACTCACTTAAGTGTATGCTAATTATAGTAATAATAATAATAACAATAATGGAGTTTAACGTCCTTACTTGTCTAACAGACGCCACCCGCCTTTATTTTTATATTCTATTTATACAGTTTAATATTATCATGATTTATTTATGATATAAGCGTGGTGTATAAGTAGTAGAGGGCTGGAGCTACACTTGGATGATTCATGTGAGTATATAATTTCTATTTTAAGAACTAAGAATTTATTTCTTCCTGAAAATGTATCTGCAATTTTCTAATTTACTTTACAAACACTAACAATTTATTGCTATTTATATACTTTTGACATTTCTTTCAGTTTTAAAAGAACTAAAGCTGTGACATTAATAGAAAGTAAATTTTAATACCAGAAATTAAAAGTTGATAATGTTAGTAAAATTTTATTTTAGTAATCCGAGTTATATTAGCCAATATTAAAAATTGATTAACACAAATAAGTATTCTTATAAACATTTTATTGAAGTCTAGTTATTCACTTTATAAAATATGATACTGTCAGTAGATTTTCTCATGAGAAGTCTGCTAATATGTTAGACAACAATTTATACATGTGCCGCCTAGTATCAAAATCTACTAAATGCACTTTTCGAATTTTTAAAGGGCCATTAATTTTTAAATGCAACAAGGCATATGCCCCTTAACAATTTTTTGTTGTAATTTTAACTGCTTACCAAAGAAATCTGCAACTGAAATATAACATAATTTTCAAATCCTCCTAAAATTACATTGAAAACTTTACAAATCCTGCTAAATACCCATACATAACCTATATTTTAGATTTTAACCGTTCAAATTTTAACTTTTTCACTGACATGCGGGACGTACCAAGTATAAAATTATGTTTTCACGTAAAATTTGTATTTTAGTATTTATCTAAAATTTTAAATAATGAAATCGTAGATGTAAATGAATTACTAAGTAAGCACTTTGGTTTTAAGTGACAAAATGAAAATAGTTTACAATATAACAAAACAAATTGTATCGTCTAACCCTGAGACATCCAATATTGCTGAATCAAGTTTTTTTTTTAATAAATTTCCCTTATAATTTCTGTTTTAAAACGCACTTTAAATAAATGTTACTATCAAAACCTACTAAATTCAAATAATTTTGATTAAAAAAGGGGTAAAGCGATAATTTTGTTTTTTGATAATAGTAGGTACTAATCATCTTTTTTACCTTGTTAGTTAATATAATTATGACTTTTTAATCGAAAAATTAATTTTGAACTGAGTTATGGTTTTTTGCGATTTCCCACGATCTTTATAAAGTGGAATTAGTAGATTTTGATACTAGACAACTCTTTCATTAATCATACTTTTCATAGTGACACTGGTATTTTCTAAAGAAAATAGTATTGGAATGTTTTTTCCTTTTTAATTTTGATTTTATTAAAAGCTTGTGGTTACTTTTTATTAAAAAAATAAAAGTTGATTCGCTAGCCTATATAGTGTATGCGGACCTGAAGTTAGAGCTAGGAATAGAATGGACTTTAAGTTGAAAGTAGCTTTAGTTAAAGTACTTTTAAAATTATAAATATAGAATCCACAGAAGATAAGAAGAAGAATAATACAAAAGTGTGTAGTCGGCAGTGCGCAGTTCTGGGCAAGTTAGGCTACTTTATATTCAGTCGTTCGGTGTCAGTGGGCCGATCCGTATTAATTATTAATCAATTGTTTATCATTGTTGTCACAGTCAACCAGCGGCCACACTCACAGTGTCTGCATAGATAGTATGTATCGATGTATGGTATATGTATACGAGTTACGTATACATAGATACACATCACACAAATAAAAACACAAACAGTGTGTAGCCACATAACATATAGGTGGGAGACTTTCTATCCTTTTTTGACTACACTGGTTTCGCCAGCATAAAAATATCAATGTACCTTCTGTATTCTGCGGTAGAACCGGTCAGAGTACTAAGTTATGAAATCTTTTCCAGCTATGGTGGCAGCGCTGGAAATCGAGCTATTCTCTAAGCAAATATAGATTCTCCACAGAATATAAAATTAGAGTTGATCAGATATCAGTGTTGCCTCGGATCAATGAAATTATTTGTCGGTCTAAATTTATTTATTCTTTTTGCTATTAAATAAACCTTGCTTAAAATGTAATAAATTTAAAATTATATAGTTGTCAGTATAAGAGCATTATATGCATACCAAGCAACGTGCTTATGGTGTGTTTTATTCCACATAATCATTAATCCTCTCTAATCGTAGCGGAATTTTATTCGCAATTTGATATGAATATAAATTTAAACAAAGTCGTTTCAAAGATATTTACAAAAGTTTATCTTATCACTAATGCCACTTTATTCTTAGTTAGAAACAAAACAGTTGAACATCGCCATCATTATAACACATGCATACAATCCAGCCATCACGTTAGTATACTTCTGTGGTAAATTTAGTTTAAAAATTTGTAAAATAAATTTTTTTATCATTTTCACATGTATATAGAAGAATATGGATGGAGAATATTTCTTAAGAGAGACATAAGATATTATATAATATGGTATGTTAGAATGAATACGTAGATTCCTTTGAATGTGCCACAAAAAATAAAACCAAAAGAGTAAATAGGCACACAAACACGCAACAAATAAGCACAGAAGATCGAGTCCTACAAAAAATTAAGTTTAAAACAATATTAATAAACGTAATACTCCATAAATATATTTGCGTAAGTAAATATTATAGGTACTTATGAATAAATACAACCATTTGTAGTGAAAACTTGTTTATTTTCTAAATTTTTCGTTTAAAAAACAGGTTTATAATAAGCGGAAAAATACCAATTTTGACATTACACAAAGAAAAGGAAATACCGAAAAGGAATTACTCTACGTAAATAAAGAATTGGTTTTTTATTTAAAATATGTGATAATAACGACCAAAATTTTCAAAATATTGTAAAAAATAAAATTATGTAAAAATTAAAATATAGGTTATATTGACACATCATCTCAATGGCGTCTTTTATGTAAAATTAATGGGCATATAAAAATTTAACTTCAAGATTATATATTTTGTTTGTATTTATTTGTCTATTAAAAAAATGACAATTTAATAACTGTATAGTTTTATTTATGTTTGTGTCTACCCTTATCATGTCTTATTAGTGGTGCAATACTAGAAACCAAAACGTAATGTTTTTACAAAAATAAGTTTTAAATTGTAAATAATCCATTAATTTGAGCAATTTTTGTTTTCAGTTTATAGTAAATTATAATATTTTTTAAGTACCGTTAAAAAATATAATGATTTAGTAGACAATTAAGAATTCGAAAATTTAACTGATAAAAGAGTCGAACAGCATTCTTAAAGAGTGGATTGTTGAATCAAGATAAAACAGATATTGAAAATAATTAATTAATTGCTTATGTTTTTATATAAAAATCACAATTATAAGAGAAATACATTAAATATATTGTTTTAAAAGCAATGGCAATTACATTAAAATCGTTACCGTCATTTGGGGTGAAATTGATCATCGGGGGTGAGATTGTTCACTAAATCATATTTTTTTAAATTGAATATAGCGCCAGAATTACAGTTTAGAATGCGATTTTACCGACCGATAATGGAACAAATAAGATGGCTGGCAATACCCTATACACGTCAAATTCAGCAGTTCCATATATTTAAAAAAAAACATAGTGTATTAAGAGAAGTCGTATTTTTGGGCGAAAGTGATATTTTAAAACTTTATCCGATATAGTCAAAATCTAAACACAGTTTTTATATTTTAATAAAATGCACATAATTGTTGATGCTTTGTAACCATCACGTGCTTAGCTGTACATAATCAATTCAGTATTTTTTGTCATATTGGACATATTATTGCGTGGGGTGAGATTGTTCAGTAATATTGTATTGAAAAATTAATTGCGTATAGCCGTATACGATGTCCCTGACCATGTTTTATACTCTTTAAAACTGTTAAAATTTATTATAAGCATCAAACAAACTTTTTTTACAATAAGAATTTTTTTGAAATTTTAAAAAAGTGGTGGTCAAAAACTTTTCCCTCTTAATTAAGGCCGTGGAAAAAAGGGCGGGCCCTGGGACTAAAACCGTATTTTTTTAAAATTTCCTCCCAAAAAAAATAGGCGATCAGAAAAAAAGTCGTTAACTTTTTTTCTGGCCTTCTACGGACAGCTACGGGCTCCCTCCTTAAGCCCGAGTCACGAAGTTGTAACCCCGGCTACACCACCCTCTCATCGGGCCTACTCTTAATGAAGAAAGTGCGTTTTCAGGGCTGCGAATTCGTGTGAACAATGTCACCCCATAACGAGTATGAGATTGTTCATGGCTAGCTTGCTTCCTGTAGACTATGTTTTGACATGTAAGGAAACGACATTTTGAAATAAGGTTCGTGTTACCATCTTCTATACATATAAACCCATTTTGCTCCGATTTCTATAAAATTAAGACCAAAATATGTTTTTTTGGTCAATTTCACTCCAGATGACGGTACTGCTTATTTACAAAATGACGCCATTTATAATAAGCACGTTAAGATTCATAATATATTGATCAGAATTTTGGTAAATGCTCCTTCCTTTACAACATTATATATCTTTCCTTCTTCCATCCCTTGTCATTAATTTTAGGTTTCTTCGATTGATGTTCAACTAACCACGAAAACAGAAGAGACTTTATAAATTAAAATATAGTAATGGGAAATGCAAAACCTAACGTTACTCCCAACTATTACTAATCTTCTTACAATTTCGGACAGACTTGCCCTCATTGCATTAATTTATACATTTTAAAAGTGAATTCTAGTCTTTCCTTCACTGTCGTCAATTTTATGGTAGCAGCATTCTACGTGTAATTCTTATTTTCTTTGACTGATGCTTGGATTGGTAGCCTAAATTCTTGCAGTCGGTTACTCTCCTAGAGAATGGCTAGGTTGATCCAAGAGCTTATAATTTTCCCTATTTTAAAACGGGAAAAATAACTGCTAGCTTTAAGCAGCGTAAAGCTGAACCGGTTAAGAAATTTACTCATGAGGCATAGTGTCCTGAATAAGCACCTATTCATCGTAAGACCGGGGAAGAGTCCTCTTTACCGAAAGAGGACGAATTCTTTCATGTTTTATATTCTTGTGAAAAATTGTCTTTACTGAGATGTATCTGGGATCAGTGTTTGTGTAATCTGAAGTTTTTTCGAGGCAGTAGACGTTGGTTAGTCGCTCTCGAGTTACATGGGGTACCATATAGGCACCTTTTGATGGCCTGCATTGGTGGGAACCTTGAATCCCGACCCACTTTCATTTGTTCATTCATGGTACTACTAGGTATTCCTGCAATTTTTTCTCAAATCCTATTGAATATCGACAGGCCCTTAAGAAGAAAGTAGTAGACTCATATCCTCCAAATCCTCGTTCCCATCATTTCCTGCATCTTCACTCGCATAATAATGTAAATGTAGTATAATTTGTATAAGTAAAGGTGTAGATGGATTTTATTACAAGCATTGAAAAATGGAGATTAAATTTTGATAAACTGATCCCACATGATGAAATCCTTAATTATGACTTAGCATTAAATTATTTACCCGTATATTCATTTGTTTAAATTTCGTACTCTTTTACAATATCTGGATTTAATTCTAGCCGATAAATACAAGATTAAATATGATTAACTCTTGGTATCATTTTTAATTTTTTATTTTAACCCTATGTTGACCGCAAGTATACAAATATTAACACGACATGTGGAAAGACAACGTGTTGTTTGAGTGAAGAATAAAACATACAAACACAACATTAACTCGAGAACCAACGACAATCTATTCATACAAAATAATGAGAAAAAACACATATATATTTTACATAGAATGTATATGTTTATATTGACAGGAATAATCATGTCTTCTCCACCGATATGATGCACCTTAGACAACTTCACTCTGAAGATACTTGTTTTTAACCAGTCTGAAACGATATTATTGAAATGTTTTGTTAGAATTGTATGAAGCGGATCGAGACAGTACAGGGCAGCGAAGTATAAAATTCAAATATGGTGGAGGTGATAGGAACACCCGATATATTTGAAACATATCATAAACACAAGAAAATTGAGGGAATAACTGAACATTGTTAATGTAAGTAACTTAAGATCCTAATGATAATTCTATTATTTGATCCTAATCATTCATTCTTAAATCAATGCTGGAAGTTTATGACTACAAACTTGAAATAGTTATTACGCAGTTATTTTTAAAGAGATCGATTCTAGAAAAATTTAAGACATAAAGGGAAAACGTGACAAATTAACCAAATGCGTATTAATGTTGTCTCTGCAAGATTAGTATCTTCTTGATTCTTATTATTCAGAATTTACGGTCCACTTTAGTTTGGATTTAGATTAAGCCCTACATTTTATTTCAATAAGACTTGAATACTCAATAATTGGTACCTTTCTGAATGGATGAGTTTATTTCCTAAAATAGGTGAGGTTGAAAATAATAAGATTAGCTCAACAAAGAAGTGCTAGACTTCAGAATGATATGGTTCAGAATTACCATATAAGAAAAAAAAGCCTACTATTATTATCATTGTAAATGTATATTTTGTTTGTTAAGGCTAGGCCCACATTGAGCTGCGTCACGCAGTAAACGCAGGGCAGGGCAGAGCAGAGCAGGACAGGGCAGGAAAGCATGTGAAAAAAGCTTTGTTTGCGCAGATTATGGCTAGGCGCACATTGAGCTACGTCACGTAGTAAACGCAGGACAGGGCATGGCAGAGCCGAGCAGGGTAGGGCAGGGCAGTAAAGCACAAGAAATAAACTGTATGGTTAGACGCACATTGTGACGCAGTTAACGCGGACAGGGCAGCGCAGTTTCTGTGACTCTTTTTGTAAAACGAGATAGGACGAATTTAAAAGCAGAGCAGAGTAGCACTGTTTTTCTTCAATTTCTTCATTTCGGCAAAATTGTTTTCATTTCGGCGAAATAAAACCAACCAAAATTCAAGAACGTGTTACAGTGTCGCGCAACATCGCTCAATTTCTGTGTCACATTCGCAAGTACCACATCGGCTTTATGCGACGCAGTGCTGCTCTGGTCTGCTCTACCTTTCAGTTCGCGCTGTCCCGTTCTATAACAAGAGTTATAGAAACTGAGCTGCGCTGCCTCCGTTAACTACATCTCAATGTGCGCGCGGCCTAAGATTGAAATTGTTTGAAAATACTATTTTGAAGGAATAACTATGCTGCCTTACTTTACCCAAAAGGACAATACTGAGTGTTTCTGTTTCTTAGATCATCTTTAAACTTAGAGAAGTTTAAAGACGGTGCAATCGTTTCTTGAATTTTCCTTACCCAGCTACACAATACAATAACTGTTAATTGATGTTCTTTAAATTTTCAAAAGATATCTGAAATATCACCCTTTCACATAAAAAATTCTCCTCTTTCGCGCACTAAATACCCATCCAACTTTCCCATGGACTATACAACTACTACGGACAATGGCCCGGGAGAGTTCATTCTTCCATGTATGCAACTTAGACGCAAAGTTACTTGTGTCAAGGTGAGCATGCACGTACGGATAGCACATACTAGTTAAAAAGATATAATTGCTCCGACAGTAATTTTAAGATAAAGGACTCATGTGTTTGTTTGTATCTTGTTGTTATTGTCAGTAAACGTACTGATAATAAAATATTTATGATTTCCGTTTCTTTTCTCTGTTTTTTTTTTGCCTCTTCTTTGTCCATTCTTCTTGTTTTTATTGTATTTTGGCCTTTTTTGTTTAGAAAAAATGATTCTGTCAACAACGGAAACAATAGGAATCTGCAGGGACAACATTATGTACAGAGAAATATAATGATGTTTTACTATAGTTTTTGCTTGCGTCTATACATACTATACATACGGTATCAAGATAGATGAGATTGTGGGACACATTATGTTAATATAAATTATATTAGCAACTTTAAATTTAATAAATTAAATCATAGGTTTAATCAAATTAATACCTATTTAATATAATGATTTAGAGTATTTCAAATTAAGAAAAGGGGAATGTACAGATTAGGCTCTAATAAAATTACTAGCATTAGAATCCCGAAAGTAATAAGAGTTACAGTCTCGTTTAAATTAGACAAAATCATACAGAAGCGCTAGAAACTTGGAACGCTATCTTTAAACTTTCCAAATTCCATATAGTTGAGAAGCTTCAAATAACTTCTTCCTAATTAGAACTGTATTATTTTTTTCTAAACATTCTTACGGTACTTTTTTCATAGAGAATTGAAATATTTCTTTTTCCTATGCAATGGATTTTTTAAGAAAACTTCACACTATCAAAGGCATCATTGGTATGTATACAATGTTCTCATTTATCGAATAAATTTCCAAATATATTTTCTCAAAATAGAATAGTGAATTGTTTAAAATAGACTTTCTAGAAAAGCATTCTATTCAATGCTTTTTGTAACGTTTTCGCACATTCAAATACTGGGGGCTGCTATTGTTATTTAGCATATGCCTTATAGTAAACATGTGTCTGAAGCCGTGAAGCATATTGTGGTTAATTTCAGTCAACACAATTACAAATGAATGTAATTATTATGTATATCTTTTTTGTTATTGTTTTGTTTAGCGTTTATCTATTTGCATAAGTTCATTGTCAATAATAATATATTATCTTGTTTGAGCGTGTGATATTTTGTTTATACATAATTTTACACTTATATACCCTGTTTCAAATACAATTGATCATAACCAGGTATCGGATTTCTTTCGGATCAGACAGTTTCGTCTTTAGCATATGCAGATATACATATTGCACTCAATGTGACTAAAAGTTCAAAATATTTTCATAAAAATAACGTACACAAGTTACATACACACATACAAATGTATATCAAAATATTATTTATACGTATTTTATGTAAACATACTTTTTTTTCTTTTATTTATTACCTGCACAATTGAAAAGTGCCACTGTAATTTTAATTGGCTATCAAAAGTATTTTTGTTTATATTATGTATGTGATTTAGGTGACATGTCATTTAAATTAAATAAATTTATCTTTTTTTACTGTTTTCAATTTTGAGAGATAGAAGCATAGTTGCTCGTTAAAAATTTGTTTTTCAATAATAAAAAATCTCAGTAAATACGTACGTCTTAGCTGTTATAGTGGACCGTCTAAATATTCAACAAATTTTCAATATATTTTACAAAAATTTTTTCCGATTTTTTGAATTTTCTTACTTTCGTCAAATAAAAAATGCTGTTAGTATTCTAAATGGTGAAAAATGTAATATTTGATCAATTATATTCATTAAAATGTGCATAATTTAATGTAATTTAGTTGCAAAATTTTATTACAATAAGTACGGTCCTGACCTGTCCGAAGAAACCCGGTACATAATCATGACTATCATGAGTCAAAGTTAAAAATTAAATAATTATTATATTCAAACACTATTAATCTTCTGTTCTTTTCTAAAAACAAACTACAATTTGAAAATTTACCAAAGCTAAGAAAACGAAAATTATTTAAAATCATAAGTGACGAAGTATGGTTAAATTTAAGTGAAATGAACCATATATATTCAATACGTGATGTAATGATGTGTTTGAATACTATACTCTGCACATCTGTTAATATTATAACCAAAATATTTTTACATAATTTAAATTGCGATCATTTAATTAATAAATAAGTAAATATGTAGGTAATTTAGAAATACATAATTATGTTGATTTCCAGAAAATTAAAATCCGTTTATGCTAATATTTACTTTCAAATTATCAAACGTCTGCTCAAGCGAATGAGCGCACTCACTACGTTCGTGCGCTCAATTTCGCTTTCGTGGTCAATCGACAATTTCCCGCACTTATTGCACAGTATACTATTACCAAATCCGGAAAGTTACAAGTATTGTTTTGTACCTTGTCGTAACACTACTTAGTCTACTCCGGGAAAATGTTATATTTCCGTTCCTAAGAACGAAAAAGTGAGAAAACAATGGTGTATCGCTGCTAATTGCCCTGATAAACGTCTTCGAACAATTTCTTATTGCTGTGAAGACCATTTTGATGTAAGTAAATATATAATATTATTGGTAATAGAATCTTTTGATATTTACACCACTACTTTCCATTATACCTATTATAACATGGATTTTCGGCAATGTATTTTAAAAACATTTAAAAATCCAGTTCAGAGAAGTTGCTTTTGTAATCCTTCATCAACCATATTTAAATTAATTTCAAAAGTATCTAATAGTTATTTATTACTTTCTTGTTATGACAGATGGCGTTCTATATGGCATGCGTATACCGTAACTTTCATTGGCTCTCAGCTCCGACTGATATAGTGACGTCACAATCAATTACAAGTGGTTTTTTTACATGAAAAATTATCCAGTTTTTATAAATAATTTATAAATAAATAAAATTTTTAATAAATTTTTTTTTTTTAGAATATACTCGAAATAAATTTATTTTTCATTTAAACATAAATTTTTAGTAATATAAAATTAATGTAAGTTCTCTATTCTAAAAATTTTTTTTCTTTTAATAATAATATTGTGGAAGATGAGATAATTCTTGAGTATTGTTTACAGATGTCAAGAATTAAATGATTCTATTGTTTCAAACAACACAACTACGCTTTTTTTCAACATTTTGCTAACAAAAACGTCTGTTGTTTCGCATTCTTGTCTTCTCTTATACTCTTACCATATACTGAATTCTTTTTCATATTACAAGTAGATAGATGGAAGCAGACAAAAAGATTCTACTAACTAATGTACGTACAGACTATTTTTTATAATATCTAGTTTACAATAAATAATCCTTAAGGATAGATGAAATACCTAAGATGAAAAAGAATTCAGGATAGACAACATAGGAAACACACAAATATAACATATGAGGAGCATCGGTTCAAAAAGCCGTATTTCACTTTTCAACTTTTATTTCAATTTTTTAACTAAAGGATTCAATTTAAAATAGGTAAATTAATGGAATTATGAAATAAGACATTGGAGACATTAGAGTTTAAGGAATTAATTATTTTTTTGTAATGATTACTGCTTAAAAACTTAATACTTTAAAAAAAGTAATTTCGAAATATTTTCATATTTATAGAACCCTAGCACAATAGAAAATCTAATTTTAACTCAAAGCTATACTAGGGGTGGATAAATAGATGTAAAATTCTTGCTAATCGGATTTTTGCCAGAATCGGAGAAAGTATATACTCAAAAAGTCTTATTTCTTAAAGTGACAAACCAAAAGTCGTATTTCTCACACGCCCGATCAAAAAGTTTTCGATAGTTTTAAAGCTTATGATGAAAATACGACCTTTTGAACAGATGCTCCTCATATATCTGCTATAGAAACAAAATGTAACAAAATAATGCCTTGGGTACGTTGTTGTTTGTATCCGAACAGGAATCAAGCGTTTTCATACACACTCTAAAGTTTTAACAGGCAAGCAACCGCAGAGTGGTTACTACTCTAATGTTTCCTAAAAACGAAAATTTTACAGTCGAAGTTTCATAACGTCTTTTTGTTGGGTGACATGCAGTAAGCATGATTTCGCAAAAACTGCTGTATCGATTGTTTCGAAATTTTGTACACTTGTTATTATACTGACAGGTCTGTGAACGAAGGTCTCAAAAAAAAATTCTGTTTTGCTTTTGAAATATAATAGATTTACCAAATAGTGGAAGTTATGTCTCTCATATGAAATAAGCCTTTTTTTATCATCAAATTAGAATACTCTCCAGCCATGGAATGGTCGCTATAATAACAAAAACAAGTGTGTAAAGAACCTTATCCTGAATTGAACCACTGAGGTACCCTAACGATTTGTACTACTGTGTATAGTTATGACCGAGTATAGCAACGAAAAAAGCAATATTTTAACTTGTGAGCGTGTATGCATTATAAGACAAAATGGAACAATTTCGTCAGGATCGGACTCTTCATTGGAGATGTTAAACAGTATAAAAATGTTTTATTAGTTCAGAAAAGTGTTTCTCAATCTTTTATGCCAGTGGCACATTTTCTAAAGAAGGAAAATTTCGCGATGCACCTAAATAGCGATAAAAAAAGAAAATTATATATTATGGGAAAATATTGTTAAAACAAAAACGACATTAGGTCTTAGAAATGTCTGAATTCCTGATATGATTTACTCAAAGAATATACGAGAAAAGAAGTGAGGTTCCCGAAAAAAAATAAGTCCATATAACCCCTCAACTAGCGATTAACTTCTATTTTCAGATCACCCCATTACTAAGCACCTATGTATTATTGTACAGACAAGATAAAAGATAAAAAAATTTAAATGATCATTCACACTTGTTTAAGAATCATTTGTGTTGAATAGAACACTAAGAAGGATGTGAGAGATTCTTCTTGATGATTTCTTTTATTCTCGTAGATTGTTTACATCATTACAGTATATTCAATGCAATTCAGTGTTATTGTAAGAGTACCTTTAGCGTATTCTCTCGCCTGAAGAAGAAAAAAAGGAAATTAAAATGAACGGTTACAGATAATAATTTCTTTTAAAACATTTGATAAAAAGAGGAATTGCTGTTTACACTAAAATAAGAAGTTGGCGAAAGGTGAGAAAACATAATTTAGGCGCAGGGTGTACTGGTGATTTTTTATTACTGTGATCAAAAATTGTTGAATATATCGAAAAACTTTGTAATAACATTTTGAACACGCATCAAAGTCAGGATTCCTTAATTAGTAGCTAAAATTTTTCGCAATTTTTAGGATCGAATACACGAAATTTAAAGTCCTTTACGCCGTCGGAAATGGTCTATACATTAAGAGAGCCGCGGGTCCAAAACGTTTGGAAGCCCCTGTATTACAAATATTTTAGCATTTATATAAAATATTTAAAAGGCTCCTATTTAAAGCCTTTTAGATTTTAATGTGTTTCAAAGTTAAGTGATAGTGTTTCCTTTCGCCACCTTTTTAGAGGTTAGTCAATTTATATATAACAAAAAAACAACATTAGTATCATTTCTTCGTTACCCTTGTTATTTGAATGATTAGGAAAAAAGATTTCTTCATGTTTTTGATGGTAATCAAATAACTAAAGAGCTGGATAAAAAATTTTTTGATTGCTATGTTTGAATCATTTCAAAAACATACAGTTCAGGAACCCTTAATAATAAATACCTAAGTGCCTACTGTTCGAATGGTTCAATAGAGTTACTCAACAATCCCCACATGTCTACTCCCCCCTATACATTATTAAAATAATCCAACACAATAGGAGGGGAAATATTGTTCTTGTAAAGGTTTCGAGGTTAAATTTTCATTCTTCTACAACTAGTAATAATACTTGGCTTTTAAAACGGGCTATACTTTGTAAATAAGTTGTAATTAACGAACTACAGAAATAAACAACTTCAAATAATATCCATAAGCTTAGTATCTATAAAAGCTAAAAGTATATGAAAAAGGAGTAGGTACCAACTTTTAATAAACACTTTCAACTGAAATTGTTTTGTATAAATTGGGTCGATAAATTTAATCAAATACATCGAACTAAATAGCTGTGTGAAGTTGGCACCCACTTTTGCAAATTTTTCGATTTAAGCGTGCACATTCGTTTGTCCATCGTTTGTCCAGGATTGTCCACCAAAAATTTTCGTTTGTCCACTTTTGGTTTTGAAATGGCGGCCCAAAAACTTTTTTTGCACATTTTTCTCACTGGCACTCCCAAATTGCAACCAAGGTTTCTAAACCACCTAAATCGTTTGGCCATCGTTTGTCCATGTTTGTCCAACAATTAGTTTCGTTTGTCCACCCACCGGTTAATTATAATTAATTATTAAAATTTTCAGAAAGTGTGAAGTTGGCACTTTTTTTTTGAATTTTGCATTTTTTTTACTGCATTCGTTTGTCCATCGTTTGTCGACGATTGTCCACCAAAAGGTTTTCGTTTGTCCACTTTTCGTTTCGAAATGGCGGCCCAAAAACTTCTTTTGCAATTTTTTTGCACTGGCACCCACAAATTTACAAAAAAAAGTTATTGGAACACCTAAATCGTTTGTTCATCGTTTGTCCACGATTGCCAACAAAAATTTTCGTTTGTCTACTTTTGGTTTTGAAATGGCGGCTCAAAAACTGTTTTTACACATTTTTCTCACTAGCACCCCCCAATTGCAACCAAGGTTTCTAAACCACCTAAATTGTTTGTCCACCGTTTGTCCATGTTTGTCCAACAATTAGTTTCGTTTGTCCACCCACCGATTAATTATAATTAATTATTAAAATTTTCAGAAAGTGTGAAGTTGGCACCCCCTTTTTTGAATTTTGCATTTTTTTTACTGCATTCGTTTGTCCACCCTTTGTCCATGATTTTCCATCAAAAATTTTCGTTTGACCACTTTTGGTTTTGGAATAGCGGCCAAAAAACGGTTAAATAAAATAAAAAAAAATTTTCAGCTAAATCTGAGGTCATTGGTGACATGACCTGAATGAAGTGGCGTGTAATAACCCTGGTTCTAAATTTTAATTAATCTTTATTTTAAAAAGACTTATGTGTTTGGGAAACTAACTTTTTCAAAGAAGGCAGAGTTTAGGAAATTGTAGGCATTTTATTAAATCGTAACACCAGCCGAAAATATTCTTGTTGATGACGCCAATAGTGCAATCTGTTAGTATTTCAGGTATTAAAAAAGTTTTTTAATTCCACTTTTTATTACAATTTCGAACAAACAATATCACATCGGTATCTATGTATACATTTAAAGCTTAAGATAGCTAGACACTCACGACTACATACGAACAAAAAAAAAAAACGAAAGAACAAATAAATAAACGAATGTAAAAAGTAGATAAACCAATTATCTTAGTATCTGTTTTTTAGTCTAACAATAATCACATATTAACTTTTTTAATGTTCATATACAGGAGGTCTTTTTTGAATAAAGAAAATTTTAATAAAAGAGACAATCTAGTAAGTTTCCGCCAAACCTTACCTCACAACTGAAATGAAAAGATTATGTAGCCGCAAACTTTGTAGTGCTTTTTAATGTAGTTTAGGTATTTATGGAAAATAGGGAATTTTGGAATAAATATAGGGAGAGTTTTGGTGATTTTGGATTATTAAAATAGGGAATTTTGGAATAAATGATCACCGTATTCTATCGAAAAAATTTTTTATTTGGCTACGTACTTTTCGAGTGAAAAACTCTTCTTCAGGCCATATTCTTAAAAATATTAAAAATATTAAAATTTAAAAACAGGAACACATTTTTTGAACAACAATAAATTATTCACAATATTTTTTAAAAAAAAGTAGTAAAATGAATCCCATCACAATAAGTTATTGAAATATAAAATTAAATTAAACATTTATAAAACTAAAGACTTAATTTTGTTGGTCAATTCGTTAAAATTAAAATTAAAAACAGACAGTATTTTAAAATAACAAAATTGTATTTATGTAATAAATTTAGTGCATTTGAGCTTTACGTTTACGGTATTCCATATTTACTATTAATAAATAACACTCCACTTTGTAGAAATAGCACTTTTATAGTGTTTAACTCTTATGATGCGGTCAATATGACCATTATCAAGAAAATTATTTGCGTAATGTCTTATGTATTACTTCAAAAGGGGAATAGATACAATTTCGAAGTTAGAACACCGAAAGCAATGACAGTTGACGATGCTTCTCAAATAGACCAATACAAAGAAGCTTTCTCAGTTTTATCAACAATTATCAATTAAGAATATCTACCTCTCATTCTAGTATCCTCCTATACCATTTTAAAGTAATACACTATAATTTCTGATACCCTATTTTTTCGACATTTTTATTCAAAAATTTGAAAATAAATATTCTAGAAAATAATGTTTTGTATCTGCTAGCTTGTTTCGACGTCCCTTATCCTCCCAAGGGATGATTCATATATTCAAGGGATGTTGTCGTATGAAAATCACGTGTAACGTACAAGTGTCAAGCGTGTTACTTTTGTCTTTTTAAAACTTTTGAGTAAAGTGAAGTTTTTTATATTGCTATATTGTTATGTATAGTTCGATCTTCAAAATAAAAATCACAATCTTCTTCTAAACAGTACTTCAAGAGTAATTGAAATAAAAAAGCCCTGGTGTCTCCTAGCGATCATTTTCATATGAATATAATATGCATTCCTTCCCTTTTGGACCTATTCTATATACATTAAATGTATGAAAAAGGAATAAATAAATAAATAAATAAATAAATGAAGAGTACGGACTAAAAATAGGTATAGCCTAAATTAATTAAGTTAAATAAAAAACGCAATCAAAAGTTTGAAGATTGCAAATTTTTTACTACTTCAAAAATAAAGCTAAGTACTAAATACTGTTTTCTGTATTTCGACTGAAAGAAAGCATAACAGATACTCAAACTGTTTAGGTACTATTTTACAAGAGAAATTTGACTAACCGTCACCGTCCGGACCAGGACTCTTCGAAAAATGTTAGACGGGCCATTTTGTATGGCAACATGCTAACCTCACATTCGTATTCGTACACCCTACAATTTGATAAATATTTTTATTTGTTAAAAAAATTAATTATTTTATTTTCAAATTTTGAAATATATTTACGAATGTTTCGTACTTTTGTGTTAAATAAACATTAAATTTGATAATACTTGACGTTAACTTTTTGGTGCATTTACTGGAAAATTAAAGGAATTTCAATGGAGTGCAAGAAATTTGTTATTGATTTATGCTATCAAAATAAATTTCTTCCGAAAGTCCTTCAAACAGTAAATAGCCGTCTATCTAATATTCAGTATGTTATAAAAAACAATAAACAGGAAAATAAGTTCGAAAATAACTCTTGAAATATAGATATCACGTCGCACATCTATCTAATGATCATATGAGAAAATTAACAAAAATCCATAAAAAAACGATAGAGTGGCCAGGGTTAAGTAAAAGAATTACTATGCTGTACGAATACGACTGCATACCTATATATAAAAGGCTTGCCGTATATATAAAAGGAAATATAAAAACATAGCTAATAATAAATTAACAAGTTAAGCTATATAATCATTGTAAATGTATTTATTACTTTTCGCAATATTTGTTTACAATTTTTCATTGATTTTCTTTTCTTTTTTTTGTTTAACATAGTGAAAATTCTGTTTTAAAAAACATTAAACTTAAATAATGGAACTTTAAATTAAAAAAAAAAAAATATGAACACTTATTATATACAGTATGTTTAACTTAAATTGGATTTACAAGTAAAGTATAGAAAGAAGTTACGTTAGCTTAAACCTAACAGGAAAATTTTATTATCAATATGAATTTCGTTTTGATATATTGTTTAGTGAAAGTAATTAGTGACTAGGAGTAAAAGTGAAGACAATTCTATGACTTACGTTAATTAATTTTGGAGTAAATCAACAGATTTTGAAAAAATTCTAATAATTTTACATTAAAATTTTGTTGCACATTATCAATATAAACGGATTAGGGATGTTATGGATATAAAATTTCGGATACGGATACGGAAACGGATATTTAAAAACATTTTTTTCGGTTTCGGTTTCGTTTACGGATATGTAATAATATCGGATAATGTTTCGGATACGGTTACGGTTACGGATAATTACTTTTGAAATTTTTTTTTAAAAAAAGAGGAAAATTTTACACCAAAAAATGAACGTCAAATACAAATTAACGGAAATCTATCAAAGAAAAACACGCAGCAAAAATTTGCTTCGATTTAACCTCTGTTTTCCAACGGTAGTTGCCTGTTTTTATCTGAAACAAATCCGAAACTTTTATTTTCGGATGCGGTTTTGGTTTCGGATATGTAATTATTTCGGATATCCGGTAGTTTCGGTCACCGTTACGGATATCGATAACATCCCTAAAACGGATACAATTCATACCAATGAAATTGGTAATAGTATATTATTCAACGAGCTGGTAACGATAGCTATTACTCACGAAAATGAAATTGCAACAGCAGGTAATTCATCTGAGTGAGTAATAGCCATTGCAAGCGAGTAGAGTACTATACATTTTCTACGATTTTTCCTCTTTCTGATTTAAGTAAAATTGAATATAAACTTTAAATTAAAAGAATATCATTTTTAATTTATCTTTAATTTCATAAAATGTTCGTATATGTATCTATCGAACGATCAAAATAAATTATAAATTGATTTGTTTACTTACACGTTACTACACAACATATATAAAATTAAAACTTGATAGATTAATTTTCATAAAACAAATGCCAGCCCATTGAATTATGGTTAATACTGTGATTTCATTGGTCGAAAGGTATTGAATAATGATCATTTCTTCACACCAAGTCCTAAGCGTATGTGTAAAAAATTGTGGATAGCAGTATGTCTGATTGGGGCAGATACCGCTTAAGGCATTTAGTTGATCGGTGTCGGTCACCGAATGCACAACGATTGTAATGTGTTGTTAGAACATTATTGCTTGAACTGCACGTTGCTCTGTCCGATAATACGTGTTTTGTAGTTGTGAGTGTGAATACTCACATAGAAGCAAACATCAAACCCACACCACTACAAAGAGTATGTACCTACACAACATAGTGGTGGGAAGTAGAGGGGGTTTTCTGGCTACACTGGTATCACTATTATAGAGATAACAACTTAGTTTCTCAATTATTCTGTGCTTCACACCGTTGAATAATGCCTAACTTTCTCAACAATTAATAGATATATGTTGAGTGTGTTCTTCAACAGGAGTAGAAAAAATTTCTATTACGATGAATAGGTTCCATTGGAGACATGTACAAGGAGACATGTATACAATCTATGTGATGAGAAAAGATACTATAATTAGAATACGATTTATTTAGAATCTAGAATGGCATCATTATCTTCTATTTATATGTGGCTAAATAGTTTTCAGATATCAGATACCCCAAATACCTAAATATAATAAAATTGAGCAGCTGGGTGGGAAAAGGGCGTAATTCGCTTTTAACGTGATACAGAAAAAATGAAACAAATAACCTAAATTTATTTTTGGGACAATTAACTTTGATTATGTATTTTGAATTAACTGTCACTTCTAAAAAAGTTTTCCAAATAACATTTTTTTCAATTTTTATTAATTGTAGTATTTTATTTTTAAGCCATATTTACATTTTTAAGCCCACCTTCGGTACAACCAGATATATTTAAATTTCTATGGGTGCTTTTTTAATCTAATTGTAAGACAAAGCACTAACTTTTATCAGAAATAAAATTTTCTGAGAAATTTAATACCAAAAACTTTTCCATATATAACCAACTTTCAGGCGGACACTGTACAAGTATAGTGTATACATATACATATTCATGAAATTAACAGGAACCAAATGTTTTGGTTTAGAATTTAATAAATGTGCCAACAAAGTTTAATTAAAATTTAAAAAAAAAAAACGAAAAAGAGCTTACGTTTTTGTTCAGTCAAAATTTTATCTACAAAAAGGGCGTAAGTCATATTTCGAAAATATTCGAAAAAGGAACTTATTTTCCTTTAAGACAATTTAAATATTCTTACCACTTTTCATGCAATATTCACGATTCAAAATGACAAGAAAAAAAATACATGGCTCTTGTAATTTATGCAGCCATCGAGATCCAGAACCATTCCATATAAATATATTTTTACAACTAGTTTAAAACTTTTCCATCATACAGCTTAATTTAAATTCTACTAGTGTACACATTTTATTTAAAACAACTGTATAAATAGCAACCCAACTTATTACTTATTATACATACATAACTCCATAGTTATAACTACACCATACGTATTGCAACATATTACATAGCTATATTATCTAGCAATGTTAGCTAGTTAACATGAGTTATGCGGGTAAATAATGGAAAAAAATAATACAAGATAATAATAAACCATTTTAAATTGCTTAGCATTATTTATTTTACTTATTTTTATGTTTATTGCCGGGTTGTTGTGTATTTTGTAACAATTCAAATGTGCTTTCCTTCTTTCTCTTTGCATGGTTCGTCTCTTTTACTCTTTTTTTTTTTGGAAAATATGCTTCATTTTTATAAATATTTTTCAGACTAATGACGTTGTTATATCAAGAGTTGTTTGGGTTTCTTTTCCTTATGCTTTGTCTTGTCTGTTTATTTAAATATTTATTTATTTTTTTGAAGGCATTGCAATGTCTTTTTTCCATAAAAATCAAGTAAATATTTCTTTATTTAATTTTCTTTTTTTTGAAAATTTGATTTTTTTTATGTGAATGAATCAAATGAGAACTTGTGCTGAGAATTATTCAACAGCGTTTTTGAAAACATTTAGTAATGATTTAATATTATTCATTAGCAAAATCTTTAGTGGCTATTGTAAATGTTAGCATCTCAGGTACAATAAATTTTTATTCTCAATTAACATTTGTATGTTATACGGTAATTTCAATAGTCCATTGATAATAAAACAGATTGTTGAGGCGTTATTCAGAATTGTTTTCAATATTTTTGTTTATTTATACCTCAAGGATCATCAGTTAAAACTTGAAAACAAAACCCTGAACGGTTACCATGCTACTGCATACAAGCTGTTCACGATAGGTTTAAAGTTGTTGCTATGGTTGCCTATTTAATCTCTTTGAGACACATACTGTGTGCTATCAGTAGATACTGTAGTGTATTTTGTTATACATAACAAAATGTACTATTTATACATGTACATGTACTATTTACCATTATGATTAGTCTTCACTCGACTACTAAAGCTTAAGCAACCTTGGACCAACTGTACAAATATATAAAGTTTTCTTTATTATGGGAAATAGAAATATTTTCCACCAATTTATAGAAACATAATTTTTTTATTTATTTGAGGCTGTTTCAGAAAGATTTGTTTTATAAATTGATGATAAATACACTGAGAAAAAATTACAGTAAAAATTACAGAGCTGCATCCGGTAAACCAGGCTCAAGTGACCAGTCGGTAGGCAATTATCAAGCAAAAATATAAAAAATGCCTTTCAAACATTATTTTTTACGATTCATTTGAAAATTTTGCCTGTACAGCCTAAGAATTTTTCCTATAAAGCTCCATACAATTTGATGGGCTAGTAAAATTTCAAGTGGATACCAGGAAAATTTACTCAATTTTTGTAAAATTATACTAGACGTAGAAGAATTTTTATGGAGTCACAGCATAATTTTTACTAAGCTAGACGGTAGACGCTATTTGTTATCTCTATTTTGTCCTTGAAACCTGTCTTTCAGCATCTCTCTCACACAAACATCACACATAACTGACCATAAACAGGCCGCACCAAGGTCATTTTGAATACCTAACTCACCAGCAGTCCAACCGTTACCAGTTTAGTAGCAGTGGAGCCATGTTTGTGACTGGATTTGTACCAGGAGTGTACCATTTCTTTTCTTTTTTTTATAATAAACTATTTAATGGACTTTACATTTAAAACAAAGAATTGTCATTTGTGTCTCATGAAAATCGCATTATTTTATTATTGATAAAGAACTAATAATTAAGATGTAACAATTAAGATTTTCATATGTATTGATGTTTATTGAAACATGTTTTTCCACAAATAATAAAAATCCACAGCACATTTTTTCAATATTATAATTTGATTTTAATCCTTACCCTTCTGTCAATATCCTTTTAAACTATTTTAATTCAATTATGTATTAATAAATAAAAAAAAAACCTTATAAATAATACGGTAAGAGAGTAGAATTTTTCCTGTACAGCGCCGAAATTTTTGTCGCAGTGTCACAGTGTAATTTTTACTGTGCAGTCAAATTTTACAGAGCCATAAGGTAATTTTTACTATGCTCATCGTACTCTTTCTTTTACCTGTCACTTATGCCCGCAGTACCAGAGAGCTCCGTAATTTTTTACTAGAAATTTCCATAAAAATTACCGTATTTTTTTCTCAGTGTACTTTTATTTCCCATAATAAAAAAATTATCACATATCCACCTGAAATCCATATTAAGAAATATATTAAATGTACACAATATACAGATGATATTATTAGGGTAAGGTGGGGTAAGTGCGTACCCGGGGCAAGTGCGTTCGCGTCAAATAGAATTTTCAACTAACTATAAAGTGATTTAAAACCAATTTAAAAATACCCGCTAACATCCGAGAGAAACAGGTCAACCTTAATTTGGCACTTCCGTCAGTTACATAGAGTAGTAACGGCTATGTTTTTTAACAATTTGTTTTATTGTTTAACAACGAGTTGCTGAGTACATTTTCAATAACTTTTTAATAGAGTCTATTATAATTTTTTTATATTTTTTATTTAATATTTTTAGATGTTATTAAGGTTAATTTTAATTAATTGAGAAGATTTTTTTTATTCTGTTATTTTAGAAACTCACCCCAATATTTTTTCCTACGGGGCAAGTGCGTCTTTTGGATTGAGGTAAGTGCGCTCTGAATGCACCCTCTTACCCCACTGTATTATATGATGTAAATTCTGCTTGTTTTTGCCCATAATTATTTATTTTAGGTAGAAATGGTACGAAATTACATAAGAAAAACTGCCAGAAGCACACAGTATTCAGCAGCGGCCTTGGAAACTGCATTAGATGATATTAGTATACCTCTGAATTATAATATAATATGTTCAAATTATCTTTTGTTTCTTATGGCCTCTTAAAAGGTAATTTATCACTTGAGATAAAAAGATATTTAAAATTTTTTTGTACAGTTACGTAGAGAAAACTATACTTATTCAACGCACTTGTTCCTCAATATAAATCAAGCAAAGAATACAGAATTATATGAAGAGAACGCACTTGTCCCAGATCATGGGGCAACTAGGTTACGTGTACATATGTCAACAAAATAAATTACAGTTCATTATCATGAAGCTCTCTAGAATTTCTTTCTTTTGATTATTTAAGTTTAAAGACCAGAAAGTTGAAAACGCTGATAAACAATCAGAGGCGATTAATAACATTGATACAATAATGGTCTGAAAGTTAACTATCCAAAAATGGGGGTGCACTTACCCCACTTTACCCTATATGGAATTGATGATAATATGAATAAAATTTTCAAGGCATTTTACTCAAAATATATATTCAAAAGAAAAGAAAAACAGGATAAAATTTGTCTTATAATCTATTCACGTAACTAAACCTAAAAATATTAACCCTATTTAAATTTCAATTGCTTTTTAAAGACCAAAAACGCTGATTTTTATCAAAATTATTTTCTTAAAAATATGTAGTTTATATTTTTTTTGGTTGCATCAACGTAGGTTTTGTTACCAAAAAAAGAATTTTAATCAAAGCCCCGATAAATTTTCTGATTCCAGAACACCTGTTGAAGCTCTGTGCTGTTGTTTTGAGCGGTGAATTTAACGCCACTTCTAAAAGGCATTATTATGGGACAAAATAATATAAAATTAATTTTCGACTTCAAGAATACTTGATAACGTATCAAACATTTCAGACCGATTGCATATAAGGTGTCTTTAAAAATAATTGTTAAACATGTCTCTTTTTTCACTAGCACTATTGAATAAATCCCTTAATTAAATGTTTCTGTGCCAGAAAGATTTTTAGCTTAGAGAAACTGCGGTTGTTTCAAGTCTCTGTCGGAATGGCTTTATGTAAGATCTATTCAGCTTTTATATTGCGGAAATTCAATTAAAGCACGCACTGATAAATTCTACAAGTTAGACTCCCTTCGGGATACTTACTAAAATTTCATTGGAGAAATTTTTAAATACAATTTTTTCATTAAATAAAAGTAAAGATAGCTTATTGGTGCGTCCACAGCTTAGCATACTAAACATAATATTCAGCGGTTTAAAATCATAAATTTTCTTAGTTATCTAATTGTAAGTGAATTCAAGTTTATAATCATCGGTTGTAGTAGACGTTTTGATAAATTTTGATAAAATTAACACTCTAGGAAAGACAGAAAAGAGTACCTATTTTAGAAGCGAACATTTTGGATAGAAAAAAAATTAAATATATAATACCTGTAAATTATTAAATTGTGTCATTAAATTCAAAAAGACATGTCGGCATCGCCAAAATAATGAAACTTAAGGGGGCTCACCAGACCAGAAATTTCAAAAAATCGATGTTTTTTTCCGATTTTCTTATAGCCATACTTATCAGAAATCACTTTAAACGCGTTTTTCTCTAAATGACTTTTTTCGACACCTATGTCAAGATTACTCTAAATCTATTCATCCAAATTAGCTCAAATTTGGACAGAATATTTACAACACATTTCGCTATTAGCTAAACCACAACCAGATTTTTTGGATAAATAATTTCTATTTTATGACCATTTTAATCTCAAAAAAGTGGTGAAATTTCAGAACTGTTTTTAAACTGCCGCCATGTTGTTTCTATACATACAAAATTGCTAATTCTAGTTCCGCCAAATAACCATACTCATATAGATAACGATTTTTTTACTTTTTTCTTTCAGATGCTTCTGAACTTCAAAATCCTTTCACAAGTGGAAACACCTTTTTTAGATGCTTTCAGATATATACCGTCAAATGGGCCTATTTGAAAACGGTGGGGCTATTTGGAACAAAAAAGAAAAGATTTAATCTCTTAAAGAACATCCCCTATTAAAAACGCATTAATGTTATGAATCGTTCAGAAATCAAACAGATGTAAGAGCTTAAATCTTGTGCTTTTTTTTTTTGTTCCAAACAGCCCCACCGTCTTCAAATAGGCCCATTTGACGGTATATATATATATATATATATATATATATATATATATATATATATATATATATATATATATATATATATATATGTATAAAAGGTATCTAAAAAAAGGTGCTTCCACTTGTGACAAGATTTTGAAGCTCAGAAGCATCTGAAAGAAAGAAGTAAAAAAAATTTTTAATCTAAATGAGTATGGTTATTAGCGGTTACTGGTCAATATACGCCAAAGAAAAAAAATATTTTTGTAATCTTGAATAGTTAATAAAATAACTGATATCATCTGTTATTTGTTTTCATTGTCCAATTGATCAAAAAAATCGTGAAAAAAACATTTTTTCCGATCTCTGGACTGGTGAGCCTCCTTAAGTGAAAGAAGTTTAAAATTCACATACTATCGATGATTTACAGGTATTCTTATACTAGAGTTCTACAATCATGATATCAATTACCAGATCGAATTTAAATATTTTAAAAACAGAAGAAGGAAATCTTTCTTTAAGTGATTGTCAGAAAGTAAATTTTTACACACGGAAAGTAAATTTTTAAAATTTAACTTCTCTAAACTAATTAGTATATTACGTATTGCGGCGGTTTAAAAGGAAGTGGAGGGAGTAATAACAACTGTAGAAGTTTTATGTTACACTTGCACGCACAAAATTGTTCAAGTTAATGATTTTTTAAATGACTAAATAATTTCTTAGTAATTATCTGTAATGATAATAATAGTATACATTTCTAGTTAACAGTATGTACATTAGATAAATTGTACATACCTCAAGAAGGTGATAATTTTTCCATTCTTAATTTTCGGTAAGTGAAATTATAATTTGTTAATTATTTTATATTTTGTTTTTATTGAAACTATCAATGTAATTATTTTCAGAAGGTAAAAAAAGTATTCTAAAAGGTGCCTGTAAACTAAAAATTTTTAAAATGTTTTATTATTTTAACAAACTTTTTTTATGTCTGGTTGTTAATGGAATTGCTAAAAACAGCTTATGGTAGCAGAGTTTATAAAATGGTTACTTCTTACCCTCAAACTGTTCTGTTTTTAATTTTTTTTTTAATAGGTACTCTTTTTGAACGATTGTGATTGCCAGATTTGTAGATAGAGCCATGGCAAACACAACATCCTAATAAAATCTTACTCAATAATACTTTTTGTTACAAAAACAGAAAATAAAAAAAGTAAATATTATAAAATTATAGCTATTTTATATGTATATTTATATGGGGCCGCGAATCAAAATCCGTACAGCACTGTAGCAATTTATTATAATTTTCTACATGGAAACGATTTCGCAATTCTGAAGACTCATAGGATTTTGGTTGATCATAAAATTACCGTCATGTTACCGACCTAATATATTTTCAACATAGATAAAATTCTTTTACATTAAATTTCAGTCGAAAAACGATTCTTTTTGATCGAAAGACCAAGGCTCGGATGCTCCCATTTTTTTATATTATAAAGTTATCATTTTAGTGAAACAAAATACATATTTATAATATGTATAGTTTTCATTTCATTTTTGTAGTTTAGTAGAGAACCACTGTAACCTTACTATGTACATTTAGTATAGAACCGCTCTTATCTTACTACTTTCGACATAGAACCACTACAACCCATATTACTTATTATTTTTGATATAGCACTGCTGTTATCTTACAACTTTTGGTAAATTCATAACCATAGAAAAATGAACACAATCGAGCTGATCTCAAAAAATTTTCCCATGTTAAAATTTGTATGTTCTTACTTCCCTGAAACAGACTGTATAATTCATATCGAACATACTGTAGTTTGTTATCAAACAATTTAACCAAGCATAGGTCATTGATTAGTAAGCCACAGATCCTTAATTATTATAATAAAGTAATTGACGTAAATAATTTTTTTTTTTGTTTAAAAATGTAATAATTACACACACATTACCGTTCGACTCATTCTGTTTTTATCAAAGGTGACACATCATATAAAACATAAAAAATAAAATTGTCATCATTCATCAATACAAATAAATAAATCATACATTTATATCTGTATTTAACGCATAATATATGTACTGACTACCTGGATGGGTAAGCAAGATTAAAAGTGATGATTAGAAAAAGAAATCTATGATAGTCAAGAGCACTCGTTTCACAGATAACAGAAGAGAATCGAAATAAAACAAATACACTCATACTTTTTTGTTATTACTTTCCCCTCCATATGGGCTACATATGTATATAAGAAGGGAAAGTATGATAATCAAACCAATTTGGGCATATACGTATTTTACAAAATCTAGATATTTTGGGAACTACTTAACCAAGAAAACCAAAAATGAACATTTCCAGATTTACTGTAGCTACAGAAATGAAATCAGTTATAAATTGATTATATACGTATATATATACTGAAAAAAATTTTAGTTACCAGAGCCGAAAGACTACAAAATTTTGATTCTAATAAATATAAAAATTGTTATAGTATCAAGTAATTCAACTATAATCGTAAAGTTACACATATAAAATAATTTTAGTAAGTATATTATTGCTACAGACGCAATAATAATGTAAAATAAACAATTTAATTATGGTATTTTTCAATTTTTTCCAGAGCTTGCTTATGAAAATCGATGAAACTAAGGCGAAAGATATAATAAAAGTTTCCAGTTATTTTAAGATTAAAACTTTTTTCATTTAGTATATTTTTAATATTGCAATCAAGTTTAAACAAACTGTATAATGGTTTTGTATCTGAATATGTAGGTTAATATTAACAGAGAGATCTATATTTATATTGATATTGTAAATAATTTATAATAATAATAAAGTTGTTCCCTTATTTACGTACCTACCTATGTACATATTAGTCTCTATAGTTTACTAATAATTGAATTTCCATTCAACTGACTAATAGTATTTTATTGTTTTTTATATAAATTTACTTGCAATGGATTTATAATAAAAATAACATGTATACAGGGGATATTTTGTTAAAGCAACGTTTTATTAATAATGATAAAAATATTTATTTGTGTTTGACTTTTTACAAACAAGTTGACAAAAGTATCATAGCAAAGAAATCTGAGAATTGGAACAATATCTCCCCACCTAATTATAAAATTTGTTAAATAACCTTTTACATTTTACCAAATTATCTATACTTTGTAATTCATTTGGCATTTTAATCCATTATTTTATAACCTGTGGATTGGGATCTGACATAATGGGCGTGATTTATGTAATTCAGTGATATACATGGATGGCCAACTATGTACCTATTTTTGAAGCAAGTATATTGTACACAACTGGGATCTATGACAACAAAAACCCCAATATAAACAATTGATAAGAGTGTGACAACAAGACATTAAAGGTTTAGTGTATCTTTGTTTATTCCTGACTCAAACTTAGCATTTCTTTAACAAATGTATTTTGCCATTCATTAGATAAAGACAAAATATAGTTTAGAAGTACAAATGACTGCTGCCATCTTTTTCTTTAATGACTATTTAACTTTTTAAACGATTTTTTAAGTTGTCTCTCTATGTATCTCTTTTAAAAAATATGTACCCATTATACTTAAACAGCCTGTATCCATAGTCCATAATTAGACTAAAATTAAACCTCCACAAATATATTTATGTATGTGTACATACATACGTACATAATATATAAAACGTTGATTTATAGAAAGCATTAATAAATCAGATAGCTAAAACTAGATAACGGGAATACGTGTATATATAGATAAATCAGATAAAACAAGTATAATGCAAAGTTGGGACATGCAATGCTAACAAAATATGTATTAAAATAAATAAATACGTACGTACCTACAAATAGTATACTACATATGGTTATTCGCTCTACACGGTAGCGAAAATAGAAAAGTTTTTTTCTTGTCCTTATAACCTTATTTTCCTCTCAAAATTGTATAGGAAATTGTTCGAAAGTTATAAACAACTTTCGACAGAGAGTTATTAAAACTTTTACCATAAGTTGTATATCCAAAAATTCTTCAGACAGACAAACCGATTTTAATAAAAGTGACTTTAAGTAGTTAAGCTACTACTGACTATAGTTTGTGTCCCACTTTGATATTTTTCAGTTTCAAGCGTGTTTAGGTGCTGATATTGACCGACTAGTAAGTTGAGTGTTTGAACCTGCAAGCCGGCTATGTTTGTCTTCACAGTTTCGGATCACTATCGACATAGTTCCTTTAAAAGAAGTCAACTGCAGCAGCGCACGTTCCAAACCCTTGTCCTCCACTCACATTATAAAATGTATGTAAAATATATAATGTGTAAAGTAAATAACTAATGATTTTATTACTAGGGGAAAAGTTGTATTTGGCCAGAGGATCACAGAAATTCAATTTTGCTCAAATTTAATTTATTCGAAAAACAAAAAAATATAAACTTTAATAACGTCATAGCTAATTTTTTTTATGGACTGGTAAGATTTTATTAAAAAGGCAAAAATTTGTTCTATTAGATATTAAAATTAAAAAGAATTATACTAACCAAAAATTCGACTAGACTATTTTCTTTTCAAAATTCGGTCCTTTGACTACAAGGACGACTAAATTTATTAAACTAAGCTTCTTGATTTTGAAATTTTAATTGAATTTAGGGTATCACTTTCGAAAACCTTAAGGGTGGCAACCGCCTCTATAGCTTCATATCTGATACCACTCCAGCATAAAATTGTATTAGAATGCTATGATTATAAAAACGCCGTGAGCAGCGAGGCCCTATCACGGAAGTCGAATTTTTCCCTTCATCTTCGGTACTGAATAAGCGAAATGTGATTGAAAGTCTACAAGCGATTTATCATTTTGGTGGTTTCAAAATTGATGATGAGTGTCCGGCTGGTCGGGGATGATAGCAGTTAACAGGAAAAAAGCCAACACAATATTCGTACGAGGGCTTTCCGACCCGTGCTTATCCGCCAATTGCCTTTGTGTTTTATTTTTAAATATTAGAAAAGGACCTTAAATAGTGAACTAGAAGACCTTTATAAAGATATTTTTTCCTTCCATTGCATTTGTGATAAATGAGTATTTATTTCATTTGTTTCTTTAAATTTAATCAGCCTATACTGTTATCGATGCCTTGTTATCGATATAAATCACATTTTGGCCCGATATACATTAACACTCCGCTCTCGATACCCTTCCACTCCACTCTCGCTCCGATATAATCTTGTTGTGTTCACATTACAGTGCTGATAACATGCTGGTATGTATTCGTTTTCCATTCATATTATAATGCCGCTCTGGGTACGCTCCAAGATCGATACAAACATCTTTTCATAACAATTGAATGCAAGCGGAGTGGAATGGAATCAAAAAAGTGTTTACACTATAGGTACAAGCCATAACAAGTCTGATATCGCTCCGATAAAATATTACCTGATTGGTATTGATATTGGAGTGGCATTGGAGTGGGAGCGAACCGTGACTGATATCGGACTAATATCAAAACGATGGTATGAATACACTCATTGTTTCTTGTGTAAGAATATTTTATCGAATTGCGAGCGGGGCGATATATCGTACCGAGAGTGGAGCGTTAATGTGGATCGGGCCTTAATCACATATAACAACACTTTTGAATTCCGATGTAAAAATGAGAAATGTGGGGAGCAAGGCAATGTGGAATCCCTAAAGGGCACACTCTCGATATTGACTGAATACAGATACAAAATTTCAGCCTTCTAGGTTTACTCAGGGAGCCTCTAGGCGTGTTAGAAAATAAGCAAAAAAATCAAGGAAATATTGGCATAAAAATTGTGAGGGTATGGGTTAAAAGTTGAAACCTTCAAACAGTAGTGGCTGGCTATTAACTTAACCTACACACAAAATTCCTAGGTTTATTTGGGGAGATTTTGACCCGAACGAAACTGTTAAAAAATAAGAAAAATCATGTTCTTTTTGGTATAAAAATGGTGGAGGTAAGGGTTAAAACTTGAGACCCCAAAAGGCACCCCCTTGGTACTAACTTAATCCGAATACAAAATTTCAGCCCTCTAGGTTTATTTGGGTGACCTGTGCGAGTGGTGCAAACTTCGAAAACGTCGAAAAAGCATGAAATTGTAGCTTAAAGATGGTGGGGGTGGGGGTAAAAGATTAAAACATCCAAAAAGTAGACTCAAGGTACGAAATCCATTAACAAACGAAATTTCAACCCTCGAAGTTAATTCTGGGGGGCTGGGGGCGTGTTAGATACAGCCAAAACACTTTTTCCCCTCTACTCCCCACAAATCACTCTAGGAAGCTAAATTTTGGATATGTTGTAGATAATTGACCGAAACATTATTTCCAAAGGTTTGAAAAGTTTTATGGTTTTGTTGACTCCACTTTAATAGTATTGTTGTATCGGAATGAGCCCCAAATGTCAAAAGGTAGCGGGGTAATATATATATATATATATATATATATATATATATATATATATATATATATATATATATATATATATATATATATGTATATATATATATATATATGTATATATAGTCTTTTTTCTTCAGAATCGTGTTCTACGGGTCCGAAAACGCATAGTGCCCCTACTCTCGCCTCACCCCGTTCTTATCGTATAGGCTGCATAAGTCTAATTTTTTCAAGCAAAAATTCGACTGAAAATCGAAAACAGATCTTTTTGATGTGAAAATATTCGTAAATTTAGGATTTTGATTCTAACATAGTAGAACATCAGGAAATAATTTAACATTTCGAAAATTGGGAAAGGGTTGAATTTATTTTTGTATTTTGGAATCCAATTCAGTTTTTATATTATTTAAATAAAACAAATATTTATTAAAAATGTTTTGTCACTAATTTAAACTATTGGAATTTGACACTAATATATGATCTTCCAAAACATATTACGGCGATTCTGATCATTTTTGGAATTTGAAGAAACCGTGTACCATGATAATAGTTGTTTTTAAATCGACAGTACCTACATTATATTTTGTTGTTTGGCCATTACAACCCTTGGGAAGTAAAACAAAGTCGTGGCATCTGTCATGGCAACCATAACCTACTTACTTGATCAGTAGTGAAAAATAAACAATAAATGTTTAACAAATTCAGATCATTATTACAGTATGTATTTATTATTATTTAACCCTTAATTGCATGATTTTTTAAAAATAGGGGAAACATTTTTTTTCGGTAAAAATGCTCTACATATAACGAGAAAAATAAAAAGAAGTCCTCATTTAGATTTAAGGTTTTTATTAAGGGAAAAAGGTTCGTTGGAAATTTGTAACGCCATGCATTGGTTGTTTTATATTGTTAAAAAAATAACATTATCATATTTACCTACTTGTACGTACCTTTTATAAAAACAAAAAACCACAATATTCACTAATGTAAACTTAAAAAATGATTAAAAACATTACGAGAGAAAATTGTCTTTTTTATCCAAGATGACGGTGACGATTATAATACTATATAGTACGGAAGGTACTGGCGCATGAGTACCGAAAACTATTCCACCTCAATTTTTTTATGCGATCCTGTTGACATTGCCCTACTGATGATATAAATGCATGTTGCCTGGGAGCAACCCGGGGCCATATTGCTTAAACCGGAAGTTGTTTAAACAATTGCAAGGAATTGTCATTTTTTAACCGGACAAATTTTTTTTTATATTTTTTATTGAAATACAAATAAAAAAGGTCCTATGACTTTTTACGATAAAGTTAATAGTTTTCGAGATATGAATTTTTAAAGTTCGAAAAATCTCAAATTTGGGTACTTTTGACCCATGAAAAATATATTAAAAAAATAATAAAATATAAATAATTTTTTTTTTAAACTCTTTATACAATAGTTAATAATATCCTTAATAGAGATTTAAAAAAATTTCATTGTTTATACCTGTTTTTTAATTGTTAATTTCGCGCCCTCACAAGTATGCGTCCCCTACCTTTAAAATACCTTTAAGTATTTTTTCAACCGGACAAATTTTTTTTTTATTCTTTATTGAAATACAAACAAAAAAGGTCTTTTCACTTTCAAAACTTTTCACGATCAAGTTAATATTTTTAGAGATATGAATTTTTAAAGGTTCGAAAAATATTGAATCTTTAAAAATTCATATCTCTAAAAATATTAACTTGATCATGAAAAGTCATAGGACCTTTTTTGTTTGTATTTCAATAAAGAATCTAAAAAAAATTTGTCCGATTAAAAAATGACAATTCCTTGCAATTGTTTAAACAACTTCCTGTTTAAGCAATATGGCCCCGGGTTGCCCGCTGGCAACATGCATTTATATCATCAGTAGGGCAATGTCAACAGGATCGCATAAAAAAATTGAGGTGGAATAGTTTCCGGTACTCATGCGCCTGTACCTCCCGTACTAATAAGTATTATTAGTATATTATTCAACGAGCTGGTAATGATTGCTATTACTCACTCAGATGCATTACGACACTCGCCTCGTAAACTCGGCTCGTGTCACAATTTCATCTTCGTGAATAATAGCAACCATTATCAGCTCGTTGAATAATATACTATTAATACATGTTGTAGAATTACCGTATACTGTGTATTAAACTAAGAAATTAAATAGTATGAGTAATACAATAAAAGAAAAGGAGCGTTGCAAATTTGCAACAAAATGCAACTAAGAGTTAAATACACCAATTAAATAACGATAAGAAAATCAATTTTCTAAAAATATTTTATGAGATTAATGTAGGCACGTATAAATAAATAATTGAAAATAATTAAATAATATCAAATTGAAATTACATTCACGAAACTGGAATTTTAGATAATTAAAATTATTAACATTAATTCAATAGATATTAATCTATCATATTAATTCCACCTAATTGTATCTAACCCATTATTTCACTGTGTTTGAGTTGATATTGAATTCTAGGAATCCATTTTCAGTTAATTAATGCACTTAATTATCTATATACTTAATGATTGTAATGTGTACAAATTATCATAATCTATTTTCGTTAAAACTATGTATACGGATATAGCATTAGGTGCCGTAAATATTAATATTGTACATATGTCAAAATCAATCAATTATGTGAAGCTTCCCCTATAAAGTTTTTCTTTGCTAATCGGATTTTTTACTTGGTTGGTCGAATAATTCCTCCATCTTTGTCTAAAAGCATTTGATGCGTTTTAGAAATACATAATTTGTAATGGTATCTTTATCACCTCCCAAGATTATTAGACTTACTGGTGTTCGGTATTTCATTTCAACACAATTGTATTTGTTTCAATTATTCCATGTACACTGACTGCGAGTGCCAGCAGCACCTGCCTCCGTGTGTTTTTTTTTTTTTACAACAGTCAGTTAGCTACGAATCGCACCAACTTGTAGTCGCTGTAGGTTCAGTATGAGATGTGACGTCACCAAATCAAACAAACTTAAATGAACAAAGAGCACCGAACATTACAGTCGTTTACATATTTATTATTTTGTGATTGCCGGCTTTGTTCTAATTTGACAAAATTATTTAGGTAATATGTGTTTTAACATAAAAATTAAAAATAATTCAACTTTATTTTCAAATATAATAAATTTGTAAATTGCAACATTATATTTCCTACGTTGTAAATAATAACTGCCCAAATAAAATACGTTCAATTGTTCTTATCAACAAAATCTAATGCTTTTTATTCCTCGCAAATAGGGCTGGTGCTTCGTCAATTAAAATCAGGGCAATCGACATTAGTTAATGTGGCAAATAACAAAGCAACAATTTTTGAATCAGTGAAATTCAACCAAGACCTCACAGGGATATACTAGACAGATTATAGTAGCCGCATGCTACTAATCTTTCTGGTCTAAGCCGATTCCACACGGTAATGCCGCTGTCGTTACACTCTCGTTATGCTCTTCGTTCCCCGAAGCCCCATAAAATTAGAAATTATTAAAGAATATCGTTACTATTCATTGCTTTCATCATTACTAAACTCATCATTGCTCGAGAAAAAGAGGAGTGAGTGTTGGAAATTTCTCAAGCAATGATGAATTCCTCAAAGTCACATTATTCTGTTAAGATGTTCACTATATGGCAGGAAATAAAAGGGTGCTCTTAGGTAACTATCCAATGCCGAACTCATGGAAACAGAAAGAAATAGCAATTATATACCTAGGTGTATAATTAAAACCAAAATTTTTCTTTGGGTTATGTGGCTAAAGGGTTACTTATTTCTCAAATAACATACTGATTAATTGTAATCAAATTCGTTTGATTTTGCTGGATGACGATCCACCTTGTACTTAGGTGACCCATTGTACCTTTGGTGCTAATTCAGTGAACACTGTCTTTCCGCCCCCCCCCCCCCCCCCCACTGTGGAGAATACTTTATTTACATTTTTTTTAAAACAGCCGTTTACTTACTAATACATACACCGTACGGTGGAAATAAATAACGTAGCAAAACAAAAATACATTAGTTGCAGTACGTATACTAGTCTATTTTACAAGGCTCTAACTTTAAGTCAGAATCGATAAAAATTAAAAGTGAGTGACTATAGCCTCCTTGTTCCTAATTTACTCTAAAAACCCAGTTTGAAAACATACAGTTTCAAAACAAAATGACTAATTGAAATTTATATCCTTAAAATATTGATATTTTTCATCCTAACATTCTGTTAGGAAACGCGTGCGACGGAAATTAATTGCTTATTTATAAACTTCAATAATTTATTAGGAAAATTTTCTATAAGTGAAATAATGAAACATCCAATTAAAAAGTTTTCCCAATTGTTTTATTTTCAATTAGTGAGTTCGTAATTAGAAAAACGTTCATTAACTGAACACTACACTGTCTATCTACCTACGATATTATTGGGCCAATATACCACTAACTAACTAACGACGAAGATAGCTGCTGGGGAGGAACTCACTAACTGGAAGAACAAGCAACAATAAATATAAATTAAGAATCAAGAATAGATTTACATTAATTAGTTAGTTTTATGGTATATTTGCTTTTCAAATAAACACTTCAACCCTTTAGTGCTGCATTTTCGTTCACACAACTACCTCGTGCAGAACAGTGATGAGAAGACGTTAATTGCATTTTGATGTTTTTATATTAAGGAAATTTTGTCCACTAACAATAAGACAGTGAGATTCTATCGATACTGAAGTTGTAGAAAGAAATTTTCCCCTTAATTTTTAATGAGTTTGTGTTTAGCAAGTCAAAAATAAAAAAATATTACAAAAAATTCTAAACAGTATTATGAAACTGTTAATTTTTCCTGGAGATTATGGTCCGGCATAAGTGACATTCAATCCCTCCGATTGGTTATACATATATTTCAAGGTATCCAATATACTTTGTTTAAGCAGACAACACCACAGTCACACAAAAGTAGTTATAATGATAAAGACAAACTCTTTTCCTTCTAATTTTTTTTCAAAAGCGAAATAAGTTTTTTAATTTTTGTGTTTTTTTGCGGCCTTCCAAAAAAAATATAAATGCCAGCGATTGTGAATAAGAAAAAATTGTTTTCAATTTTATTCCCATGAATGCATGAAAAAATATACAATTTTTTATTTTGTAAAATATCGGTGTTTCTTTTTAGCCCCTATCTACACCTTCAGTTCGGTCAAGTAAACAAAGGGTCTGGCAAGAATGTTAACTTCTCCGTGACTTTTAATCACTTCGCTAATAACAGAACGGTTAATTTCCAAAAATATTAAACTAAATTTTTTTTTATTCACTGTCACTGAAATTCATTCCTTTTTGCCAAATTAGGTAAATTCGTTAGAATTTGCCAAAGTAATAATACTGACTGATATTGATTAATATTTTTATAAAATGTATTGAAAAGGGTTAATGACTCATTAACAACATACTTTATACAATCACTTTTTATCAGAAACTATTAAATTTGCATTTTTATTTTGTTTTAGAAAAAAGAGTAGGTATATAAAAATTCTTATAATTATAAATTCCTATTTGCCTCCCATTTCCATTTTGCTTTTATAAAATATAAATTTCTTAACAAATGCAAAATCAGATATTTTTATGTAAATATATTTTTAATAGATTTTTTTTTCATTTAATTACGGCTCCTTAATTGATAAAATCATTAAGATTTCTTCGTATTAGTGAGTTAGTTATTTTATTAAATCGATTTTAGAATCTCAAGGAAGAATAATAAGAGTATAAAGTACGAATTTAATATACGAGATTGCTGACCCACTTTTAATAGTGCAACCCTTAACGATATAACTTTTTTGTATGAATTCCTGTTTATTACGAAACTTGTGAGTAAACGTTAAAGGTGAAATTAAATGGCAGTTTATATTCAAATACTGTATCACCGATGTAGTGTAGTAATTCTCTACATAATTATTTAGTAGGAGAATTATAAAATTTGATAATTAGCATGGTTATTACTGATTATTGTTCGCAAAATGTAATTCTTAACTTTATATTATAGTTGTTGTTTGGTAAGTTAACAGTTGGTACGCTTAATACAATAACGGTCAAAATTTGTATATTAAGATATTACAATTTATACAAACTAATTTTTAATCAAATCAAACTAGCAGAATTTATTGTTCAAAAACATTGTTTTGAATTGTAGATCTATTTAATCTCTGCTATAAATTAAAATCTTCGGAGGGCAAAAAGAACAAATTTGCCGTAATATCACCCGAATATCTTCAAAAAATATACACTAAATCAAATGACGAAATATTTTTAGTTTATTTAAAGTGATTACACTTTAGTTTTTCTTCCCAGTTAACTATTTTTGTAGTTTACTTTCTCATTTTTAGTCGGTAAAAAGTATTGAGGTTCAAAATAAATTTTCAAATCCAAAACTGACATTCTGATAATAGATAGTCAAACATCTCCAAAATTGATTTTTTACGACATTTTTAGGACATAAAGGAGATTATGAAGTTATACTTAATATGTGTATAATGTAAATTTGGGTCAAATTGGTCTCAATCATGATATATGTATCATATGATTATATCTATCGTAAAAAGGTGTTCCCTTTCAGATATTCAACTTTAAATATTTCCAAAATGAGGTTTTACCATTTTT
This sequence comes from Brachynemurus nebulosus, assembly GCA_035578155.1. Taxonomy (NCBI): domain Eukaryota; kingdom Metazoa; phylum Arthropoda; class Insecta; order Neuroptera; family Myrmeleontidae; genus Brachynemurus; species Brachynemurus nebulosus. Next base: position 27,966,164 of record JAPWDM010000003.1, read on the forward strand.
GAAAAATCATATAAAATAAGCATAGAGGTCTCAAGCCTGAAACTTCTACAGTTAGTAGTCCTATAATAAGTTTAATACTTGTTTTCAGTCAAAAAAAAAAAAAGACTTCCAAATCAAACTTAAAATGCCCACTAAAAAAAGTATGAGTGACTAAGTGATTTCTATTGGATTGACCCATATAGAATTTAAAATTAATTAAAAACAAATATCAACATTTAGTTGTTAGGTAAAAAATTTGTAGGTAGGGATTCTAATATAATATACAATTCGAAATTAATAAAAATGTATTAATTTGTGGCTCTTTATGCACAGGCGTATGTAAAAAACCAAATATTGTACAACTGTAAGTAATATATACATATAACTTGCCTAGATAGTGTTTTGTACAATTAATAATCAATTTCACGGTAGGTGTAGATAAATGTAGGTATATACACGTCTTTCTTACACAATATCGGGTACCTAAGAAAAAATAAGAATTCACTCCTATGACCTCACAATTAATTTTCATCATTCTTAGAGTATAGACTTTCCAACAGAGGTTTGGCGTCTGCTGCTAATTATAAATTTTTAATATCATTCTTTTTATTTCTTATTATATTTATCTATATATATATATATATATATATATATATATATATATATATATATATATATATATATATAAATCAAAACTGACTGACTGATCGATCAACGCACACCCCAAACCGCTGGGCCTCGGAACGTGAAATTTTGAACAGGGATTTCTTATATAACGTAGGTGAGTACTAAGAAAGGATTTTTGGAAATTTCAAGGGTAAAAGCACTGAAATTTTTGGCAATCTGACTTCGACTTTCAACGAAATAGATTTAGATATAATTTCTTACTGTTATTTTAAAGATCAAAGTTCTTATCCAAAATGTTACTTGCACTATAAATCTCTATTTTTGGTTAATCCTAAAGATTTTTATATTAAACCAGCGGGTTTTAGTAGACGTTACGTCCTCAGAAGTATGGGCATGTCTTGACCCAAGGGATGTCCCTACTTTTGCAACGGCTGTGTACCACAACATTAAGTACACTACCGCGTCAAAAGTATGGACACACATTGACTCAAGGAGTACCTATATTTTTGAGGACGTAGTATGTGCTGGAACCTGCTCAGCCCTTCCATTCGTGGCTTTTGAAATTATATACGTTAAAATTATATTGTTGATTTTAACTTATATATGAAATTATATAAGTTAAAATATATCTTTTTACAACTACTATCAAATATCCTAACCAAACTATCTTATTAAATTTAGTTATTGAATCAAATTTTTCATAATACATACATTTGATTACCATTTCTTTCAAATGTATAATATAATTTTTTAATTTACCTTACATGTCGTTCGACACGTTCGACAGCAGACTATGTCGCTTAAGACAAATATCTGTGTCGCTCATGTCGTATCTCCTAGGTGTGCATCAATTTTGTGTTATCAATGCAATTTAAATGTAGGGGAGAGGTGTGTCAGTAGTAACAAAAAAAATATACAGGCTAGTAACTTTGTATTTATTAGTCACAGGGGATTAAATTTTTGGCACAAGATACATACATCTTTCAGGTTTTGAATGAGCTGCACAAAATATTCTATGTTGGTTCATAACTGAAATAACTGCATTTATGTGGACCAAAGTGTAATGTTACAATCGTCACCATCAGAGGACAAATTGTTACAGGGTTTAGGTTCAATTGTAACACTCATTATTTAGTGGAATTTACATGTTAGTTATTATAATTAATTTGGTTTCCAAAATTCTTCCTTACATATTGAGTGAGTAAGGTGACAAATACCACAGACTGTGGCAACAGGCCTGATTTTTTTTCCTTCTATTACTCTTCTAACGACATTCAAGTATACATTATCGAATGCGGTTCCTATCCTAGTTTATGTTTTGCTTTATATCGCATTTTTTTATTTGTAAAACTGCGTGAATTAGATTAAGGAGTGATCCAACAGGCAAAACTAATCGTGGTAGCTTTGAATCTAACGATAACCGTAATCGAAAATCGATATAAAAAAGAAACAGATTTTGCCAAAGTGTAACCATTAATTGAAGGTATTTTTCTTTTCTTTTTTAAATTATTAATCGAAACCGTTTACCTTTATCATTCGATTCATACCTGAAATATAAAGTTTAATTTTGTTTAACATAAATTTTTAACACAATACAAAACATTATTAAGAAAAATAATAATGTAAACTAAAAAAGATTTTATTAGCCATAAAATTTAAAATTAATCCTCAGAAATTAGAATTCTGAAAAACCGTAGAGTTTTTAAACTTTATTTAAAACTCTATACTCACTCTCGGCTCTATGTGCTCAGTTCCTTAAATTTAAAATACTAAAAAGAAAAATTGTGGATATATAAAACTACTGGAATATCAGTTGTAACATGTTACAATTGACACTACTGAATTTGTTACAATTGTTGCAGTGCTGTTTAATTTTATAAAAAAATTCGTAAAATTTTAACTGTGATTAAAAAAGCGAAATTATCTATTTAATAATATTATTCGTTTGTTTGTGTTTCCAATAAAATCATTTTACTTCCAAGTGATGAGGTATTTACTGTAAAAATCAAAAAATTGTGAACCAACTCAAAATTTACAATTAGCTTATATAAACACATTTGGCATTGCTGAGAGAAAACCGCCACATGGTATTAACTGAAAGGTTTGTCAGTAAAGCACAACTTCAGGAGCCACCTTATGATACGCAATACTCAATAGGATTGATAGATATCTCGCAAATTTCAAAGTTACAATTGACCCACTGTTACTACTGACACACCTCTCCCCTACCCAGCGATGCGTGTCTCCAAGCGATACATTTATTGTGTCTCTCATGTCGTATCTCCTATAGGTGGGCAGCCGCGCTAAACGTTATAAAATCTCATAGTTGAAAACCAGATAAAAATTAAAACTTTATCAAAACGACGGAAGGCCAAGTTTTTATCTACTTAGTGTTAGTGTATCGTGTACGGGCGGTATGTGTAAAAGTTGTGTTCGACTTTGATCGTTAGATCATCTAAATTCTAGATAAATGAATGAATGAACGCTAAGGAATATAAGGAAGATAACATACATACCCGAAATGAAATAAGAGGAACCGGTACATCTGATATATTATTGAATTTGTATAGTACGGTGTGGACAAAGACTACTCATTATTATGATCATTAAGTGGAAGATATATGCATTTTAACTACAAAAGCATGTTTCTATCTATATTTCCTGTCCCTAGTTTTCTCTATGTTGTCAAAGGAAATAATACCGAAAAGTACCCAATGTATTCATTCATATGGTATATTTGTAACTAATTCATAATGAAAATGTTCTATTGTATATCGTAATACATAATATAGTGTACCTACATATTATCTAAACTAAATGGATGACTAGTAAAGTTAGAAACAGAAATAATTTTGTTCGAAAACTTTAAAGCACTAAAAATAAAAATATTAAAAATATATACTTTTTTTGTAAGTAAAGTTTTATTCGTAGAAAAACAGTAATAAAGTAAATAATTTCCAAATCGAAACAATTGGCTATAAAGAGTGACCCTGAAAAAATAGCTCGTTTGGAGATCCATCAATTTTCGTTTGATTTGTAATCCAAACGATACTGTATGATGAAATATTAATCCCAAAAAAATTTGAAGCTGAGCATAAGAAAAATTCAAAGGTATGAGGGTAATTTAATTACATTTTGGTCGTATTATTATTGTAAGTGCCACGGCACAGAGGGCCGGGTTTACCTCTGTGGAGACCCCGGGACACTTTTCATGTGGGGTCACCTGACTACTTTTGTGGAGCACTCTAGAAAAATTTCCGAAATTTTTAAAGTTTTTCCGAAAAAATAGCGCAAAAATTATCCGAAAATTCCATTTAGAAAATATCTCAATGTTATCCTTACGTATCTCTCGCAATCTTCATTCACAGTCTCGTTAATTTCATTTCCAAAAATTTATCTTTGCGACCTTTTTTAAAAAATTTTAAGAAAGAAAGTTTGCCTGAAGAGACTTGTAAAGGCCTGAGGGCAACAATCATACATAAACAGATAGACAAACGGACTGACAGACAGATACATAACCAAAATTTTTCAGGAAGATCAGTTTTTTAAATTTTTTATATTTTAAAAGGGATCACAATTATTCCCGTACTTTAGTAGTACTGGAAGCGACTAAGAAAAATGTTATTTAAATGTCATTTAAACTGTGTGACGTGATACGACATCAATTTTGTCTACTTGGAGCAAATTAAAAAACTTAAACGATGTACACAATATAATTGTTTGTCTTTATTTACAATATCGAAGTTTGTTCATAAGTAGCTCATTATGAAACGTTATTTAAAGTAAATGAAACAAAGTATAGTGGAATTTAGTAAAATAATTTTGTTTCATTTATTTAAAACGAATATGCACAAAGTAAAACTCATAATCAACAATATTTAAGTAAAATTTCACGTATTGATTAGTGCTTTTCGCTTGCTGATTGGGGTAAAAGTATTGAGAATTGAAAGTGATATTTTACTTTCTATTTTAAGGCACTAAATATGCCGGAATTCCAAACAAGTTTTTAGTTTATTCTTTTTATTTTCTAAATTGTTATTTTCGAACGAATAAAGTAGAATTCCCTTTCAAAACAAAAGCTTAAAAATTATTCGTGGTAAGAGTTACATTTTAAGGTTTAATACATTTCAATTTCCCTTTGTTCTTCACATAATTTGTATGTAATAAGTGACTGCTAATAAATAATACGTAACGTATAATATTTGTCTCAATATCTTTTAAGCTGTGTGGAGTCGATACGTTTGTCGTTGCTTGTACGTGACGCATTAGCATAAATATTTGGCGTGCGTTTGAATAAATTACACATGTATATTGTATATTTCATTTTTTCACTTTTCATTTTTCCTGTTTTGTGTGCTCTTTCTCCAAAATTTTCATATATTCATACTTTTAAAAGAAACTTTATTTGAATAGATATTTTCACCCTTTACACGGCAGAGGAGAATGGATTACAATATCGCTTCAAATTACATTTTTAGTTAAACAGTTGTAAGATACTTCAGCTAATTGTTAACGCATTCTTTGTAAATAGTTTGGTACTGTTTATAAGCTTGTACAAATAGAAAGAAAGCAGTGAAGCAATGAAATAAATTTATTCAAAATAAATATACCTACTGTAACTGACAGATAAATAAATGTTAATTGTTAAGATTAGTTCAATTGGTAATAACAGTTAGTGTATCTAATTATATCTACTGACATACAAGAATAACTCTGGTGTACCTCTTCTGTCATTGTGTTTTATAATTTATATTAATTGCAAAGAAAATTTCAATTATTTTAGAAAATTTTCTAGAAAATGTTTACCTTACAAAAGATTAAGAAAACAAAGAAAATCACATTTTTTGATTAATGACATTTGAATTACAAAGCTCAGTAAATATGGTATCGTTGCTTTGTCACTTTTCACAGCAAAATAACAGAAAAACACGAGTCGACTTTCGGCTTTTACACCATCATCAGGTGAAAAAACTTAACTAAAAATTGCTCTTTTTGGCGAAAACTATTTATAATATAGATCGGAGCGAATAATGCATTGGTGGGGGATGCTAGAGACAGAGACAGAGACAGATACAATCACAGTATACAATAAAATTAAAAATTTTTGTATTGTTTGCAAAGGTAGTTTACAGCAAAATTTATTTTTAAAAACTGGTTAGGTCCAATATTATTAAATTGACCGGAGCACACTGGGGAAAACCAGACACGTAAAAATAGCGGCGAACGACAATTACCAGAAACAAAGGAAATCATACAGACATCTGTCTGTTGATATGCACGAGGGGTTACACCCAGCAGGTAGCTGCTTTTGTTAAACTAAAAGGTTTGTTAAATGAAGTAAAATCAAAAATATTGTAAAAAGGCTATTTAAATATTAATTACCAGGAATGGATAAAATTTTTAAAATGGGTCCTATCAACTAAACTATTCGAAAACAAAACGTGAGATGCACCGTGTTATAGATTTAATAAAGGCGATTTGTTTAAATCAATTTGGTCATTCAAGATGACATGGTTTGGATCTTTGTTCAATTTGTTGAATTGAACAAACAAATTGAACAAAGATCCAAACCATGTCATCTTGAATGACCAAATTGATTTAAACAAATCGCCTTTATTAAATCTATAACACGGTGCATCTCACGTTTTGTTTTCGAATAGTTTAGTTGATAGGACCCATTTTAAAAATTTTATCCATTCCTGGTAATTAATATTTAAATAGCCTTTTTACAATATTTTTGATTTTACTTCATTTAACAAACCGTTTAGTTTAACAAAAGCAGCTACCTGCTGGGTGTAACCCCTCGTGCATATCAACAGACAGATGTCTGTATGATTTCCTTTGTTTCTGGTAATTGTCGTTCGCCGCTATTTTTACGTGTCTGGTTTTCCCCAGTGTGCTCCGGTCAATTTAATAATATTGGACCTAACCAGTTTTTAAAAATAAATTTTGCTGTAAACTACCTTTGCAAACAATACAAAAATTTTTAATTTTATTGTATACTGTGATTGTATCTGTCTCTGTCTCTGTCTCTAGCATCCCCCACCAATGCATTATTCGCTCCGATCTATATTATAAATAGTTTTCGCCAAAAAGAGCAATTTTTAGTTAAGTTTTTTCACCTGATGATGGTGTAAAAGCCGAAAGTCGACTCGTGTTTTTCTGTTATTTTGCTGTGAAAAGTGACAAAGCAACGATACCATATTTAATATGGATTTTCACAAAGTAAACCTGTCTAGTATTAATTATTTGAAAGCTCAGTAAGTATATGCAAATGGTGTATATCTGAAAATCATGTTTTGAGAAGTAAGAGTTTAAAGATTTTTCAGTTAGACTTTCAGAATTGTTTTTCTTCAGGCAATCAGTTTAATTTTTAGTATTTAATATTAAAACTAACATTTAACATTGAATAATTAATTTAGAAAGAAGTAAACAAGAAACATTCATTCGGTTTTTTTATAAAGATGATTGCAGTCAAGTTCAATATACGCCGTTTTGTATATAGGTAGGGTAAAACCCCCTTTTGTGGAACGGTATCTAATACTGGAACAGTTTTGACATTTGCATATTTATTTCTTTAATTAAGTAAGGAAACTTTAAATGCGAGGTGAATTTAAATTGAAAAACAATCATTCTATTAATAACAATTTTTGTTATCAGACGTTTCCTTCAGAAATAAATTCATTAATATTATGTAAATGTTCATAATTAGATACCGTTCCACAAAGGGGGCTTTTACCCTACTGCTTTTTAAAAAAAAAGAAAAAAAACGTAAATTCCAATCGCGCACAAAACATGCATGTGTGTAAACGACAGCGTTTAAGGCAATACTCAAGGTTAGAATTTTTTTTGATTTTTAAGATTTTTTTGTTTCATATTTTGAAAGTCTAGACCTTTAAAAATGTGTAGTAAAAAGGAATTAGTAAGTTTGAAAATTTATAAAGCTATAGCCATTTTAATACGGTAGGTTCCGGTATCAGTTATCATACTTCAAAATTTAAAATTCATCCTTCTTGAAGCTACATTTTTCAAACTGGTCAACATTATATTTCAGGTTCTAATTATCTAATCGATTTTGGCCAGTACTTTTTCTATACATGGGCTAAGGATATTGCGAAATTTAAATTGTTACTAATTTAAAAAATATAAAAACTTTTCATTGTAGTTCCTGCTAAAATTACTACCTTCTTGAGCTAGAATCGTTTTCTCTTTTTGTTGCAGATGAACAAAAATCCGAAAATTATTTTAATCAGCAGATCACTTCTTTTGCATGGCTGTATTTACATAAATTGCTATAATCCCTTGACTTTTCATATTTTTTTTTTATATGAAATTTTTTTACATGTTTCTAAAATACCAGTAAGTAGATGCTAAAAAAAAAATGGACAGTAAAAATATTAATGAAAATAAATTTTTATTAATTCCCAGAGTTGTGCGTGTAATTTACTTCAGGTAAATTACATAGTTTTTTACATGTAAAAGACTGTAATTTACACATACTTGCTTTGATAAAAAAACTGTAAAAAATGTAAAAAACTAAATTTTATATACTAAACACTGATGGTATTCCATATTTGCTGTTGAAGTATTTGCTATATTTGCAAAGTCGAACTTAATAATTAACTAATTTGAAAATTAAAAATATAAATGGGGACAAACAGGAAAAAGAAAGGTTAGTTTTGATAGAATAGTTTATTTAAGAATTCAGTATTAAAAAGATTTTTAGTCGAATTTTCTCCGAAAAATTAGACTTATACAGTCTATACGATAAGAGCTGCGAGAGGCGAGACCAGGGGCGCTATCCGTTTTCGGACCCGTAGAACACGATTATGTAAAAAAAAAAGATGTCTGATATATATATATATATATATATATATATTTTCCCGCAACCTTTTAATATGTGTAGGGCCCCCCTATGGAAGTTAAGAGATGAAATTTGGTAAGTGGGGCTTATTCCGATGCACAACAATACTATCAAAGTGGGGTCAAATTTTGGGCAAATTTTTTTTCGGACCCGACCTTTAAGGGGGTGGTGGGGGGCGGAAAAGCAATAAAACTTTTCCAAATCGGTTTTAAATAATGTTTCGGTCAATTATCTACAACATATCCAAAATTCAGCTTCGTAGGATGATATGGTGGGAGTAGAGGGGGGAAAAACGATTTTCGCTGGATCTAACAGGCCCCCAGCCCCCCAGAATTAACGTAGAGGGTTGAAATTTGGTGTGTTGATAAAGTTCGTACCTAGGTTGTGCTTTTTGGAGGTTTTAATATTTTACCCCCACCCCCCTCATTTTTAAGCTACAATTTCATGCATTTTCGACGTTTTCGAAGTTTGTACCACTCGCACAGGTCACCCGAATAAACCTAGAGGGCTGAAATTTTGTATTCGGATTGAGTTAGTATCAAGGGGGTGCCTTTTGGGGGTCTCGACTTTTAACCCCTACCCCCACCATTTTTATACCCAAAAGAACATGATTTTTCTTGTTTTTTAACAGTTTCGTTCGGGTCAAAATCTCCCCAAATAAACCTAGAGGGCTGAAATTTGGTGTACAGGTTAAGCTAATAGCCAGACACTGTTTTTTGGAGGTTTCAACTTTTAACCCTTACCCCCACGATTTTTACGCCGATATTTCCTTAATTTTTTTGCTTGTTTTCTAACACGTCTAGAGACTCCATAAGGAAACCTAGAGGGCTGAAATTTTGTACGTGTATTCAGTTAGTATCCAGCTAGTACCTTGTAGGGAGTCCGCATCACTTTTCCCCCCACTTCTCCCATTTTTACATCGGAATTGAATGCTATTGTTAAATGTGTTTTAAAAGCATTATGTTTATTCTAAATACAAGTAGGCGAATAGTAATTTTAAAAAATTTAAAAAAAAGTGAACTTACTTTTATGACAAATGAAATACATACATATTAAGTAATTTAAAAATGTTATTAAAGTCACTGTTTATTTATAAATTAGGAATTTTGGATTTTTAGTATTTATAAAATAGAAATTTTGGATTTTTTTGGAAAGAAAAAATATCTTTATAAAGGCCTTCCAGTTTACTATTTAAGGTCCTTTTTTAATTTTTAAAACTAAAACATAAAGGCAATTAGCGGATAAACATGGGCAGGAATGTCCTAGTACGAATTGTGTTGGCTTTTTTTCTGCTACCTGTTTTCGGCACAAAATTGAAATTTACTGAGATACAGCCCTTAAATACTTAAAACCGTTTTTTAAAGCCTCGATCAGCCGAACACTCATCACCAGTTTTGAAACCAACAAAATGACAATTCGGTTGTAGACTTTCAATCACATTTCGCTTGTAGACATTCAATACCGAAGATGAAGGGGAAAATTCGACTACCGTGATGGGGCCCCGCTGCTCACGGCGTTTTTGTTTATTCAGTTAAATTTTATTAAAGGCATCAATAATCTTCATCATCACTATCATTACTATTACCAGTGATTTTATTGTTATTATAATTTAAAGAGAGATAAACATATAGTAGATTTTTTAATCTGTCAAAACCCAGTTTGTTAATTTGGAAATTTGAGCTTTGTAGTGAGTTGTAAATCGCCTTCCACCAGCAGCAAATCATTTTTATATAGACATTTTGTTTACACGTTTTTTCATGTGAATTTATAAACAAGTACTAACGGTCAAAATAAATTGTTTGTCAGTAAAATGACAAATGATTTAAGTATTTTACATTTTTTACAATTTTCTACAATTTTTTACAGTTATTTACAGTTTTTTACATATTTTACAATTTTTTACATAAAAATGTAAAAAACTGGTTTTGTACATCACATGGCACAACTCTGTTAATTCCTAAAAAAGTCGAAATTTTTGACTAGAAGACCCCTTAATTATAACATACATTTGAAGAGTTTCCACACGGTTAGCACGCACGATTGGAATCAAGGACAGAATACGTTCCAAGATATCCATGCATTCAGACTTCAATTCTTTCACGCAAGATTGGAATGTAACATGCCAAACGTGCCTAAAAGAATGTGTACGTGTGAAGGCTACTCTATCATTTTGTTATTACATTACACCGGTCTATAAATATTATATCAACCAGAAATTCATATTTATAACACCGACCATTATCTATTCAACTTTATTTCAATTTTATTAATTAAATAACAATTTGTCTACACCTGTACGTATAGATACTATTATATGGCACGTAAGTATACACATATATATTAATTAAACACAACAGTTAGTCGTACATTCTATAATAATAAATTTATAAATGGTTCAACCGCAAACGCGTTCTATTCAAATGACATGAATTAATGTCTGTATTAAACAAACTCAATGTACCCTACGTACATAGGTGGTTGTTGGTACCGAAAACCTTGTTAACAATAAGTGTATACAAATTAAAATAAATTTATATTATTATTTTAAAATAAATAAATATTACGCCTAGTTACAATTATAATAACACAAATTTTAATTACTCTGTATAACATAACATATTAATTTACGATTCCCTTTATGTTGCAGAAAATGTATGTATTTATAATTCTACATTGGAGATAACGTAGGTTATAAGACGATAATTAACGTTCTATCTAAATAAGACTTGTAAAAGAAGGGATTATATATTGATAATAATAGTATAAACATAATGCCCTGGAAATAAACAAGTAAATGAAATCCGATAACAAAACATGAATACGTTTCCGGAAGAAAAAATAAAACAATTTAACTTAATTCACTAAATACTGTATAGCAAATTTATTAAACCGCTTGCAAAAAATACTGTTAACTTAATGGAATGGTGACTGGAATATCTCAAGCCGGGTCTACACATAACGAACGAACGCGAACGAATGCGAACAAACACAAACGAATGGTAGCGAACAAATGTGGACGTGGTCACGAAAGCGAACAAACACGAACGAACAGTTTCGAACACTCACGAATGTTTTACATTTGTTGTCGGTACATCAAAGAAAAAGATTCGTTTGTGTTTGTTTGTGTCTGTCAGATGTGCACGATTAAAAATTATGCTAACAATAGATTAAGATATACAGTTTAAAATAAATTCAGTTAACAATTTAAAATTGATAAGATTTGAAATTTTATTTTGATATTTTGGAATGTTTTAGATAATTTTTACAAAATTACCAGAAAAAGAAATGACGTGTGGGAATCTTTGGAGGGAAAATTTGCTTAATAGAAGTCGCAATGTGTAATAACACTGAAGTCTTTCTTTGACAGTAATTGCTTTCCAATAATAAGTGTATATTTTGTTTAGATATTTTTGGTCCAACTATTTCAGTTAACTTTTCGAAATCTAATAGTGACGATATTGTAAAATTTCCAAAAAATTAGGAATTTTCACGAATTATATCAGTTAATAAATAAGAGGCATTATAACGAGTTGTGCTTTTATGAAACAAAACTATCTATCAACATCTTTTTGATTTGTTGGTTTTTAAAGATCGCATGATAAAATTGGTATTATAATGTAGGCGATATTAGTAGACCATAAAACTCTTACTGCAATAACTTTTCATTTCAAAATTTATTAAAGTAATTTAAAAAATTATTGTGTAGCCGGAACATAAACGAACATCAACGAATTGACGTTAGTTGTTCATTCGCGTTCGTTTGTGTTTATTTTCGTTTGTTCATGTTCGCTTATGCTGGTTCATGTTCGTTCACGTTCGTTCGTTATATGTAGACCCGCCTTCACAAGGATAGACACAGATCTTCCGGTAACTGATTTTTCTGATATTAAACTAAACTGAAACTGAGAAAGTCTAAATTGAAGAAACTGACTCGCCTGGGTAACTTAACTCGATTTGGCAAAATAATTCAAATGAATTTGTAAAGTTTATTTCAAATAATTTGACCATTTTCCTTATGTAAATAGTAATAGTAGTCATCTGAAATGATCTCTAGCTAGAGTTGTGAAAGATGAACCCAGGGCAATAGTCCATGTCTTCCATGATAAATGTGTGAGACTATTTTCTACGAAATGTGAAAGTATTTTTTAACTTTTTTTGCCCAGCACATCTTTAACCAATTTTTTGATTTTGTATGTATGACGATCTTACAGATAAGGAAAGGTTCAAATATTCGGTTCACCAATTTTACTGATTCTTCTTAAGTTTATAGAGGGAGATGATTGACTGAGCCAGCCCGAAGAACGAGCAAACGGTACAATAGCACTAGGCTTCGCACAGGTTCTATACCTTATATAATTTTTTTATTTTTTTTTTTTTATTTTTCAAGTAAAATATTTTTCCTAAATTTATTTGCGTTTGGATTATTATACAGCATATTTAGCACGGTAGATTTTTTAAGTGGAAAATATTTATCAGATAAAAATGAAAATTGCAAATAATTCATAAATATTTAATAATTACTGAAGTATAAAAATCATTCAATTAATAAAAAATTGGATAAATCTAAAATTAAATTTTATTACCTGTTAGCAAGTTTCCAGTATTGGGCGCATGTAATTTCCGCACTTTTTTTAAAATGCATCAACTGTTTGTTAATTTATGAGGTAAATGCCCCACTAATCAGAAAATTAACATAAGTATGTACACGACAAACCTATATACCGGGTGAGTTTTTTGATAATTGCCATTCCATTTATTCCTAAAATATTCACAAAAATACGAAACTACTTTTTTAGAAATTTGGACGAAAGGAAATGCTAATTATGAAGGTGATATATTCAGCTAGCTCCTTATTATCATGAAAATTTAGGCAAAGAAAAATGCTAAAAATGCTAATCAGAGAGGTGACTCATTTTTAATTGACTGCTTTTATTTAATATGAATTCGGGCAAAGGGAAACTAAACTAACCAAACCTTAACTAACCTTACCACCTAGTTTTGTATCAAAGTCGAAGTATATTATCAAAACTAACTAAACTAACCTAACCTTAATTAAACTCACCACCTAATTTTATATAAAGTCGAAGTATATTATCAAAACTAACTGAACTAACCTAACCTAAACTAGCCTCACCACCTGGTTTTTATATCAAAGTCGAAATATACTGTCAAAACTAAGCTAAACTAACCTTACCACCTAGCTTTATATCAAAGTCGAAGTATATTGTCAAAACTAATTAAACTCACTTAACCTATCTTCAAAAAATATTCCATAATTTAATGTTACGTGTTTGGTACTAATGAACAGCATTTTTAAAGAACTTTCTAATGATATACCATACGTGGGGTCTTACAATTTAAAAAAATAGAATTGAGGTAGCTGAAGTCTAAGGAGTTAGTTGTAAAAGTTTCCCATGACGGTCATAATGGTTTCCCCTTCATGTTCTAGAAACTGTTTTAACAGATTTTAATTACCTATTACCGTTCTAAAGATACAGGGCCTGGATTGTTTTTAAATTGACACCCTGTTTACGTATCAAATATACCAGTTAAATATAATTTTATCAAAAGATAATTAGTTTTATTTTCAATTGTTTAGTGCGGAAAGTAAACATAGGATTGATTATGATAGTTTCAAAAGATGAGTGCGAAATTTACCTATAATATTTTGTTTGGTGCGGAAATTACTACCGCCCCCAGTGTACATTACTATACGACTCAAAAAAACAAAGTATCTTTTGTTTATAATAATTGTTTTGGCTTTACGTCTGGTATGTACCCGAATAAATCAGAAAGTTTTCCGACGCATTAGCACACCACATACAGGTAGGTATCTATGTAACGTTTCATCGCACTGAACTATATGAAATACAGTAGAACCTGTTTAAGTTGGACACCCGCGGTGCAATCAAAAACTGTCCAACATAAACAGGTGTCCAACATATGCAAAATACCAAAATCATCTACGCTTAGTAATTTTAAGGTTAACACTAATTTAGAATATAATGCAAAATTAATTATTTTTAAAGTAATACATATACACACATCTACGTATCAATATTTATTGAAATAAACTATCGAATAACAATCGTAATACATACATATTATAGATATTTAAACATTATCTTTCGTAAAAAATCACTTATCTTAGTTTGTTTGGATACAATTTTTAGGAAAATTTTGCTTTCTAATTTGCTTTGAATTTTGAATAAACCTTCTAACAGTTCGCATGGGTTTTCAGTTAAATACTTAATGGCGGTATTTATACCGTTCAAAGCTTCTTCAGGGGTTGTTGGTTTCTCCGCTACTTTCTCGCACTCGTCACTAGATTCTTCGATTTCTTGTTCCTCGTCTAGTTGTAAAACATGTTGAAGAACGTCTTGATGTGTATTGAAAACATGATCGTGTACCTCCAAGTAGGCATCGGCGGTTTCGGTCACGTGTAAAATACATGAATGTCCAACGTAAACAGGTCAAAATATCAAAAATCATTTTAAAAAACTGTCGAAATTAGACAGGTTTCCAACATATAGAGGTGTCCAACTTATAAGTATTAATATGCATTTAAAACAATGTAATTTCGCCAGGCCAATTGAAAAGTGTCCAGCTTGAGCAGGTGTCCAGTATACAGAGGTGTCCAACTTGGCAGGTTTCACTGTACATACATTTGTTGAAATAACTCGCACTTGTAGCCCAGCATAAATAAGTAACACTTATAAAAATGTAACAATCATTAAAATAGAAAACTATGGATTTTTGGGTGTCTCACTTTGCCACAGATTATCCGCAGGTAAAAATAAAAGAATAAAACTTATCAACGCACCGCAACGAAATTACTGAACCTATCAAAATTTCAAAATAAAGAGAAATTAAATATTTTCCTCAAGTCATTTCAATAAAAGCTCTTATTCAGCAATTCATTATTATAAAAAATAATTAATTATCTCACTTAATGAGCCAAATTAAATACGGTAATCACTTAAATAAACCACGACTAAAGAAAATGGAACAACTGAATAAATTACCCAAAATGAAAATTTCACCAGAAAAACACAAAGCCGAAAAGTTAACTTATTGATTTTCAGTCGACATTCATTCAAAATCTTGACATTAATAAGATTTGTGTGATTTCAAAAAAAAAAAAAAAAAAAAAGTATAGAGAAAGAAACAGAAAATTAACAAGACAGTATTTTTCTTCGTCGTTTCTCTATCCGCTATTTTATTCTTTATATGCTGTTTAATCTTGATGAATAATAGATATTTTGTCGGAACATTTACGATATAAAAATGTGTTTACTTGCGTTTCTTATTCTTTTTACATTTTTTTTTCGTCTTTGAATGGCCACGGGAGGCGTGCGGGCGGGTGTTTGTGCGATGAGGAATGATTAGGTTAGTTCATAACGAATTGTATGTAATCTGTCATTTTAATTAACATTAAACATACGTTTTTGCGTTTTGGTGCTTTGAATGGATGGGTAGATAAATTTGGTTTTTCATGTTTGTTTATTTTTACCAATTAGTTACAACATTTTATCTTTGTTTTTGTTGTGCCTTTTTTTTGTTACTCTATTTAATGAAAATTAATATTATATTTGTTGTAAGTGAAATTTATTTACTAACTAACATAAATATTAGTATTTATTTACATTTATATTCTTTTTTTAATAAGAAAAGAATCTAACCTTTTTGTTCCTTTTTCACAAAAAAAGAGGATAAAGAAAAGAGATTTTTAGCTTCTTTGTCTCTTGGAATTTAAATTAAATCTTGAAGACCTTCAACGTTATACCACAAGAACCAGGGCCGGATCTAGAGTAATTAGGAGCGGCAGCAAATTTTCCTGTTAGCGCCCTCCGCGGCAAAAAAAAATTTTCCCTGGAAAAGGAAGTGATGACCAAAAAAAAAAGTCACCTGGACCCTATCAGAAATGGGCACTGTTGACCTTTTTTTTTGCTCAACACTTCCTTTTGCACACAAATTCACCTAAACCCTATAAGAAATAGCAACTGTTGACCTTTTTCTTTAGCTCATCACTTCCTTTTCCAGGTATAAATTATTCACCTTCACCCTAACAGAAATGGGCGCTGCTGACCTTTTCTTTTGGTCATCACTTCCTTTTCCACTGCGCCAAAAAGAAGAATTTTCACCGTTTTGGCGCCTCTAGACGCTTCCAGGGAGGGGGCATATGCCCCTGCTGCCCCCCTAAATCCGGCCCTGACAAGAACAAACCACTAATGTTCAAACTCACAACAACTAAAAAAATATGATGACCGTTTACACATCCAGTTTACATACAACGATTTTACTGTGGGTAAATTTTCACCGAAATTGGGAACTGTTACAGTTTTAGAGGGATGTTGAGCAGAACTGAAACGATTAAAATTGTTTAAACCAGTTGAATATAATGTCTAAGTTTATAACATATCAAAAATTCAGCTTCCTAGACCAGTTTAAAGAAGGTAGAAAGACGAAAAAGTGCTTTTTACATATTTTTTCGAATGGTTTGCTATGCCTACAGTTATCCAGAATAAAATTAGCAGTTTGAAATTCTGCATATTGATTGAGTTAGTATTCAAGTTAGGAGAGGTTCGGGTCAGTAGTTGATAAAAAATTTAAACGAAACGCAATGGGAAAGACCGTTCTATTCAAATATTACAAAGAATCGTACTTTGAAATTTTAGTGATCCTTAGTCACTATGACTTTCTACCCAATGGTCCATAATCACTATGACCTTACTACCCAGTGACACATAATCACTATAACTTTACTACTCAGTAATCCATAATCACTGTGATCTTTCTACTTCTTGGCCCACAATCACTATAAACTTACTACCTAGTGGTCTATAATCACTATAATCTGACTACCCAAGCTCCATCTAGCTGTTTATTTCAAGGCCTTTCTGGATCTGTAATACTCTGTCGGGCAATTTTGACCTCACGTTAACTTCTCTCATAATTTAATAGTATTTGAGAAATAATTTCTTCAGAATCCTGGGCAACCTAATGTAATATAGCTTATGTCAACCTGGAATTCCTTAGCCTCCCAACAGATAAAATTTTCAAAATCGGTTAAATTGTTTATTTTGAATGCCTTTTGGCTCCCCAGGACCTCGTCAGACCTCAAAATCTCATATAACATAGTCTGCGTTAATCTAGAATAATTTAACTAACAGTGAAAAAAATTTTCAAAGTCGATTCAGTACCTTTTGAGTTTACTTTGGACATACAAATTTTCTTTCTTTATTATATTAGTATATAGATTTTACCACTTTTCACGAGATTAATATATTTAAATATATATGAATATTTAACAATTTATATACCCCACGTCACAGAAAATTAAAATTTTTACGAATCTATAAAAAAAGTGAAATTATAAATACGTTGTGTGACAGTCAATTTAAATAAAACTAGGTATTTTTCTTATACTTTTATAATTATTCTCCCTAGTACAATTGATTTTTAAATTGTCCTACTTTTCAAACAATCAGATAGAATATTTTTGAACTGAAACCATTTTTTTACGATAAAGAAACAACTAAATTTGTCGCAACAAACAAGTAGACTAGCACAATTTGTTGCTTCCATCTCTCAAACTACTCAAGCAACTAGACACTAGCGATAAGTTTGCTCCAAAACGAAACTAATTTTTTAATGGCCTAAGTAAGTTAGTTGCAGCAATTTTTTGGGGACTATTTTATCATAAATTTTTCTGTACATCATTTACAATTACATTTCACTATGATGTGAGTGGAAACTGTTGAAAATAAGGAGAAAAATCTTCACCGACACAGCCGCCTACATGATTCAAGTCTTCATCCTACTCATCCAAATACGTTTAAGTTAACAATCTGAAATAATGTAAAGTTTCTCTTTTAAAAATATTGTACACTGTGTATTTCCACGTGTCCATTCATGGTCATATACTCACCCACTAGAAAAGTAACAGTGTAGGTAACCAATGTAATCTCTGATAAATCTTTGTAAGATTACGATAATTTCTCTTCTTTTAATTTTCATAAATATAAATCATAAAGAAATTTCAGTAGGCTGAAAAAAGAAAATATAATTCAAAATCGAATATATCCTAAATGATAAATAAGATTCAATATGTTTCAAGAATTATCATAATACGTATTATTACGTAGGTATAAGATAAATCCTTAAAGATTACAACGATAAATTAAGAATGAAAAACGAAAAATAGCAGACCATACAATAAATTATAATTGTAGATTTTCTTTTTTTTTTGAGAAAGGCCGAAAATAAATAATATTATTATGTACATACATTGGCGGCCATTGAAATTGCAACACATGAACGAAGCAACTTTTCATTATCATAGATTACGACCGTCAACGTAAATTTACCAAAATAACTTTTGTTTCATTTTTATTGTGTTTACTTGCTATAAAAAAGCCAATAAAAATTCTATTACCATTTTTTAGGCTGTCAAATTTGCCCTAACTTTTTTTTCGCGATGAAAGTGAAAAAACTACTCGTACAATATATTTGTGAGACAATACACATGTGTTAAGTTGTCTATTGTAACGCAATCGAAAGCAAATTTTTTGTTAAAGCCAGTTTATTCAATGCTTTCGATTGAAGTCCTTTCGTAATTGTAATCTCATGAAGAAGTATTTTCCTACAAACACTGAAAATGTTAGTATTCGTTCAAAAATTCAAAAATATTAAACTTTTCCATCATTGTTATTGAATAGTTCCTTTTTTTAATTATTAAAATATATATAATTGAAAATTTGTACGCCTTTAGTTAATTTCAGAGAGTAACGAACAATCCTTACTAGAATAATATAAATATAAAAGTGGGTTTGTTTGTTTGTTTGTGTGACATTCTTTCACCCTTCGACCACGTTCAACAACTAATCAATTTTAAACTAAACTTTACACAGCGATAGCTTGGGAAACAGAGAATGTTATAGACTACCTTTTACCTCGAGAAAATATTCTTTTTCTGTAGGAAAATTTCCACAAAAAAGTGTTCTCAATAGTGGCACGATGTAAATATACTCTATACCATATTAACTTGATATCATAATTTCAAACACCGCGGGTAAATGCTTGTCAACAATATAGAGTGACGTCATGTTAATACATATTATAGAGTATACTAACTTTCTCATTGAAGTAGAATGTTTTCCCGGATTAAAAAGGGGCCTATAACACCATCTGTGTTTCTCAAGCTATCTCTTTGCAAAGTTTTAAGTTCATTGGCTACGCTGTTGAGGCGTAAAAGTAAGACAAACAAACTCACTTTCGCATTTATAATATTAGTAATGTTAAGAATGTTCTGCTGGATAATTTAAATTCAGTATGGCGACGATAGCGCCGATATGCGGTGCCACCGGTAGGTATTTAAAAGCTTCTTATACGATGATATGATGGTTGTTATCACTACCGCGAAAAATGGGGTGAGAGTCCTATTATGATGATTCAATAATGATTGTTACAGTGTTTACATTACGACAATTTCTACGATAGTTGCTATCATGGGAGCAATTATCGCAAGAACTATCATCCTGCAAATGAGCTGTAAATATAATTATTTATACTTGTTCATGGTAACGTCTTATATTTAATGAAAAGTTTTACAAAAGTGTTTTTATATTCAGTAGAAATAATTTAAATTTATCGTTTTTGTTATTCATCATAAAAACGGAATAGAAAAGAAAATGAGAGCTGTTCACGCCAGAAAAAAGAAAATCGTTCAGTGTTTCACAATTTTAATTTTCACAAATCTTTTTTCTTCTTTTTGTAAGTAAAGAAAATATGTTGAATTTCATTTTTTTAAAACATATATCCTTAGGGAATAAAATTTCTTAAATTGTTTTTAATGAATCATCCGACCTATACTATTTCTTTTATTTATAACGCCACACAAGTAAATATAACATTTGTAACATAATTTACCGTAATTTATTTGCTTTTTTTTATAAACAGCAGAAAAATTATTTTGGTCATTAAACACTTGTTTTTATCCTACAGCTGTCTGAAATCATTAGAACTGGCAAATATTTCTAAAAAATGAAAAATTCACTCATGTTATCCTAATATAATATAATTAAAACCGCAATTGAAATCAGTTCTATAACCTCGGTTTAAGAAAAAGAATCTTCTAATTTGTTGACATTATCAAGTTAACTAATAGTCTAAGATCCCGCAGCTGATTTCTGCAGGTCTCTGTTTTTTTAATGAAACTTAATTTAAATGAATCCTTAATGGCAACGTAATAGATTGCTCCCGGGTTGCCCATCGAAAATTAGCCGTAAGTACCTTAAATCGTCGTCATTTTTCTCATAGTAACAAGAAAAGTAAATAATTTTTTCCTAGTTACAAATACAAAAATAAGCCAAGAGCCATTTGATTTGATTTTTTAATTTTTTTTATTTATCTATAAGTATATCTACAATATGTTTTATTATTTATAAGAAGCTAAAAAGGGAAAATCATAGATTTGTTAATTTTCTCGTTAATTGTGTGCTAAACCCAGCCTACAGACCAAATTTCAACTTTCTAAAACATCGGGAACTACTCTATAATTTTGATGATCATCAGTGAGTGATTGACGAATTTAATAAAATTTAAATATTAATAATATTGAAAGCAATAGAGCTATAAAATTGAAATTTGGTACATTTCATAAGACTGGTGACTACATTCTATCCTGACAATTTGAGCTCTTAAGTATTATCCAGACCGTTGTTATTAGGGTCCAAAAATAGACTTGTCGATTCAGACAAGTCGTTCAGATAAAACGTAGCGTGTGGACAGCAAAAATTATGTCTTGCATGACAGAAATGAGGTTGTACGATAAGTCGAAAGTTTGAGCTGCGAGGCATCATTTTATGAAAATTGGTTCGACAAGTTGGTGCGTCTGGACAGACTTTTGTTTTATCGAAACTATTTGTAGTATTTTTATACATAATATCGTAGAATTCTACGGCTTCGTGTCCGTTAATTTAAAAATTTAAAATTTTACAAAATAAAAATTTATATATTTTTTATATAAATTTCGTCAATGCTCCCGTCAATTTTTGTGTGAATTTATTGACCTTTATAGGAGTTTTCCTTGCTTGTGGCAAGTTAAAAGCCCAAAGTATAGTGACCGGAAAAAAAAGTCACAAGCATACGAAGCCCTTATCGGAAAATACAGAGCCATTGACGAAACGGATAACAAGGAGACAGTAAAAAAGAATTAATTCTTTACGAATCGTTTACAAAAAAGAACGGGCTAAAATATTGAAATCTACTAAAAGAGTTTTTAATTACGCCAATCAACTGCTTCATTATAATAGTCTGACATAAGAAAATTCATGTCTTTTTAAGAGCCATTCCCAAGACCATCTTAATCTTCTATTTTTTCTTTTATCTTTTATTAAAATGCGAACACCATAGTGCCCAAAGAAGTGTTTCCTCCATGACAAACGTCGTGAAACTGAATTTTGAACGATAAGTTGGAGACGTGTGAATACACTAATTTTTGTACGTTTTGTCGAACGACTTGCATGAACGTTTTATCGTTCAGTTAAGACGTTGTGTCTGGACCGGCCTTAAAACCTATTAAATTCGTCTCTTAAGAATTTACATTTTCTAAAATCCTCCAACAATAATGAATAAGTACTTTAGTTGTAGGAAATGTTTATTATAAATTCTGTAATGCAATACCAACAGAATACTTAAAATTATATGAAAATAAACATTTATATTTACTCATTTAAATCTTTGAATAAACGGAATTTTATATTTTTCCTTGGCCTATTATAATGTAAATTTTGTTGGAAAAATTTTGAGTTCGGAGAAAACAACCGATTTTAATATTTAGCAAAACCAACAGTGATGGCTTTTTAGACGAATTTTGCATAAATATTTTAATAATTCGTGTAAACTTTGTTGAATCTCCTTTTAAAATAACAATTTCGTATTGACGGATAATCTATATTGCGAAACATTGCCTATATGTATTGCACTCTCTAATATTTTATTTGAGTTTACTCAAAAATTATAAAAGTTACGAAAATTATGGCATAAAAAGAATATTACTTATATCTTTCTTACTAACTTTTAAAAGCTAAAAATATTTTGTTAAGTACTTTTATTGAACTTTTTAAAAAACCTTCCATCAGTACAATTAACCCATTAATGTCCATCTCTGTTTCTACTTGTCAGATTTTGATAAAAAATCCGGAATAAAATGTTTATGTAAATTTTAAAAGAGAATCCGGTTTTCCTTTTTAAGATAACAGTAGAGGCTCATCTGAAATATTTGTAAAACAGCTAAGTCTTTCTAGTATTTGATGTCAGAAACTTAACAAAAAATTAATTGTGAAAGTCTATTGTATTGTACGCAATGTGGTGTTTGACAGCTCGTTTTAAATTGTTGATATGCATTGAATACCTGACATAAAAATTTATTTCTGGGGAAAATGTATTGATAATTCCCCCCAAAAAATGCTTCCTTATACAATAATTTAAAATTTCCCTGTAAAACAATTACATCTTTCCTTGAGCACCTTTCCTATTACGTCACGCCGGTATTGTTAAAAAATTAGACAAGAGTTTAATATTTCTAATATCGTAAAATATTTATAGAGAAATTCTACATTTAATGTTTTAACCTCTGAGTATTGAATAGATAGAGGGAGTACAGGTATATATTCAATGTATATGAAAATGAAGCCAAAAAAGTGTTTACCAATATGGCGGTTAAACAAGATTGGATTTAAAATTTTTTTTATATTTACTGATGTTATATTTGTTGTTATAAATATTGTTAGAATATTTACTAATAAATAGTCACAAATTTCAACAAAAATCGTATACAAATTAAAAAATATTTATTACCACTGACACTTTATAGGTTATGAAAGGCGTTAACGTGGTGTTAACCAATGTGGCGATTTCCTTCAAAAAAGATAATATGTACTCCATTTATGGTATGATACATACGTATTTTGATATCAATGATTTTGATATGTAACCTTAAATAATAATTATACTGGTTTATGACATATAAGCTATTTCTGATTATTGTTTATGATTACATCATCATTGATGTAAATTCCGTAATCTTATTTAATTAAATTTTTTATGATTTTGAGTTATTTAGTTTTTAAAAGCGCAATATTCAGTAAGTACTTTATCACTTAAGTAATTACCAGGTATCGGACTTTTTTCGGATCAGACAGTTTCCTGTTTAGTATATGCAGGTATACATATTACACTCAATGTGATTAAAATTTCAAAATATTTTGGTAAAAACAACGTACACAAGTTACACAATTATTGATACATTTTGATACATGAAATGTATGATTTTGATACATTTGTGTATCAAGATATTATTTATACGTATGTGTAAATTCAAAATGTACGACAACCTGCATGAAAATAATAGAAAATTAATAAAATGTTCTACATGTTTCAATCATTTAAATGATCATCTTCAGGAAAATTCGAGTTCAGTTGTGAAAACAACCGAAAGATCTCAACAAAGGACATGACCTCAAAAATTAAAGTAGCTGTCAATTTGACAGGAGGAAAAACAAAATTAAAAACCAACTAACCCCATAATAAATAGGGAAGTCCGCAAAAAATAAAACTTAGAGGAATTTCAGGAAAAATATGCGAGAACCAATTACTTACCATATCAGGAACCAACAAGTTAGACTAGTAAAATTGAAAAATATAAAATTTACTGGAAAGATGTAGAAAAAACATTGATAGATAGCACAAAGAGGTTATGTAAGAGAAACCACTAATACCGAACATGGCATGCATTTGTATTGAAATATTACTATGTTCTACCAACTAAAATTTTTCCATAAAAATATATGTTATAGAGTACTAAAAGACAAATTATTGAACAAAAAATGGTGGGTGTCGCTAACGCCTAAGTGCCAAAAAAAAATTTTCTTAAATTTAAAAATTTAAAAAAATTAGTATAATAAAGGGATATAACGTTAATTTTTTTTTCATTACTTCGTCTAAGGTGGGTACACAATATATATTAAACTCAAATAAATCGGTTCAGTAATTTCGTCAAAAAAAATTTTTTTTGAAAATTTTTGTTTGTTTGTGTATTCATAAACTATTAGCCTCGGAGGGTTGAAACTTGGCAGGAATGTATCTGGGGCTAAGAAGTATTATTTCCTATAAAAATAATCAATTTTGCGTCAAGGGCCGTTTTCCCTATCTTACCCGGCTATGCCCTTTAGTAAGCATCAAGAAATCGGTACAAAACTTCACCCTTTACTTTAAAAGACTTCGAAAAAATGGTTAGAAAACAACACCTGTCGTCTCATTGACCAATTTGTCTCTGATCTATATCTTCACATCGAATTTATATTTATCGGTACGTTGAACCCAGTTACCACCATCATCAGATATTTATAGCAATGTTTCTGATCGCTATGAAACTGAAGTTGAATTGAAACTTTCGTAGAATAATATAGAATATACCTAGTTTGTTGTTTTATGTTTCATAAAACTTCACTTAACAAATAAATTCAATTCAATTGTAGGATGAAATTTAAAAGCATTGGAAATAAGAATAAGACAAAAAGTAAACAAAAGAAACAAAGACCGAATTCGTAGAGAAGCAGATCTGTTGTGTCGTAACCCTATATATATATATATATATATATATATATATATATATATATATATATATATATATATATATATATATATATATATATATATATATAAGTGTAGTTTCTATTCACGACAAAATAATACCCGCTACATTTTAAATGTATACCTACCCAATATACTGCATGCTACAGAGTTAGTTCTATAGTTCTACAAATATTTACATTTTCAAACATCTTATTTATGTATAATTTGCGAGTTACAAGATCCAAGGATAAACAACGATGATGTCATGAGGGGGACTTCGAGTGTCAGATATCGTGGGATATATATAGACCGGAATGGCACGATCTCGAGTTATAGTCCCAAATTATACAAGCAAAAAAACGATAAATTCTTTCAATACCATCCTATGGAGTAATATCACCACCAGGAATCGAAAACTCCAAATAAACAAGTCATTTATAGAAAGCATACTTACATATGGTTCGGAGGTCTGGCAACTAACGTAAAGTACCAAACATAAGCTTATGGTGACTGAAATGGATTTTCTGAGGTGAGCGGCAAAAGTATCCAGATGTAATATGGTTCGGAACCAAAAAATAAGGGAGCTAATGAGGGTAACAAATGAGAACAATATCATAGAAATTGTGGAAACAAAACATATATAACAAATATATAAATGGACAGCTACGGAAAATGGATAACGGCGTAAAAGGGGTCGACCTCTAAAAAGTTAGAGTGCAGGGGTCGAAGATGCTATGAGATGTCGGAGGCTGGTCTCGGATCAGTGGCAACATCGAGAAGTGTGGAAAGTGGGAACCGAAAGACGACAACAGTCGTTATGAAGCGGCATATATATATATATATATATATATATATATATATATATATATATATATATATATATATATATATATATATATATATATATATATATATATATATATGATATTCAAGAAAATTTTTTATGGTTTATTTAAAAATTGAATAACATAGTCGACAAGAGCCTCAGCTTCGTAAAATTTCTAAAGCTCAGTATTTCGGCTTAAAAATCAAAAGTTGTTAAGAAAAACCTCAACTTCATTTCAAAACATTATTTACATGATATCTTGCACAATAGTAGGGTACGTGGAATTATTTCTAGAGTTACTTACAAAAAACAAAAATTTTTGTATATTTTTCAGCATCCTCGATTCAAAACTTTATTTATTGGGAATCATTTTGTCAATTGTAATTTACTTTCTGAATTTTCTAAAATGTGTTTGTCTATGTTACCGAAAGATGCCGATAGCATTAACGTCAAGGGCTTTTAGTAACTATTTATTCTAGTAACTATATTCCAAAAATATCAGTGTTTCGAAGAAAAACCATCGAAAAATATCACCTTAGAATCATGAATCATCAATTGTTACTCAAAAGGAACACTGAACAGTTAGAAATCGAACTTTAGGAAATATTTGAATGTTTTCTTTATTACTTTTCACCAAAACAAAACTTTTATTGCGAATTATTTTTCGAATAATATCACTACGAAGAATTTGGAGAATACATTTGAGGATTTTGGAGGTCCATCATATTTGAATTTTGGCTCAAATATTCTGTGGGTGTATTTTTAAAAATTAGATTAGGTTGTGTACCACCTGCAATGGTAATGTTTTTTAATGTCACTGAAAACGATATTTACTTTGAACGCACGTTCTGGAACATGCTGTCGCTAATTTCAAATTTACCGAACACGAAAAGCTTACTTGATGCTACAACAGGAGGAATCTCATCCAGCAATGTATACATGTCTACCAGCTCCATATATAGCTAGAATGTATCCTGGATATATACACATTATGTATTATATCCATACATACGTCACAAACGGGGATACAGGATACGGATATTACACACATATTTATATTGTTAAACTTATGTTTTTGACAGCTGAAAAGTATTATACAAATATCTGGTAAATACCAAACGAATTTAATTTTATATATATGTACATTTTTTTTTCACTAAAAAAAACCGAAAAGTGGAAAAAGTTACACAAAATGTTACCTCTTAGATAATTTTTCGAAATAACAAAAGATAAAAATGTGTTTTTGTTGTTCAACATAAAACAATATTTTAAAAAATGTGTGAATTTTTTTCGATTTTTAAAAAACAAAAGAATATTAGTAAACTGGAGACTATATATTTGATATATTTTATAACTTTGATTTTAAAAATTGTAAATTTAGAATAACTCTGTCGTAGAATCCTGTATAAAGTAGCGAATTTCCGGTTGCAAAACTCCTTTACACGAAAACCTGTACAAAAATTCAAAAAACTTGAATTTTAGAAAATCTTGATAAAGACCGATTCTTTTGAGACTCCGGATGTGTTTGGCTGAAAAATTCATCCAAGGATTTAATATTTTTAACGTTCACTAAATTTCGCAAAATCAGATGTTTCGTTTGAGAATCAACATACAGACATTATATATATATATATATATATATATATATATATATATATATATATATATATATATATATATATATATATATATATATATACTGGGTATCCCATTTGGATGTATACATATGATTTACATGTTAATTTTTAACATTGGATTTCCATAAGGAAAAAGTTATGTCACCAGAGTGCTTTGAACAAACTAATAATACTAATTTAATATTACAACTACTGTTACTATAGCTTTAACAGTAATAATGCTGTAAAACAAAGAATTGAATGTCGCAATTTTCAAGCAATTCACATTTTTAAATAATAAATATTTGTGTCATCTGCTGTAAATTCAAAAAGGCATTTTTTTATTTTCTTGAAAATAAATATTAAAATAATAAAAATACCAAAATAATAAAAATACCAAAATAATATTCTGTTGAAGAAATAGTGTAGATAATTTGGTGGAAAAAATTATTTTATAAAAGGAGATTACCAAAAACGGGAATATGTTTATCCAAAGCACTCTTTTGACATAACTTTTTCCTTATTCCGTAGCCGTGATTATTTAAAATTACAACTAATTAAGAATGGTAACATATCATACGAATTAGAAAACACTATTCAATCATAATCAATACAACAGAATATATAGGGTGTAAAAAAATAACTCTCGTCCTTTTAAGAGGTGACACATTGCACCCTCTAGACACTAACACGACAGGAATTTTTTCGGAATTAACAGTTTGAGAATATCGTAAATGAACTAGCTACATGATGCTTCAAAATTTTTCTAAGTACGGCCCTGTCTGAATCATGCATAAATACCTTCTTAATCTCAAAGGTAAAAAATAATTTTATTGACTAAAATTCAATAAAATTTTGTAAACATGTTTAGGTTGTAAACCCAGATGTTTTCAACCAGATGCTTTTTTTTTAAAACAGAAAATTAATCTTACAAAGATGAGATGGTCAGAGCTGGTTTAAGAAAAAAATGAGGCTCCCTTTTTGACCCATATTTAGGATCAAATTTTTTCTGTTAAAAAACCGTTTTGGTTCAAATTTATTTGCAAATATTAATTACGTGGATGAGATCTACCCACTGTTTTCGTAGCGAGATTTATATACATTACACCCTGTATATAAAAATGTTAACTTAGTTCCTAAATATTTCAGAATGCGTCCACTTGTGAAAATTTAAAAAAAAAAAATACATCATTCTTTCACTACTGAAAATACAAAATAAACAAAAATAAAGAAATGATGTATTAAACGATCTTGAAATGAGACACCTTCCTTCGTTCGCGCAAGTGGAGTAGGCAAAATAAATCAACTAATTGCCCGATGGTTCATAATCATAAGACATGTATTTTACAGATATCGACTCTACTTTGAAATGCATTTCTGCACGTATCTAAATTCATTCTCTGTCGGACCTACCGTTTATGAGTTGTCGACTGTTGAAAAACCAGTTAGTTTACGAAACTCTAATATAATTACACTATGTAATTTCATAGGTTTCGTTCTTTCTCTTTTGAAATTATTATTAACCAGCTGTTTTAATATAGTACGGTCAGTAAACTATTCATTCTTTTGATTGAATTAAATATATTTAAATTTTACGATTCATAAAACTTAGTGGTTCTCAAATTATCACTCAACAAATTCGAAAATTTGAAAAAAAAAATTCCAATAAAAATTTTACACCGAATCATTCGCAATGAAAAATCAAAAATACAATTATTACTTCTTATACCATACCCTAATTTATTTTCCGCCATAAAAACAACTGATGACATAAAACAACGCAAAACCGTTTAACTTTAAACATTCAACAGAAAACAACTGATTCAAAATCCAGAACAAAAAAATCAATTACGTTTTTATAACGCCATTTGTGATTTACTACGATTTTTAAGAATATAAAAAAAAATTTATATCCAAACAGCAACGAACGTAAGGGAAAACGGAAAATTGTCACACCTACCTTTTTCCTTCGTTTGGATCACAATAAGAAAAAAATTTCAGAACCGTACGCCCAGCGGTGAGAAATGAACTGTAGAAATAAATATTAGCTATATTTCATTCTTTTTCATTCACTTCAAAGTGTATAACGACGAAGAAAAATATTAGGTAAAAATCGTGTTGTATTAGTTAAAAAAAAAAATTACAATATTCATATTTTTTCACCCGTCTCTTTCATACAACTCAAAATTATAGCGCCACATAAGTGAAATAGTAGAATTAAACGCGTTTTTTTTTTATTTCTTTAGAGAAGAAATTTTTATCGCAACGAACGAACTAACTAGGTATTTCAAATGTGAGAGAATTTATTGTGAAAATAAGAATTATTGAAAACCGAAGAAACCTCCGAAAAAAACGTTTCCACTAATACAAATATTCAACATATCCTCTTATCGTTGACAATCGTTTCTTTGCATAATTTAAAATGTAAACTTGACTTCAAAAGTATTTCGAAATTTTAAGCTTTAAAAACGACTTATTTCCATACTCAGTCTTCTATTAAATGATAAGAATTTTCTATCAGGGGCCATTCATAAAATACATACGGAAATATGGGGGGGGGGGAATTGGCATGCGTGATGTCGTATGATGTGGGAGGAGAAGTTTGGACAAATGTGACGTGGCGCAACGTGCGAAATAACTATATCAATTTTATTATATCATATTTCTTCATCAATTTTTCTAAATAAAAAAAAAAAAAACTTTTGGGTATTTTTTTTTTTTGGAGGGGGAGAGAAACTACATATTTATTATTGTAATGGAAAGAAAAACCTTTGTACATTAAAATACACACAATTTATTGTATACTGAACACAGAATATTACAGAACGAACGCTAGTATCTCTATATTACTGAAACCAGTGTAACGACAAAGGATAGAAAATATCCCACCAATATGTTATATATGTGCACGCGGAGTTGTGTGTGTTAGTCCGACGGATGGTTGTGTGTATTGGTGTCTTGCATACGCCTATACATAATATGTATGTGGTACGTACCATGTACGTATACCACGTATACCGTGTTAATACGACGGTAACAATATGACAACAATTGAAACACACCCATTGGTAGCTACTAAGTGAATGACAACATAGTTCTGCAAAATGCACATAAATGTCCATAAGTGATTGAAGAAAAGAGATAGTTGTATTCCTTCTTATGTTCTATGATACTGAATTTTCTTTGGCCTTTTATCTATCCTTGTAGGCCTGTTGAAGATCACATATCAGTTTTCTACATCAAAACGGTGCCAGCGATTTCCCGGTTTAAAAAACATAATATATTTTTAAAAGAACCTTAATTCATAAGAAAAATAGTAGTAAGAACTCGAAGACTATCTAGGGTCAGCCCATCAAACCGCATAATTTTTTTTTTTAAAAAAAAAAAAAAATTATGTACGAAAAATTGCTCTGTGGTGTCACCCAAACTAGACTACCACCATGGTACCAACATATTGGTACCACAAACCTTCTTTGTAATTGCGGTTTACATCTTTCGGAAACAGACTGTTTCATAAACCAAAACAATAATAAATCAAAAATTCTATGCATTCTACAAAATTTCCAAATATATATGTTTCATAACATTTTCCGTTTGTTTCAGTCTCATTTTAACCCCACAGAGCAACCTGTTTTTGAGCTTCTTTGTGCAATTATTTTTTACCTTTTTTTATACGCCTCTGATAAAGGTGCCCATCTAAGTGCATAACATTATAAATAAAAGGTAAGATAAAGTAAGGAATTTGGATATTAATTTGCGATAAGGTTAGATGCTGATTATGTTCAAACGTATTTTATTATCACCTTACATGAGTACTATATATACATTATTGCATCATTCAATTTCTTTACATATGTATGCATTGTAATTTTTGCGATATTAGAAACATGTTTGATACCTCTGATTGAAAAGCCTGGTCTTGAATAGTTTCCATCATTTGTATTTCAATAGTATATACTTAAGGTAGGGGAGAGAGGCATTAGTTTTAACAATGACGATTGTTCGGTCATGTAGTAATTTTAAATAAAAATAGTACATAGTTTTAATAGATGTAGTAGGTAGAATAATCTATTAGACCGATTGAAGTTTTCAGTGGCTACTAATCAATTTTATTTCAGTTAAATGGAAATTGTGTCCTATTTGAATATCATTTAATCAGTTGTAACATGTTAGAATATAGAAACAATTTTTTTAGCGTTTTATAAAATTTTTAAAACTATCCGATCGTAATAATTGAAAACATATCAGTTGCTTGCCAGAATAAAGAATAAAAAAAATTGTAATGCATATGTAAAACTTAAAAATGCATATATGTAACTAAAATAATTATGACCCAAGGCATACACATATTATGTAGACAAGGCAATGTACTTAATTTTTTACAAATGAATGTGACGTCATCAATACCGATTCATATTAATGTACATTTAAAACGAGGAAATAGACGAAATAAATGCTAACTTAATTATTAATTCATTAACTATAGGAACTATTAATTAATCATAATTTGACTGTTAAATAAAACTACATGCTCAATACTTGTTAAATTTTCTTTTTTTATGTTATTTTTCTTTCTTTTGTTTAATTGTTTTATTCTATTCTACAACCGTTTGTATTTTTTATTCTAAACTACAACCATTTTCACCGTTAATATGTGTTAATTCAAAGAAAACTATTAATATGTGTTTATGTGTACCATATTTTTAAATACTGATTTTTAATTTTTTTGTGATTCCGAGACTAAAATACGTGATTTAGTTCCTCATAATAGGAAGTAAAGTGTCACTTTTAGTCCTAAGTTTCCAACTCTTGATATTAAATCAATTAACAAACAGAATTTACAGAGCAGCATCAATCAGTAAGCGAAATTTAACTTAAATAATATTGCTTAGTAATTTAAAATAATAATAATCAAATTCAAACTTGCAGATAAAGACAAACGGTTATATTTAATAATGACGTGATAAGTATACGCCACTAGACTAAAGTAATTTTTTTTATCCCTCATGTGAAGTTTGCGGGCCCTCTAGCAGTAGAATTCATAGTCGGGATACAACACTTTTAGTCCTTTGGTGTATGATATAGAATATTGAAGAATGGTGAAGGCCAGATTGTCTTGAGCTTTAGATCGCGTTTACAAATCTTCAATTTTACTTTTCTACTTTCGCAGCAGCTGTCTTCCTAAACAAGCTATACCAATGTTAATCTGAACTTGGAAGGAAAATTGTACACGGAGAGAAAATTCATATAAAAATTACTGTGCTAAGCACTACAATCGACGTGTAAAAGGCGAATATATTCAATTTTGTACGGTAAAAATATAAAAATTATAATTAATCATAGAAAACTTAAAGGATAGAATATTGTTTCCGTAATATTAGTTCTGTAAAATTTGTAAAACAGCAAACTAAAAAGTTCCATTGCCGACAAAAAAAAATTTTTTAATTGTTTTTCTTACAAAAATTACCATGCTGTATTATAATATTTGAAATGCTATCTGCTAATAGTAGAAATAAAAAAAAGTAGAAAGAAGGTTGTGTTTGTTGTGAACCCTGTTGAAATGTACCTCATTCATAGCAAGCCACATAGCCAACCATAGGTTTGGATTAGTTATGGGAATAATCACTCTTTCTAGTGTGTTGAATCTTTTGAATCTGCTCACTGTGGTGAGTCGATTCAATGAATTGAATCACTCACTCACTTGACACAATTCGCTCATTCGTTTTTATGAATTGAATCACTCATTCCACTCACTCACTTTACACAACTGATTGGTACAACTTCAAATACGAATCAACACAATAAATACACTCATATAGTTACATGAGAAACACTCACTCAAGTGAACGAGTGTTTAGATAGAATTATTATATCCGAATAAAATTAATATAATTATGTACTTAAAATTAATACACGTAACCGACACAACAAATTAAAAAATTAATACAGCATTAAAAATACACGGTTGAAAAGACAATGAAAACTTTGTTGAAATCTACAATAATTTTATGTAGGAAGCTATTCACTCATTGCTGCTTTAAAGAAATACTAATTTTTGGAGACGTAATAATTATTACGTCATAAATCGACGCATAAGATATCTTCATAAATAGACGTCTTCGTTATGTTCATAAATCGACGCATAAGATATCTTTATTAATTCATTAAGATATCTTCCTGAACTGATTTTCTGACGTTCAAATCAGAAATATGAATTCTTTATGAATTCATTAAGACGTCAGAATGTTGACTGGGAATCTGACAATAAACGGGCAAATTTTATTTTAAAAATTTGAAAATATTGTAAAATGAAATACAAATAGTTTTTCATAGAATTTTTTTAATATCCATACTTATATCACTTATAGTGTACATAAAATTGGGTATATTTTTTAATTAGATTATTTTATTAGTTTATTAGACATTTGGACTAAATTTGATATAAAATTTGTTTTATGCATTTTAAAAAAATAAAGGATAGCAAAAAAATTAAAATATTAGTTCTAAAAAAAAGTTATACCTACATAGTATTATTAGTATATACGATACGATATATACACGCTATGTTATATACACAGTTGTAAAAAATAGATGTTGTTGGAAACAAGTCTCTGTTGCTCTGTCTATTTTCATAAGGTCATAAGTAAACTGAAACAGAGATTTAAAATTGAATAAAATCTTACTTATATATCATACACTCGTAAGTGAGTGAGTGAGTGTTAACATACATTATTCTCTTTCAACTCACGAGTTGAAAGAGTCGATTCAATTCTTTTTGACTGATTCAATTCAGTCAATCAGTTGAATGATTCAACTCAGTGAATTGAATCACTCACTCAGTAGCCATCTCTAGTTTGGATGACCAACTTGGCCGGACGGGTCGGACCAAGCACCTTGATGCATTAGAAAGTGTTACAAGCACCAAGCAGTATTCATTACACTGTGTTAGAGGACGGGGATGTCACCGTTTAATTCATCATTTTGTTACTTCACTATCTTTAGTATTAGAATATATTGTTGGCAATCATTTTTGTATGCATCATAAAGTTCTTACAGGTTCGAAGTTTTTACACTTACCGCCCTAGCAACATAAGGTTGCGGGTCAGATGCGTAAATGAGAGAGTACGACAACAAGAATTAAACTATAACATATATGCATAAGAGTGTGATAAAAGTTGTGTTAGCACATTAAATTTTGCCATGCTAGCACATATTTTTTATTTTGGGCGTCGATCGCGCACGCATTATAAGAGAGTATGGTAAATTTTCTGAAATTTTATCTGCAAAAATTATGTGATTTTTCACTCCGTGTAGAAACCTTTCACGAGCATAGTTGCGAATTATCGAATATTTTGACTCAATTTTTTTAAAATAAAGTGTAGATCACTTTGTTGTTTGTTATCGTGAATATAAAAAACCTAACAAAGAAAATACGTCCTTACATACTTCAGATTACACCATCTATACCTAAGTGTGTGTAGGTATGTATGTTCGGTTAGTAGCTTTCGGTGGGTGTGTATACGTGAAATAATAAAGAAGTTCACGTTTTCGAATTGATTATTTCCTTTATATATACATTTAGTTTTGTCCTACTTTAATCCAGAAAATCACGTTGTCTGACTGAAAAGAACTTGGAAACGTACCTATTAAAGTAAAGAGATAAAAACAACACGTCAAATAAAAATATAACGGTCTTCTAACGTTTGACATCTTTCACTACACTTTATTTTCAGTATAGGTAGGGTAAATCAATTTGATCATTTTAAAAATTTATCAAAACGGGTTAAATATTTAAGTAAATAGACATTCGTTATTATTTCAACAGTTTTTAGAACAACATACGACTCCATACCATGCGTTTTATGCCACAAGAACACTAAATCAAAGATATATACGAAAATTAAATATTTAATAACGATATTATAACTCTTTCTATATGGTAATGATAAAATTACGTGACGAGCACTTCATTTTCGGGAATTATGCAAAAGAATAAGAGAAATGTAATACTTTTTTCTTTTTTTTTTAATAAATAAGATAAAAAAAATAATTACCTGAAAAAATAAATTTGAGTAACATTATCTCTTGTTTTATGTCGTTTGTAACAAAAAACTCCGTAACATTTCTCATTATCTTTGGACATGTAAATGTAGAAACATAAGGAGAGAAAAACTTTCTGTTTTTAACTGTAAAAATGTACAGTCTGTTTATGTTTTAATAGACATTATTAAAATATTTAATTATTTTAACCGGCCTTGTTAAAAAAGTTGTGTCATACTATAAAGAGATGTAATCTGTATTAATTTTACAATTTTTTACTCAATCTCTTTTATGATATTTAACTCTAAAATATTACGAAATTAAAAAAAAAATTGCAGCTCTAAAAGTCTCATTTTAAGCTAATTTCCACTTTATAGTCGTGAATTTTTTTCTTAACTTTTCTCATTACTTGGGTAAGGTAGTAGAATGCTGTTTTCAAACTTCTTAGACTCCATATGACTTAGAAATTGTAATCAAAAAACTAAAAATTGTAAATTTATTTTTCTTCCAATCACTTCTTACCAGTAAAATTACTATTACTACTACTTACTGATAAAAAGTGATAAGAAGAAAAATAAATTTACAGTTTTTTGGTTTTTTTGGTTACAACTTCTAAACTATTTGGAGTCTAGGGAGTAGTGGAGTAGTGTCTTGACATAATTCGTCTAATTTAATCGAAACTGTGTCTCTCGCCGTTTACAAGATATCGACATGCTGATAATTTTATTAGTGACACTCTGTACATGTATACATTAATATGATTTAACGTCCGTTTTTAAGACTTTTCACCTATAACAGACGCTACCCATATCAATATTTAGATTCCTCTATTAATACTACAACTTTTATATTACATTATCTATACATTTATTTTTATGTTGTTAGTGAAGGGCAAGGAAACTGGTGGAGACCAGTATTTGTAAAGTGTGTGTCTGCAGCTTCTTAAGGAACTATAGCGATAAACAAACACACTAGTCTCAATCCTCGCTAGTTATCCGTACAAGAGATGTACTTTATACTACTGATTTGAGCGAACACCGATCTTACATTTCTAATAAATTAGAGGGAACCATTCCTACAATTCTTTAGTATGTATTTCTTTAGTTTAAAATTCTTTCAATTTCCCTACTGAACAATCGAAAATTTGTTTCCATTATTTCTCGTGTATTTCGTCAAGTAATTTTTGAATTTGATCACGATTTTTATAAATTACGGACAAAGAAAAACAAATTATTTCAATGGCATTAATGAGAAAGTTTCCTAATTTACATAAATTTCAAACAACGCTTTTGAAACTTGGTTGTAAATTGATTAGCACGAAACAAACAGAATACCCGGCTAAAGAAGGAAATAATAATTTTTTTTTGAAATATTTGTAAGTAAGTAACACAATAATTCATAAATACGTACCTACGTGGATTGAGAACTTTCTTGTTGGGAAACAGACACGGCGGGAAGAAGAGAGCGGATGTGATAAATTTACGCATCATAATTTTTTTTCTCTCTCACCGTTCCGTCTTTACTTTTATTATTTTTTTCCTTATGAAAAAAAAGAAACAACAAAACAAAATATAAAATATTTTGTTTGTAATTCCTTACATTATTCCATTTGGTTTTAATATTCATGCACAGTATGACACAAATAATTGTACTTTTGATAAATTGTAATATGTGCAGTACACACCACATAAAAATAAGTAAAATAACCGTATATCGCAAGGAATTGCACGTAGGAATCTGCACCACATTAAGTACAGCTGCGGATCTACGATTTTTTTGAACGTTTTTACATAAATTGTCAAAAAAACTCATAAGTATATAAGTCCTTTATAAAACTCCAATTTTTCCCGTTGCGGTAACGATAAAAATTGAGGGTTTTTAAAGGATCAATATAGGTAGAAGTTGATATTTTATTTTAATAAATCTACTCCGAAAGCACTACAAGTTGTGCAAATTTCAAATTTTTTTCACCAGTCCCATCAGGGATACAGGGGCGCAAATTCCAAAATTTGTAAAAAAGTCAGTATTCGGAAGTTTGTAAAAATTAAAGGATACAAGTTTTGCAATTGAAGTAGTGTGTATTTGTTTCATAATGGGTAGTTGTACCCGTATAGCTATTCTCATAAAAAATACTAAGCGAGGTTTAAAACATTTCAACCCTAAGAAAAAAAATGTTCAAAAAGTGAATTTTGCTAAATTTTGATATCCAACTTTAGGTAAAATTTTCTTATGGTACACGGAGAGAAAATTCCTATAAAAATTACTGTGCTCATACTACAATCGACGTGTAACAGGCGAACATATCCAATTTTTGTACGGTAAAATTGGATATGTTCGCCTGTTACACGTCGATTGTAGTATGAGCACAGTAATTTTTATAGGAATTTTCTCTCCGTGTAGGGACGAAAATAGGTTAAATATGGACATCACTTAAAATAAAGAGACATTTGTTACGAAATATGTGCATTGACATAGATGGCTGCAGACACAAAAATCAGCGCAAATTGTAAAACAAAAATGGCCACCACGCTTAAACGGTTCAAGATAATTTTTGTTAAGAACTGTTCTCAATACTTCAAATACAGTAGAAACAATTGGAAGAATATTAATTTTTTCTAAAATGGTTGAGCAACCAATTTTTTTAGACCATTTGATATAGACCGACCTAGTATGATTTTGGCACCCCGGTTTGCGCCCCTTAGATCCGGACCTGCATTAAGATAACATTATTCTTGTCAAAATATTTGTAATGTTAGCTTATATTAAAATATAATTTAAATCAAAATTGTACGGGAAAAGGAAATATTTATATTCTTAGAAATTATGTGTGGGAGAAATGTGCGGAATGTTATTTGAAACAGGATCAGCCGGTTTGTGGTACGGGATCGGGCAAATGGGCGGTGTACCTATTCATTGTGTTTATATTGTACGTTGAACAAACATTACAAAAACGCACAGTGCGAGTGAAAAAGAATGTAAACTAGTAAATGGGCGGGCAAAAAGGTGAATGTAGACGTACGGCGGGAAGCAAAGTGTAAGCTTTAAAGGTAATTAAACTTGGAAAAAGATATATTTTAGTGTGATATTTCGCTTAAAGGTGGGTAAAGAAAATGAATCTTCCATTTATAAGATAAAACATAAGAAATATAGGTGCAGATAGGTCTTGGTAGTTAGTGCCGTATATATTCTTGTTGAAAATGTGAATGTACGTGCTCTATCGAAAATATTCATGACTCTTCTACTTATATTCGACTCTTTCCCCACACCAAAAAACATATTTATTTTAATTTAGTCTTGAAAATTTTTGTAAACGTCCAATATTTAAGATCTCTCTTGGGGATAGGTGAGAAGCTTTCAGGTCACAAATATTCATTAGATTACTGCTAGAGAATAAAGAATTACTGGTTTGGTGAAATTGAATTTATGAATGAAACAGACCCAAATATTATAAAAAGGTTTTCCACATTATCTGATATTAACTCTACTTGAACTGTCGTAATGTAAGAGCTGAAATTCAGCCAAATAATAATCTTATTGTTAGTTATGGTGGAAATAATGCTCTGTTGGAACTTTCTACAGATACGAAAGGATTTATAGAATACTTCTGCACAGAGTCAACGAGTGGGTGGGGTACTCAGGGTTTTATTTAGGCTGGAAGAAGGGGCCCGCAGTGGTCGATAGAGGGAAAAATTAAATACTTTTTTTTACTCGTCGCTTACTTTTTCGGAGTAGAATTTTCAAGACATCTTAGGTACTTCTATCGATACGGGGAACGAAAACGGATACACGTAGCGGGAATAGATTTCATCTACTGTGTAACCTGATTTTTTAAATGAAAACTTCAATGGGTAACTCTGTATGAGAGCATAATGAAATCTGTAATAGTTGGGCGTGTAATAAAAATGATAGTGCCTTTGGCTTTAATGAAATTTGTATTGTAACGATTTTAATGTCTTAAATAGTTTACGTTTTACAAATTATTTAATTTATCCACAACATTCATACTTCTATACCTTTATGTATTATTTAAACTTATGTTAGCTTTAACTCGTTATACATACTAAAGGTGCACTAGCATATCACTACCGATAATTATTACTTATAGGCAATGAATTTTTTCATTAACAAAAACTATAGTTGAAAAAATATTCCCAGACACTTGTGATAGTTTCTTTGTCAACGTATGATTGTCTTTTTCTAATTGCAGTCAAACAAATAAATAGTGCATAGGGTACTAATTGAACGTTAGATTACGAAATACGTGTAATAATAAATAATAAGTTAATAAAACTATTTTATATTTTTATGTAAATTCTGTTGATTCAATAATGATTTGATTACAGAAGAATATTTCTTAAAGAAACCGAAAACAAATAACATTAATGATATATTATAACTTAACTGTAAACATATACATAAAATAACTGAATGACTGGATTCATTGCAAAATATTTAATACTATTAAAAATATAATTTTGAAAAACAAAAATCACTGGGTGTCAATATGTACTGCTTAGAATTTTCAAATCAGTTAAAATCAAACGAAAATATTTTATTCTAATTGAAAATAACATATTTCACTTTTCTTTACATCATTGCATCATTTTTTTAACTTTGTGAAGATAAAATATTATTATGTCAAACACTTAAAAAAATAAATAAAAACCACTGATTAAGGACACTGGTGTAGTGTTGAAAAGTGTACGACAAGGACAAAAAGGAAGGAAACCTACAAAAGTGTCTGGGAATATTTTTTCAACTATAACATGCGGCATTTTACTTACAAAGAGCATTCTTATGGGTATAATACTCGTATTACCTATATCTATTCATTCAAAATTTCATAAAAATAACTTCACCTTACTTACATTATTATTATCAATTAATTTCTATGTTAAACTACCAAAATTCAATAAATCCGTAGAAACCGAAATAATTCAAAATGAATCTTAAAGCAATTAAATTTTGTATCACATGTACTTGGTACCAAATTTTTGTATTATTTCAAAGCTAACAGTTCTGACATAAATTATTTTTTGGTAAATAGATCATAAATTGTCATTTAAATGGCAAATAAAAGTAGGTATTTATGGATATTTCAACGGAATTGATAAATTAAGACATATACTTTGATTTCTTATGGATTCTGGTTCTAACGGATGGTATTTAGTCTTAAACTTGGAAATAATCTGTTATTATCTATTATCCGCATTTTCGTAACTGACTTCGCATGTTCATGATAACCACTACTCGTTTAATAAAATCGTTATCGAAGTTCTCATTTCGATTGTGCGTTCTTATAAGCACACTCAATTTTTTTTCTTTTTCGTTATTAAGCGGTGACAGAGGAAAGGCTACCCCTAATCCCATAGTTATTGATTGGGATTAGCTTTACAATTACTTCATCTATGGTTGTAGAGAAATTTATACAACTAAAGATATTAAAAAATTAGCCCAGAGAAATGGGAAAACCAAGAGTAGAACTTCTGGGTTTGTTGAAAATGAAAATATTACGTTCCCATAATTTTATCTGTCGCCTTCATCATTGCTATCACAGATCATAATTCTAACCTTATAAAAATTATGCCTATATATAAATTTTTTATGGCTTACTGTAAACGGCAGCCACGTTCTCCAAACGAAAAACTAGGGTAATGTTTTGTTATATATTTAATGTTAACGTCAGTACTTACTCGCCGTTGTACTATCACCAGTTAGTAGCGGTAATGAAAAAAAGAAAAGGTAAGAAAGAACAAGACAACTTGCAACACGGTTGAATATTTTTCATTTCTTTCTAATTTATCTTTTTACTTCATTTTACTTCAGTACAAAATATTAAAATTATAAGTTACAGACACATATTTTTTTTTTTTTTTAGTTTTTCTTACTTTATATATTTTATCTATGAACTACCCCCTGCAAGACGTGCCTCCACCGCCACCACGTCATTTTCTGTTGCTGTAAATTATGTCTGTATATTTCAATTAAATTTACGAAAATAGATATCGTCATTCAAAAAAAGAGAAAAGGCAAAAAGAAAAAGGAAAACTCTATGATGTGAACGTAAGTGGTTTATATCTCGTTACCGTATTTTAAATGAAAATGACTTTTTTCTTAATTTATTTTTGCAAAGGTAATGTTGATAAAATAATGTGTCTATGCGACAAAACAAATGTTTGTATATTTTTTAACACATGGCACTTGCATATACATTGCAAATTTAAGGGTGCACGTGTTAATTTAATAAACCAAATATTAATTTTGTTAATGACGCGCCTTGAAGTTGTAATACATTTTGCGCGAGAGCTGTGACTGTTGTACACATAACATTGTGGGTAAGTGTACGGTTGCAGTGCAGGCGTCTTATTTGCACAAACTAACTTTCGCGCGTATACGCCCAAATTCAGTGGTTACAGTGCAAGCGAATAAAGTACGCGATTTCGTGTAACTGTCAATTTCTACTAATTTAGTTTTAATTTATTGCATTTTACCGTGAATATTTTAGAAGAATATTATTTGTTGGGAAATTCTGTACTCACTAGCCGTATACCCGTTGGGATTTCCCATCGACAATATCTTTTTATTAGGTACTCACTTTCTGCTCACTTTCAATGTTTTTCAAAAGCCTAAATCAATATCCTCGTTTCTAACTTCAAAAATAATGAAGTTCCCATACGAACTTTCATTTCCTGTTTTAACCTCTTAGGAAATAAATTTCCAGAAACGTTTACACAACTGAATTTTATTTATAAAAAGAAGCCTAAACGCCAATTTTCATATCTCCTGTGCTAAATTTCGTCCTTTTAAACCCAACAGTTTGGGCTGGGCGCTGTCTGTCAGTCAGTGTTAAAGATTTATTTAATAATATATTATTTATTTTAATAGCCATAGTAACATTTACAAATTTTTATATGCCACTAACTTCAAAAATAACGAATTTACATATAAATTTTCATCTCCTATTAAACCCACTTAGGGGACGAATTTTCAAAAATCCTTTCTTAGTGCTCATCTACGTTACATAAGGAACTCCTATGCAAAATTTCATTCTTCTAAACCCAACGGTTTAGGCTGCGCGTTCTCAGTCAGTGTTAAAAATTTATTAAGTAGATAGCAAGTATATTTGACGAAAACAAAGAATGCTGGATTAACAGTATTATCATCTTACTCTAAAAAGACAGGTGTAAACGTATACCTTCCGAGTTCTCGTTTCACTCGCCTTGCCTTGTCCGCCTTGCAATGGAATTCTGAGGGAAATAAAGTATTAAGAAAACAATCTTGTGAGTTACTTCTAACAATAAGCAAAAGAAATCTTTTAAAATTTCAATTTGTCTTCGGGCACGTTATTACCGTCTAAAATTCTTAAAAGAAATAAGTAACACTATAAATTTACTTCAGTAATTCTACTTACCTTTGCCTCTTTAAATTTTAGAGCTCGGACACAGTATATAATAATATTATAATGC
This sequence comes from Brachynemurus nebulosus, assembly GCA_035578155.1. Taxonomy (NCBI): domain Eukaryota; kingdom Metazoa; phylum Arthropoda; class Insecta; order Neuroptera; family Myrmeleontidae; genus Brachynemurus; species Brachynemurus nebulosus. The sequence goes on from JAPWDM010000003.1 coordinate 28,009,220, forward strand.
ATTCTATAACTTGTAGAAAATTTCCGTTTTGTTCCCCCCTGTTCCTTCTGTCCTTCCTTTCCTTATCTATGTCGGTATGAATCTGATATGAAAATATTTTCGCTTCCTATGTTTGTTTTTTAATTTTCAATAAAATTATTTCTGCTTCGTAATCGTATATAAGATCGTAAAAATATATTGATAAAATATATGGAAAATTTTTATTGCTTTTTTTTTTTAAAAAAAAAGAAAAACTGAAAATATATGTAAAAGTTTAAAATTAAAAAAAAAATTATATACACGAACTTTACCAAGATGAAAATTGTATTTTTCTTTATAAAACTTTTCAAACGTTCCAATTCACTCAGTCAGTGGGTTATTTTTACCGAATATCGAATTTAATTTCATACAATCAAAAGACGAAGATGTAAAAAAAAAAAACTAACTTTAGCAAAAATTTGCGTTAACGATATTATTTATACACGACGTTTATGGAGGTAAATATTATTTGTACACTAGGTTACAGAATAATTATACCAATTTGATGAGAATCTTACTAGGAGAAATAATCATTTACATGACTACATATCTAAAGGTGACTCAGGAAAAAGTTAGTTGAAGAAAGAAGGAAGGGAAAACTCTGCCTCCACGCGTATCCAAGCCCGTCGAAAGGGCGGAGTAGTCGGAATAAGTATCGGTAAAAGAACCGGGAACAAGTAAAAGGAATTTTTTCAAGTTCGTCACTTCTTTGGGTGCTCCCTTTCGTTTTTTCCCTGGGGCCTTCCATTTCTCTCCACGGTCCTGCTCGTATCATTTTCTATTAATTTTTGTTAGATTGCTATTCGCGAATGTAGTGATTTAGCCATGTTTCAATCGTTCATTATAAACCGTTGATGTACAAAAAATACACTTCAAAATTTTGTAAGTAAATTCTTATCTTTTGTATGGCTTATTCGATTTTACTAAAAAAACAAATATGTAATAATGGTCACTGAGATATTTTTGAAGAGATATTTTATAAGATTTGGTAAGATTACGGCAGTGAGAAAAATAATATATTTTATGTTTTTTTCTTTTTCTTAAGTTTTAATGTCCTTATAAAATATCGAAAATATTTTTGTAAAATTTTTGAATACACATCTACATTTATTTCTCTCAAATTTTCAAAAAGGGTACTTAAAAACAATATAATGAAACATTTCTTAGGTGGTTTAGGGTAAATTGTCGGTGAAACCTTTGAATGTTATTGTAAATAAATATAATGTAGGTATATACATTTTTGAAATTTTTAAGTCCTTCATACTGAACAAAAATATAATTAATTTTTAGTTTTAAGAGCTTCTCGTTGAAATATAACAAATAAAACGTATTTTTTAGAATTTTACACATTTTTTGATATTAGGTATATAATTATTTGACTTTTTTGAAATGGATACTTTATAGGCAATAGTATATTATTCAGCGAGCTAGTAATGATAGCTATTACTCACGAAGATGAAATTGTGACACGAGCCGAGCTTGCGAGCTTGTAAGTGCCGTAATGTAGCTGAGTGAGTAACAGCCATTGCAAGCGAGTAGAATACGAAGTTTTTTCTACGACTTTTTTCCATTTTTATTTAAATAAAATTGAATATAAATTTTAAATCAAATTTTTAATCTATTTCTAATTTCATTAAATGTTTGTATAATATGTATAAAATGATCCAAACAAAATATAAACTACTTTGTTTACTTGAACGTTACTACGCAACATATATTAAATTAAAACTTGATACATACATTATTCACAAAACAATCGCAAAGCCATTGAATAATGGTTAATACTGTGATTTTATTGGTCAAAAAGGTATTGAGTAATGATCATTCCTCCACACCTTTGAATAATGCCTAACTTTCTCAACAATTAACAGATATATAAGAAGTGTGTTCTTCAACAGGAGTAGAAAAAAAATATTATTAACTCATTATTCTTATTGGTATAATTAACATAGTTGTTGATAAATTTTATAAAATATGATCTGTGTTTAATGATTATACTGAATTAAGAATGTAATGTAAGTATGTATAACTGAGTGAATAGTGTTTTATATTTTTTAACTAGGAAGACCTATTTTAAAATCTTGAAAAAAATATATTGTAGAATAATTCTCAAATACTCTACGAAATCATTTTTGTGGTTGTACAAGTTAATTTTTTTAAATATAAGGTACCCTATTTAAAAGTTAAAAAAGGCATGTAAAAAAAATTTTTTAAAGATTCTACGAAAAAAATTTCGTTGTTGCGTAAGGCTACTGAGCCTTTTAAAAAAAAGAGACATACATAAATTTTTTTTCTAACTGTCCTAACCTTTTTGTACTCCAAAACGTTTCCTCAAATGTAGCTCAGTGACCCTTTTGTATGTATTTTTTTCAACAAAATCGATCAAGCCGTTCAAAAGGTAAAAATTATTTTGAAAATTTTGAAAAATAACCTCTATACTGAGACAGTTTATAATTAAAAATTTAATGGGATTTTTAGGTGAGCTTATAACTAAACGTTGAAATTATAACTTCATTCATTCACAGCAAGCTAACAAGAATAAATAGAATTTGATACGCGCGAGGTAGATTTCTCCATTCTTATCGGACTACGGTCTTTCCTTTTATACATCTCTGTTAAACGTTGAGATACCACACGAATATAAATAATATGATTCCACATTTTTGTAACACAGTGTATTCAATAAACATATATCATCATCGATAGCAAAACTGGAACATTGGAATCAAATTGAGGGTTGATAGGGAAGCTACTTCTTCAACGCCGATAATCATAGTCTTTCATCTTATATCTCTTTTAACATTGCCGCTTTTAAATTTTCTTTCACCCCTGGATATATTTCCTATAAGGTATATGTATATATATGAAAGATTCTTTTGAATGAATAAAGTGAAGAATCAATAACCAAAACACTTACATATTATCTACGTACAGGATGATCCCTAAAGAAAACACATTATTGAATGGTGACAGATGTTCGAAATCACAGGTAAGGACGAAACCCTTTATAAATCTATTGGGATTTGTCAAATAGGCGGAGTCTAGAAAAAATGGCTGATGAAAAAGTGCATTAATATTAGTTTTATATATAGAAATCAATGCTATAATAAGAAAAAATGATAACGAGTAGAACAATTTGGACTTGGGTTGACACAAATCCGAAGCTAAGATATTTTGTTGAAGAAAAGAAAATTTTTACATCTGTAAAACACTTAAAATGTGGTAAAAGTATGAAAAAATGCACAAATGAGTTAATGAATATTGCAATTTACAGTATACAGACGTCAAATTTAAATGGTAAACGTCATGAAACAATTGGAGAATTGTAAATGAATGGAAAATCAAATCAATTGTACACTCTAAGAAAAAATGGTCAAAAACGTGTAAAATAACTTAAATTTAGAGCAAAATTACTCCTCGCTCTGAAAATATGCACTATTATTTGTGTAATATGAAAAAATTGGTGTATTTTTATATAATTTGTGTATAAGTACTGTTTTTTTTTAATATTACACAAATAAAGGTGTAACTTTAGATTTTTACAACGTTTTTGGTTTATTTTTACACCACTAAATAGCAAAACCCATGCGCGCGCAAATGAGTTTATGTATTTTAATATTATCTGTTATTGAATTGCTGTATTATTTATACGTACATAAGTAATACTCTTAAAGGTTAAAAGTTATGTTTTCAAATTAGCTGAATTAAACAAAAGTATTTTTTGATAAGATAATTAGTTAATATGGTTATAACGTGTATGATAAATTAGTCTTTAAATATGCTACAAAAACAGTGTTATAGTGGTGTACTGGTGTTTTGTTTTTATATGTATTGTGCAAATGGCTTCTGGAATAATGTGCAAAGAATACTGTAATATAAATTTGTTTGTTTCCAAAATGCTGTCCTGATGATACATTTAAAATATTTCAGGTAAGTTAATTTTTTTAATTTTACTTCATACAAATAGTTATGTAATTTGATAAAAGTTTATTTTACAATTTGACTAATAATATAATTTATTTTGGGGGGTTGTCAATTTCTGTGAAAATTAAAACATTATCTACAATTCAGATATCTTTTAACACACTGACAGGGGGTAATAATGTTACAATAGATCGTTCTGAAGTTAGACTATCGTATGTAAGGTTTTTATTAGGTTTCGTTATTTTAGGTTAGGTTATGTAATTTTCGGTATCGATAATTTTCGATAAGGAAAACTATAATATCCATTAAAAAACAAACCTAATAAAGACCTTACATATGATAGTCCAACTTCAGAACCACTTATTGTGACATTATTTTACCCACTATCAGTGTGTTAATAGCAAAAATTAGTGTATATAAACTAGTATGTAATTTAAGAGGGTGACCCACCCCCTCTCCAATGTTGCTCAGACTCAATTTTGAATTCGAGAATTTCATTTCTACGTTATTCTAATTGTCTTAAGCTATTTTCCATGAAGAACTCCTTGAAATACCCAAATTGTACGACTATTCGACAGAGTCACCCTCTAATTAACTACCCCTAGACTTAATATTAGGGCATTGAGCAAAAACAGGTCAATTAGATTTTTTGACGTAGATTTCAAATCTGTAAACAAAATTTTTATATTGTTTATTTTTCACCCCCTTTTTGCAAAATTAACCCCCAAATTTTAACCCCCAACCACTCCTGTTGATGTAATATGAACAAATTGCATATCAGTAGATAGCTCTTTAAAAAAGAGCAATATCGCCAATTTAAACTTTTTCTCTATCTCTTACTGTTTTCGAGATATTTGAAAAATTAAATTTTTACCCCAATTTTTGGATGGAGATTTCACCCCTTCAAACCGCTTTTCCGCAGATAAAAAAAAATACGTGTCCCTTAGTTTTTAGTGTTCTACAATATATTTAAGTTTCATCGAAATCGATAGGTCCGGCCTCGGGACCTTTACTTGTTAGTGCGTGTCAAGAACACGCACTTAACGAATTTTTTTTTTTTTTTTGCTTTACAGTAATATAAATTCATAACAGGTTTAAATTGAAACGACGCGACGTATGGAAATCGAGTTTTTTAAGTAATAATAACAATGGTAATAATAATAATGGAATTTAATGTTCGTTTTTTAGACAATGGTATGTAACGGACGTCACTCACATCATTATTTCTCAACTTTTTCATGATGATATGGGCGGAGAACAAGAAAAGCGGTATAAAGATTTGGCAGGTGTCTGTTTGCAACCATCTTCTTAAGGACGATGTCGATATTCATCTGGAATTACGATGCGAAATAGCAGAAAACTTTCACCAGCATATAACCGGTTACGGAATTCAAACCCTCAGTCTACCAGTTCGGAAGTGCCAGTGCCTAAGCACGCCGGGCTACTCTGCTGGTGAGTTTTTTAATCAAAAATTTAATATCTGCACATTCATTAAAATAACCTAAAAGTAATTGTGTAGCAAAAACGAAATCTTCTTAATTTTAAATTGCTGTGAAATAGTTATTGAAAAAAGAAAAATAAATAAGCAAAAATGGTTATAAAATTAAGTAACCCTTATTTTCTGATTTGTTTAGAAATCGAAATTGGTGAAGACATCTGTGAAACCGTAGCATACATTTTCCCTGAAGTTCTAATAATTGCAAGAGTCAGCAGAATATTGGGCGGAGGACAGGAAAAGCGGTATAAGGATTTGGTAGGTGTCTGTTTGCAACCAACTTTTTAAGGACGATGTCGATATTCATCTGGAATTGCGATGGGAAATAGCAGAAAACTTTCACCAGCATATAACCGGTAACGGAATTCAAACCCTCAGTCTACCAGTTCGGAAGTGCCAGTGCCTAAGCACGCCGGGTTACTTTGCTGGTGAGTTTTTTAATCGAAAATCTAATATCTGTACATTCATTAAAATAACCTAGAAGTAATTGTGTAGCAAAAACGAAATTTTCTTAATTTTAAATTGCTGTGAAATATTTATTGAAAAAAGATAAATAAAATAAATAAACAAAAATGGTTATAAAATTAAGTAATCCTTATTTTTTGATTTGTTTAGAAAAAGGAATTGGTGAAGACATATGTGAAACCGCAGCCTACATTTTCCCTGAAGTTCTAGTGATGGCAAGAGTCAGCAGAATATTGGGCGGAGGACAAGAAAAGCGGTATAAGGATTTGGTAGGTGTCTGTTTGCAACCATCTTCTTGAGGATAATGTCGATATTCATCTGGAATTATGATGGGAAATAGCAGAAAACTTTCGCCAGCATATAACCGGCTACGGAATTCAAACCCTCCGTCGACCAGTTCGGAAGTGCCAGTGCCATAAGCACGCCGGGTCACTTTGCTGGTGAGCTTTTTAATCAAAAATCTAATATCTGTACATTCATTAAAATAGCCTAGAAGTAATTTTGTAGCGAAAGCGAAATTTTCTTAATTTTAAATTGCTGTGAAATAGTTATTAAAAAAAGAAAAAAATAATAATCAAAAATGGTTATAAAATTAAGTAACCCTTATTTTCTGATTTGTTTAGAAACTGGAATTGGTGAAGACATCTATGAAAGCACAGCATGCATTTTCTGCGAAGTTCTAAGAATGGCAAGAGTCAGCAGAATATTGTTTTTCTTATATTTAAGTATTGTTTAGTTAATTTTCTTAAACTATATTTTTGATATGGTGTAACTACAATTTTAATCCATAAGTTTTTCATATTATCATTGTAATCTAATTACAATTAAATTTTTTATAAGATATTGCTTAAATAATTGTGTCTGCAAAACGTAAGCATTGTAAAAAAAAGTCATATCTCAAAATTTTGACCAGTTTAATTGGCAGTTACACTGCAAAATAAAGATTACCTATGTTCATGAAAGCAAGTAAACGTTCATAATAAAACTTTTATAATCTTAATTTTTTGGGGTGTTTATTTTAAAATTTACCAAAGGAATTATTATTTTATCATACGACACACTTATATAGAAATTTAGACATAATAAGCAAAATATTTAACATCTCGAATCTTTTTGTATATAATTCCAAATTATTCTATACGTCATATTATTATAAATATTTATGTAAAAAAAACCATCAATAATCTTTTTTGATTCGTTATTTTCAATTAAGTTGAATCAGTTTATTCTTTTCAGCACAATTGAATCACTCATACTGATTCAGTTGAATTGAATCAGAATGAGTGATTCAGTTGGATTAATATTACACTTTTCTGGGTGTAAACATTACTATATAAGTGTGTAAAATTACATTTTCAGGTGTACAGGCGTGGTTTACAAATACATTAATATGATGTAATTTTACGTTTAACTGCGCACTATTGCGAACTGAATGTGTAAAATTACATCTTGTTGTGTAGTTAATACACAAATAAAACGTAATCTATTACACACCTGGACCGTAATTTTACGTACGACATGTGTAAAACTACACATATGAGTGAGTAATAATTACACCATGATGGTGTATTTTTCACCTTCGTACATTACGGTTTGTAATGTTACTGTCATTATAGAAGGCATTTAATTGCCTCCTATAATAGTAGTAAAACGGTACATTTTTTTCTTAGAGTGTATGTACATGCAGATCTACAAGATTTAACTCAGAAATGACATTTCGTCAAATGCATTTTAAAAATAGTATGATTTTTCAATACCAGATGTCCTACCATCATTCGACAGATCCCAGTAGTATTTAATATCATGAATATTTGATATTACAATTGAAATAATCGCAGATCATTTCTAAAATGGCATTGTAATATTCAATTATTTACCTTACTTACAATTTTCTTAAGCTACTTTCATCATAGATTTTTAACATTTTTTTATAGAATCTTCAGAAATATCAGGACCTGTCAACTTGCCAGCATAGGGAGTTTATTATAATGGATCTTAACACATATTGTCTGTTGATTTAACCGTGGAAATTCGTAGATGTTGTGTCTACAGCTTAAAATTAAGTCAAGGAACCCGAACGCGCTTAATGTTAACAGTAATGAATAGGTTTAACGTAGATACCTACCTAAAAATTTTGTATATATTAATATAAAAATTTTAAGAAATTTAATAGGGTAAAGTGAGGCAATTGCGAGTATGATAGCTAAATTTATAAATTCAATTGCATACTGCTCATTTACTTCTTAGAAATTAAGAATGAACATACATGTCTGCCATAAAGCACATATGAGGCTATTATTTTAAGTATTGAAAAAAAAGATATAAGTCGATTTTCTTAAACATGAGATTTGAAATTAAGTACCATGTCTCATTATTACATTTTCCCCGTCAAAAGGGGCAAATGTAATAATCATAACTAATAAATAAATTGTTACCTCTAATTTCGCCAAAACAATTAAGCTTATAATTTCGTTATTGACTTTATTTGGCGATAAATATTAACAGCAGCAAAAAGAACTTTAAACAATATCAAACATGTCGACATTTTGACACACCGAAACCGGTCGACATGTTTGATATTGTTTAAAGTTCTTTTTGCTGCTGTTAATATTTTATCGCCAAATAAAGTCAATAACGAAATTATAAGCATCATAACTAATTTTTTAACAGTGTTATAGACTGGATTCTGGGACAATAGCAATGAAAGAGAAAAAAATAATAATTTTTAGTTTTTATTTCAATGAGATCGGACAATTGTATCACAAGTTATGAACTTTTCAACAAAAAAAAAAAAAATGTTTTCATTTCTTAATTAGGTAGAAAAATATTTTGAATCAAAATTATGAAATAAACATATTAGGGAACTTAAATTCAAATGATATTGTTCCACGTCTAGTTATTTCAGGGTTGGTAATGTAAATGTAATAATGCCTATATTGCAATTACCCCAAGGTAGCAAATTTCTGGGGCAAATGCAATAGCGGCTGTACCTTGCAAGCTGTAGTAGATATGATAAAAATATATAATTAATTTATCTTTCTAACACAAGACAACACCATTAGAGAAAAAAAAATAAAAGACTTACATTAGAAATGTAGATGACATCGATGAAAAGTTAGATTATAAATTTTGGAATCACGTTTTTTGAACACCTGCCGCGAAACGTAATGGTTACTCATTCGTCCGTCGATAAAACAGTGTTGACAGGTGGTTAGCTTTGAGTTAAGGTAATACTTTCTTCCTATCAGAAATGTCAGCCCCGTTTACAAAACAATATGGCTAGACATAGTATGTTATCACATTTACCCCGTTATTGCAAATACCCCACTTGACCCTATAAAGTTATGGCAACAACGAGTTTCTCGTGCTAAATAAGTACGCTTTAAAATAATACAGTTGGGGTCTTAGTGCGAACATCACCCTTTGGAATAATTAAAATTAACTCAGGACAGAAGAGTATAACAAAAGCTCAACAAACTTTTATATAAATAAAATCGTATTATAATCACGTTTAAAACCAATTTTACCAACAATAGCATCGTTTCCGCCACAAAACACAGCACAGATATCATTATTTTGTAGAAGATTTTGCAGAACTCATACCTTCGAGTTATTAATCTCAAGTTGCAGAACTTCGGCAGAATTTTTAACACTAGTGCGCACGGCATTTAACGGTCAAACAAACAACTATATATTATTAAATGTAAATGGTCATAGTGAAACCGAATTACACTGGCGTGAACGGTCGAATTTTACCGACCACGGATCAAAATCAAATGAATTTGATTTTTTCGGCAGTATATGTCAGTCTTGTGTTGTATGATATGAATAAATATGCATAAGTATGCATAAATAATAAATTTAAAATCATATTTATTGTTCATTTTTATAGTATAATTTATTGGATTTATCAAAAAATTTGACACATTTTCCCATAAATATAAGAAAATAGTGTAAAATTTATTATTATTACTATTATTTTTTACAAATTTCACTAATTTTGTATTTTTTCATGACAGAAAATTAATATTTTTAGTAAAGGATTTTCTAAAATGTGAATTTGTTTTTCTATTTTTATTTTATTAACGATATAATTTCTAAATTATACTAAAATCAAGAATCAATTTTACGGTTACACTGCCAAACACAGACACAATGTGACCACACAATTCGTCCGTGTATACACTGCCGTATACGGATGTGTAAACACATTGCCGAAGTCGGATGCACTGTGACCATAGCCTAAGAGGAGAATCAGTTTTAATGAAAGTGTTGACATTAAATATTTCCGCCGATGCCTATTTAATCCTAAGCGAATCATCCTGTATCTATCTTTTGCCTCGTCTTTAAAATATTCTTTTCATCTTTTGGTATTTATTTATAATGTCAATCTATTTTAATAATTTTCCAAAATGGAAAATATCTTTTCCCACCACAGCAAAGAAGGCAAAATACACACACACACACACACACACAAAATGAATTCATTACTTACTAAAATATAAATATGTAATTTTTTTCGATCGACCGCACATCATTTCTCTCAAATCGGTTGTGTTGGCTCAAATTGATCCTCGTTGGGGCTGTGTGTCGTTATCATATGTTTATTTTTCATAACCTAAATCTCTCCTGTAATGTATGCAATATCTTATAGCCCATATTCAAAGATATTTTTTAATACAAAAAGGAAAAAATTTACATTTGATTGAAAACTTGATCGTTTGCTACGATTTTAAAGAATATAAAAAACATCATCAAATCCTATTTATTTATTTCAGGATTTTACTATTTATATTTTGTGAAGAGAAGAAATAAACAGAAAGCAAATATCGTAAGAATCGTAAGAGGATATTTAGCAGGTAGTAATACTAAATACAGATAAGATTATAAAATATGAATGAAAATTCGACGGTTACTTAAGGGGGCTCACCAGTCCAGAAATTTCATGAAAATCGATTTTTTTATATTTGCATTGTCTTATAGCTATACCTACTTATCACTTATAGAAACCACTTTAAACGCGTTTTTCTCGAAATGACTTTTTTCGACACCTGTGTCCAGATGACTCTAAATCTCTTCATCCAAATTAGCTCAAATTGGCACAGAATATTTACAACACATTTCGCTGTTGGCTAAACCACAACCAGATTTTTTGGATAAAACATGACCATTTTATGAACATTTTAATCCCCAAAAATGGTAATATTTCAGAACTTTTTTTTAAACTGCCGTTTTCCTAAGGTCGTGTGTATACCAAGATTAACCGAATATCAACCATTTTATTAATTAGTTGCACTTGAGTGCTTGTGTCGTTTAATGTCATAGTTAAGCGTCATCAAATTTTTTTGTTAGTTTTGTCGAAAATTTTGAGCATAAATATTCTGTGACTAGTCACAAACCTTTTTATTTGCAATCTTTTTGGTAGGGTAAGTCGAGGAGAGATGGCCACGCTTTTATCAGACAGCTGTAAAACCGTTAGTTTTTATGTAAAATTTTGGAAGAAAAAGTCATTTATTTCCATTGATAATGTAGGTTTAAGATTCTAGAGCTTTATTTTAGAAATTTGATATTTTAAAAACAATAATTGAAAATTTATAAAAATATGTCTTGTGGTCATCTCTCCTACACTTCGAGGAGAGATGACCATAATATTTAGGAGAGATCGCCACCTGGTTTTAAAGATTAAAATAAGGCTGAAATTAAAAATAAAAACTTTTTTTTGGAATTATCGAGTTTATTAAGGTTATTAAACCAACAATAGATATTCAAAAAGGAGAAAACACAACAAAATAATTTTAAAAATTCAAAATTCAAATTGACAATTAAAAAAATGAAATAAGAAATGCTAACATTATTTGTATAAAGAAATAGTACAAACTTAACGAGAACTGAACTACTTTTTTACAACAAACCTGCCACATGGATTGCAAATGTCATTAAATGAGGAGCAACTAACATGAAGCCATTCCTTACAGCGCACGCATTCGAACCAGTCGTCCTTAGATGTCGTGTCGTTGTAGTTTTCTCCACAGCCAACGCAAATGTATTCGACATCTGAAAAATCTTCAGAAGAATTTGAGCTGTCATCTAACACCATTGCATTAACTGCTTCATCACTGCTACTTGACGACTCTTTGCGTTTACGCTTTGAGACAGGTCTAGGCTTAGTTTTCCCAGTAGTCCGCTGTTGGATGGTCTTTTTAGATTTGCTGTTTTTCTTCCTTAGCTTGGCTTTATTTTCCTCAATATTTTCAACTGATGTAAGTTCTAAGGCTCCAATTGTACGACGAAAACTAACAGTCGAGCCACTAGTGACTGTCGGAATCGGCGAAATTCTCTTAAGTAATTTAGAGGGAGATTCTTCAGATAAGATTTGCCTAGAGCAACATGGCTGAGGTGTTGCAGCAGCTGTAAGTTCACCTAGACGTTGGTTTTGTTGTGGTGTTGACATCGGAGTAGGTCTATTTCTATCTGGCGAACCAGGTGATCTGCACTCAGGAACGTCGTTGAAATTTGAAGTATCCTGCGATGTTATCTCTACAAAGGCATACTCAGGCACCGCTTCTGGGTTGAAAGGAAAAATGCCAGTGGCACGAAAACCTGAAACTGCATTTTCAGGAGTAGCAGATTTGCCCCATGCCTCACTAAGGAGTTGTCCAAACTGTAACCGAGAAACTGTTTCCGGTTTGCGTTCTGTTTTTGCCACCTATTTACAGCTTTATAAAAAAAAGATTTGAGAGATTTAAAGAAAGCTCTGTCTAGTGGTTGCAAGTAGTGCGTGGTGTGACTTGGTAAACAAAGGAGAATTATGCCGTTCTCTTCCGCAAATTCTAACATTTTTACTGAATTGCAATGTGATACATGTCCATCAAGAATTAAAAGAATTTTACCCTCTGGTTTCCTTGGAACAAAACAGTCTCGCAGCCAAAGGTAAAACAGCTCTGCATTGACGTAAGCCGATTTCTGCGACATAAAAATTTTTGATTCGGGTGGCATGCTGTCTTCCCATTCCTGTTTCTTATTCACTCCTTTCATAATAGCCACTGGAGGAATAAAATTTCCTTCGGCATTGCAGCATGCGATAACCGTAATCGTTTCTCCTCGTTCAGATGAGGATACGGAGGCAACTACTTTCGAGCCTTTTTCAGCAATAACTTCTTCAGGCCGACAGTTAAGCTGTAAACCCGTTTCATCGATATTAAAGATACATGATGGCTTATTTAACAAGTCATTCTTAGTTAAAATGGAATCTAACAGCTTAAAATACATTTGAATCTCTTCACGATTCAAAGCTTTCAATCTAGCTAATGACACGCTTTCAGATTGTCTCACCGAAAGCTGTGGATGTCGCCTCAAAAAAGAATTCAACCAAACATATCCCGCTTTTTTCTCCTCTTTATCAAAGTTATGTTTAATTTTTAAATGCTCAGCAAATTCAAAAGCTAACGACCTGAGATCACTACGAGCAATTGGAAACCCTGCTTTTTGGAGTTGTAGAATATGGTTGCAAAGTTTTATTTCATTAGTCTCACCAAGCAGACAATCAGGACCCATCCGCCCCTTCTTAAAAGTGTTAGCTGTAATCCGATTTCGAAGAGTTGACCTGGGTATCCCGTAAGCATCAGCAGCAGTTTTAATTCTGCTTCAGCTTTCAACAGCTTGTAAAGCTTTCCGTAAGTCTTGTTCTGTCCACGACTGTCCTCGTGAACTGCCAGGTTTGGGTTTGTATTGGTTTGGCATCTAAAAAAAAAAAAATTTGAAAACTTCTGACTAGAGGAAAGGGGTAAGTTACCTTCCGTTAACCCATTCTACCATCTCTCCTCAGAAAAATGTGGCCATCTATCCTTTTTGTCGAGGAGAGATGGCCACCTCGCTGGCTGCCGCCAGTTAGATCACATGGAAACATTTTGAGGTTGAGAATGCACAAGAAGGTAATATACACCTAATTGTTGCCAGAAAGTTAAGAAAAATACATATAAACAGGAGCTAAAAGACCTACCTTAATACAGATTATATTTTCTGAGGTTTATTTAAAATGTTTTTTGCAATAAATCGCAAACAACTGTAAGAAACTATATGAAAACTTTTACCGCGCGTCACTGTCATTCACTGAAGAGACTTACCGACTCACAGAGCTATATGGTGGCAAAAGGCAAAATTACACCAGGTGGCGATCTCTCCTCTATAGCCATCTCTCCTCGACTTACCCTATAACCGAATTGTTTTACCATCATTTGATTTTTAATGTAGAAAAAGGTAGACATGTATCGGCTTTCATTTTGAAATTATTCTAATTTAACAAAATTAAGTCTTTTTGGGCAAAGTGGGTAGGGGCAATGCGGGTAGACAAAAAAGAAGCATCTTAATGGAAAAAAACTGTTGGAAGAGGAAAAAATTGAAAAATCTTCTTTTTACGACAGAGTGGGGGAAAGCTTAAAAATAATATTCCTATTTTGTGGTGATTTTTATATGGAACCATCTGAAGTAATATACTCCAATATGGAAATTGTAAAGAAAGTTATAAATTTATTGAACATAACTGTTATAAATTTATTAATTTTGTCTTCTTTCAATTCATTTTTACTTAATTATTACTATTGTTAAGTTCTATATAGTTACGAAAGTTTTTATTAAAAAATAATAACAGTATTTAAATACATAATGTACTTGCCCATTTCGCTGAAAGGGGGTTACTCGCTTTAGGATACCTATACGGGCAAAGCGAGTTTGTGCAGAGGTTTTGTATTTTCTTTATTAAAAAAAATCTCGTATAAAAATTTCTTAAGCAAAGTTTAATTTTAAAGTTCGATAGCTATTCTATCTGATAATATAAAAAAGATCTTCTTATCTAAGTTAAAAGCCACTTTTTTGAGAGTTCAATCTTTGCGGTTTACCCGCTTTGGGCTACCTTCTCCTAGTTTCTATTAAGGTATGAGCTGAGTTTTAATAATTTTTATAGTATAAGATTTTAAAACTATAAAAATTTACCTCATATTATCAAGAATAGGTATTCTACTGGTTTTTGACTATGTAGATTCTAACCTAATTTAAGAAACTGAGACCAACCAATAATTTCAAACAAATGTTGTTGGAAAACTGAATTTAAATCGAAAAAAGTTTTTGCTACATGTATTTGTTTTGATAGATTTTCGTTGATTAGTGTTTGGAGTTCACTTTTTTAATGCAATTTTCCTTTCTCTTTAAGAAAGTTTAGTAAAAGCAATTTATCCATAACCATAGCCGTTATCCAGTATAATTACATAAAACTATATCCGTTTTCCTTGGCACATTGTAGTATGATGATGAGCCGATTTTCGGTTTCCAAACTATCAGGTGAATATAATTGTATTCATTTGGGGATGGCTTAAAATCCGAAAGTCGGCTCGTGATCATATTACTGAATGTTTTAGTGAAAAGAGACAAAGCAAACGTTTTCATATTTTTAAAATGGAATTTCGCAAAGTAATAACTTAATTAAATTTATATTGCTATAAAATAAAGTTATTTGCATGGTTTGAATTTACATGATACGGAAATTTATCTCTTTAACGTAATTTAGTTTCATTTATCATTTTTATATGTGAAATTCCTAATAAAAGCAGCCAAGACTTGAAACCAAGAATTTTTACTGATAGTATAATCTGAAAGATAAACAGCTAATTTAATTCTAAGAAGTGGTTCATATTGTCAAACTAAATTGAAATATTTCTATTGCAAATATGGAAAATAAATAAATAAAAGGCTTTTTAATATATTCAATATCTTTTAGTTGAGACAATTCCTAATTTTCTTGAAAAAATCTTTAGCTATTACTGCAGTCATACAGTTTGTGTTAACGGTCGCCCTACGAAAAACGAGACCGATTTTCCTTCTAAATTTTTCTATTGTCTTCCAAAATCAATACGAAAATAATTTATAGCCATACATATGTGAAAATCATACGCAAACTCATTTTTCATCCATTACAATAATGAAATTGTAATTAATTTGAAATATGATGCCAAACTTTTCTCAAGAATCTCACCGCATAACCATGAAAAACAATCATTGATAATTTAAATACGACAACTTTTCTGAACAGATTCATAATTTATACAAAAGTTTGGAAAACTGTAGGGTAAAATAAAATATATGAGTAACTGGACAGAATAATGAAAGAATGTTATAAATGAATATAGTTTCCTTTGTTGAAAGGAAATTCTTCACTAAGAATCCATCTTATATCTTTTCCTTCGTACAGGAAAAACTTACGGTGAAAATGGTATTAGGGAAAATGCAAATATATTACCCAAAATGTTTGTTTAAAGTAATTTATTATCTTTTCATTATAGGCAATAATGTAATATCAATAACATTAAATCTTCTCCCCACAATAAAAGTTGGAACTTTTTCTCTTTTTTGAAAGTATCAGTGAATTAATAAATTTAATATTTCTTCCGATACGAGCACGTAAACAGTGGCGAAGTCTAATTTATAATTTTTATATAAGTCTGATGACTTTATCTTAATTCTAATTCTAGAAAATCTTTAAATAATTTAAATAATCTTTAAATAAGTTTTGAGTTAGCTAGAAAAGAGTTTTGTTCAAAGATTATTTGAAGAGCATTTCTTCAAGTGCAATTTTCAAAGAAATAACCAATTATTTATGCTAGGTTTAAGGAACGAATTACGCTTATTAAGCGAAAAACTAACGCGAAATTCATGTTATGAATTTTAATATCATATTTAAGGAGAGGTTTACTTCAGGGTCCTTAAAAATTATGTATTTTTCTAGAAATTTTTTCTCAAGAACGGAAGTAAATATCAATTTCAAATTTTGTGCACATATTTATTAAGTATTAAACTCCACAAAAAAATGTTTTCAAGGAAAAATATAAAAAAGTGTCCATTTTATAGATAGTGCAGTGTAACGATCCGAAAATCCAATGCCTTGTTGGTGGATATCCTAGCGCCGGTAATAAACCACCGAAATCCAAAAAAAAAGAGGTTTATAAAATATATGAAGAGTACCGGCACCTCTACCTATAATATCAATAAATTGCTGAAAGAAAAATAAATGGCGGATGTTTGAAATTTTGATTACGATTTTTGTCTTATTTTTCGCTCTTTAAATTAAATTTAAAAAAAAAAATATTGAAAGTATATCGAACTTAGGTAGAGGTGTCGAAGAATTGAATTATCTTTAAAATAACAAATTAAAAAAAAGGATCCATCGAATAGTTTTTGAGTTTTCGTGTCCACCAGTTCCAAAAATGTAGTTCCGAGATATTATAAAATATATATAAAGAAACGTATTTTCAAAATTTTATATTTAATACTCATTATTGCGTGAACTACGTTTTTTGAATTTTTTTTATAGAAAGCTGGATTCGGTTAATGTGCAAGAATCTTGTTGTCAAATTATTTTCAGTAAAATCACTTTGGGAACATATTCTACACATAATTTGCTATCAATTTCGGCAAAAATCGATTTTTTTATCAAATCTCAAGTAAACCTTCCCTTAAATTACTTTCAGCAAAATCACTTTGGGATCATATTTTACACATAATTAGCTACCAATATCTGGAAAAAAAAATCGATTTTTTTAACGACTACCAAGTAAACCTCCCCTTAAGTATTATTACTTGATGCTTTTTGTATATTATTTTAATTAAAGCGTTTACTTATTTCACAATGTCATTTACAGAAAAATTTTGTTTTAATAAAGCCGTGATTTTTTTTAACGACTCTCAAGTAAACCTCCCCTTAACCACTACGCGATGCGACTATTATATTCTGTATGTTAGCTAAAAAACTTCATTATATTATTTGTTCATCATGACTAGAAATTAATTTATTCTTTTTACTAGCTCTGATGTTCATACTCAGAAATGACAGTTAACAATGAACACAAATTCAGCAGTGTTTGATTGCAATGTGCCAACTGGAAAAGAACGACCTGCCCGTCGTACCGTGGTTACATAAGTTAACGTTCAGAACGCGTTATGGCTTTTCGTAAGATAGTTACGTCGCACTGTGGTCAGATATTACGAAAGCCACGATTTGGCATTGTGATCTTTTTTGGTTAGTCACAACGCATTGTGGCTGTTTTCACAAGTAACACAACACGGTTTTCGCGTTGTGTTCGATTTTCTCGTTCGATGAGTCATCTTGTTCTTTTAGTCTGACACATACATATTTTGCCCCTTGAATTCCGTCACAGATGGCGTCTTCGTACGAAGCATTAGTTCCGAAGTGATCGGGAGTATAAACTCTTGTCAAGATATCGAGTAGAAAAGTAGGTACTGTTGGTATTGAAGCTAATGGTAGTTAGTAGATCTGGATTTCATGGTGTGTCATGTAACTAAAGGCATTGTGTTCTAAAAATTCAGGATTATTATTGTTATTATTATTAATATGTTATAGAAGGAAACAGCTTTAAAAAACCAAGTCGAAATCGAGAAAAAATAATATCTATTTTTGTTTTGTAGTACCTATGATAATACTTTTGAATTAGATTTATTATATGGTATTAAATTGCTCAAAGTTTAATGTTTGGAAACTACAAATTTTCGGGGATATTTAGTTTCCGAAAACATTATAGGTACAAAGATAAACTTGTTTACCTATTATGTACAACCACAAGTTGTTATTTCAATAGTACATCTTTTGTTTGTTGCGAGTAATAGGTATTACTGAAAATCGATACATATAATAAAACTTTAAACTTGGCGTATCCGTTACATTGGATATTTTTGTAAAAATAATAATTAATGGAATTAAGGATAAATGATAGTGATTTTTTATTCGGATGGAGTTTTTAGAAAAACATAGGGCGCACACTACTGCCACTATTTGCCATAAAACCAAACAAATGAATACTATGATTGCTTCGCAATAATATTGTAAAGCATAAATATCGAATTCAAAAATTTTTACAGAATTTTCATTTTAGAAAAGAATATAAGTAAAACTTAATTATGGAAAGAAGTAACAAAATTTTGAAACTATTAACAAATTTACTGAGGACTCCAGAATCTTTTATGAAACTCTTTAGTGGGGTGCTCTATGGAACTACTGCTGTTAACATAATTATTGCGGCACTCTTCACAAGTTCCGCCACTGGAATACTTTTATAAAACCATTTATATTATGCTGGAAATGTTTTTAGACCGTTGTAAACTGCACAACTCGAATCATGTGATTGTTAGTGTTTTGTTTGAACTCAATATCATTTGTTATTATTTGATATTGAATAGGTTTATAGAACTTTTAAACTTATAGATGTACCTATTTGTAATGTACATACGTGTTATGAACATGTGGAGGGAGAAACAGCAAGAAAAACAAATACTGAAAATTCTTCCGTACGATTCATTCAGTACAATGCATAGTTTTGCCTCTGGTGTCGAGTTGAATCAAAAGTTTTGTCGGCGATTTAGATGAATTTTGTAATATCAGTTTCTAGTTTATATAGTAATATTTTATACAAGTCTATAGACATATAGGATTCCGTTTCCTTCACTTAATAATAGCATCAAACCATTTGTGTGTTCTATGTTCGTCGAAACAACAGTTTGAGCGTTCGTATTGGTTATTCGTTTAAATGAAATATGAAACTACATACTGTATCAAAATTTATTACCAAATTTGCGCTTTTTTCTTGTTTTTTAGTTTCAATGAAAATTAATGTTGACATTTTTTACGGTAAAGTCGGAAAAAACTATTTTTTTTATATTTTAATAAAATATAATTATATTTACGTTGTATTTTGTAACCATTTTAACCGGATTGTTAAAAATTTACCGAACGAAAATTCGTAAAAAATTTTAATTAAGCGGGTACTCAATTCTAGAAATTCGAAAAAATTCGGAACTTTCAATTCTTTTTTCATATATTCAAGGTTCAAATCTTTAAGAATAAGTCTTTAAAAGGATTTACGAAAATTCGAATTACTTTCGGAGTTATGGTTATTTTTTCTTTATGTACCTACTGTGTATCTTTTCAGTGTTAAATTCAAATTTTTAATACAATTTCGATATGGTAGACATAATATCTCAAGTTCTAATGCACCGATTTACTTGAAATTTGGTACAGATTTTCTTAATAATATCAAAATTGGTTCGACGTAGGAGTCTTTAGAATTTTTTTTACTATTTTTAAAAAATTTCCAATATTAAATCAAGGAGGCGAAAAAATAATTTTTTTTTAATTTTAATCGGCTACGTCCAACTGATTCTACATCCTTGTTTATTAAGAATTGACTAAAATTTTATGTTTCAGGTCACCAGGACGGTTGCAATCACGTCAACCAGGAGACACCTTTTTTTGCCTTTTTTATCGATTTCAATTTTTAATTTTTTTAAAACTTTTATACATTTTTATACTTTTCAAATATCAATAAAAAATTGTTAAAAAGTGGATATATAAATTGAAAATCACAAAGTGATTGAAAAAATTATCCGAATCGGCCGGGAATCGAACCCAGGATTTCCTGGGAACTTGCCAGGTGTGCTATCCATTACACCACCGGTCCTTTGCTCGACAGGCACGCGATACAGACAACATTCAATCACTTATGTGTATGTACTCTCTATAATGCGAGAAGCAGTTACAATTTTTCAATTTCAAATATTATCGAGTGCTTGGGAAACACTACTACGTATGACAGACTTTTGTCTGCATTTAAACACACTTAGTATTCAGATGTTCACTTATGTGAACATATTAATACACTTAAAAGTGGATAGTAAAAATGTTTACTCTTATTTTTTTATTACGCCCGTAAAATCACCTCAAAATCCAGCATCTAGACTGGAATATCCACTTAAATGCTCCATATTGTATCTCGAAAATGGTTTAAAACTGGCCACTGAAAAACCCAAACCTAATGTGGGCTCAAAATCAAAATAAAACAGTCAAAATTAGAAACATTTGTAAAGAAATAGTATTGTACGTACATCAATAATTAATGTTAATAATTAAAAAAAATAAATAAATAAATAAATAAATAATTGTTTGAAATTTACAAAATAAACCGGCCTAGTAGTTCTAATGTTGTCACCGTTGTTACCATTATACCTATCTATAAAGTGCATACATACCATCAGTATCATCAATATTAAAAAGAGTCACAATGTTTGATATAAAAATAAAGCCCAAATTGATGTGTATATGATTCAGTTGAGAGTAATTAATTTGTTTTTTACGTTATCATATAAATTTTATATTAAAACATTAAATAATAATAAAAAAAAGTTTTATTTAAAAATAATGGTGGGGTCTACATCGCACATGTACACACCAATGAAACAGTATTTCAATTATAATATCAAATTTATTCCAAATGTTTATGACAGATCATTAATAAGTAATCAATCAATTACACAGACCGTCACACTGTACAAAATTTGTTCGTCACTAATAAAAATATTTTTAAATTAATATTCGGCTGGCTGTCCTCTTTTTTAAATATATTATAGTGTCAACTATGCTTTGTTTATGTAGGTATAGTCAATTTTAATACTTTTAGGTATAGTCTAAAGCCTACTTCACATGATACTTTCTACACTGATGCATTGCATGTTGAAACTTGTACAGAAAACTGCGTCACTCAATGATGGAACCTATGCAATTTTTGTACCTTTTTCCCTGTTGGATTGCAGTGAAAACCAATCATAGAATAGGATTTTATGGTATGATTTGCGTTAGTATAAAACGTCAATATTGTAAAAAGTCATCATGATGCGTTCTAGTTAATATTTTCATATTTTAAGTAGTAGAAACGACGAATGACTTCGGTAACAGTCACGTTATCTATTTTTAGGGTTCCCTGTCTTGAATGGGAAAATGGAACGCTCATAAGATTATTCTCTATGAAAATTATGTAACATAAGAAATTAAAATTTGACGTAATGTCAGATTTTAATGACGCGCGCACATATGGCTAGGCAATAGTTAGAAAATTTTTTTAAGAAGTTTTAAGTAAGTCAGTTAAAGTATCATCTGAAAGGACTACCTCTAAGGATCATAAAAATATTCAAAATATATAGTCAAAACAGTCAAATGCTGTGATTTAATACGTTTCTAAAACTAAAAATTTTTATCTTAATAGGGTTGGTAGATAAATATTGAATCATAGATTACCGGAAAACTGCTCTTTTTTGGGCAATGAAATGTTACTGAAAATAAAAAAATATCAAAGGAAACACAGTAATATAGACAAACGTATGTACTAATGTTTCAGTACAATGTGGGACAATTCATGCATTTTTCAGTTATAAAAAGCTAATTTGGATAAAATTTAAATATACATAGAAAAAAAGGTTTAGTTTGATCTGTTAATTGTTCACTGTACGGAAATCCAATTGTACGAGTCCAGCTCGCTCTTGGCCAATTTTTGTTCATATTCGAATTGTCACTTTAAGCGAATTACCAGAATGGAATTCAGCTATTACAGCCACTGTCATGATGCGACTTGAGCCCGGGACCATGGCAGAAATTTGTTTTGGGGTCCCTAATAACCGAAAATAATATTCACTAAAATTTATATATATATATATATATATATATATATATATATATATATATATATATATATATATATATATATATATATGTCCACGCGATAACTCTCGAACGAAATGTTTTACGATTCTGAAATTTGGTGAAAATATTGGAAGTCCCAAATCGTTGGACGAGTTCGTTAACCAGACACGTCCGATTCCCTGAACATAGTTTTTTTCGCAATTTTCGTGAAAAAAATTAGTTTTTTGCCAAAATTGCCTTATACAAAAATTTTTATGAAATTTTTTTATACCATTGGAAAGAAGAAAAAATCACATAAAAAAGGTCTTTAAAATATTATTCTATGTCAACTAGTTTTCAAGAAAAACTAACTTTTATAACAGGAAATTCGTTATGTTAGGCAGGATGCTGCGACAGGGGTATTTATGTGTAGTAACCATTCACGCATCCAATGAAAGAAACAACAGAAGCATTATACCATTCATCGCGATAATTAAATCCACCAGCGGAACAAGTATGATATGTGAAACAGGCTTTACAACAGTTCATGAAATGCTATTAGTAATGTTTTGTTTTGATATACGGTGTTTTAAAAACTTGGTAAATTATTACTTTGTAAAGCGAGTTTATCGAGACAAGGTAGAGTAACTTTTTTTGTGTACATATGACTTCTACATACAGATAATTTGTGTACGTACGGGATTTTAGGTTCCCAAACTATGGACCGTAAGTTGAAACTATGTAACTTGAAACATTATTTTCCATAAATTTTCTTCATAAAGGAAATTAGATTCTACTGGTGCCCTTAATTTATTTGAGATTGCATCTAAGCATTCAATTTCTTTTGGAGAATGTAAAGATGGAGATCATTTGACTTATTTCTAAGGTGACCAGACGTCCCGTTTTCAACAGGACAGTCCCGTTTTTCGAAGACATGTCCCGGTGTCTCGACCAAACTTGTCGGGACGCCCATTTGTCCCGTTTTGGCAATATTTGAACTTATACGCTATTTTATGAAAAGTTTTATTCATTATTTAAAATAATTTTTAACTGCCTTTAAAATACTTTGCTTGGGTTCTTTCGTCTTTTCCCAAATATGAGAGGACGTATTCATTTTGGCAGTATTGAGTTGGCTTTCCAACGCTCCGGTGTTCTAAACTAAACTAAATTACTAAAGCACGCATCGGTCGTTCCCGGACATTATTCGTGTATTATCGGCTTACTCCGACGTTACTCGTGCACGATCCTAACACAAAATATTCAATCCAAATTATCGTTTCATTATCAAAGGTCTCATGCCACAGTGGTCGTGGAACCATCCGCCACCAAATTAATTTTATGGTGGAAAGAAATATTAGCACTCTAAATGACTTTATAAACACCATTATTGACTTAAATTTTCAAAAATTTTCCAGGGGAGGACCCCTTTGTCCCCCTTTTCCCAAACCCCCGGTAAGGACGGCTGTCCCGTTTTGATTCTTTACAAATCTGGTCACCTTACTTATTTCCCTTATTTTCATACACGTTTGAATAATGCTAACATTCAGTTATTAATGCCGGGATTTCTATCAAGATTTATGTTTATTATTATTAAATTATATTATTTTGTTTTAAAGGGTATGTTCCAACAAACACTCGAATTAATTCTCGTTTTAATGAGCATGCGAATAGTTGACTTTACTGTTTCAACTAAGCAGAATTGTAATTCCAGTTTACATACAATTTGAAATTCTGTGTTCCAACAAGTATTTAAATCTAATTCTGAACTCACCCGAATTGATTTTTAAAATTCTTGCTTCAAAGTAATTAACGAGAATTTAAATTTTAAACATATAATTTAAAAATTTAAATAATAAACAAACAAATTTTAAGTTTTTATTGTTCTGTCAAAAGACAAATTTCAAATTTTTGACTTTATTTAATTGCTATAATAGGTATATATTTCTTTTTAATTAGCAAGTACATATATTTTAATTATTTATTTTATAAATAATAATTTATATTATTTTTGTAAGTAATAAAGTAAAATACGGAGTAAAGTAAAAAATATTAACGTATTTTAAAGTACATAATAATTTTTTAGTGGATATATTTGTAAATATTTTTCATAATATGGAAGGTTTAGAATACGTAACTCACCCTTGTAGTAAACCCATCTCTTGAAATTTTTAAAGAATTAATATAAACGTTCCTACATATTAAATACCGAACTGAAGTTCTGAATTGAATTTGATTTGACCTGCACATGACATCATCGAATTTAAAATACTGGATTCACTCAAATTGGAAATTCTGGCGTTTGTTGGAACATATCTAATGTATCAGCAAAAAATATGTCAAATTTTGTGACTGAAAATTAAGAAATAATGTCAAAATATTGTCTTATGTAACTCCTATAGCTATGTAGCTCGAGAATTCAGTGGCCACCACCTCATAATTTTGTCGCTTTCGTCATACAAGCTACACTGTTTTATATAACGATATGAATGAAAGAGTATCTAGTGTAAGTGATGGCAGGACTCTTCTGTAATACATGAGTCTTAATACTCCTAAGACCTTAGAAAATTCTCTAATAAATTTATATTTATTTTTATTTTTTTGCTTTACTTAAACCTCAAAGTTAGGTGGCAAAGTGTTTACCATTGCTTTACAAATGTAAAAGTAACTAACTAACCTGTCGGTGATTTTGTCTTTATCCAAAAACTTTACAGTGAATCAAGACACCGTTTTTTGTGTAACAACTAACACGGCAATATAATAAAACAACATTCGGATATTCCTTCCTTATTCCTTATTCCTTCTCATGATTTCGTTACGAAAAGTGTTAAGGCTGATGTTGCTGTTGATAGCAGTGCGTTTTCCGAGTACTAATCAGATTTTTCAACTTTCAACTTTCGAATCAACCACAAATGCAATTATTATATTTTTTACCATTTGAACATTATTGCCAATTATTGCCAAAGAGATTTATTACTTTTTAATTTGATTTATAACATAATTCATGTGAAACTATTTTTCTTCATTGGCAAGATATACTTAATCACATTTACTGGTCAAACCTCCGAATAAATCTTATTTTTCTGACGCTAGAACAAAAAAAAAAATATGTCCGTTGTGAACTACAAAAGCGCAATTCAATACATCAAATCTTGGCATAATTCCAATTGGACAAAATATTGTCCTGACGCATTTACACGTAATATTACAAGGTAGTATTATTTCAGTTGGCCGAAAGAATACCCTGCAAAAGAAAAAAAAATTTTAAATAAAATTCGGTTGCTTTGTTTTTGTTATTTAAGAAAAAAACAACAAAAATAAATGAGGAAATTAGTACAAATGAAATAATATTATCAAAGGCGAAAGTTTTGCGTTGCTTTAAAGCTGCTATTCCTTTTAACTTGTGCAGATGTTGTTGTTACATGCACATAAGCATATTATAAAAATCTTTTTTTTTTTTTTCGTTTGTTACTCATCTCGTTTCCTTAATTAAAATTTTAAACCCCTTCTTTTTTCCTACCTACTTAAAAGATAAAAAGAAAAATAACTTTAACATCTTTTGCCGAGCAATTATGTGTGTATTTGAAATAATTAAGAAATCTAATTTAGAAATTTTCAAGAAATTTAAACGTGAATTACACAGAATAATGCATAAGGTACTGGCGGGAAATAAAGTCAACTTTTTAATAAAACAAATTCGTTTTTTTTTGCTATTACAAATAAAAAAGGAATTACATAATTAAATAATATAGAAACTAATCTTAATTCGAAAATATTAATCATAGTTAAACTAAAGGATCATTGTCAAATAGACTACTTCGAGCATTACTCATTTTCAGGGCTATTTGATAGAGTAATTTTCTGATCAATTTATTATTACAATTGTAACAAACACTCCCCTGTGTTTGTAATAATAAATTGATCAGAAAATGTACAATTTCGGATCGATAAAAAAATAAATTCAATTCTAGCCAACCAATCTTAAATAATTAAGGGAAGTCCTTAACAATTATGTATTTTTCTAGAACTTTTTTCTCAAGAACGGAAGTAAATATCAATTTCAAATTTTGTACACATATTTATTAAGTATTAAACTATACAAAAAAAAAATTTTCAAGGAAAAATATAAAAAATTGTCCATTTTATAGATACTGCAGTGTGACGATCCGAAAATCCAAAGCCTTGTTGGCGGACATCCTAGCCGCGGTAATAAACCACCGAAATCCAAAAACAAAAAAGATTTATAAAATATATGAAGAGTACCGACACCTCTACCTATAATATCAATAGAGTGCTGAAAGAAGAAAAATGGCGGATGTTTGAACTTTTCATTACGATTTTTATCTTATTTTTCCCTCTTTAAAGTAAACTTAAAAATAAAAAAATATTGAAAGTGTATCGAACTTAGGTAGAGGTGCCGAAGAATTGAATTATCTTTAAAATAAAAAATTAAAAAAAGGATCCATCGAATAGTTTTTGAGTTATCGTGTTCGCCAGTTCCAAAAGTGTAGTTCCGAGATATTATAAAATATATATAAAGAAACGTATTTTAAAAATTTTATATTTAATACTCATTATTGCGTATAGAAAGCTGGATTCGGTTAATGTGCAAGAATCTTGTTTTTAAATTATTTTCAGTAAAATCACTTTGGAAACATATTCTACACATAATTTGCTATCGATTTCGGCAAAAAAAAAATCGATTTTTTTTTAACGACTCTCAAGTAAACCTCCCTTTAATGTGTCAGCTCGATAGTTTCCGAATGAACCATCTGATTTTTACGAAATTTAATAAAAACGTAGGAAGTCTCAAAACCTTCGGTATTTTTGAGTTTGGGAGTAATATGCTGCAAATATTAACTTTCTACATGACAGGCAGAGTAGGTACAGTGTACATAATTAAAGATCCTCTGTAGCTTAGTTTAAAAAAAATTTTTAATTTCTTTCGCCTATGCAAGAATGCTTACTATATATATTTTACATTATCAATGCTGGCATAATTTTTTGTAGGTCTTTGAATTACTTTGTTATGATAATAAATCTAGCTGGTTGATAATTTTAAAGATGACGCAGAAAAAAATATTATAATATTGGCGTTTTCTGTTGTAAATAAAAGTGTAAAAAAAGTATGTAAGGCCATACTGCTATTATTATAGTAGGTGCTTTGAAAGTTTTCTGTAAATAACGAATTTTTTTTATACCTTGGTAAAGGTTAAATTCGAGACAAGGTTGGCAATAACCGGTGGTCTTTTAGACAAATATTTAGTTTTAATCTTCACACAGAGAAAATTTACCTAAAAGAAGAAAATACTGTTTGGTGTTAATATGTTGTTACTGTGTTTTTCTGTGTGAGGTTAATAATGTGTAACAAACCATGAAATATATATTTTTATTTACTGGTCCGTTGTATTCACCGGACCTTATTTGCTACATTACATGAAAAAAGTGGTATTAATTTTTTTCAACTTGACGGCGTCGACTTAATCAGAGCACGAAACTTTAATTAAACTTAAATTTAGCTTAAAATGAAGGCTATTAAATGATATTAAAGCGCCAGTGAGTTTATATAGTTTTTAATTTCGTCTTTAACATCATATTACGTTCAAATTAAGGATAATTACGCGTGATTTATATACAATTAATTACATAAATACATTATGGTTATGCAATCCCTTGGGCGACTAAATGACCGTTTGGCACATAAATTTTGCCAAACAGTAGGTTTCTGTACTCTTCGTCGTATAACGCATAGTAGAGCATACGCACAAGAGGAAAAATTATTTCTCAATTGATAACTACACCACTAAAATGTCACAAGCAAGGGTTCGTTTTCTACGGTATATACGTAACTATCTCTTACACAACAGTATGTTAATGGAAATATCAGAGACGAAACCATATAAAATTGCTGTGTTAGCAGGAGAAGTTTTTGTTCGATTTTAATCAAAATGTAATCTTGAATTGAAAAAATAAAATAACTAACAGTTGAGTGTCATATTATTTAAAATAATATTTAAAATATCTTCCAGGTATATAGACTCGGATTTAATTACAAAAATTGTTGGAGAGCACTCTTGTCTTCGACTAAATTCACAGATCGCTTTTTTTAACATCAGTCAATTGGTAACTAATTTTCTTGGGCGACAATATCATGGAAAATAGTGGTGCTTATTATTTTTCCTACAAATCAAATGATCAAACCATAAGCTCAAAAAATATTATAATAATTTATCATCAGAGGTCTCATACTTATTTTTAACTTCAGTCTTACCCTATCTCTTAGTTCAAACCTACATTTTAAGCGAGACTTTCTAAACCTCCAGCGTCCACAAGGCGACGTTATTGTCCACTTTTAGAAAGATTAGTTTATCTTCTCTTTTCTAAAACGGTTTTAGTTTTTTAACAATTACTTAAAAGTTATCGGCTTCCTAGATTTCTTAAATCCATCAAACTTTCAAGAACAAAAAATTTAAGACTTTCATCCCTTTTTAATACCGTTTTGACTCCTTTCAAATTTTTTTAATTTGTACTTTTTTAATAAAATAAATAGTTTTGATTTATCCAAGGTTTGGACCATACAGAAATATCTACGGAGAGTTCACGCCAAATTTGGAAGCAATCGATTAGACAAAACTCGAAGTTTTACATTGATTAGGTCGAAAACATTATACACTAGCGGAAATAATTAAAGGATCAAAAAAAATTTCCAAATTTTTAGCGATTGTTCGAATGGCTGTATTTTTGTGAAAAATGGTCGTATCGGAGTCGTAAGCAAAGCAATTTAAAGCTGGAAGTTTCTAGTTTCGAGACCTTGCGATAAAAAAATTTTCAAAGCAACGTGTGTGGCGCAATCCTAATAAATACACTGAAAAAAAAATTTTCGAAATTTTTCCGACTGAACCACCATATGGACCGGATAACTTGTTCATTCAGCTTTAATTTGCTTTTTTATAGACTTTTATACGACCACTTTTCGCTGAGATATAGGACCTTGAATGGAAAAGGATCATTTCGTCTTTGACCATTTTCGTCTTTGACCAAATTTTTTCGAAAAATTCTTTAAAAAAAATTTTTTTTTAAATTTTCTAAGAATTTTTCTAAGAAATTTGGAATTTTTTTCGATCCTTTAATTATTTCCGCTAGTGTAGTTTCGAGAAAAACGCGTTCAAAGTTTTGAACAAAATTGCTATGTTTGTTTTTATATTTTCAATAGTCTATAATCTATATGCTGCTTGAAAATAAATGGTGAACTGAAAATTAGCAAACAAAGCTAAATTAACTCTGTACTTACTATCTCTATAATTGAAGACATGAGTGGATGGAAGTGTTATGTAACATTTTTATAATTTTACAATAGGAGCGTTTGAATGTTTTTGCTTACATATACTTCCCATGCAATAGCGCATGTTTATTATTGAATTTCTATACAAAACTATTAGACCTAATGAAACCAAATTTTTATATGATACTTCAGCATAGAATGATAGAATATTTCAAAATTCGGCAAAAGATGAATTTTTAAAAAAATGTTATATAACACCTTCATCCACTTATGTCTTCAGTTATACCTAGAACAGTCCAGGTATTCGAGTATCATACGTAGACCTTAGTCCAATTCATTCTGTATGATATAGTTGCAGTTTCGTAAATATTAGAAATTTTAGAATTTGCGTTTGAGAACATATTCTCTAAGGACTAGGCGTTATTACGGCATTACGGCCCATATATATTTTTGTTTCATGTCTATTGGTTAACTTAAGTCGTTATGAGCATGGAATGTAAAACCAAAATGTCATTACCTTAAAATATAGCTTACATTGATAACAATTCTTTATGTCAACATTACCCAACCAATTCCTTCTTGCACACCGTCAATGGCGATGAAATATTTAGCGAACAGAATCCAAGTGAACCTTTTTACTAAATGTATTACACACATATGTAAATGTGCTCTTAATAGTTTAACATTAAATTATGCAAACTTAAGGGACAGAAAATGAACAGATGGATGGTCTGTCTGACTATATAGAGCGATACCTCCTACATCCAGCGACAGATAGGACAATCATGTCTCAGGGTATTATATGTCACATACTAAATTCTCTGGGTGTGACTTAACAACTAGAAACTTTATGTTAAACAAATACGTATCTATGTACATGACATTTACATGACTTGCTCGCTCACCCATATTCCATTCATCGCCCGTCGGTCATCCGATTATTCATCTTGTTTCTTCAAATACATCGTACATATAGATATATGTAAGTAAAGTTAATATAATAGATATATCTATTATACCCACTGTAAAATCACCTGCGCTCTCGATATTAGGTATATTTATACAAAGTGGCATATGGTAATTTTACAACGTAGGAATATCTGATGCTGAAAGTGAAGCATTAATCGTTACGTATTTTTATTTTAACGTACATACCTACTACAAAAATATATATAAGTTAACTGCGGGTAATAAAGCCTAAAATCGTTCAAATATTCGTACAGTCACACAAATGTTTCACGCTTGCAAGCCTTAGATACCAATAAACTTCAACGCATGCGGCGCTTGTCGCCATCCCGCGCGTTGTCATCAATAATGAGTCGCATATTATGAAAGGAGGTTGTATCGCTCGAATAATTTTGTTCTTCAGTTCTTGTTTTTTGTTAACTGAGCTCATTAAATAATTACATCTGTTAAAATAATTTTTAAATATTTTTTATTTATTTATTTGGGCGTCGGTGACAAATAAGACCTATCAAAATTACATATAAACCTTATTATGCTATCTACTAATACCTGAATCTCATTTTGCGCCCTCAATTTTGTCGAAAGTTTTAGTGCAAATGATCCCTAATAACAACGATAAAAATGTGCAGACCTCCTACTCCCCAAGGCCGTATTGATCACATGCACTATCAACATATGAACCTAACTTTCATTCCGGTCAAAATTCAATCAAACGTATTAAAAGAAACGAAATTTCACTGCCTCGAAATTCATCGAGAGAAAAGTTCACCGACTCTTACAATAGAAAATACTGTATAGTTTTTTGTTTTTTTTTTTAAGAGTACGGCATTGCGGCAATGAATTGTGAGTTTTCTTTCTACTCAGTTCTGAATAACTTGTTCTGTAACTCCATCACGGGGTACACTCATCTGGACTTTGCAGCTCCTGCATTGCTCAAGCTGTTGTAGTGAATTTTTCTCATGCTTATTAAAAGTAATTCTAGTTGTTTCATTTCTATTAATTCCCCAAAGTTATCTACATGCTACAAAGGTTAAAATACCCTCAAATTAATATAACAGCAGCCTTATCAAGGGAATAATTAGGTCATAGATTATATGTACAAAATCACAATTTTTTATGCAGTAATTACACATACTTTTTACGCCTGTCACACATAATATATGTTTGTTCATATTAATAATATTCATAATTAAACAATTGTAAATGATGTCAATTATATATAAAAATTAACAAAAACATGTGTTAATAAACATAATATATAATTGAATATAAAATAGAGATAAAGCCGGTTTTACACGATGCTACGAACACCTTCCAACGTTGGACGTTCGATGATGATCGCATCGTGTGGCCGCTGTTCGAACCTACGAGTGTCCAATGTCGAGCGTCAAACATTCGCATTTGGCCATGTCCCGCTCGATGTCGGTATTCTTGCACCGAGTCAAAGGGATGCTTCGAACGTTTGAAGGTCAATGTTGGTTGCGTTGGTTGGTTCGACTCAGCTGCACGACTCGTTCATGTGAAGAGAGACAACATCAGTGTATAACATTAAAGATCACATAAGACAGATCAGTGGCGGCTCGTAAGCTTTAAGACTGGGTATGCGCTTTCAGAAAAGATAAACCACACTTAGTGTGTAAAGAAGTACTAAAGAGAAAGCGGAATGATATTTTCGAATTTTTACTAAATATCGTAAAGTCTAATACTAACAAATACTCTTTTACTAAAAAATATCGTAAAGTATTGTACGTAAATAATTCCTACTCTATCAGGAGTGGCCAACCCGCGGGCCGTGAGATTCATCACACTTATACAAAATATATTTATTTTATAAAAACCATGGTAGTGAAAACCAATGTATCAAAAAAAAAATACGTAATATATTATGGGAACATATAATTTTATATGCAGCCCGTGGAGTTATGATGTGCTTCCAAAGTGGCCCGCAAGATCATTTGGGTTGGCCACCCCTGCTCTAAATTTACACTTTTCTGCGAAAGTACATTGAACACAAAGATGGATAAAAAGGACTAACTGCATGTAGAAATTTAAAAAAAAATTAATAAACGAATAATTAAGAAATAAAAAAAAAATTAATTTTACTCAGCACGTTAGATTTTAACTGTAATATTTCAGGAAAGCTTTGTTCAATATAAATTAACTTAAACTGCTTTCATCTTTCATCTTTCATCGTATTCTTAGAATGTTCCTAGAAAACGAATGTGAGTTTTCTAAATGACCATTATCAAACAAGTAAGGTAAATGCAGTAAACTAAATGAAAGTTTAATTTTTCATCATATCAAAATAGTAAATTTACAAATAGTATGTAAATTCCTGAATTTGATATTTCTGAGAATTCGTCATGTCAACGAAATACAAGATCTTGCATAGCCAAAAAATATACAGCATCAGTTAAGCGTTTCATGAGACCCTTAGTGATTTTTTGTTATGCTTTGAAGAAATAAATATTTTCTTTACTGCATCAATTATTACAAAACCAAATACATTCAATGAAATACATGCTTGCATATGAGCGTGACTCCATTCATGTTTTTTGGCAACATTGGGAAAATTTTCGCACCTAGCAGTTGCCCATACAATTTTGTTCACAGAGAATAGACAAGAGAAAAGCTTTTTTGATATCAAACAACAATTTAACCTAGAATATTCAAAAAAAAACTTTATTAAAACTGATGTACAAATGCTTTTTCTGAATTATCAACCCTTAAAATAAGGATAAATTAGCAATGATCTATCACTCGAAAAAATCATATTTTTTCACTTAATATTACACGAGAGATTTGTATTTGTTGTAATAAATTTATGTTTATATAATATAAAAAATATTTATTGTCAAAAATATTTCTGCTTCGCTGTCGTATTTTTGCTAGTTGACAATTCTTCGAGTTAAATTACTTTAGGTAACAAATTAGAATTGTAGAAAACACAAATTTATTTAAAAAAATATAAAATATCGGTTCTAACTTTTTTTTTTCACAGCAAAAGTAAAAAACCGATAATATTTTTATGGGATTAAATATGCATAAGTTAAATTATCTTCAATATACCTACTCAAAAAAATTCTTTTCCTCAATATTCCTTTAAAAAAATGTTTTTTAATACTTTATTGTAGTATGTCATTTTAAAAAAAGACAGTTAATAATAAAATAACAATCAAACCACAACGGAACAGCAACGATAAATTTACAAGAGGTATACAAGAAGCATGCTAAAAACCCTAAAACCTGATATGACTAGAAAACAAATTAAGTTTTGATTAGTTCGGCTGTAATCGTATGTACGGTAGTCACCGAAAAAATCGCCTACTCTGTGAAAGTACCAACAGTGTTTATAAACAACTAATACAGCTACATAATATATACACACATATACAGGTTCAGTACACACGGATACGCTCTGCTCAGAGAGCCTACCATGGTAGGTATGGTATCTATGCAGTGCGCATGTGGAATAATATTGTTGTATGTATAGCTGGATAAAGTGGCTATAGATATGCTATAGTAGTATAGTGTATATCGTGTATATAATGGGTATATGTACGTTCTACGGACAATATTACAATATTTATGCATTTTATAATTATGTATATTCTAATATGCAATATATGTAATAATGTGCAATATTATCAAAGTAAATCTTATTGAAATTGTGTATTTAAATTATTTTGTAAACAATGTTACGTTCTTGTTATGAATTTATTTCAGTTTTTTAGAAATAGCTGGGGTAGGCGGCGCCTACCCCGCATACCTGGAATAACCGCCACTGAGACAGATGACAGTCTCGTCCACTGAATAAACGTTTGTACCAACACATTATACAAGAGAGACAACATCAGTGTATAACATTAGAGATAACATCAGACAGATAACAGCCTCGTCCACTGAATAAACGTTTGTACCAACACATCATCATTCGTACTGGATCAAACATTCGATTCACCGTGTAGCAGATACATTCGTCGCACCAATTATCGAACTTAATTGCCTCAAATGTTCGGTCGAACGTTGGAAGGAACGTTCGTAGCATCGTGTAGAACCCGCTTAATAATAAAATGCTATATTATTAATAGATACACAGCATACACATGTTATGGACACAAGGCAATGTAACTAGGATATTAACAATCACCATTACAAACTTTTGTAATGTATAGTCGATGCTGATTCATAGGTATTATTTCCCCGTATATAATAATTATATTCATAATACATACATATTTAATTATTTTAACAGAAAAACTGATTCTTTTTAAGTAAAGATTATTTAAAAGCAATAATAAAATTTAAAGTAATTGAATAACGTGGGTTAATTTACTTTTTTGGCATTAGTAACGTTACAAGTGTTTACAATCGCGGCTGTGAATGTCTAATTGTATTGCCTTGTCTACATGGCTATGGGGAGAAATGGCGGGCCTGAGAGTAGTATATCTTTTAAAAATTTCTTCTCGAAAAAATGAGTGACAAGCAAAAAAAGTTTTTATTTTTTCCCGGGGGTACAACCCCAGCTACCCCACCCTCTCGTCGGGGCTAATAGTATACACATAATATAAATATGTCGTGATTAGACATTAAAAATATATTCATACTTTTCTTACAAAAATTATAAAATTATAATTAACATTGTTAAATGGCTGCGTTTAACAGCAGAAATCAAATACAGAATTTCTATCAAATTTTCTGTTTATATAACTAAGTGAAAATGAACATTTTACGGGTGATGAACTGCTAAATGAATGATACGCTCGGAAGCTAAATTTAAAGCAGACAACAAATTTCTTGGCCAATGAAGGCAAGATAAAACAAATAATTATTTTGCTAGTAAAATGAATCTATTTGACTTTAATACGATTTAAGAAAAGATCGGTCAGCTGCAATTCATACCTGTGCCGTATAATAAGTTGTTTTTAAACATCGACGTAATAAAGATTTAAGTACCTACTCTTGATATAAGGCTTTTCTACTAAAAAAAAAATTAATTAAAAATTAAAAATTTTGAGTATGTTTGAAGACAAATTTTGTTCCTTATGTTGCGATGTTTATATCGAAGTAGTTTTTATCTAAAAAAACCAAAATTCCTAGAAATTTTCTATAAAAGCAGCAACATCTTGTGTTTACATTTAGTAATAGCAAACATTTCAAAGAAAGTTATTAAATACAAATATCACATGGGTGTAACCGCAGATAGAAGTTAGCATATTAAGTATATTGTTGAATTTGCATTTCAATAAGCTTTCCTTCTGCTTTATAAATCTGCTTTATAGGTAAATCTATAAATTTACCTTTTAAAGTTAACCCCCGGAATAAAAATTCAACCTATACATGTACTAGCTTCAGTATTTGTACTATGACAAATGGACGGACAATTGTTGTGTTTTGTTAATTTCGGAATTTTTGTTACAGCAAACTAACAAAAGTGTTTCCCTAAAAATATAAGTATTATTAATTTGGAAGATTGAAATTGGATGTGAATAATTTGTCTATAATAAATGTGTTACTTAACACATTTAGTGATGCTTTTACTCATTTATATTATTATTTTTAAAAGAAGCTCAACAAAGTTAATCCAATTGTTTTTAATTGTTTTTAATTATCCTTGTAATTTCACGTACCTTTAAATACGAAATGCTTTATAAATTTAATATTCAGTACTCATCCCTCAATCGGGTGGCAGGTGGTACGTTTCAAACAGACGATGCAGTTAATTAACCAATCAGAATCGACTAGCTCTTTGACTTCTACAGTTGTAAACAAACACAAACATAAAGTTGAATTCTGGCAGACAATTTTCGAGAATAACTTCATGGTACATCATATACAATATCATTACTATTTCTATATTTAGAACAATCGGCTGGGAATAATTCTAACTATGGAAACTTTACCATATTTTATAATTGGTTTGGTAGCAACATTTATCACTATTTAAACTAATATACATAAATTAACAATTTTACAATTAACATACCGGTAGGTGCTCCACTGACTCCCCAGTTTACAGTACATATTTATTAGTTGAATGATGAGCATTTAACTGAAGTATTTTGACTTCTTAACTCAACCGGAGTCGGTATCGTCATAATTACCGAATAAATTAATTTCATTTAAATTGTTTGATTAAATTTCCCTTGGTAATTAAATAATTTAGCAAAGCCATTAATATAGTATATTTTCTGATAAAATATTTAGATTTAAGATATGTTAAATCTCAATTTTTGAAATTTTTTCAAAATTAAAAGGGTGAGAAAAAGTGTTTTTAGTCCCTTGGAACTAAACGTGACACTTTATTCCATATTATGAGAAACTGAAGTATGTGTTTTAGTTCTAGAATTGTAAAAATTGTTTTTAATAATTTTAATAATTTTTTTGGGGTATTTTTTTGAGTTCTGAGCAGAGCCGGATTTACCCAAGGGCAGGTACCCCACGTAACCCGGGCCATCACGCAATAAGAGCCTCCATATAATAATAATGAACCTCTTAAAAAATAAAAGTATAATCTGGATTTTGTTTTGATTTAGTGTTTATTTATTTGCCAATTAACTGTTTTTTGAGGAAAAATCGGAAATCTCAATGGTTTTACTGTCTTGCAAGAGGCTTCCAAATGAAAATTGACATGAGATCTCGCAAAGGTAAATCCAGTTTTGATCTTGAGTAAATTTTGTTTACTTTTATCTACATACTATTAAGATTCCAAAAAGTTGTGGTAACATTTTCAAATCAAAATATTAGAATTTACTACTTTAAAAATCCGAAATAGTAAGAGGAATGTCGACTTCATTTTTCCAACCCTTTTTAAATGATAGTCCACGAGCTTGAGAGATTGACAGACAAATTTGATGCAACTCAGAAGGAATCAGAAATAAAATTAAAAAAATAAATAAAATCGTAAAAATGGTGGCGTACTGAATAAAAATGTTTTGTACCTTTTTGACGAAAAAGGATTGAAATATTTTAAATTTCATTTTGAATTTATTTAGTAACCATTTCTTTCAGTTCTTTCAGTCCATATAGTGCATCAAAATTACGATTTCCCGAAGCGATATCGTTATAATATACAC
Organism: Brachynemurus nebulosus; assembly: GCA_035578155.1. Lineage (NCBI taxonomy): Eukaryota > Metazoa > Arthropoda > Insecta > Neuroptera > Myrmeleontidae > Brachynemurus > Brachynemurus nebulosus. The sequence goes on from JAPWDM010000003.1 coordinate 28,046,950, forward strand.
TTGCTACATACATATAAGTAATTTTCCTATAAAAATTCTTGAACACAGATCGTTGTGCACTGGTTTGCAAAACGTTAAATTGAGTAATGCTTATAGTTAGTGTGACTCCACGTTTATGTCACAGTCAACTTTTAAGAAAACTTTTTATTAAAGAATGTCACATTCTTTTCTTTCGTTGTCGCACAATCATTGGCGCTTATTCAATATTTCTTTTTATTGACGGTATACCTCACGGCGTTAGTTCGAGCTTCCAGCAACGACACAGCAATGTAAACCAAGGCGTGTGAGTACACAAATAAAACTTCATTTGTGAACACGAAAAAAAAAAAAGAAAATATAAAATAAAATGGGACGTTTTTATATAAAATATACACAGCATTTCATTACACAGTGTCTATAATATAATGTGAATAACGGTTCAAACATATGTATAGAATGTTTTATGAAAATCTTTAGGTTCACGGCCAAATAAACTCTGGAATAAAATTAAATTAGCACCAACTATGTCAGTAGATAAGCTATGACAGAGCGACTCCACAGTAGAACCCCAATTTTCCGGACTACTTTTTTGACGATGTTAAGAACCGTGTAGTTTGGGGTCCTACTGTACCTAGAGTATGAATTGATCTCTGACCCGGCACGTACCGAGTACATGTATTTAAAATTTGTTGTTGACATTTGACCCCAACACTCGCTTATACTGTTAGCCTTGAAATTCCTAAGAGGTGAGTCAATACCAGCGACCAAATTAATTTATGTTAACCCATTATGCATCATCACAATTTACTTATAACAATTTCATTTTGTGTTAACCCATTACCCGCCAGCACTGACGTAGTTTTTGAATGCAAACCTAACGCATGCGCAGACTGAATTTAAGTACACGACGCATGCGCAGTCTGAATTTTAGGTTACAATTTGATAGATGGGGTACACTACCGCGTCAAAAATGTGGGGTTACCCTAACTCGGGGGGTGGCCCCAAATTTTTGACGCCGTACTGTACTTAAATTTTTGGTACACTGCCGTGTCAAAAGTGCGGGCCCCCCTGACCAAAAAGGTATCCGATCACTTTTTTAAGCGTACTGTACGTGCAAACCTTGGCCCCAACACGCGCTTGCCTTAAGTACGTCATCTTAAACGAACTATCACGTCAAAAAATGTGGGGAATACCCTAACTCGGGGGTGGCCCCAAATTTTTGACGCCGTACTGTACTTAAATTTTTGGTACACTACCGTGTCAAAAGTGCGGGCCCCCCTGACCAAAAAGGTATCCGACCACTTTTTGAAGCGTACTGTACGTGCAAACCTTGACCCCAACACGCGCTTGCCTTAATTGCGTCATTTTAAACGAAAGGTACATTACCAAGTCAAAAATGTGGGGAATACCCTAACCCAAGGGGTGGCCGCTAAATTTTGTGGGGGCACTGTACCAAGCGCTAGATTTTAAAACCAGACTCCGGGGTCCAGATTTCTGACCGCTACTGTACTGCCGGAAATCGAGTGTTAACTGTACCTTATGGGGATTTTTGGTATATTTAACCTTGGAAAATTCCAGGAATTTTTATCAGTTTTAAAATAAACAAACAACTAATAATTAAATGTTTATTTTAGCTGAATTATGATCATATGACTCATATATGGAGTTTTTTTGGTATAAGAAAGATGACGTCATGGAATATTAATGAGTTAAAAAATTGTTTAGTAAAAAATATCACCCATTGTAGGCCTCAAGCAAGAAATTATTTTTATCAGTTTTAATACTTTAACATTTAACCTACAGTGACCAATTTTTTAGTTAACTAACAAAAATTCTTGAAATTTTAACAAGTTACAAAAAATATTACTTCTTATGGTGCACAACACTTTTGAATTTGACTGTAGCACAAAACTGTTTCTATATCAAACGAAAATTATCTGAAATAATTCAGTATGTACATATGTATAGACTCTATATATTAAAAATATTTTATGTATACACTCTGTATATTGAGAATAAGAAAGAAAATTTGTATATAATTTTAATTTTTATGAATGCTAGTAAACGAATTGTATAGCCATTTATGAATAAGTATTAAATCTAATTATAAAATAATTTATAAATATTGCAAAAAATTTGTTTAATCAGCAAAATCAATGTATATCATTTTAATACTGATACATATTTATATTAGGGTATAATAGTATTGTATTTAACATTTTTAAACAGAACAAAAGTTCAATTTTTGGTTTTAAATTACTATAAACACGTCGCTTAATATAAAAATGATAACAGCATTGAGTTTTACTAAATTTTTAAGTCTGTAAAATCAAAATTTTTATAGACTAGAACATTTTGAATTTGATACTTTATCAATCATTAACATATATATAATATCATGTATATATAACTGGTGTATATTTAGTATTTTTAATAAATATTTTAGTATACAGGGTGTATCATGAAATATGCTTTTCAATTAGAATAATAAATTTCATAAGATTTTTGTTAATACTCTTATTGGTTAACGAAAGAAACTTTTTGCTGTAAAAAAATAGGGGAATTCCGGGTAATAATTAAATAAAACGCACATATTTTTCTTTTTTTTAAAATTTTATTTATAGAATATGTATACAAAAAATTAAATTGCTTAAATGTATATATTACTAAAAATCTATTTATTTTTCATATAAAATTTTTTTAAAAGAATACAGTTTTCTAATGAGCAAATTTTATCTGAATGGATCATACAGCGTCTTGAATAATATTCATCTCGCAGATTGGAAATCTTCGATACATCAAATATTTCCTCCAAATTCAAAATCCACGACCGGTGTTCGGTGTCATCAAACAAATTTGAAATCCATTTCTTCTTTTCACCGCCCTTGAAACTTCTTTAATATAGGTTTCAATATGGAATGAAGTTTTTTGTACGGAATAAATCCATATGACCAAGGTATCCCATGCCAATTTCGGCAAAGCTAACGTGCAGCAACCCGTTCATATTTCTTCGGCAACTCGTTGAAATCAAACGGTGCATCGAATATAAGATGTAATATTTCATCCGAATTTTCCGCAACGATACCAACTTCTTTAAAATAAAAAAGCTCCTTGATAGCCTTGTATATCAAGAAACGCTATTTTTTATCGCCGCTGTAGAACTGAATTTACTCACACAATCCACAACTTTATATAAAATAATTAAAATTGGTGAGGATAGTTAATTTGTGGGATGTATCCGAAAATGGATACTAATAGCTATTACTAGTTGACCATCAAATTACAAACTGTTAATAATATTTAGCACATTACTGAGTACCATGTTCTTTTGACTTTAAGACCTAGTGATTTAAGGAATGCTAAATTTTCGGGTGAAATGTGTTGTCGCTTAAAAGTTTTACGTTTAATGATCTTAGGTTTCGAAAGTCCTTTGCTAGGTTGTCTAGTGGTGGACTGCTCTGAATTGTAAATTATCATGGTTCGAAATGCAATTGTTATACCACGAAATTGTTTTTTCAGCGAAAGAGATGTTAACTCTTTGACAACCACCGGTAAATTGACAATATTTTGTGTAAGTTTAACTATTTTATACCCTTTAACCATGATAATGTGTATGAGCCCTTTAACCATGATAAGCTGTATGAGCTCTTTAACTATGATAAGGTGTATGAGTCACTCCGGGGGCAAAATAAGTCACCCCGGGAGCAAAATGAGTCACTCCGGGAGCTAAATGAGTCACTCCGGGAGCAAAATGAGTCACTCCGGGAGCAAAGTGAGTCACTCCGGGAGCAAAATGAGTCACTCCGGGAGCTAAATGAGTCACTCCGGGAGCAAAATGAGTCACCCCGGGAGCAAAATGAGTCACTCCGGGAGCTAAATGAGTCACCCCGGGAGCAAAATGAGTCACCTCGGGAGCAAAATGAGTCACTCCGGGAGCTAAATGAGTCACTCCGGGAGCAAAATGAGTCACTCCGGGGTAAAATGAGTAACTCCGGGAGCAAAATGAGTCACTCCGAGAGCAAAATGAGTCACTCCGGGAGCAAAATGAGTAACTCCGGGAGCACATTGAGTAACTCCGGGAGCAAAATGAGTCACTCCGGGAGCAAAATGAGTAACTCCGGGAGCAAAATGAGTCACTCCGGGAGCAAAATGAGTCACTCCGGGAGCAAAATGAGTCACTCCGGGAGCAAAATGAGACACTCCGGGAGCATGTGAGTCACTCGTTGGAGTCAAATGAGTCGCTCGGTGAAGCAAATGAGCTAAGTATATATAAGTAGAGAAGCAATAAATCTTTGAACAGTTATTCATTTACTAGCGAACGCTTCAGACCTCCCGCTGAACGATGTATAATTGTGATTTTTGTGGTAAAGCATTTACGCGAAAGTCTAATCTTTCTAGACACTTAAATGCTCAACATAATTCGTTAAGCAATATTAATGATGGTACGATTGGAAAGAATGATAACTCACCAAGCAAATTCATATCATATGATGCTAATAATAATAAAACACCTGCTGATATCTCTATATCTAGATTTGATGATAATGATGATGAAAATACATCTCAACTACAGCATGATATTGATTACTCTGAAGCAATCTTGAATCCGTTTGACCAAAAAAGGATAGATGCTGCAACTGAAGCCATTCAAACCAAATTTAACTCTTTGAAAAGAGGAGAAAACCGTCATCAATCTGAAAACGAGAAAGATAGTTGGTCTAATGAAAGTAAGCAAGTAAATCACTTAACAGCAATTAATAACAATTGCAATGAAACAACCTCCTCTTCACAACTAACTAAACTTTTAGGAACTGCTTTAGATATTATAATGTTAAAAGAGGTTCGAAACGTTGACTCGGAAAATGAAGCGAAAATTGTCAATCAGGTTAAACCAATAAGCTTAAAACGTCATATAGCTTCAAATGAAAATGTCGAAAACGGGGCCTTAGCTAAGCATTTTAAGCAAGACAACTTGAGAGAGTGTAGAAATGTTAACATACAATCGAAAAAAATAAAATACTGGCATAATCCTAATACTTTAATAGATGAATTACAACGTTTATACGAGACTTCAGAGACTGGTGAAAAAATACTCAATATTATTCGAAGTTTAGAGGAAAATAAAAATATGTTGTTGTTTAACGTTTACGATCGAGAAGATTTAATCAAAGAGTTAAATGCTTTAAAAGAAACTACTGTTGGTCGAGAAATATTCTCTATACTTCGCGAACTTCAAAAGGCTGATGTTATTGAACCACTAGGTGATTATCTGGATGAAACTGATAAAGAAGATGCTAGCGATTATGATGATGATGATGATGATGATTAATTGATTATCCACACTAAGAATTTACTGAATTTTGAAGAACACCACCGTATAAGAAGCAGCAGTTATCCCTCATTGAAGTGTATATTTTATTTTTATATTTTTTAACCCTGTAAGATAAAAAGGTTTTTTTTTTTCAAATAAATAACACATATATGTAAATAATTATTGTTCTTTATTTTTAAAAAATAAGTATGAATACAAAATATTTTCACAATAAATGTATATGTAATATTTTTTACAACAAATGTATATGAAATATTTTTTACAATAAATAAATATTAAAAATTGTATGATTTGTTTATATATTCAATAACACCCGAACGTAACTGTTTCATGTTTTCAGGTAACTGATCCCATACTTGACAAATTCGTTGTGCATATTCGGGTATCATATATGCATACAGATGTTGCACCCAAATATCATATTTCAATAGTTGTTTTGTTAAGTATAATAACATATCGAAATTTCTGACTTTTGTATACAAATAAGGATGAGTCAGAAATATGTCTTCAACGTGTGAAATCCGTGTTGCAGATGTCAATGGTTCACCAACGGGCGGTTGAAAGTTTTCCTCCATTTTCACGCCATTCTTGCACATTTCACAGCGAATTTTCAAACCAGGTGGTCCATCAATATGATCTTGTTGCCAGGGTCGATTATAATATTCAAAACATGGTTCACATTCTTGAAACATGGCTTGATAATCGGCTGGTAACCAAATCCAGGCGCGTTGTATGATTTTCGCACCATAACTTTTCAGCACATTCAAACTGATTCACTTGTAGATTTAAAGAAATGTTTCCAAAGTCAGTTCGTTCAGCAGAATTGGTTCACGTTCGAAAAATACACCAATTGAAACATCTATTTTATCCCAGTCCATTGATTCCGGTTCAGACAATTTCATATATATACTTAGCTCATTTGCTTCACCGAGCGACTCATTTGACTCCAACGAGTGACTCACATGCTCCCGGAGTGTCTCATTTTGCTCCCGGAGTGACTCATTTTGCTCCCGGAGTGACTCATTTTGCTCCCGGAGTGACTCATTTTGCTCCCGGAGTTACTCATTTTGCTCCCGGAGTGACTCATTTTGCTCCCGGAGTTACTCAATGTGCTCCCGGAGTTACTCATTTTGCTCCCGGAGTGACTCATTTTGCTCTCGGAGTGACTCATTTTGCTCCCGGAGTTACTCATTTTACCCCGGAGTGACTCATTTTGCTCCCGGAGTGACTCATTTAGCTCCCGGAGTGACTCATTTTGCTCCCGAGGTGACTCATTTTGCTCCCGGGGTGACTCATTTAGCTCCCGGAGTGACTCATTTTGCTCCCGGGGTGACTCATTTTGCTCCCGGAGTGACTCATTTAGCTCCCGGAGTGACTCATTTTGCTCCCGGAGTGACTCACTTTGCTCCCGGAGTGACTCATTTTGCTCCCGGAGTGACTCATTTAGCTCCCGGAGTGACTCATTTTGCTCCCGGGGTGACTTATTTTGCCCCCGGAGTGACTCATACACCTTATCATAGTTAAAGAGCTCATACAGCTTATCATGGTTAAAGGGCTCATACACATTATCATGGTTAAAGGGTATAAAATAGTTAAACTTACACAAAATATTGTCAATTTACCGGTGGTTGTCAAAGAGTTAACATCTCTTTCGCTGAAAAAACAATTTCGTGGTATAACAATTGCATTTCGAACCATGATAATTTACAATTCAGAGCAGTCCACCACTAGACAACCTAGCAAAGGACTTTCGAAACCTAAGATCATTAAACGTAAAACTTTTAAGCGACAACACATTTCACCCGAAAATTTAGCATTCCTTAAATCACTAGGTCTTAAAGTCAAAAGAACATGGTACTCAGTAATGTGCTAAATATTATTAACAGTTTGTAATTTGATGGTCAACTAGTAATAGCTATTAGTATCCATTTTCGGATACATCCCACAAATTAACTATCCTCACCAATTTTAATTATTTTATATAAAGTTGTGGATTGTGTGAGTAAATTCAGTTCTACAGCGGCGATAAAAAATAGCGTTTCTTGATATACAAGGCTATCAAGGAGCTTTTTTATTTTAAAGAAGTTGGTATCGTTGCGGAAAATTCGGATGAAATATTACATCTTATATTCGATGCACCGTTTGATTTCAACGAGTTGCCGAAGAAATATGAACGGGTTGCTGCACGTTAGCTTTGCCGAAATTGGCATGGGATACCTTGGTCATATGGATTTATTCCGTACAAAAAACTTCATTCCATATTGAAACCTATATTAAAGAAGTTTCAAGGGCGGTGAAAAGAAGAAATGGATTTCAAATTTGTTTGATGACACCGAACACCGGTCGTGGATTTTGAATTTGGAGGAAATATTTGATGTATCGAAGATTTCCAATCTGCGAGATGAATATTATTCAAGACGCTGTATGATCCATTCAGATAAAATTTGCTCATTAGAAAACTGTATTCTTTTAAAAAAATTTTATATGAAAAATAAATAGATTTTTAGTAATATATACATTTAAGCAATTTAATTTTTTGTATACATATTCTATAAATAAAATTTTAAAAAAAAGAAAAATATGTGCGTTTTATTTAATTATTACCCGGAATTCCCCTATTTTTTTACAGCAAAAAGTTTCTTTCGTTAACCAATAAGAGTATTAACAAAAATCTTATGAAATTTATTATTCTAATTGAAAAGCATATTTCATGATACACCCTGTATACTAAAATATTTATTAAAAATACTAAATATACACCAGTTATATATACATGATATTATATATATGTTAATGATTGATAAAGTATCAAATTCAAAATGTTCTAGTCTATAAAAATTTTGATTTTACAGACTTAAAAATTTAGTAAAACTCAATGCTGTTATCATTTTTATATTAAGCGACGTGTTTATAGTAATTTAAAACCAAAAATTGAACTTTTGTTCTGTTTAAAAATGTTAAATACAATACTATTATACCCTAATATAAATATGTATCAGTATTAAAATGATATACATTGATTTTGCTGATTAAACAAATTTTTTGCAATATTTATAAATTATTTTATAATTAGATTTAATACTTATTCATAAATGGCTATACAATTCGTTTACTAGCATTCATAAAAATTAAAATTATATACAAATTTTCTTTCTTATTCTCAATATACAGAGTGTATACATAAAATATTTTTAATATATAGAGTCTATACATATGTACATACTGAATTATTTCAGATAATTTTCGTTTGATATAGAAACAGTTTTGTGCTACAGTCAAATTCAAAAGTGTTGTGCACCATAAGAAGTAATATTTTTTGTAACTTGTTAAAATTTCAAGAATTTTTGTTAGTTAACTAAAAAATTGGTCACTGTAGGTTAAATGTTAAAGTATTAAAACTGATAAAAATAATTTCTTGCTTGAGGCCTACAATGGGTGATATTTTTTACTAAACAATTTTTTAACTCATTAATATTCCATGACGTCATCTTTCTTATACCAAAAAAACTCCATATATGAGTCATATGATCATAATTCAGCTAAAATAAACATTTAATTATTAGTTGTTTGTTTATTTTAAAACTGATAAAAATTCCTGGAATTTTCCAAGGTTAAATATACCAAAAATCCCCATAAGGTACAGTTAACACTCGATTTCCGGCAGTACAGTAGCGGTCAGAAATCTGGACCCCGGAGTCTGGTTTTAAAATCTAGCGCTTGGTACAGTGCCCCCACAAAATTTAGCGGCCACCCCTTGGGTTAGGGTATTCCCCACATTTTTGACTTGGTAATGTACCTTTCGTTTAAAATGACGCAATTAAGGCAAGCGCGTGTTGGGGTCAAGGTTTGCACGTACAGTACGCTTCAAAAAGTGGTCGGATACCTTTTTGGTCAGGGGGGCCCGCACTTTTGACACGGTAGTGTACCAAAAATTTAAGTACAGTACGGCGTCAAAAATTTGGGGCCACCCCCGAGTTAGGGTATTCCCCACATTTTTTGACGTGATAGTTCGTTTAAGATGACGTACTTAAGGCAAGCGCGTGTTGGGGCCAAGGTTTGCACGTACAGTACGCTTAAAAAAGTGATCGGATACCTTTTTGGTCAGGGGGGCCCGCACTTTTGACACGGCAGTGTACCAAAAATTTAAGTACAGTACGGCGTCAAAAATTTGGGGCCACCCCCCGAGTTAGGGTAACCCCACATTTTTGACGCGGTAGTGTACCCCATCTATCAAATTGTAACCTAAAATTCAGTCTGCGCATGCGTCGTGTACTTAAATTCAGTCTGCGCATGCGTTAGGTTTGCATTCAAAAACTACGTCAGTGCTGGCGGGTAATGGGTTAACACAAAATGAAATTGTTATAAGTAAATTGTGATGATGCATAATGGGTTAACATAAATTAATTTGGTCGCTGGTATTGACTCACCTCTTAGGAATTTCAAGGCTAACAGTATAAGCGAGTGTTGGGGTCAAATGTCAACAACAAATTTTAAATACATGTACTCGGTACGTGCCGGGTCAGAGATCAATTCATACTCTAGGTACAGTAGGACCCCAAACTACACGGTTCTTAACATCGTCAAAAAAGTAGTCCGGAAAATTGGGGTTCTACTGTGGAGTCGCTCTGTCATAGCTTATCTACTTATGTCGGTCACCAATGTTTGAATTAACATTTTTTTCTTCCGAAACTGTAAAAAATACAGAGTTCTTAAAAGAGTTAAAAAATGAAGGTAAGAAATAAGTTCACCCCTCAAAGTACCGTACCATCATTCTTAGGAAAATTCTGAACAAATTTATCAGGGGAGTGGAGGTGGGTTTAACACTTCTCCATTTCATTTTGGCTACTAAAAGTAGTAGCATCCGTTGACAAGCCCAGGTGTGCAATTTTATTCAAGTTTCTGAATATGGTACAAAAATGTGTTTTTAAGTAAATTTTGAACTTTTCTCACAAGAAAACGATACGTTTTTGTATAAAATTTGGCCCAGTTCACTTATTTTGGCCTCTTTTTCCATCGCGAATCACTGTTTCAGGTCTGCAGTTTATACGAAACACCACAAAAAAAAATTATGCAACAGAAATCGTACAATATTGTTCTTTCCTCCATTTTCCATAAATTTTTCCCCGAATATCATTTTTAAAAATTTTTTTGCTAAACACTAACGATTCCGCGGAACACATTCTGGGAAACACTGCGCTAGAATGTGTAGTAAGTTTATATCCCAGAAGTTTGAAGTACCTGTGTAAAAATTGTACCAATACTCTGAAATGTCAAAGATAATAATAATAATGGGGTTTAACGTCCGTTTTCCAGATAACAGTCTATAACAGACGCCACCCGCATCATTATTTTCCTAGCTTTATTTATTCATTACATATTTCAATTCATTTTGATGTGGGTGGAGGACAAGGAAAGTGGTGTGATTGCTAGGATTTGGTAGGTATGGGTCTGCAGCCGTCTTCTTAAGGAACTATGCCGATATTTATCTGGAGTTGTGAAGGGAAACTCCAGAAAACCTACACGAGCATAGCCGGCCATGAGATTCGAACCCTCGACCTACCAGTCGGCGTGCCAGTGCCTAAGCACTGATAAGGGGGTTTAGGATACAATAATAATTCCTTTCTTAGACATCCAAAAAATCACTGTGATAATCACAGTTTTGTACAGTCACAAACAAAAATTGCATCTATAAATATAAAATTTCTGTTTTCCTTAATTTAGTTTTCCGCCTTCTATTTTCATTAGAAAATTAAAACTTCTATTTTAAAATTTAATTATAAAAATGAAATAATAATTTTTGCATGTACATTATACACGTATAGGGAGGGAGTGTATTACTCAGGTACATGTAATGATAACATTTTAGCGCAAATTGTAGTAGGTAACTGGTAGTGCACGGTCATTTCACTACAGTAGGATTACAGAAGCTACTAGAGAGCTAAACTAACTAGTTAAAATAACACAAGTGTAGACGACCAGTTTTTAGTAACGAACAGAATAATACTAAGCAGACATTAGAGTTTTTTTCTCATTATATTTAAGTTGCATGCCAGTGACAACTCGCTGAAAAGGACAAAGTGAACACTCCTTAAAAAAATTATGATACGCTACCTTCGGAAAAGTTTACGTATTAAGAGGTTATGTTTGATTTTGACTAGGTACCGTTGGCTTTAGAATTTTTAGTATTTTAAGAAAGTTATATAAAGATTTTAGAGTGATATTCCAAGGATCTTAGATTCATTACTATTTTTGTTAAGCAGTCTCCACATTCTCGCCGAAGTAGGACGAGGTTCCTCGTCGAAGTAGGACGAGGTTCCTCGTCGAAGTTCCTCGCTGAGGTAGGCCGAGGCATATGAATAGCATTAAAACACCAACCGCGAGACACAACGAAATGACCCTCGACATTCTTGTTTCGTCCAACCTCGGCGAGAATGTGGAGACTGCTTTATACGTTATATTATATTGCCTATAAAAAAAGTGAAATTTTTTAACCAAATGGTACCCAAATTTTATATATTTTTTACAAGGTGGTTCTGAAACTGAGTTTCGATGATACTATTTATTTTACAATATATTAAGTTTCTTAAAGTTCTCTCAATTTTCTTATTTATACGCGGTAAAAATTTAAAGGGTTTGAATGTCTAAGGGATAATTTTTATAGGATGCTTTAAGAGTCTAGAAGGAACTTAGTTATTATTACAAGATAGTTGGGAAAGGATTCTCTAATTTTTAAAAGTAATATTAAAAGCAAAATTTTTTTAAGAAAAAAATTTTTAACCTTATTACTGAAATGAAACTGCGCCTTGCGAATCCAGTTATTTTCTGTTTACTAGTTCCAAAAGCTACATGATACAAAATTCTTATGTTACCTGCACGAGCACAACACAGAATATTCCAAAAATCTCAACTGTTGACAAAAAATAAAATATGTGTAAAATGTTTTCTTTCTTTAAATTCTTATTTGTCTTCCTATAAATAAACAACAAAAACCGTCACTGTTGCATGCATATTGCTACCAAGTTACTCTCTTCGCTTTTTGCACACTGGTTATGCCAGTCGTCGTCTATGGTTGTTGGACTTGGAGATTATTTTAATTTATATCTGTAATTTTTATATAGGTTATACTCTACGTTAAATAAGGTAGTTGAAAAATATTTTTTCCAACGGAAATTCACACTTTTCACGCCTTCATACTATTTTTTCTTACCGTTACAATCTGTTTTCTTTTCTGTTTTTTTTTTTCTCGACCTTACCAACATTTTATTTTCCACGGTTGTATAATGTTTATTTTTCACAAAATAAGTGAAATGGAACCCTACTCCGGCCTTCAACTGGAACTCCCGTTTACTCTCATTTACCTGAATACATTTCTCTTTGGTTACGTTTAATTATCACTTTTGTGTATATACACATAGCAGAGTGGAAAAAATTATAAAAATAAGTTATACGATTAAAATGTGTTACGAGAAGAAATTTTTTCAACAAAAAACTTTATTTAACCAAACAAAGCACCATAGCGCAGGCTGAGGTATAATTAAATAACACAATAATTATGAAATATTATCTATTAGTTAATTAGTTCTAATTATCTTTTAATTAATAATTTTTTGGTACGGTTAAAAAAGAATGAGCTTTTTGTTTTTCTAGTGTTTTGAGAAATGGTTAGGTGGTTAGCAAAGCTAATTTCATTTTATTATAGACGTTCATTTATTTAAAAAAAGAAAAGGTAATAATAATAAAAATAAATGAAATCCATTTTTCGATTCAAAATATTAGGTTAAAAATATAGTTTTAAACAAACTATATGTAGGGTTAATGATCCAACAACGAACCAGTTTTATTTGATATTTGTATTATTGATTAGAGAAAATTATGGATCATAAAGACAATTTTAGCATGCAACATGCAAGCTATTTTTGAACTTAACAAAAGCTAAAAGCTTATATATTCTTGTTGACAATAAAAAGTAAACATTTTCTCGCCTCACAATTAAAGTATTATTTACGATCATTTGTGTATTTCCCCTCTAGCGAATTTTCAAACGAAAATCAAAAATTGCAGTTTAAAATTTCAAGATAGCAGTTCAAAATATCCATTGATCGAAGGATCAAGTTGCTTTAAAACTGATGGATAACTAAGCACTATTTTCGTGTAACTGGTACGGTTAAAGGTTAGTTTCCGCAAATTTAAACTGATTTTAAATTTATTGTTAACGTTAAAGTTTACGATACAAGTCGGAGTTGGTCTTATGACATCCATAGAGCTCAATACGGCAGATTAGATCCTTCAAAAAGTTCACTTGTTTACGGCTACCTATATGAGGCAAGACAAAATTCTTGCAAGCAAATTCGTAGTAATAAGATTAGCAGATACCTTAGTAATAAGATAAAATATGCGCTCTGAGGATACAAATTTGAACAAAAATCACTCATAAAACATTATTGAGCATTTGCAAAGAAACCTTTATTTATTTTCTCTATTTCGTAAAATCCGACACCTAATCGCTTTCGTCACGTTAATATAATGGTAATAATAAAATGTGTATAGCCATTTTTTTACGATGTTCGTGAGCAATGGGTAAACTTAAGTGAAATTAATTTAGCTCCATTTTATTTTCCGGGCTTTCTCAACACTTTTTCAATCTTGAAAAATTTAAATTGTGATTTTGAAGATTGTATTTTTTCCAATATTCGCTCAAAGTCATTTTGATTATACACCAGAAACAGGATGTTCATTCCCGGGGCTTTAGTACGTCGTCGTATTTATTTCGATAATCAAATATTGTACACTTCATAAATTTATAACTATTGGCAATACTTCAATGAATTGATAAACGGCAGCTGTAAGATTTCATTTAAATTTTCATTTCGTTTTATGTGTTCGGTTTATAGTGTAACATAAAGCTGGTATCAGACGATACAAGATTTATTTGCATTGATACGCCGTTAAGTTAGATGTTTTGTAATGTCTTTTATAGTACAGTTGTATTTTCATCGAGGCTCCAACTCGAAATTGCTTTTTGTGTCGGTTCAATACTGAAAAATAATAATGGTTTCAGTTATAGAGTATATATTTTTATTGTCGATTTCAATTTTTGGTTTTAAATAACTTTAAACTTTATTATGAATATAGCGAACATATAATTTACTTTATGCAAGTTTCTAGGCGACATCAAAAATTTAAAGAATAGAAGGTGAAACACATTTGATGGATTCATTCTATCGTGTCCCAATAAAAGCTTTCGAAAGACCCATTGAAAGATTCATTTCAGTCATTTTGCCTCTTTCTTTTCTTTTCTTTTTCTATACCAAAAGTAGTAGGGTTAAAGCGGTTCTCAATCAAAAGTAGTAAGGCCACAGCAATTCTATAACAAAAGTAGTAAAATTACAGCAGTTTTGTATCAAAAGTAGTAATATCGCAGCAGTTCAAAAAAAATTAGATATGAATAGACGTTTTTTCATTTTATTTTCAACTTTATAACATAAAATACGAGAGCAACCGTGCTTTTTGTTATTTTCAACTAAAATTTTGTATATAATAATTTTTGTATGTCGAAAGCATATTATGCCAGTAGCTTTATTGAGATAGCCACAGTCCCATAGGGATCTACCATTTGTACAGAATTACCAAATCGTTTCCATGTAATTCATCCTACGCCTGTGTTTACAAATTTATGTAATGAAAAAGTAGCAAAGTGCAATAGGTTGTTATGTTGTACAAAATTGATTGACTGACGATAACAGTTTACAACTGACTGTTTATTGTAGTGCAAACTAACACAAAATTTAAAACAAGTTTTAAATTAATCTAGGTGGAACATATTTCTGACTGGGGCTCATACCTACATATATTGGGTTTTCTTTACAAGGAAAGGTTCCCAGGTGTCCGCCTCCGATTTCAATGCCGCTGAGATATATTATTCTACGTCGAAATCTAAGAGACACGTATTTTTCTTTATCTGCGGAAAAACGGTCTGAAGGGGTGAAATCGCCCTTCAAAAATTGGGGTAAAAATTTAATTTTTCAAATATCTCGAAAACAGTAGGAGATAGATTAGAAGTTAAAATCAGCGATGTTGCTCTTTTTTAAAGGGCTATCTACTGATATGCAATTTGTTCAATTTACATTAACAGGGGTGGCTGGGGGTTAAAATTTGGGGGTTAATTTTGCAAAAAGGGGGTGAAAATTAAACAATATAAAAATTTTGTTTACAGATTTGAAATCTACGTCAAAAAATCTAATTGACTTATTTTCGCTGAATGTCTCACTTTTAAGTCTAGGGGGAGACTGTGTCAAATAATCGTACTACTTGGGTAGTTCAAGAAGTTCTTCTTGACGGAAAATAGTTTAAGACAATTAGAATAACGTAGAAATGAAATTTTCGGTTTCAAAATTCAGTTTTAGCAACATTGGAGAGGGGGTGAGTCACCCTCTTAAATTGCATACTAGTTTACATACATTCATTTTTAATATTAAGACACTGACAGTGAGTAATAATGTCACAATAAGTGGTACTGAAGTTGAACTATCGTATGTAAGGTTTTTATTAGGTTTCCATTCATTTTGTAAATATCGTTATTTTCGGTATCGATAATTTTCGATAACGAAAACTATAACATCCATTAAAAAACAAACCTTATAAAACCTTACATACGATAGTCCAACTTCAGAACCACTTATTGTGACATTATTACCCACTGTCAGTGTGTTAATAGTAAAAATAAGTGTTAGTAACCTACACGGAGAGAAAATTCCTATAAAAATTACTGTGCTCATACTACAATCGACGTGTAACAGGCGAACATATCCAATTTTTGTACGATAAAATTATAAAAATTATAGTTATATTATTGTAATTTTTATAATTTTACCGTACAAAAATTGAATATGTTCGCCTGTTACACGTCGATTGTAGTATGAGCACAGTAATTTTTATAGGAATTTTTCTGTCCGTGTAGTATGTGATTTAAGAGGGTGACTCACCCCCTCTCTAGTGTTGCTCAAACTGAATTTTGAAATCGAAAATTTAATTTCTACGTTATTCTAATTGTCTTAAACTATTTTTCATCAAGAAGAACTTCTTGATCTACCCAAGTAGAACTTCTTGATCTACCCAAGTAGTATGACTATTCGACACTGTCACCCCCTAGTTAACTACCCCTAGACTTAATATTAAGATATTGAGCGAAAACAGGTCAATTAGACATTTTGACGTAGATTTCAAATCTGTAGATTTCAGAAAAAGAGCAAAATCGCCTATTTAAACTTTTGCTCTAGATATTTTCGAGATATTTTAAAAATTAAACTTTTACCCCAATTTTTAAAGTGCGATTTCACCCCTTCAAACCGTTTTTCCGCCGATAAAAAAAATGCGTGTCTCTTAGATTTCGACGTAGAATAACATATTTCAGCGGCATTGAAATCGGAGGCGGACACCTGTGACCTTTCCTTGTTAGTAGTACATTTATATTCAGTCCCAAGTATCATTTCTATAATATTTTGCAATATCGGTTTTCTCTCTGACGGTTTTCAGTCAGTTGTGTCTCTATATTTTTATATCGACTTTATTGAACACAAACGGAGTTGGTATGGAGATTACTTGCTGGTTTTATGTGGATAAATAACATTTTCTCTTATACAGAAGCACTCAAACTCTTCAACTTGCATGTTAGAACTAGATTGTTGTTATAGAAAGCCTATCTATCACCCGTTTGTCAATGAACAAACTTCACCATCAGTATACGCCGGAAGACACAATCAAAAACTACTATACACTCTAAGAAACTTACAGTAAACTTCAAAATTATAAGGACACTTAGTGAACTTCTTCAGAGATGTTTTAATGTATGTCGACGGACGTTTTGATATTAGATTCAAGCAAGTTTAATTCTACTATACGCATACCTTTTCAATTTACAAAAAAAAAAAAAAAAAACAAATCATTATCATCTAATTTTGTCACGTACTGTCATTTACCACTGATTGAATCCGAAATAGCTTATGGCATATTATACATGTATATATGTATATATTATAGTAAACTGCAATGCTTGCTTTAATGCTTCCAATATAAATGTGTCAGTGTTTGCCTCACATATTTCAACGAGCATCTCAAATACACAATTTTTTTATTTCGTTTTATTTCAATAAATTTATTTTCGTTTAAATTAGTTTGTCAATTTTATTGAATTGAATTGAGTCTGGCGGGAATAAAAAAAAATTATAAATTGGAAATAAATTAATTGGAGCTTAATTAAAATATATTTTATTCTCTCCCAATCGTTTGCTATGTATTTATCGTTTGATCAGGAGGGACTTACATTACATTTTCAATTATTATAGTAAAAAATTTATATAGATTTAATTTCATCATATAGAAAACTATTCTAGCATAAATTGTTTAAACATAAAATATAACGAGGACTTACCTAATTTAACTAAAAAATCTCAATTAGTGAAGTGAATAAATAGTATATTGTACAATAAGTGGGACAAGAGGCTTATTTCTCACGAATATGACATATGACGAACATGAGTGAAAAATAAGCTTGTCCCACGTATTTTACACTATACTTTTTCTAAAGCACATTTTTTATCGTAAAATTTAACATAAGTAATTAAAATAAAATTTAAATTAACGTAAAAGCCCCTATACCAGAACACTATTTTTAGGTGTGTCATTAAACTAGCTTATAAAAATTAATAAATAAATTAAACACCCATTTTTTTTTAAATAAACATGAAACCGAGTTTTTTTAATCCAATGAATATGTTTTTAAAAAAGTATAACCCAAAAATTTTGAGATATTAATGTTTTTCTCTTGTAAAATGTTGAGACGTATAAAAAAACGAATAGAATATATTAGCATCTTTAGAAAATCGCCACAGACACCTAAAAAAAACACGTATGTAACCACAGAGAAGTAGAGACAACATATCTGTCTCTATACTACCGGAACCAGTGTAACCAGTAAGAGATAAAAAATATGTTATATACGTGCACGGGGTTTACTTTGTGCGATATTGTGTATTTGTGTTAGTTAACGTTGATGGTAGTGGTCGTCACGTGGCTGTGCTGTTGCATACATAGCTATGATATCACACGCTTGTATCTGGCTCCGTGTGGGGATTGCAATAATGTCAACACAACCAACATAACAATCAAATCTATAAAATTGTCTTGTGATTGACCTACACTCATCGACAGCCACTGAGAGAGTGACTACTAAGTAGCCTAATGTGCACAGAAGTGCACACTGCAGATTTCATGATAGAGATAGTTACTGTACAAGCCCTAAGCGTATGTGTAAAAAATTGTGGATAGCAGTGTGTCTGAGTGTGAACCATACCGCTTAAGGCATTTAGTTGGTCGGTGTCGGTCACCGAATGAACAACGCATTGTAATGTATTGTGTGACCATTGTTGCTTGAACTGCACGCTGCTCTGCCCGACAATACGTGTATTGTAGTTGTGTGTGTGACGACCGACACAGTTGCAAACATCAAACCAACACCACTACAAACAATGTGTACCTACACAACATATTAGTGGAAAGTAGAGGGTTTTTTTTGTCGACACTAGTATCACTAGTGTAGAGATAGCAACTTGTTTTCTGTGTTGATGTACCTCTGTATTCTATTATAATTAAATGTCATTCAAATGTAGTATTATGGCTGCCATTTTGACGTGATAATAAGAATTTTGAGGTTTTAAACAAATATTAATTAACTATCAATTGATATTACGTTCTAAATTGAAGCGGATATTCCAGTGAAATTATGAAAATAGTTAAGTGTTTTAGGCCCAAAAATAAATTAAAAATGTTTGTAAAATACATATGTGATGGTAATTCTCAAAATGAAGTACCAAGCCTTCAATTTCGAATCCATAAAAAAACACTTCTACAAATAATATTTAACCCATATAAAAAGGTAATTTAGCTATCCTAATCCCTTAAATGGGCTAATAGAGATTATTCGTATAGGTTTTTTTTTATGCTGACATAAAAATTCGGCGGAAATCTTTTTTTAGTTTTGACCATCGCTCAAAATAAAACTAGGCGTATTCAACAAAAATTGTTTAATATATATGTGTATTTCTTAAATTAAGTTAGGAAACATTAAATGCGAGGTGAATTTAAATGGAAAAATAATCATTCTATTAGTAATAATTTTTGTTATCAGAGGTTTCTTTCAGAAATAACTTCATTAATATATAAATGTCAAAACTGTTCCGACATATGAGCGCGTTCCGGTATGGGGGCTTTTACGTTAGTATAATAGTAAAATTTTTTTTAAGTTATAATGTCAGTGGTAAGATGTTCAAATTTTTGCCAAAGCATACTTTGAAACTATGGTGTGGGCAATTGTTAATCTTTACATATAGTTAGCCGTGCGCAAAATGTTACTTTTAATAATAGTAGGAGTAGAAAAAATACTTTTTGTATTCGTTATACTTCTGATACTTATCATACTTCTGATACTTTAACATACTTCATATGCTTCAGACTCAACATACTTGAATCTTTGAAAGATCCACATTAGGAGACGTTCACTATTCTCATTAACAATTTTTAAAAGATCACTCTTTCATTGTCTTTCCTACAGCCTTACAGTTATGGTTAACGCCAATTAAATAAATAAAACTTGAAGTGTTTTAAAGGTTAAATGAAACTTGAAATTAGTCAAAATTGAAGATGACTATATTTCAACTGTTATTTCCAAAGTAGATCGAGAAAGATACGCTACATTTGAGTCCAAAATAAGCTTTTTTGCGCATTTCACCATCTACATCATAATACGTCACATATTTGAATTTTTAGAAAAAGACAACATTAGAATTACTTATTATTTTATTTATACAGCGTGAGTTTTTTGAGAGTTACCATTTTTTATTACAGCCAAACCGTTGATAAGAGCTAAGACCATAAGAGCTATAAAGCTCCTGACTATTGCAATCGGTTGCCCCCGTCGATATCTACAACTCTTATTTGAACAATTTTTAAATTAAATCAACGGTTTGGCTGTAGTAAAAATGGCAATTCTCAAAAGACTCACGTTATAGGTATATATGTAATTCGCCATCCACGTCATCACGATCTGCGCGTTGGCATATCTTTCTCCATCTACTTCGGTTATTTCCTTAATTTTAGCATTAATATGGGCTATTTTTGTAAGACTGTAAAAAAGATAACAAAAGAATAATATTTTAAAAATTGTTGTTGACAAAAGTGAACGTTTTCTAAGGTGGACCTTTTAAAAAAGTGATTACGTTGAGCATGTTAAGTATCAGAAGTACGACGAGTACGAAAAGTACCTATTTTTGTCCACACAAAAAACTTAAAACATCTAAATTAATTTTTTTTTATTACTAAAAGAGCTTTCTAACATTTGTATATTACTTTTATTTTTGAAAATGGAAGCCATGTAATCACTTTTGATAGGTGAAAAGTTTGTATCCCCCAGAATCATCCATTTAATTTTGGTACAGTGTCAGAATAACGATCTGTCTGTTCGTCTGTGAATCCGTAGAATCTTGAAACGCACCTAGTTTCGCAATTGTTGAAATTCGTCCCTAGATTTTCTTCTGTGAATTTCAACGTAATCGGATTAAAGATAACCACTTAACATCCACAAACGTAAACATGCAGTAGAAGCGCTGAATTTTGATGAAAAATTTTAGGGGTTCTATATAAATTTTTTGACATTCTGGTATGAAAAATTAATTTGAACTGGAAAAAAATGTGATTGTGTAACTTCAGTTCAATTATAAATTCATTGTATAAAAAGTGTTGAGTCTATCCAGTAAAGAACTTCCATTTGAGTCCCATCTTAAAAATGAAAACGTTAGTGTAGTGAATGTACCTGAAAGTTGTTGATATAACTACATTGTAAAATAATTCCAACAGACTTTTTTTGGTTTCATATCAAATTCTGTTTAGAATTTAATTTAAAACCATTAACCTTTTATTATATGCATAGATACACATTACACACATAAAATGTAGACTTGTTATGTAATATATACAAGTATACATATCGTATATGTAGATAAATGTTAATATAAACTTATTATTCTTGCTAGAAGCGAAACATGTGTACCTACATTATTATTCAGTGTTCATTCAAAGGCAAAATATAATAACAGACAGTACTCATTGTCAGTAGTTAGATAGATAATATCAAACTACACAAAAACTAAAACAACATGTAACATGAAAATTATTGTAAATAATAAACAGGAAAAACTAAAAATATCGTTATTTTTATTTTTATCTTTTATTTTTGATAATTACAAATACCAAAAATAATAGCTGATATGCTATTTGTCTTTTTTTTCTTCGTAAATTTTGAAATATGTAGTCCAGACTGTGTTAAAAGAGCGTGTCCAGTATGCCTTGCTAAAAATCTGATACTAAGATAGGGAGGATAGAAATTTAATAATTCGTCATTATATGTTGTTATGCCCTGAGTTTCACAACACAAATGAGCCTTGAAATCGACGCTATCACCACGGTAATTTTAACTGTAAATAAAATTCCATAAAATGTTACAATTAGACGCGTTATCGTTAATATTGTACAACAACGATTTTCGTATTTCGAAGAAAGTATATTGCTTAGCATTAACCTTTGATCGTCAATTCATTTGAAGATTGACTTTTTATCACTAACTTTTTAAATTATAACAAATAAAATTTTAGATAGCAGTTACACTGTATTTTCAGCTGTATGCGACAATCTAACGGTTATTTTCCAACTGCGTCTTCAAAACTATAATAATTGTATCGAATCGTGACCTGTTTATATGAATTCTTATGTTGACTTACATTCTAAGGGATTTTCCTAATGATTATTTAATGTTTAAAATAGTTTAAGGTATTTATGTGAACGATGGGGCTTAACAACTTAAGCCGGTTCTACACGATGCTACGAACACCCTCCAACACTGGACGTTTGATAGTTCGTGGCATAATGTGGCCATTGTTCGAACCTACGAGCGTCCAATGTCGAGCGTCGAACGTTCGCATTTGGCCGATGTCCATTTCCGCTCGATGTCGGTATTCTTACACTGAGTAAAAGGGGTGCTTCCAACGTTTGAAGGACTATGTTCGTTGGTTCGGCTACTTCATATGAAGAGAGATAACATCAGTGTATAACATTCATGATAACATCAGACAGATAACATCCTTGTGCACTGAATAAACGTTTGTACCAAACTTACCAAACTATTTTCATCATACGTATTGGATCATTTGGATCAAACATTCGATTCACCGTGTAGCAGGAGCATTCGCAGCACCAAATGTCGAACTTACTTGCATAAAACGTTCGATCGAACGTTGGAGGGAACGTTCGTAGCTTCGCGTAGAACCGGCTTTAGATAATACGTCGACGAATCAACGTGCAAGTGAGAAAGGAAATGCATAAAGATTGTTTTGTTTATTCTCTTGCACAGCCAGCAGCCACTATTTATATAGTTTCGAGAATCAGTCATGAAAAAATAAAACAATTATAAAAGTATTTCCTTCCACTATCGCCCATCAGTTGACCAAATACAGCTATAAAGCCGACAACACACTTTTGTGGGCACTATCGTGTGTGGCAATCTTGAGTCATAGCTTGCATCAGTAAAACGGAACTTTTTGGTTTTCTAATTTATCGCTACAGATTAAATCCAAGATTTCGTACATTAGGTACATTTTAAGAGGTACACGGCACACAACTTATACATACCTATAGTCTTAATGTACTTTGCCTCTCAACAATGTTCGCCATATTTTACAAATGGTATTTTTCAAATTACGCACAAATTATTGGAGACTTTTTTGAAATAGTTATGTTTTTGAAGTGGTAGGTAATTCACAAAGAGTTATAGAGAGTGTAATGAAATCTATAATAGTCGACGGTGAAAACAATGATCTTATCAATGTAATGAAATTTGTAATGGTTTAAGATGAAATGAACACTTGTGATAAGTTGATCACTAAGCGATTGGCTAAGTGATTAATATTTTATATTCTTTAAATGAGTGTTCCCCAACCGTCGATCTGCAAAAGTATTTCACCAGTCCGCAGAAAGATGTGTAAATTAAAATGAATTACAAAAATATTTATTTTGCTTTAAAAACAAGTAAATGGCGGGGCTAACTTTAAAAATGAAAGGTTTTGGCGATAAAAATCGTATGTTTTAGATTTGATTTTTTTATTTACGGTTCATAGTAGCACAGATCTAGTTCGATACAGCACAAGCCGTTGTATTTAAAAAGAAACGACACGGAGAGACTAAAGGTATAAACTCGAAAATAGTTTTTGGCTGTAAAAAAGGCAATTATTGAGTTTAGCTTTTCTATTTACGGTAGATGATAGCGCATGACTTTTACCCCCCCCCCAAAAAAAAAAATGGCGGAGCTAACTTGGTGGGTGCATATGGCCGGCCAAATGGTGAGAAAACGACCTTTCATATTATACCACTAAACGTTATTCCAATTAATGGCGAAATTGATTCTTGGATATACAATAATTCTTTTTAAAATTAATGAATGGCTTTTAAACATTTCCCTAATGTATTTGATAGATTTAAGCGTTACTTTATGGTATTCCATTTTAAAAATAGACAATTTTTGCCTTACTAATACCACTTTATTTAAAGTTTTAAATGTCTGTAACATGTTTCGGCCCGTATGGCCATTAACGAACAGTTCAACAGTTTAAATAAAGTGGTATTAGTAAAGTAAAAACGGTTTTTATTTTTTTATTTTTAAAATCTAATCTTTTATGGAAATCAACAATAATAATTTTAGAATATTTGGTCTGTAATGACTTTAGTTTCCTACATACTAAATATTGGATATTTTTTCTCTCCGTGTACACGACTAAATATGTTAGTCCAAAGGGAACCAAGTTAGCGGAATTGATTCATCGATACAAAACTGTTTAAAATTAAAACGGAAATTTTCAACACTTCTCTAATGCTTAACAACGTCCTATAATATTTATCTGAATTAGTATTTTAACTTACGCTAAGTTCAACTTGATGTAAATATATACTAAGGGTGCAGAGGGATCACTATCGAAAAGTCTCATTTTTACTGATATTTTTCTTTAATAATAGTAAAAATAAATATACATTTTGGATACTAGGAGCATTCCTAAGATTAAATTAATATTTCTATTCACTAGCAATTATATAATATTACTTTTCTATCATCATTATTTCCTACCAATTAACTTCTGTCCTTTTCTGACTAGTAAAATCTATGCAAATCAAAATAAATCAAAATACAATGGGCATCTTCAATAAATCAAAATACAGTGGACAATTAAACATCATTATAAACTGTCTTTGGATAAACTGAACTGTAAATTAGACATTGAGTTGAATCATACATGTGCGAATCACACTAATAGGGCGACTCTTTTAAATGTGTGGTGCGTGTTGTACGATTCTTTCAAAAAGAGTCACTAATGCAATCTTCCATTACTTCACTAATGGCGCACATCGATATACATACCGCATTAACATTGTACGACAAGTATCCAGGCTCGACCAGAAAGTAGGGTAGCCGGAGTTACAGCACCAGGACGCGTGTTTGAGGAGGGGCCCATAGCTGTCGGTAGAGGGCTCGGGAAAAGTTTTTTCTTTTTGTTCACCACTTTTTTGGGGTGAAATAATTTTTAAAAAATTCGGTTTTTTCCCCGGTCCCGCCATTTCTCTCCACGCCCCTGTTACTCTGTTGACACAATTGTGAGCTGTGCCACATTTAGAAAAACGCATTAGCAGTTGTGCATAGTGGCTGTGTGCTTCAGAAAAGTCTTAGGCTGCGGTAATATTGGATACGAATTCGTACGAGCTCGTACGAAATTCATTCGTGCGACTGTGTGGTTACATTGGATAACGGAATCGTAATACGAATTCGTATTTAAATTTAAACTGAAAACCGTTAATACATATTGCATGATATCAAAGAATGGATCCAGCTACCGAATTTTATTTATTAGAATCATCGTTTTCAAAACTTCTAATTATAGAAAACAAACAATTCTGGGTAAACGATTATTTAATATTCATGTAGAACAAAAAAGGCTGAATTCTGGAATAGCTTGGAAGAAATTTTTCAAGACGAACAGAAATTTTTAGAGTACTTGAACATGTCACAAGTTACATTCAATTATATACTGAATTAAAAAATACTGAATTTCAACTTCAATATTTAGTTAATTATTCATTACACATACTTAAAATGTTTTTTTTTAGGTTAGGTTAGTTTTGTTATATCGTAATATATTTAATTAAAAAATTATCTAAACATTTCCTCTGCCACCTCATTCCACAATTTTTTATTTAACTTCCTATTATGACAGTATTTATGTTTTTGATCCCTTAAAGACCACCTTTGTTCAACAAAAATGTACGAATTTTGCAATTTTAAGGAAATTTTCGTACGAAGCACAACAAAAACAAAATATTTTGGTCGTAACAAAAAGTCGTACGAGGTCGTACGAAAGAGTCGTAAGCAGAGTAACCTCGCATGTCTAAATGTATGCATTTGTTTAATTCGTATTAACTCGGATAAACTCGTACGAATTCGGACGAATAAATTTTCGCATGAATTCGTATCCAGTGTAACCGCTACCTTACACTTTCTGCGACACAACTCACTGTATGAAGTTATGTGAACTAACACACATAAAAGAGTCGCTTCAACCCCACACTATAGTGTACAATTTGTTTGGTTCCAAACTAAATTGTGACATATACATAATTACTTTCGCTGTAAGCTAACTTATATGAAAATTTTATCAATCGTCTCTGAATACTTTGTAGAAAATTGGTTAAATCATTTTCGTTTGCGCTTCTTCTATACATTATAATATAAAATCATATTTCTACCGACTTTATAAAATCATATTTCTGCTTACTGTACTCTTACGGTATCTTTACACTATAGAAAATTCTAGCCGCAAGCAAAAAGCGCTTATACATACTTATGTTTGCTTGTACACCGAAGAAACCGAAGAAAATACTATCAAATAATAATAATACCTTGGCTCTCACATGTTTGACTTCATTTAACATCGGTATACCTACAGAGCAACCGAACATAATCTTGGGGATGTTGTATAATAAAATGAATTTCATAAGTTCACTCTGGTTCGTTACCGTATTCGCAGCCGTTCTTAAGGATTATCATAAAATTATTTTTATTAAATTTTGTTGAAAAAGGATTTATTTTGGTTATTTATGTGTTTATTTTTATTTTTTTTTTTTCGAGGAAATATATTTTTTAGTGAAAATATTATGTTTTTTTTTTTAAAAAGAAAATGATAAAAATTTATGATGGTTTGTTTATTTTTATTTTTAAATTGCCTACTAATATGTTTTTTAAAAAATGGGATTTATGCAAGTTTAGTTTTCTTTTTACTGTAATGCAAATTAATTTATTACAATAGAATATAGAAAATATCATGCCTGTCATTTTAGGATTAAATGGACTAAAACACTGACTATAACAGCGTTTCAAAAATTGTGTTCGGCGGAACGTTGGTGCTCCTGAACCCACTTGTTACTGAAACTATATTTTGGCTCGTATCTCCGTAATTTTTGGTTATTGTAAAACATGAATTCACTTCGAAATTATGAAAATTATGAATGTCAAATGATCACTGCGACGATTAATAAACAACAAGCATAAAATTTCCGCTCATAACTATATTTAAATTGAGGGTACTTTTGCTGCATTTTTTAGATCTTTATAACGCGATCGGTTGCTGTAAATGGGTTATATAATATATACAATAGTAATAATATGGTCGATTTCACTTAAATTTAACCATTATTCATGACTTATGAATTTAAATAATTTCGTTTTTCTTACACGCTCAAAAAGAAATTTTTGAATCAAAGAAAATTTTTTTTAATTAAAGAAGTAATTTCTTTCAATACGCACAAAGAAACTATTTCTTTAGTGGTAGAAAGAAATTTCTTTAATTTTATTTCTTTGGACTAAATAAGTTTAATCTTCAGATTGAAAAAAGTGAATTTCTTTGATGACAGAAACAGATTTCTTTAAAATTAGTTTCTTTGAATTAATAAATTTATTTCTTCAAATTTAGAAAAAAAGTGAATTTTTTTAAGAGCAAATTCTAAATTCAAAAAAATTGATTTCTTTAAAATAAAATATTTTTAAGGTTTCAAATAAAAACTTTTTTTGCTTTAAATAACTTTTTATTTGGTTCAATAAAAATAAATTTTTTAGACAAATAATAATTCTTTTTTCTCTTTTTACTTTTTTATTTTTTACTTAAAAAATTACTACTAGAATAATAATTAAATGAAAGAAAAATTTTAGTACACTATTACATTTCGTATAATTGTCTGAACAAAAAGAAAAAATAAGTAGGGATATAAAATAAAAAAAAAACAAACAACGAAAATTATTTATTTGTTGAAATTACATCGCAGTTTTAAAAAGAATATATCAAAATTATAAAAATACATAATTATTAGGTATGCTGAGTAGAAAAGGACCACGCAGGCCAAAAATTAACTAGAGTAAAAAAAATAACTTATCAGAAAAGATTTATTTTGAAAATTGAATTTTAGGAACAGTAGCCTGTAACTTTTTTTATTTTGGTAGCTAAGCCATTGATTTTAGAAGTTTAATAGAACAATTTGTCCATGTAACAAGACCAAGACTAGATTTTGGATATAAGCTACCAACTTCCAAGTTTCAATAAAATCAGTTTCAAGTTTCCGCGTAATTCTTGCTCGAACCGGTTTTTGTATGTGATAGATAAAAAATTCAAAAATTGTTGTTTTGACAACGAAATCAGTACCTATTGGTGATAATTAAATGTGCATTTATAGCCCCAGAGCCGGATTTACCTCTGCGGAGACCCCGGGACACTTCCCATGTGGAGGCCCCCTTGGAAAATTTCTAATATTTTTCCAAAAAGTGAGGTTGACAAGTAAAAAATAATTCTATTTTATTCATTATTTTTGACTTTGTGGAGATCCCTATTGTGTGAAAGCCCCGGAGAACGTGCCCCAAGTGCCCTTATGTAAATCTGGCTCTGGATAGCCCTGGATCAAAAGATGATTGGGCACTAGCAGTCGAAACCGAAACAGTAAAAGGTGATGTACATCTAGTCCATGTGCGTTTATTTTTTATAAAAATTCCTACAAAAATAAAAAAAAGGTAAGAGGAGTACCAAACAGAAAAATTTTAAGTCATAGATATGTCTTATAGTGAGTGCAATACACTTACAGACAACAACAAAGTAGTAAATAGTAAGTAAACTAGCTATTTTTTGGTTTAGTCAATTATGATCATTTGCACCCAGTCAAAAAACAGATCCATGTTTATACAATCGTTTTTACTCGAAATCTTCAAAATCATTATTTATACTTTCAGAAAAAACTATAAAAGTAACCAAAAAATCCTTTCGGCCACTTACTGATTATATATTAGAGTTTAGAAAAGCTTTATTTTTTGTAATTTTAAAAACAAAATGGCTATGTACAGCACTTCAAACCAAGATTACTTTTTTCGAAGGTACTAATTAGCCCGCAGTAGAACTGACGAACGTCGGTATGTAGAACAAAATAAAATTTTTCTCACTGTCAGCATGTGTTTTGTCACAAAAGCACACATGGACATTAAAAAATATCGATTTTTTCAAATTTGACTTTGTTTTGAAACAATAAAATGGACTTTTGACGAAAAAACGGACCTTAAATGAAAATTGTTGAGTTCTACTGCGTACGAATTTTAGAAACACGATTTTGAGAAAAACGCTTTTTAAAATTAAAAATCATTTTTCTATATGAATTTTTAAAGATATCGACTTTTACCATTAGCCAGTTATCCCAGCACCATATAACTGTCCTTCCGAATTGAGATAGTTTGTTTCGAGTTATTTTCGGACGATTTAGTGTTGCGCCTCGCGGTTTTTGCTACATCCGAGTTTGAATTCTCGACCACTTTGATACACAGTGCATTATCATTTCCGCACAAAAATCGTAAATATTCTAACTCACAGTTAAACCGAGTGTATCCAGAGCCTAAAAAGGCTTGATCTAAAATTTCAACAAAAAATTTTCAAACAGATAATACTCCTTAAAGTAAAATAAAATTACTTAGAAACTTAAAAGAAATAATACTTACATGTATTTAATTTGTACTGATTTTTGCACGTATTGCTCGTGAATGTCCCTTTGTTTGCGCTCATTTTCACAATTTGAAAAGAATTATGGGAATCACTCCATTTTATTTCAAATTTTTTATTCCACTCTAACAATGTGCGTATGTAAGTACATTAACTAAAATAAATAAAAAATGTCAAATTAACTAGAATCAATATAGCAATACTAAAATAAACTTCACTGTAATGAAATATGGCTCTGAATTACTTTAAAAACATCATTATTTTAACGATTTACATGATTATTCTGGTTAATTTATTCAACTGTATATTGCAGCCATTTTAACTGTTTCGCACAGATAAACGTAACTGCGCATGCTCGTAAGAACAAAAAATTCTTTGTTTCAAAGCAATAATTTTTTTTGTTTCAAAGAAAACGAATTGTTCATTTGTCAGTCTATATACCTATAATGTTTTTAATTGTATTTAAGCAAAAAACACATTTGTTAAACTGTTGAAATAAATAACAATATAGAGTGCACATAATTATGACATAATTAGTAGGTTAACTAAAATATGACACGTATATATAATCCTATTTTCATAAAAAAATTTAAAATTATTAACATAGTTAACCTATACTTATTTAGAAAAATTTCAAATTGTACCAACCTTTTTAATGACTAATATCTAAAATTATTTCCATATAGTGAAATACTTTCTCCCAACACTTTTCAACTTAAAATGTTGTTTTTATCTTTCTAAAATCAGTTCTGATTTATTTTAAAAACAAATCACCATTTCAATAAATTGTTTGGTTATTTCGCTTCAATCACATGTAGCTATGTAGCCATCTTAAAATGTGCAACACACGTATGTGTATAACAGTATTCTGCACATATTTATGTGACTACGCATGCTCAGAAAATAATTTCAAAGAACGCAATTGACTAGTTTTAAAAAAATTGATTCTTCAAAACATCATACAAAGAAATTTTTTCTTTAAATTGAAAAAAAACTTCTTTGGATCAAAAAAATTTCTTTTTATTCTAAAAATTTTGTTTTTTTTCAATTTAAAAAAATTAGTTTTTTCCACTTAAAACTATTTTTTTCTTAAATTAGGAAATTTATTAAAATTAAAGAAAAAATTTCATTGAAGTAAAACAATAATTCAAAAAAATATGAATTTTTTCGTAATGAAATCACGGTATTATTTCAAAGAAACCTTTTTTGATTTAAAGAAAGAAAAATTAAAGAAATTTTCAATTTTTGCACAAAGAAATCGTTTTGAGAGTGTAGGTTTATCTCTTTCATTATGTATTGCATTTACGTAAATTTTAAATTTGCAGATTGTTTTTAGAAAAGAACAGAAGATTGATTTGTTCGGATATTAGAATTATTTAATTTTTAACGATAACTCATAATTAATTGTATTTGAAATAGAGTATAAATGTTTTATAATATAATATATATACAATAGAACAAGGTTGGTATGTTTTTCCTAATCAATGGTGTTCATGTTTTGAAAAATATTTAGGTACAAAAGTTATGTTACTAAAACAACAGAAGGTTTAATTTTTCCTTGCAACTATATCCGAACTATTTTGTCCCGTAGAAAGTTTGGAAACACTGATCTGCACGGAGAGGAAATTCCTATAAAAATTATTGTGCTCATACTACAATCGACGTGTAACAGGCGAACATATTCAATTTTACCGTACAAAAATTGGATATGTTCGCCTGTTACACGTCGATTGTAGTATGAGCACAGTAATTTTTATAGGAATTTTCTCTCCGTGATGTAAGCAGTGCAAGTAGTGATTTCAACTCTCAAATGACTTCAGTACCTACATTATTATTTAAGACACTAGAATTTTTTAAAAAAATATCCCTATACTTAGCAGAATTTTGAAAAAAAATTAATGGTGATTAAGCTAATTTGGGTATGAAGGTGTGAACTTTTCATTTTTGCTGTCATACAAATCATATTTATTCTAGAAATATAATTAATTCCACAGAAATCGTTTTTCTAATCGCATTTACCAATTTGTTATTTTAATTGCGGTTTCTAATGTACCGAACATTTTTTAGTAAACTTGATGACGTCAGCAAACTGAAAATTTATTTTCTCAAATCGATTTAATTGATTGGTTAAATTAGGATAAATTGTGTATGAACTTTTAATTTTTGTTATCAAAAAGATGCAATTCTACTTAGAAATATGACTGATTTGACAGAGGTTTTTTTGTAGTAATCCTACCTACTTGTTTAATTTTGATAAAAATGAAGATGGTGGCTTCGGAAGCTAATGTAATTCGCTTACAATTTTTTCATGCTATCATTTTTTTCAAAAATTTATCAAAAATTTTAGTAACCTTGATGACGTCCTTACATTTGTATTTTAAATTTTAATTAATTTGTAACTGCGAAGTAATCTACAAGTGTTCGATCACAAACGTCTCAATAATCTACGAATTGGATGCCACTGCTGTATGTTGGGATTATATTACTAAAATTTTAGCTTGGGCGAAATCACACTGGCGATTTGTCAGCGTAGTTCGATGTGATAGGTGAACAGAAATTCAACAAGTCAGTCAACAACATTGCTTTTTTTTATAATTTGTAATATTACACCCATCTATAATCGCTGTTGTTCCTACAATACTTGGATTAGTTAGAATCGAATGCGAGTGTATAGATGTTATGAAAACGTTGTGTCCCAAACACGCACTGATTGTGAGCGCGTTTACCTACAATCTTGCTTGTTCACAAAACGCCAGTGTTATATCGCCCTTACACAATCACAACAAAATATACAATATAAGTATAGAAATAATGATGAGATATTATTAATTTATAAACAAATATGTTTACAAATAATTTCCCTAGCAGTTAAAATCAAATATTTGTTTTTTAAAACCGTACAAACAAAAGATTATTGAAGACAATAGAGAGTTCGAGAATTTCAAATATATCTATCTATAAATGACAAACAATACAGCTACTCAAATGTAACTTGGTCTATGACGATTTTATATGTGCAGTGTGCACATTGTGCACTAACTCGTTTGGTATCATCACTTATACAGCTGAACCTTATTTATGCTCTTTTTAAAAAAATGGTCAATAAAGTGCGTAATGTGAATCGAAAGAAAGAGAAAGTAAGAAACCTAAACATTAATTATAGTAATTTACTTTGATAAAATTATTGATTAATGGTTTCTTAAGCATTTAATCGGTACATTGCATAAGAATATAAATTATTACATTATTATTGCCTATTATAAGAATGAAATAAAATATTCGTATGTAAAAATTAAGTGAAATCGTGAATGTTTTAAGCGTTTTGAGTTATGTATTTTCTATGAAACGTTTATTATGTGCCACATAAAAAGCTTTTTTACAGTCTGCAGTGAACTATACTTTGTACCTAAAAAAAAGGTTCAGTTGTATATTTTTGTTTACACCTCAAATTGGTTTATTTCTTTTTAAAACATTCACTATTTCTCTTGTTCCAACTCGTCACCGGCCAAATTAACTTCGACGAGCTGTATCTGTTATTAAAAAGAACACTTGGTTATACATACGTGGTATAAAATTTATTGTCGTATGTGAACATATATGGGAAGTATTTTGTTTTTATTTTATTCACAAAACCCCGGTCATTTTTCATTTTCATTTGTTTATATTTGAATAAAATTTTAATTAATTTTTGCTGTTCATTACTTTTATTCTTTGTATAAATTTTTATTAAATTAAAATTGATATTTGCACCGGAATGCACATATTTTAACATTATCATTATTTCTTTTATACCCAAATTAAATTCCAAAGCCATATAATTTTCATTTAAATCATAATATGCACATAATATTTTGTAGTATATATCATCAGCTGAGAAATTGTTTGTTCCAAATCCAATTTTAAAAATTTTTTTAGATGTTTGTTCTAATCTTTTCTGACATTGAGGTTGTCGAAGCAACTATACAGCCGACTTTCGTTATCAGTCCGCTTACGGGGCTGTAGGAGAATATAATTCTAAGAATTGCTGTACCCCCATTTGTGTTTATAGTCGATTGCCGTAATTCGCACTTCCCCTACTTTTCAAGCGTGTGCGTGTGTACTTATTTATAATCAAATAGCCCCGACTTTTAATGTAGTATTATCATTTGTTAGAAGCGGTGCAAAATCGACCTATTTTTAATAAATATATTTACTAATAATTTCCAAATGCGTTCTATAATTTGTGTGACAGGAGTTTAAACGACACTATCAACACACATTTTCTTAAAATTTTTTTTAAAATCTTTTGTATAGACTGTTAATAATATTGTTAGTCAAAGAAAGTTTGTAATATAATTCGCGCGATGAACGAACAAAACTTGTTTTAGTCAACTACACATGTATTATGTAAACACGGACCTATAAAAAAATTATTTAAGTAAATAAAAAGATTCTAACAGGATGATTTATGAGTTGCACTATTAAACATCAACACAAATATTCCGGTCTTATAACGAGAGACTGAAATGGGTTTTTTTTTGCTCATGGAGGGGAAATGTTTATAATAGAAATATAAATCGGCGGACTCATAACCAGCGAACTGATTGATAACAATAGTCGGCTGTACATGCAATAGAGAAAGTGTAAGTTGAGTTTCTTGGCAAAACCAGTGAAACCCGTACGGAAGGTCTACATACTAGAGTTGAGTTCTTGGTTCTTTCCCTAAGAAAAGTATATTTATTATTTTTAAGCATCTGCGTCCGCATCTGTAGATGTATTAAAATATCACATTCGCAACAACCTTATTTCATACTTTAAATTTCTCTCAGTATCGAAGTAATCGTTTCATAAATTTCAACGTATGTAAAAAAAAATATAAGGGTCTCAAGATTTTTACTTATTTTCAAATATTTATTAACTCCCCATTGGAAGTTATTGTAATGGGTCCGATTTTACGAATCGCTAATTTTTACATATCTCCACGTTTCAAGGTCACTAGAATCCGAATCCATCGTTCTTAGCGTGATGTCTGTGTGTGCATTCGTCAGTTCGTTCGTTCGTTCGTAAATTTTTTTTCGTCTCGCACATCTCGAGAACAAATGATGATATTAATTCCGGACTAATTTCATTAGATGCCTAATTAGAAAATGAAGACCGGATAAAGTTTTCAGCAAATTCGGATTAGCGGTTTGTTTTTTGTAGTAAAAAAAAAAATAAGAAACTTTTTTTGAAATATGTGTTGTTTCGCATATCTTGAGAACAAATGATGTTATCATTTGTTTGATAAAGGTGAAGTCCCCACCCTTAGGTACAGAAGGCGAAGCCCCCGGTATGGTACAAGGGGCAAAGCCTCTATCGGGAGCCCAGGGGAGAAGTTTCCCAAAATGGAAAAAAATTATTTATGTACAGTATTCTGTAGTCTTTAAGGACACCCAATGGGAAGTTGACAGTGTGGGTAGACCTGTCCCCCAAATTTTTATATAATTGTATCTGCAATGCTGTATTTAAAATTATTTTTATAAAATATTCTAAATTGAGAACTCGGTAAACAACTCTAACACAAAATTCGATATAAAATAAATTTCAACAAACAAACAAACGAAGCTCAAATAGAATTAATACAAAATCAAAAAATCCCTTCTGATAAATTCTGTATTTATTCAACTGTAATTAAATACAGCATAATTATTCAAAACGCTAATTAAAATAATAAAACGTTACGTAACGAACTGACGATACACGAACGATACGATTGACGATATAATAATTAAAATTAATAAAATGACAAACAACACAATCTTGATCGTAAATATAAACCATACGGCAAACGAACGATACGCCGAATTTTAAGCGGTTGCGCAATGTAACGAAGTGTGATAGAACAATGTTAAAATTATAACCGGCTAGAAAGAAATGGATATAGGTCGTACTGCCGTTATTACACAAGCATTCAATTAAATAGCTGACTTGATTCTAATTGATTAATAGCTTAAAATTTTTAGGAAATAAAATTATAAGACGGTAATATATCATTGAGATTAAATAATCAATCGTGTATTCTTGTGATGATTTTATGATAAAATTCTTTTTCCAATTTGCTTTCGTTAGTTATTTATCTGGTTTAATCTAATTCGTAGGCATGAGATGTGGTAAAATTGAGTTTTATGGGAATAATAACACAATTATTTTTTACGGATATAAAACAATAGTTTCAGTAGTAATGATTATACTTTTTTAGGAGTTAAAAGGACATCTTGAAACCCGTATAGTTTCATCAAGTCCGTCTGTTTGTCCATCCGTCCGTCCTACACCTCTGTGATTCGTAATTATTTTTACTTATGAACACAAAATTCTACGACAAATTTTGATTATCATCAAAATAAAAATTGTCTTTTAAAGGTCATATTTAAGTTTTTAGGTTATATTACAAAATTAGTCAGCGACACAGAAGCGCAGGCCCTAGAGCAGTGCTTTTCAACCTGTGGGTCGCGACCTCCTGGGGGGTCGCGAAGCCTTTTTAAAGGGGTCGCAGTTACTTTAACAATAAAACCACTCTAGTTCAATATATTATAATATTCAATAAAGAAAAGGTTAAGTAAAGGTTACATTAATGTGATGTTTTCATACTTTCGCTTGATAAAATTTCAAAACAAATAACTGCGGCTTATTTTCAATAACAGTAAATCCGAGTTTTAAATAATTGTCGTCATATAGACGCTTTTTCTTTGCTTTTGTTTCATTACTCTCATTGGAACTTAAAGTTGACGGTTGTGCATGTCTTTCCAGAAATTCATCCATTTTCAATAATTACAATGAGCACAGAATTTTGGATATTAGACAATAAAAGACAGTGAGCAACTACTAAACAAACAACAAGTCAATTAAAAAAATGTAAACACAATTCAAAGCGAATTCACAATTCAAAGAATTCAAAAGTGTCATCCTCTGCTCGCCTGATGCTCCACGATCCTTCGATGTTGATATAAAAATATGCCTATTAGTCCTTTATTACGTATTTAATTGACCCCTAACTGAAAATAATCAATAATGATGAACGGATTCGATAGTTCTAACATCAAATAAAATAAAAGTTAGAAATAGCAGAGGGTAAAGGTCGCGAAATACTTTTCTATACTAAGGGGTCGCGAAATATTTTTCCATACTAGGGGGGTCGCGCCATGAAAAAGGTTGAAAAACACTGCCCTAGAGCAGTGCACCGTTTGTACCGACCTTGGGTCGGCCTGAGTAAGTGTGAGGACAGACCGTGGCAGGCGCCCGGAACGGAAATTAAGAAATTATATTGCATAGTTGACATAAGAGCTAAAACGTGACAAACTGGCCACAACACGTGTTACATTTTCTTTGTCGAAATTTAAATCCACTTTAACTGTGTTCAGAAATTGTTACCTACTGGAATGTTTGGGTGTAAGTCAAGTAGTACAATATAATTATATGATATACACTTAGCCCGCAAGATGACCGTTTTGGTCTGGCCGGTCCTTAAGTTAACAATTAATGCACAGCAAAAAATTTTTACTTATGTTCTTGAAATATTTCCTCGTACTGGAAAGGGAGGGGGGTGCAAATTATTTTTTTCACGTCGTGTGAAATATTAGAAATGGCTCGTGAAATGGAGTTTCCTTTTACTATTTTTCATTTATAAGCTTCGTTTACAAATATTGAGCTTGTAATAGGCAAACATCATCACCTACCTAAGTTAATAATGAAATCGGTTGGTAGCTTTTCACACAAATTTCAAAAATGTCATTTTTCAGAAAGTACGTCCTTACTCCTTCTAATCGAAGAACTTCGAATCACCTTTCTTTTTATTTCAACAAAGTAGGTTCCTCTCTTAAGGGCAAAATCATTTTTCTATAATCTTTTAACTAATTAAACTGACCCAACAATTTCAAAAAAGTTTAAAAATGTCAACATTGAAGATATAAATGTATTAATTAAAAGTTTACTGATTAAAAAAAAAAAAAAAAAAAAAAATTAATTAAAATTTGGCGATGAAAATACAATGTTAAACTTTTTTCTCTTATATACCTACCTTATATCCCAACGCTCAAAGTCGGCAAACAATAGCAAAAGTACATATCTATTTTTGTATTCTCCATTGGTACTTAATTAAACATTTAAAACTTATAATAATTATGATTAGTTAAAAGTTTTAATGTAGTTTCTTTCTCGGCTTGCTTATAGAAAATTTCGTTGAAAGAAAAATATCTCCCCATATTCATATTTCTATGGTTGTGAAAGGTATACCGAACATATAGCATGTTCCACTTTAAATTCGTACAGTAATTTCTTTTCTTTTTACCTTGATCTTACTTATCAAAGGCAGATAATCTGGCTGCTGACATTCATCCGAATTTACAGCGCTGAACTTTTTTTTTTTAAGGTACAGTATATTTTTGAGTCAATGTTTATATACTATATTATGACATATAAAAGTCATTTGAAAGACTTTATTTAAAAGTAATAATCATTAAAAATACATTGCTTTTCTAAAAATTTAAATTTTTTCTAAAAATATCATAGTTTTTTTTTTTTTGGTTTTAACAATCAATAAGTAAATACAACATACTTAATGACTAATACCTATTTTACGTTAATAGTGTCACTATATTATACATACATATTTGCATCTTTCGGTAAAAATTAAGTCAAATTTAATTTATTAAAAATATTTAAAATAATAAAATACATAGGTATTTGGATAACTTCAAATTATTATGTTTATGTATGATGTGTACCTGTGGATGCTTGAATCGCTTGAACGATGAGCTCATTAGTCATTGCCGCACAAAAGGACGACTGTATATTTATATTATGTATTTATTGTGTTGTAGTTGTGATTCTCTTTATTATACCTGCAGTTGAATTGTATTTCTTTTTGCAACTAACAAGGGGAGGGCACGACATGGGAAATTCAGTTGGGGATGGAACTTCGTACAATTGTAGTACTCCATAAGGGTATTCAACCGTTAAAACATTAGCGCCGAATGGCCAGCCATTTTAGAGAAAAAAGTCTCTAAAAATTCAATCTCAGCTTAGCTTAGAACGCAGCCGCCTAAGCTATTTCACCACTGGCGGCAAAAAAACCTTTCTAATATATAAGCTGAGATTGAATTTTTAGAGACTTTTTTATCTAAAATGGCTGGCCATTCGGCGCTAATGTTTTAAGGGTTGAATAACAACCCTTTTGGAGTACTACAATTGTACGAAGTCCCATCTTCAACTGAATTTCCCATGTCGTGCCCTCCCCTTGTAAGTGAGATATATATGTTTTAAAATAATTATAAGGGAAATAGGAAATTGTTTACTTTAGATAACAAACAAAAATTTTTATATCACAGTTGGCATCTTCTTAATTTATTGCTTTACAGTAAACCACTTATTTCTCAACAATTAGATTTCTTAATTTTTTCAAAAAATTTTATTTTTTCAAATATAACTAAAAATAATGGAACTAAATTTTCACATTGATTAATACAAACATTTTTCTATCGAAAAATCGCTTATTACAGGGTAAAAAACAGGTAATTTTTGAGTTTGAACGAACTAGTTTAAAAAATTTTCCTAATTCGGTCCTCAAATCCGGATGAATGTCAACAGCCTACAGATAATATTATCTATGTATGTATAATTTATCCGTTATATATGTTTCAATTATAAGGTAGGGGAGACAGGGGCTAGTATTAACGGGGGTAAGTATTAACAAGCCATTTTCCGCCAAACTACGGGCGAAAAAATTAAGTACGTCCGGTTGCTGTTATCAGTAGATGACCACGGACATGTTGTGACCGTTGGTTGCCGCAAAACAAAGTTGTGAGTAAGGCGTAGATTTTATTAGGTAAAAGAACATTTTTAAGACTACGGTTTTTTGATTTGAAGCATGATTGTAT
Organism: Brachynemurus nebulosus; assembly: GCA_035578155.1. NCBI lineage: Eukaryota > Metazoa > Arthropoda > Insecta > Neuroptera > Myrmeleontidae > Brachynemurus > Brachynemurus nebulosus. The sequence continues at coordinate 28,086,318 of JAPWDM010000003.1, forward strand.
ACCTAAAAGAGACTAAATTTATTTCAAACGGTAGCATATTCCATCTGGTATTGTATTTTGTTTAAATTTTATCGCATTATCAACGTACTCTTTTTAGAAATTTAAATTTATAAAAAATTTACCTTCGGGGCAAGTATTAACAAAATGTATGGGATAAGTATTAACATGTTAACATTTACCTCGTTTAAATTTTATGCAACAAAGACTACGTTTTTTTTAACTTCCCTATAAGGAGGTTATTGTATTCATCTCGATTTCAAAATCCAAATATCGTAATTTTCATGCTTCGAGGTTACCAAAATTTTTTTCGTGACATTGCCAAGTATGTTTGCATGTATGTGTGTGTACATATGTGAGTGTTAAATTTAAATGGTTTTAATTTTTATATCTTTTCTGCATGAAGCAGAGGAAGAGTTTTGCTTGATCATATATTTCAAGAATTATAATCATATATTTCAAGAATTATAATAATGTTAAATAAGACGAAGACTAATTTTTAATAAGTAAACATTTTTTTAATATAGAAGATATTAAACGATTGTGATTGTCTATCAAAGACTGAAAATTTACCAATTTTTGTTTCGTTATCAAGGTCAAAGTGACGTAATTTGCTACTTAATAAGGACTGACTAACTATTGCCTCAGAAAAAAATCAAAATAAAGATTAACTTTAACTCATTAAGTAAACATAAATCTAAAATAAGAATTTTCTATGTCAGATTAGTTCCTTTCTAATAATAAACACATTAAATATGGTACTTTGTTTTATTTCCTATAAGTACATATCTACAAAATATCATAATCATATTAAAACTCTAATGTTAATACTTACCCCAACGTTGTTAAAACTTGCCCCACAAGTGGGGTAAGTATTAGTAGTAGGTTTTGGCCGGTTTGGAGCCCACCTTCCCACCTGCCGACTTTTTGAGCGACCTCGGCAGGAGGTAGGTAACCTATGTGGGTTCTAGAAGCCTGCGGCGGTGGGTGGAGCAAAATTTTTTTCTAGCCTAGCGGAACTTGATCCAGCCTAAGAGAACCTAAGGAAATTTGGTGTAACCTAAACAAAATTTTTTTCTAACCTAAGAATTTTCCTAATAGATGGCGCAACCACCTTCGAGCTTTGTAAATTCACTGCTAGATGGCGCAGCCACCTTTGATAGCGTTGCTAGTCTGGATTCCTGTGTGTAAGTTTGAAAATTGTCAATAGATGGTGCTGAAAATCCTTTTTGATAGTTAAAAGATGGCGTTGCTAGTCGGAACCACCGCGAATTCTGTACCTAGATTCAAAATTCCATGAAAAGATGGCTCTCGTAGTCTAGATCCTGTGTGTTAGTTTGAAAAATTGTCAATAGATGGCATCGAAAACCTTTTTTCGATAGTTAAAAGATGACACTGTTAGTCTGAACCACCGCGAACTCTATACCTTGATTCAAATTTTATCATATTTTCATCTGAAAACACGTTTAAAGTTGTATAAATTGTCAGCTGACGTCATTAGAAGATTTCTGTCTAATATGTGAAAAATGAATTTTATCGTATGATTTTATATTTTTATCTGAAAAAACAGGTTTATACAGGTTTCCTCTAACTAAAAACACATTTTTTTTAATTTTTAATTTTTATTTTTTTTTATTAAATAAAACACATTTTTAATTTTTTTTAATTTTTTTTAATTTTTCTTATTTTAATAAATTTATTTAAAAGAAATATTTTACAATAAAAATGTTTAAATGTTATTACGATAATATTTGTATATGGATATGACATTTTCCATGGCGCAAGTTGCTGTGGAATGATGGTCTCATTGAGGACTAGTGTATGTTGATGTTATGACTACCTCGATTTTTTGTTGATACCCATCCCTAAACCATGTTTTACAATCTAATTGATTATAGCAGATTAAACAGTTTTGGTGTTTAATAAAAAATTTAAAAAATCGATTCTTTGTTGATACCCGTCTCTAAACCATGTTTTACAATCTAATTGATTATAGCAGATTAAACAGTGCTGGTGTTTAATAAAAATTTAAAAAATCGATTCTTTGTTGATACCCACCTCTAAACCATGTTTTACATTTCTAATTGATTATAGCAGATTAAACAGTTTTGGTGTTTAATAAAAAATTTAAAAAATCGATTCTTTGTTGATACCCGTCTCTAAACCGTGTTTTACAATCTAATTGATTATAGCAGATTAAACAGTTTTGGTGTTTAATAAAAAATTTAAAAAATCGATTCTTTGTTGATACCCGTCTCTAAACCATGTTTTACAATCTAATTGATTATAGCAGATTAAACAGTTTTGGTGTTTAATAAAAATTTAAAAAATCGATTCTTTGTTGATACCCACCTCTAAACCATGTTTTACATTTCTAATTGATTATAGCAGATTAAACAGTTTTGGTGTTTAATAAAAAATTTAAAAAATCGATTCTTTGTTGATACCCGTCTCTAAACCATGTTTTACAATCTAATTGATTATAGCAGATTAAGCAGTTTTGGTGTTTAATAAAAAATTTAAAAAATCGATTCTTTGTTGATACCCGTCTCTAAACCATGTTTTACAATCTAATTGATTATAGCAGATTAAACAGTTTTGGTGTTTAATAAAAAATTCAAAAAATCGATTCTTTGTTCACACTCATCTCTAAATCAAGATTGATTAGTGGTTAATATTTACCAAAATGAAAAAGTAAATTTTTTTCATAATAATTTCAAAACTTTATATTTTATAAAAAAATAATTTCTGAACTAGATATGTATGTATATTTTATATATCTTTTAACGAACACAAAGTTATAAAACATATGACAAAACTGCATATTAAGCGAATTCCATTACCTTATAATTATATCGTCTGCATGTTATATACATACATACAAAATAGGCGACTTGTGATTTATACATATGAGTATTATACCAAATGAAAATTTGATTGTAAAAACTAGGGAAATTTTCTTCTTCAACAATTGAAAATTCTATTAATATTAGAAAATTTATTTCCAGCGATAGTATTGTTAGATACTAAAACAACTGAAAACTTTTAAAAAGCAAAAAAAAATTTGTGTTATTTTAAAACCAGTTTTTTGTTTTAATTGTAATAGTTAAATCAATTTAATTAGTTTTATTTAGTGAATTAAGAACCAATTTTTTGTTTTTAAGTATAATAGTGAATTAAGAACCAGTTTTTTGTGTGTTTTTGATTTGTTTGTGTGAATTTTGCGTTATTTGAAAACTACAGTTTCTTTTGTTTTTTCGTTTTTTTGGTTTGTGTGCGGTTTTTGATTGTTTCATTCACTGTTTTTGTTTTATTTGAAAACTACAGGTAAGCGGAAAAACACATTTAATTCTTTCTTACTTGCTTATTCACTAACTGCATAACGAACGTTATATACCGAAAATTCGTTCTGTAACGAAAAGTATATCAAAATGCGATTCGCTAACGGAAATATATTCGTTATAGCTATGACGATCTTCGTTGTCTGAACGAAAATTTCAACTTTTCGTTTGTATAAAGATTACTTTACTATTATAAAGTAAATAAACGAAACAAACTGTAATTTTTTAAATAAATTTTTTGTATAGCAGCAACCGCAGTAACCATGTGCGAATATAAAATTTTTGTAAAAGTTAGCCAAACATTTCAACAAAGTTGAATAAATAATAAACAAAGATGAGATATATATACATCGAACTCTATTTCAGTGTGTTGTAGTCGAATGTGTATCTTCTTTATAACAAATTTGTATAATCTAACGAAAAGGGTTACTGAATACCAAATTCATAATATTCGTTATATGATTGTAACGAAAGCAATAGTTCGATATATAACGATCGTTATAGATTTTTTTATAGAGTAGCGCTGAGTAGTATCAATTTTAACAGTCGTTAGAAATTTTTTGAGATTGCTTTATGAATCCTAAAAGAAAAATTTCGTGTTTTTAACGTTTTAAAATGTACTACTTATAGCTACCTAACGCATGGTAATCATATACAATATACTCGCTTAATGTTCTTTCATAACTCGGACTGATATAGAGTATTGTAATGTATTTGGTATTAGGTATTCAATAAACGTAATACAGGTTTAGTGTTTTTCTAAAAATTTAATTAGCTATTTTACATATTAAAACAAAAAATTTTCTTTAATCTCGTTTTTAAATTAGTTCAGCAACTTTGAAAAATATAATTTTCATTTTGTTCATAAGATAGTTTTAAACAATATTAACAGTAGAAAATTTTTCTTTTTAATAGTTTTTCTTAAGTTTTTAAAGGCGTAATTTCATATTAGTAACTTTTTTAAAATATAATTTTTCTTTTTAAAGTGATATTAGAAGTAAAATTATTATAATTTTTTTAAAAATGTACAGGTTGTACCAGAAAAAATCCATACATAAAATTTAAATTATTTTTTCGCTGAATTTTTTTAGCATTTATAAGTTTTTTAGTCAAATTTTAAAAAGCAAATTATAAATATTTCGCACTATTGGCTGATAACATTTATTGGAAACTTTCTTTAAGATACCTTAAAATTATCTAGTATCTAATATACTTTATTCTTTTAAGTTATTTTAAAACATTCTTCTCGATTTAAAATTAAAGAATAATTGCTTCCAAACATTTCTCTAATGCTCAAGTATCGATATTTATCCTAATTACATAGTAGACGAAGTGGTCGGAAAACGACATTTCATATTACACAACCCAATGATATTTCAATTAATGGTAGAAATGATTCCAAATTATAAGAATTCTAGTTTAAAATTAAAAAGTATCGATATTTATCTGAATTACATAGTAGGTCAAGTAGTCGGAAAACGACATTTCATATTACACGACCCAACTAACGGTGAAAATGATTCCAGACTACAATAAATCTAGTTTAAACAATTTTCTTTTACAATTTTTAGAATTTACAGGATGGGCTAGGAGAATTCCGTGAATAAAATGTAAAATATTTTTTTTCGCTCAAATTTAACCACGTTTTATGAATATTTGAAAATATAATTTTATTTTTAAAAGTTATAATAATATCTACAAGAAATATGTTTTAGAATGCAAAAGTTAACCTTGAAAGTACATTTTTACATATGAAATCGTCGCCGCTTTGGAATGCATACATTGTGCGTATGTGTGTGTGTGTGTGTGTGTGTGTGTGTGTGTGTGTGTGTGTGTGTGTGTGTGTGTGTGTGTGTGTGTGTGTGTGTGTGTGTGTGTGTGTGTGTGTGTGTGTGTGTGTGTGTGTGTGTGTGTGTGTATGTGTGTGTGTGTGTGTGTGTGTGTGTGTGTGTGTGTGTGTGTGTGTGTGTGTGTGTGTGTGTGTGTGTGTGTGTGTGTGTGTATGTGTATGTATCTGTATAAAGTTATATGACGTCATCAATCGAAAAAGTATATAAATACGCGTGATAAACGGTCTTAAAACCATTACGTCTTCTGATTTCATAAAGTATAGTGTGCTTCGTGTCATCATATCGTATTTTGCGAATTTTTAAAGTTAGCTTTTTATTTCAAAGTTTAATTTCTTAAAATTTTATTACATTTTTTTTTCAATATTGGTGAGTAAGAAACATTTAATAATAATTTCTATTTTTTTTGTATGCAACAACTTAAAACTAATACAATATTTTTTGTGAATTTAGGAAAAATGGCCTTGTTCAAGTGCGAAATGTGTCCAGCAGGATTCAGCCGTCGGGATGCTTTGGCAAGACATATGAAGACGAAGCATGGCAACAATGGCTCATCTTTAAAATGCGGTCGGTGTGGGGTCATGTTTACGAGAATGGATAATTTACGACAACATCTGAAAAAATTCCATTCAACGGCGGCGTTGTGTGCTTACTGCGGCGAATATGTTGAAGGTGATCTAGAGCGGCATATGGCTAATGAACACGGACAACCCGCAACCAACATCGAACCTGATCATGAGCAGCCCTCAACCAGCAGCGGTCCTATTTCGAGGAAGCGCGCAGCCGGTGAACAAAATGGTGGTCCATCCAAAAAATCCAAAGTAAGTTGGCCAACGAAACGCTGCGAAGTATGCGACGTGGATATTCCAATCTTATTTTTCAATGGGCATTTACGAAGCGCAGCCCATAAAAATAAATTATGCTGTGGAACTGGAAACGTTAATGTGGAAACTATCAACAGCGCGTTCAAAACCAGAATAATCAGCTACCGAGTGAAGAGTTCCGAGTACTTCCAGTCCATTGAAGAATTTTTGGATGAAGTTAAGGAAAATGTGCTCCAGCTGCTGCGAATGGAACTGGCGAAACATACGTCATTTAAAACTAATTTCGAATTATTTGGATTATATGCGAAATTCGATAAAGAAGATAATCTATTACTGGATGTAAAGTCGTTCAACACCAAAAATACCATTGTTTCGGAATCCATCAATCTGGAGGAAATTTATCAAAGCATGGTGTCAACGGTAGTGCGCAAGAGCGAAGAATTCCAGGAACGAGATAGTGGCTGGTCGCTTCTGGAAGTCCGATATTTAGAAGTGAACGTTAATAAATACAATCCGCTTCGGGCTTCGTCATATATCGAGCTTCCGGCATGGATCAAGAGAAAAATGGCGGTTATCAATATCCAAAATGAAGACCAGGCTTGCTTCGCATGGGCAATAACATCGGCTTTACATCCAGTCGATCATCGCAATCACCCGCATCGAGTCGCTTCATATCCGCATTATTCGACAATTTTAAATTTCGACGATATTGAGTTCCCAATGAAGATCAAAGACATAAAATTGTTTGAATCGCTCAACAACATCAGCGTCAATGTTTATGGACTGGAAGAAAAAAGTATTGTTGGACCGCTGCACTACACCAAGGAAAAACGGAATACTCACGTGAATTTGCTGTACATTGAAAATGGCGAAAACAGTCACTACTGCTGGATTAAAAATCTAAGCAAATTAGTGAGTAATCAGCTGACTAAACGTGAACATAAGCAGTGGATTTGTGATGGGTGTCTCCAATTCTTTCGAACTGAAGAGCGGCTTATCGAACATGCTAAAGAAGACTGCAACAAAGTCCGCTCTGTAATACCAAGTCCTGGTAAAGACAGCATTTTGAAATTTCAAAATTATGCGAAGCAGATGCGCGTCCCGTTTACCATCTACGCGGACTTCGAATCAGTATTGAAACCATGCGATACATGCGCACCGAATCCAGACGGATCGTTTACGAACACCACGCATATCCACGAACCATTCAGCTTCGCATATTACATCAAGTGTTCGTATGATGAATCATTAAACAAATTCGAAACATACCGCGGACCGAACTGTGCGAAAGTGTTTATGGAAAAATTGGAAGAAGATGCCCAACGACTACACAAAATTCTCCAAAAGGAAATTCCGATGAAACCATTAACAGCGCTGGATCATTTAGCATTTGGATTAGTCGAAGATTGTTCCATATGCGGCGATAAATTGGGCAAGGATCGTGTGCGGGATCATGACCATCTAACGGGTGAATTTCGAGGTGCCGCACATAACCAGTGTAATCGGCTTTACAGACTGCCGAAATTCATCCCGATCGTTTTCCATAATTTATCTGGATATGATGCGCACTTTATCGTACGGGAATTTGGAGTCTCCAGGGAACGAATCGATGTCATACCGAACAACAAAGAACGCTACATTTCTTTCACGAAGTATTTACCAGTCGACGCCAATCAAGAAGTGGAAGATCTGGATGACGAAGATGATGAAGAAGATGAAGAAGATGACAACAAATTTAAAATGAAAACCATCCAGCTGCGTTTTATCGATTCGTTCCGATTTATGGCGAGCAGTTTAGACAAACTTGCCGAGAATTTGAAGCCGGAGCAGTTCGCCGAAGTTCGCCGAGCATTTCCTGAAGACCGCCTTTTCAATTTAATCAAGCAAAAAGGAGTATTCCCGTACGAATACGTCAACAGTGTTGAACGACTGAATGAACGCGCTCTACCACCAAAAGCGGCATTCCACAGCAGCTTGAAATTATCCAGTATTACCGATGAAGAATACCAGCGTGCACAGCGAGTATGGAATGAATTCAACATCCAAAGTTTGGGACAGTATTCGGACTTGTATTTGAAAACGGACGTGCTGCTACTGGCTGATGTCTTTGAAAATTTCCGGAACCTGTGCCTGAACACGTACAAATTGGATCCGTGCCAATACTACACCGCACCAGGCTTGAGCTGGGACGCCATGTTGAAATATACAAAAGTGGAACTGGAGCTACTAACGGACATCGACATGATCCACTTCATCAAAAAGGGTATGCGTGGTGGATTAACACAGTGTTGCGGTCGTTTTAGCGAAGCTAATAATAAATACATGTCGGACTACGACCCCACAAAGCCGTCGACCTACATCGAATATCTGGACGCCAACAACTTGTACGGATGGGCCATGTCGCAACATTTGCCGATCAGACATTTCCGGTGGGTCCCAGAACACGAATTGGATAACATCAACATACCAATGGTTCCGGATGACGCTGATGTTGGATACATTTTGGAAGTCGACCTCGAGTACCCGAAGGCACTACACGACTACCATCAAGATCTACCATTCTGTCCGGAGCAGATGAAGCCGCCATACATCACATCTAAAGACAGCAAATTGCTCGCCAACGTTTACGATAAGAAGAAATATGTGATCCATTATCGGAACTTAAAACAGTGTCTAAAATACGGACTTAAACTGAAAAAAATACATCGTGCGCTACAGTTTAATCAATCTCCGTGGCTGAAGAAATACATCGATTTGAATACCGAGCTCCGTTCTAAGGCGACAAACAGTTTTGAAAAGGACTATTTCAAGTTAAAAAATAATAGTGTTTTCGGGAAAACAATGGAGAATGTGGACAAACGTGTTGATGTGCGACTAGTGACTCATTGGGAGAACATTCGTAAACAGTTGGGTGCTAATAATTTGATAAGCAGACCGAACTTTCACAGTTGCTCCATCATTCACGAAAATCTAGTCGCGATACAAATGGACCGTTTAAAAGTGAAATACGACAAGCCGATTTACGTAGGATTTAGCGTGCTCGAGTTATCAAAGACACTAATGTACGATTTCCACTACGGTTATATAAAACCGAAATATGATGACAAAGTGGATTTATTGTACATGGACACTGATTCGTTTATTTACCGGATAGAAACGGACGATTTTTACGCCGATATTAAACCGGAAATTAGTGAGTATTTTGATACAAGTGACTATGCCGCGGATAACATCTATGGACTGCCTCAATTAAATAAAAAAGTGCTCGGGAAATTTAAAGATGAGTGTTCTGGGACAATAATTAAACAATTTGTTGGTGTTAAAGCTAAATCCTACTGTATAGTGAAAGACAGTGATGTGCCCCCAATCAAAAAACTCAAAGGTGTTAAAAAAGATGTGGTGAAAAACGAAATAGACGTTAAAGACTACATAAAGTGTGTGATGAGCAAAGACTCAAGTGCAGTGTTATATAAACAGATGAGTGTATTTCGTAGTTTGAAACATCGACTATACACACATTTAATCAATAAGGCCGCGCTCACAAACGATGACGACAAACGGTTCATAGTACCCAACAACAGACTCAAAACTCTCCCGTGGGGGCACTACAAAATAGACGATTTTTATTTTTGTTAATTTTATATATATTTTTCTTAATTTTGTATATATCTTTTTGCTAATTTTGTATATATATCTTTGTTAATTTTGTAAATATTCTTAAAACCATGGTTTTAAGTTATACTTACTAAGTAATTAGTTTGTAAAATAATAATGGCCATTATTAATTCAAAATTTTAGTTTTATTAAAAAATAAAATAGGTACATGTCAAAATATTATAATTTCAAAAAAAAAAAAAAACATGTTAAAAATTGAAAAAAAAAATATAAAACAAAAAAATCAAAAAAAAAATTTACAAAAAATCAAAAAATACAAAAAGAATTTGAAAAAAAATCAAAAATAAAAAAAATTTAAAAAATACATGATGAAAAAAATTAAAAAAGAAAATACCTCATGAAAAAAAATACATGAAAAACTAAATATTGAAATTCGTATTCAAAATTTTGTATATATCTAAATAGTCTTGTAAGTTTGTCGGCGGCCACGCGCCCGTATCTGGACCACTTTCCCAGCCCAGGAGTGCCGATTGATTGGCTGTGCCTTTTTCAATGTTCTGCACGATTCACTCCAACAATTCACCGTCTTTTTCCACGCTCTTTGGATTGAAGCACAATCGAGGAATATCATGTTCTTCCACAAGTTTCAATATACGATCCAGCAGTTCCGGACGAGCATATGTTATCGTTTTTCGCATCCACAACGTAAGAAAGTATGTCAGCGTGTCGAATCCATCTAGGCGGTCTTTTCCGATATCAGATTCGTTGAAGGTAAGTGTGAATAGAAGATCAAAAGTTTCCACAGACGAACCCCATTCAATAGCTGATGTTATTTTTTCAGGAAAAAAAAATGTCACGATCTCTTGGTGGGGGATACTGCAACTGCTCCGGCCCATCATGCGTATTCGCTGCTCCATGTTGGTGGGGGATACTGCGACTGCTCCGGTCTACCATACGTATTCGCTGCTCCATGTTGGTGGGGATATCATACCAAGTCTTTGCTATCAATCCAGCTATTGGCGCTACTTGGAAAGCCGAGCCACTTCACGTATACTTTATCTTTCTTTTTTTTTTTCAACACCTTTTCCACTAAATATACATCTGGATATTTAACTTTTTGTAATTCTTCTTGGTAAAATCCACCTTTAATCGGATTACCATGATAATCTTCTAACAGATACGTAACCGGATTGGTTAATCGTACCTTTTTGATTTTAAAAAGTTCCGTCGTCCATGATGGTAGATATCCTTTATCGAATTGAGATTTATGCTTGCTAATGCGAACCACATCGCCGACGTCATATTTCGGTAGATCCACAACTTTTATATGATTGTAAACAGTTGAAAGGAGCAATTTCTCCTTGCTTGGTGTAACATCACGCGGTCGCATTTTCATTGTTCTATGTTTCCGTGAATTGTAACTGTCCATTAAATCACATTGCCAGAGATCGTCAATTCCTTTCACAATCACACGTCTGCGTGGAAATTTTTTTTTTGCGCTGGTTTATGTAGTTCACGAACCACTTGTGCTTTGCTCATTTTACGTCTCAGCAGGTTTCAGCAATTTATCAAGACGTTCTTCAGTCCTCGACATTCGACGATTAAATGCGAAAATTTCTCGATTCATCCATAATTTATTCTGCGTAGAAAGCTGCATTGCCTGGGTCAGCAGGTGTGTAGCATTTTCAATCTTTGTTTTGATGATTTCGACTGTTTCTGTTAGTTCAGCAAGTTTCTCTGCTGTAAAACTCTTTAAAAATTTCAGATTCACCACATCTTGATCATCAGTCGGATCCTTTATATTGGTTAGTTGTCTGTTTCCAAAATCATAGTTCCCCGATTGCGTCATCTTCAAACCAATGTCTTTAAGCAACTGCTTCTTAATACTTTTATCATGCACCCGACCGAATTTGTCAATAGTTATGTTTCTGTTACGCACACGACCGAATTTGTCCATTTTCACTCGATGATATCTGCTTCTTTCAGTTCTTCAATGATGGATATTATTTCGTTATTGTGACCGCTGTGTCCAGCTTCTTGTGACGCCACTAATAATCGCAGTCTACTAACCAGTTCATTCACATTGTCCCAGTATATATAGTCTTTTTTCAAGTTATTAAACTGCATCAGACCATGTCCCGATCTTGGAGTACCGCCAACACTAGCAGATTTTGGAGCACCACCGACGCGACTTCTTGTATCATATATTTTTCTTGGTATATGTTTTTTAGCGGAACTGATTGGGAACAACTGACTAATAATGTTTATGTATTTATAACTCGAGCTGCCTTTTATTTGCTGGTTTGGACTGTAATTTCGTCTGTGTGCATTTGTTTGCTTTAAAATTTGTTTATACGCATTTAAATCTTTGGTATGATATGAACCAATTTTTGGCGAGTTCATGAAAATCAAATCATATAATCCAGGTGTTCCTTCGTACACAATATCACCAATTATTATATCATCACCAGCTATTTGAAACGACTGATTTCCAATCATCCATTCATCATCTTTTTTGTATGGTCCGTATACCACATCAATTCCGCTGTTGGGTTGAAGGTATAGTTGTAAGTATTTTCTTGCTATTGGACCAAACTGTTTTGGTAAATCTTCAGCTGCTGGCATCAATTTTCGAGCAACACTTTGCGCTGATCCAAGAAATTTCGGTGTTTCAAATACATTTTGTTCTTCTTCTGGATACGCTTCAAAAACATCTTCTGGAATATCTTGTATTGAAGTATCTTCCTCCTCCTTTGTTGGTAGAGTATAGTAGTTTGCCGTTTGTTTTTCCAATTTTTTCTTTTTAATTTTAGGTGTGAACGCATTCGATACTTGCGCATCTTCTTCTTCTTTTATTTCCACTTTAATAGGATGTTTCTTCTTGTCACCATTTAACTTTGTAGCTATTTCTTTAAGCGGAGTAGTGACTGGTTCCAGTGTACTTTGCAGCAGCATATTTGACTCCAGTTTTCCAGATCGTAAAGCATTAAATTTTTTACGTATATTGCTTGTCGCTTTTATAATGTTCTTTTTAATCGTCTTTTTATCCATCTCGATGACTGCTTCTTAGAACGATTTCTCAAAAACTGAAGCTCTATCGCATGCGACTGCTGTATTTATATGGTTGTATTTAGGCGGACCAGTTCGAAACTGCTATACCGGCTACCAAACCAGTTCGAAAAATGTTTGGATCAATATAGAAGCAGCTTGGTAGCAGTTTAGGTGCAGCTTAGGAGCAGCTTAGAACCAGCTTGGAAGCAGCTTAGAACCAGCTTGGGAGCAGCTTAGAACCAGCTTGGAAGCAGCTTAGAACCAGCTTGGAAGCAGCTTAGAACCAGCTTAGAAGCGGCTTTCAGATGTTTATCCTTTCCAGAAGTGGTCAAACTTGCTTCGGTATCTTCCATTGCGTATATCATCTTCTTTGCAAATAGTTAAAAATCCATAGTTATCACGCCAACACTCTCTGCATAATTCTTTGAATTGATTGAACGACATGTCGGAGTTAATATGATCATCATAGATATGTCTGAGGTTGAGATCATCCTGTTTGAAGACTGCAACAAGATTCGCATTATCCCGTACATGATGTTTGGGTGCCGCTGTATACGTTTGCGTCAAGTAGAAACAATCATCATTGTAGTGTCGAGAGTGGCTAAAATATTCTTCTATTATGGCTTTTTTCTCCCGCGCAGATACATCGTCGAATATTACCAGCGAATTTGGTCGCGTTTCTTTCGGCGGTATGACGTCATCGTTATTAGAGTATGTAAAATAACCCAAACCTTTAACACCTTTAATGATTCGTTTCAGATATTGATATTTCGGTTGGTGTAATGATTTGGAATATATGTATATGTTTTCAAATGCCACACCATTAGGATCCTGAATAAGTGATAGTAGAAGTGACGTTTTGCCGCATCCACTTGGACCGCAGATGATCGCTCTAATACTCGTCGGCAACAGTGGACCATTTTTCTTGACATTAGTCTCGTCCAAAAAAAACTCGAAATTTTGGACTGGTAACGTCTCCGGTTGTTTAACGAATGAAGAAGACATCGTCGTCGATGTTGATCAGATAACACTATCTCTCATACTAATAAAGTTGAGTAAATTTCCAGCATATTTATAACATATATAAATAGTACAGCATCTCTTCTTTTGTTTTCAGTTCACTTTTAAATGTCGACGCGGAAACAACTAGCAGTTAGTCGTGAGAAGACAAGCGGTGTGAGAAGATCCGGTTGTGGCATACTAATAAAGTTGAGTAAATTTCCAGCATATTTATAACATATATAAATAGTACAGCATCTGTTCTTTTGTTTTCAGTTCACTTTAAATGTCGACGCGGAAACAGCTAGCAGTTAGTCGTGAGAAGACAAGCGGTTTGAAAAGATCCGGTTGTGACATACTAATAAAGTTGAGTAAATTTCCAGCATATTTATAACATATATAAATAGTACAGCATCTGTTCTTTTGTTTTCAGTTCACTTTTAAATGTTGACGCGGAAACAACTGGCAGTTAGTCGTGAGAAGACAAGCGGTGTGAGAAGATCTGGTTGTGGTATAGTAAACGGAATAATCAACAAATTACCATTTGAACTTCATATACCTGACTATCAGTATTGTGGACCTGGAACTAGACTGCGCCAGCGATTGTTACGAGGTGATCCGGGTATCAACAAATTGGACGCTGCATGCAAAGAACACGACATCGCCTATTCACAGTTTAAAGATATTGAAGATCGACATAAAGCTGATTTAATACTAGCTGATAAAGCGTGGAAGCGAGTTAAATCGTCGGACGCAAATCTTGGCGAGCGAGCTGCTGTTTGGACTGTAACGAACGCGATGAAGTCGAAAGTAAAACTAGGAATGGGTCATTCAAAGAAGAAGAACAAAAAAGGACAGAAATTAATATTTGGTGCCGGAATTCGTGATTTGAGAAGCATATTGAAGAAAAAGAAACCGAAAACTATTAAGAATGCGATAAAATTTGCACTAAAAGCTGCGAAGAATATTTTCAAGAAGAAGAAGGACAGTCAATTTACAACACCGAGAATCATTCCAATACCAAAAACTGGTGGAATTTTACCATTCCTGGTTCCACTTTTTGCCGGTCTGTCTGCTGTAGGATCACTTGCTGGAGGTGCTGCCGGTGTTGCGAAAGCAGTGAATGCTTATAAAACAGCAAAGAAACAATTGGATGAAAATGAACGTCATAACAGGATGATGGAAGCAATTGCACTTGGATCCAAGTCTGGAACTGGACTTTATTTGAAACCATACAGAAGAGGTTTGGGACTTTACATCGAATCAAAAAACCGCTAAGCGAGCTACCCGATCGACCATTAACTGATCGCGACATTTATCAGTTTGGAAACAAATATTTATCCAATTTTCGTGGCGTGTTCATGAGAGATGATTTACCGAAACATCCAAGGCGAAAGGAGTGTGGAGTCGTCAATTTGGATAATTCATCAGGACCAGGAAGCCATTGGGTAGCGTACGCCAAAGATAACAAGAACGTCGAATACTTTGATAGTTTTGGAAATTTGTCACCACCCGCAGAAGTTGTGCAATATTTACATGGCAATAATATTAAATATAATTATAATAGATATCAAAATTATGAACAGTATAATTGCGGACATTTGTGCCTAGAATTTTTATGGAATACAAATTATTTTCAATAATTTTGTTGCACTTCTCATCTATACTTTAAATATACCCGTGGTAAGAATTTTCTGTCATTCGTATCTTAGTCACCATGTCGTTAACATTAACGTTAAGTGGTGATTCATCTATACTAACAGCTGAGTATTTTCCACCCATCGATTTGCCGGGTGATTATATATGCGGGTTGGTCAATTTTGAAACATACAATGCAGTGCCAAATATCGACGAAACAAATAATTTATTTCATTACGGTGATGGAGAAGTGAAATGCATCGAGATACCTGTCGGCAATTATGATTTGGAAGATTTGGAGTTTCAAATAGAAGATCGGATACTAGAGAAGAGAAAACCGGGTGATAGCCCGCAACTTATACTTCGTGCGAATAACAATACGCTAAAAAGTGAAATAAAATGTACGGATACAATTCATTTCGATCAAGAACGAACAATTGGCTCGCTACTTGGCTTCAGTAAGCGAAAACTTGCAGCTGGTCATTACCACTATTCGGATAAACCAACGAATATCATGAAAGTGAATCTGATACAAGTTGAAACAAACATTACAACGAACAGCTACCTGAACAACGTTCCAGCACATAATATTTATTCGTTTTCGATTCAAGTGGAACCTGGGTATAAAATAAGCGAATCACCGAATACAGTTATTTATATGCCGGTGACCATGAGACGGATAACATCTCTAGTTTTACGAATTGTGGATCAAGACGGCAATTTAGTGAATTTTCGAGGCGAAACGATAACAGTAAAGTTGCATTTGAAGCCGGCGTGAAAATGTTGGTATTTAAAGACGAAAATGTGGTGCGACCGATCAGTCTACAACTTGCCACCAAGGTGAACGGATCGGCGAGGAAGAAGCAACAACGACCACCATTAACAAGAGAGAACAAACAATTTCTTCGACAATTGGGTTTCAAGCTGAAGAGGAGAAAATGAGCAGCATTTTAAGCATCAATACTGGAATCGATTTCGATGAGAGCATTTCAAACATCGAGTATCACTGCTATTCGCCATTTCTAAATGCGTTTGGAAACAGCGACGAAATACGAATCTGCTGTCAAAACCAAGATCTGATCCTGCTGCCGCACGAAAGTTGTCTGTATGTGGAAGGACAATTGTTGAAGAGTGATAAAACAGTATCGACTACAGCGGAATTATCCAACAATTCATTGGCGTACCTGTTTGAAGAAATACGATATGAACTGAACGACGTGGAAATCGATCAATGCAAGTACGTGGGACCGACAACAACGTTAATCAATTATTTGGCATTAAACGAAAATGAAAGCAGACTACTCTACAACGCTGGATGGTGTCCAGGTGAAACAATTAAAGTGACGGAAAAAGGCTACTTCAATTTCTGTCTACCATTGGCGCGGATGTTTGGATTTCTTAACCATTACAAGAAAGTTATCATCAATGCGAAACATCAACTAATTCTGACTCGGGCTCGGACGGATCACGATGCAGTCATATCACCAACGGATGACGTCACTTTCCATATACATAAAATTCAATGGATGGTTCCACACGTTACGGTTGCAGATGAACAGAAACTGAAGTTGTTGAAATATGTGGAAAATAGTCGAGATATTACAATTGCTTTTCGATCATGGGATATGCATATACAGCCAACGATTCCAACAGCGAGACAAAATATTTGGACGGTGAAAACATCGACTCAATTGGAGAAACCACGCTACATTATATTCGCTCTACAAACGAATCGACGAAATAAAAAAGATAAAGATTCCAGTATTTTCGATCACTGTGAACTTTCAGACGTCAAAGTTTATTTAAATTCTGCGAAATACCCGTACATGGATTTGAATTTGGATTTCAGTAATGATAGATATGCAGTAGCATATCACATGTATTCGAAATTTCAACAAGCATATTATGATTATAAGAAGAATGAACCGCTTTTAAGCAAAACACAATTCAAGAATATCGCGCCAATTATATTCATCGATTGTTCTCATCAAAACGAAACTTTGAAAAGTGGACCAGTGGATATTCGAATTGAATTTAAAACGTTGAAGGAAGTGCCAGAGAATACATCAGCATTTTGCCTTCTACTACATGATCGTGTGGTTCAATATAATCCATTGACAAATATTGTTACAAAATATGTATAAATCGATATACACTAGTCCTCGATGCGACCATCATTCCAGAGCAACTTGCGCCATGGAAAATGTTATATCCATATACAAATATTACCGTAATAACATTTAAACATTTTTATTGTAAAATATTTCTTTTAAATAAATTTATTAAAATAAGAAAAATTAAAAAAAATTAAAAAAAATTAAAAATGTGTTTTATTTAATAAAAAAAAAATAAAAATTAAAAATTAAAAAAAATGTGTTTTTAGTTAGAGGAAACCTGTATAAACCTGTTTTTTCAGATAAAAATATAAAATCATACGATAAAATTCATTTTTCGCATATTAGACAGAAATCTTCTAATGACGTCAGCTGACAATTTATACAACTTTAAACCTGTTTTCAGATGAAAATATGATAAAATTTGAATCAAGGTATAGAGTTCGCGGTGGTTCAGACTAACAGTGTCATCTTTTAACTATCGAAAAAAGGTTTTCGATGCCATCTATTGACAATTTTTCAAACTAACACACAGGATCTAGACTACGAGAGCCATCTTTTCATGGAATTTTGAATCTAGGTACAGAATTCGCGGTGGTTCCGACTAGCAACGCCATCTTTTAACTATCAAAAAGGATTTTCAGCACCATCTATTGACAATTTTCAAACTTACACACAGGAATCCAGACTAGCAACGCTATCAAAGGTGGCTGCGCCATCTAGCAGTGAATTTACAAAGCTCGAAGGTGGTTGCGCCATCTATTAGGAAAATTCTTAGGTTAGAAAAAAATTTTGTTTAGGTTACACCAAATTTCCTTAGGTTCTCTTAGGCTGGATCAAGTTCCGCTAGGCTAGAAAAAAATTTTGCTCCACCCACCGCCGCAGGCTTCTAGAACCCACATAGGTTACCTACCTCCTGCCGAGGTCGCTCAAAAAGTCGGCAGGTGGGAAGGTGGGCTCCAAACCGGCCAAAACCTACTACTAGTATTAACAAACACATTTTTTAAGAAAATGGGTTTTTCCATAGAAAGTACAAGGGATATGTAAGTTTTTTTTATCAAAAATTATAGACAGATAGTTGATGCTTCATAACGTTTACAAAAAAAAATCGCTAACTAGTTTCATTTCCGTTTAATATGTAAAAAAGTAAAATCTGTTAGTACATGCCCCTGTCTCCCCTACTTGCAATAATATCCTCAATTGTTTAAAAATAAATTTTATTAGTTTTAAAATTTAAATTTCATTTCCCCCAATTATTATGAAGGGCGGAAAGCGAACCTTACCTAACTAGGATTCCTCCATTATTAGTCAATGACTCCACTTCAGTTGACAGTAGTTACATCGAATTGATTTCTCGAAGTCGTTAAATGTTAGAGAAATATCGTAACGTCGTTATAGTTACCCCTCATCGTTTGCAAGTCATTTGTTCTGTTTCACTTGAGAACAACAATAAATAAATATAATTATATTTAAATAACTGAATTATATTGTCACCCGTCGTAGACGCGTCACCGTCTGCTTATGTCTTCAACCATTAATTTCCATTTTCAATATTATCATTATTCACTTTAACCAATCAAATGATTTCGTTATCTTCGTTTAACATATTGCGCGCTAACTGCATCGTTAAATATTTTTATTTTATTGTGTAAACGGTAATTGAATGACGAAAATAAAAATAGTCTAACGTCTTGTTTTTAAAATATACAAGACAATAAAGACATGTATTTTATTCTTAATAACTGGTTATTTAACAAGATTGTTTCTACTATAGCGCGTCTATGGTTAAAATATTTTCAATTTTTTTTTTTCGTTTTGTTGAAGACGTTTATGTTGACGTATTTTATATTACTTGGCTAGAATTACTATTACAGTCGACTCTCGTAAATTCAAACCTGCGATAATTCGAACCTCTCTATAATTCAAAGTTATCACGAGTTCCCTACAAAAGCTCTTTATATTTCGAACTAAATCAATATATTTTTATGCACTTGGTAATTCGAACGAAAAAATCACTGCTACGTAACAAAACCACGCGTTAATTCGAACTCATCGGCGTCAAATACTCGACAATTCAAAGTTGCAGAGAGAAAGAGACAGGAAGATTGTAAGTAGATTTTGAGACAAGTTCAAGTTCATTCATCGCAAATGCTTAAAAAATTAAAATTGTTACCTGCGATAATTCGAACCTCTCTATTATTCGTAATATTTTAAGAGTCGCTCGAATTTTGAATTAACGAGAGTCAGCTGTATTACCATTTTTGGCATAACAAATGAATTTTGGTTTGACTGTCTGCTAGGTCTTAAAAAGATTCTGATATCTTTTTGTTAATTTTTGTGGGCGATTTTTGATGGTTATTTCAACATTCATTAAATTAATAGGACAGAATCTTGGATACAGATTAAACAAGAAAACTGGGGTATTTTATAAACATTTTGAAATCGTTATTAAAAAATACAGGAAATTTTTCTTCACTTAATGGATACCTTTGTCTTAACGAGGATGTAAGTTTGGACTTTTTAAAATTCTACTTCTATTTGCTGTATCATCGTTGTTGTCTTTTTTGGGGGGAGGGGGAGGAATATTAAAGATTAAAGTTAAAAGTATCGTTGTGTATTCTTAGCCGCAAATAATTCCTAGAATAACAATTGTAGACGACTTTTAAATGAAGGAATTAAACCTGAAATAACTGTAGGAAAAACTTTATCCCAAAAAATTTCTACACCTCGTGCACAATTTAAAAAAAAAAGAAACTTCATATTTATAAGTTTCTTTTTTTGGCGTAGAATGATATGAAAAATGAATAAAATTTTCAGTCAGAAATATGTTGTTGACAGTTCTTCACAGATAATTATTTTTTTTTAAATATAGTTAAATTTAAAAATATATTAGTTTTTAATTATAAAATATTTCTATTTAATACTTATTCTAAAAAGAAACCAAAATTTTTTTAATTGTGTTGCATGGTAAATTTCTTCGTGAATAGTAAATATTCGCAAAGTAAAACTGTAAACTTTTATATATGGAGTACAGAAAAGTTTTCGGTGAATCTGCAGAACCGCGAGAGCTGCAACCTTTAAAAATTAGGAATATATTTTTTTCTTACTAGACGCAGGCACTGCGTAACCATTATAGTCGTAGCTACTTCCGCCAAACATTTCACCGTCGACATAAATGCCTGGTTTCTATTCACATACAAACTACAATATTTTATGCCATAAATACCAAAGAAAAATCCATTAATTAATACTTATGCTTTACGACTTTCTATTCAAATTTCTAAAGAAGTAGGCCATACACACATAAAAAAAAAATTGAAAAACCATGTAATCAGGTAATAAAAAGAAAAAATTGATAAAAAACATTATTTAACAGTTGCCTATTGAATTTATTCTGAATAACTTGATATCAATAAAAAAACATACACACAAATAGAAATTCAATTCAGCACAAAAAACAAACACTGGGAAAAAAGAATGGCAGAAAAAAAAATTAAATATTTATTACTCACATGAATGAAGTATCTACTTTACAATTCATTATCTGAAATCACGACTCACGTATGGTAGTATTACCAACGTTGTCACCAACGTTATAGAATGTAAAAACACTACATATTATAATGATTGATTTTGACAGAGCAGCAAACAATAAACTAACAACAAAAAATACCCCGTATGTGTATATACCGTATATACTACGGTTGTTGAAAAGAAATTTATGTTTTAAATAGATAACGGAATTTAAACTTGAAAAGTATGATATATCATTCGTATTAGGGACGTTTATAAAGTTTTTTTTTCAACCCTTTGTAAATTAATTTCTTCTCAAACTTGACAAAAAACATCTCTAGAACAGACAACCCGTGACCAAAGACAATACTGGAATTTAAAAACTATTAAAGAACACTTGATATTTTCTTACAAGGGGAGTATCAAACATGGGAATCACGGATTTGGAAGAAATTAATATATGTTGTGGAATATATTTCTCTGAGTATTGTAGTGATAATAATTTAGGCCAGTACGACTTTATTTAGAAATTAAACGCACGAAAAATTTCGAATAACATATCGTGTTTGATATGTATCAGTTAGTTAGTACTGTCTGCAACAAGGGCAGCTGGTGATGTGGATAGTGTCTGCTGTCATGGATGTAAGTTTTTTACAGATGGAAAGGCTCTGTGTTCGAATCTATGCCTTTCCAACATAAATAATTCTCTTTCCAATTTTTTTTTAACTTTTTCAATATTGTATAATGGGTCAATTAATTACATTGAGGATGCTATAATTTTTTTTAAAAGGAGATATGGTATTCTTTTTTATGTCATTATTATAAAAAAATTTACAATTGCCATTACTTTAAATAAGGATAAAATGAAGAATGTCTAAAAATAGTATAAATAATTTATAATAAAAATCGCTTTAATTTTATGTAAAAAAAAATTCAGTAATTTAAAATTTACGATGAAATTACTGTTACATATAATGACAACATGTACAAAAAATATTATATCTCCTTTACAGAAAATAATTATAGCATAATAATGACATACAAAAGAATACCATATCTCCATTTAAAAAAAAGAATTATAGCATCGTCAATGTAACTGACCATTGTACAATATTGAAAAAATTAAAAAAAAAACGCCGTGAGCAGCGGGGCCCCATCACGGTAGTCGAATTTTCCCCTTCATCTTCGGTATTGAATGTCTACAAGCGAAATGTGATTGAAAGTCTACAACCGAATTGTCATTTTGATTTTGTGCCGAAAACAGGTAGCAGAAAAAAAGCCAACACAATTCGTACGAGGACATTCCTGCCCATGTTTATCCGCTAATTGCCTTTATGTTTTAGTTTTAAATATTAAAAAAGGACCTTAAATAGTAAACTGGAAGGCCTTTATAAAGATATTTTTTCTTTCCAAAAAAATCCAAAATTTCTATTTTATAAATACTAAAAATCCAAAATTCCTAATTTATAAATAAACAGTGACTTTAATAACATTTTTAAATTACTTAATATGTATGTATTTCATTTGTCATAAAAGTAAGTTCACTTTTTTTTAAATTTTTTAAAATTACTATTCGCCTACTTGTATTTAGAATAAACATAATGCTTTTAAAACACATTTAACAATAGCATTCAATTCCGATGTAAAAATGGGAGAAGTGGGGGAAAAGTGACGCGGACTCCCTACAAGGTACTAGCTGGATACTAACTGAATACACGTACAAAATTTCAGCCCTCTAGGTTTCCTTAGGGAGTCTCTAGACGTGTTAGAAAATAAGCAAAAAAATTAAGGAAATATTGGCGTAAAAATCGTGGGGGTAAGGGTTAAAAGTTGAAACCTCCAAAAAACAGTGTCTGGCTATTAGCTTAACCTGTACACCAAATTTCAGCCCTCTAGGTTTATTTGGGGAGATTTTGACCCGAACGAAACTGTTAAAAAACAAGAAAAATCATGTTCTTTTGGATATAAAAATGGTGGGGGTAGGGGTTAAAAGTCGAGACCCCCAAAAGGCACCCCCTTGATACTAACTCAATCCGAATACAAAATTTCAGCCCTCGAGGTTTATTCGGGTGACCTGTGCGAGTGGTACAAACTTCGAAAACGTCGAAAATGCTTGAAATTGTAGCTTAAAAATGAGGGGGTGGGGGTAAAATATTAAAACCTCCAAAAAGCACAACCTAGGTACGAACTTTATCAACACACCAAATTTCAACCCTCTACGTTAATTTTGGGGGGCTGGGGGCCTGTTAGATCCAGCGAAAATCGTTTTTCCCCCCTCTACTCCCACCAAATCATCCTAGGAAGCTGAATTTTGGATATGTTGTAGATAATTGACCGAAACATTATTTAAAACCGGTTTAGAAAAGTTTTATTGCTTTTCCGCCCCCCACCGCCCCCTTAAAGGTCGGGTCAGAAAAAAAATTTGCCCAAAATTTGACCCCACTTTGATAGTATGAGGTGCCTCGAAAATGAGCCCCATTTACCAAATTTCATCTTTTAACTTCCATAGGGGGGCCCTACACAAATTAAAAGGTGGCGGGAAAATATATATATATATATATATATATATATATATATATATATATATATATATATATCAGACATTTTTTTTTTCTACATATTCGTGTTCTACGGGTCCGAAAACGGATAGCGCCCCTACTCTCGCCTCTCGCAGCTCTTATCGTATAGACTGTATAAGTCTAATTTTTCGGAGAAAATTCGACTAAAAATTGAAAAGATAATTATTTATGTTGCAAAGGCATAGATTTGAACATAAAACCTTTCCGTCTGTATATTAAAAAAAAAATTACATACACGACAGCAGACACTAACCACACCACCAGCGGTCATTGTTGCAAACAATACCAACTAACTGATACATATTAAACACGATATGTTATTCGAAATTTTTCGTGCGTTTAATTTCTAAATAAAGTCGCATTGGTCTAAATTATTATCACTGCAATACTCAGAGAAATATATTCCACAACATATATTAATTTCTCCCAAATCCGTGATTCCCATGTTTGATACTCCCCTTGTTAGTTTTCAATGTGAATTAAAACAAAAAACATTTGTGGCAAAGCGAGTACATTAGAACTGTGTTTTAATGTATATGTTATTTGATGGTGGTAAACAATACTAAGCAGTGTTGCCAGATTGGCACATCAAAAACTCTTCAACATTAATCAAAATCCCTCCAAAAAATTAAAGAAATTACTTAATGTAGCGAAAATACATAGGCAGTGTTCGAGTAGCTCAATGTCCAAAGTGGCTAACTTTATGAAATATGTCTTATTCCAAAAATAATTCCCTACAAAATTTCCTCTAACAGTTTTAGAATCTTCCGGTTTTAGAACTTCCAATTTCGCTATTGGTACTAACAAGAAGTAAAACATATAATTGTAGTATGTTTAGAGTCAATCCACCTGTAACGTGGTGGGTACTCTCAAAATGCGGTTTCGTTAGAGAGCAAAAAGTAACAGCCCTCCTATAACGTTGCAGAACTGCTATTATCGCAAACCATAGAACACTAGAAGCAAACTAAAATAAAAAAAAGGTGTAGCTCGCTTGGTGTCATTTGTTGGTCTGTCACAGCTTAAGGCATTTAGTCAGCCGGTGTAGGTCACCGAATACACTACGATTGTTATGTATCGTAATACCATTATTGCTTGAGCTGCACGTTGGTCTATCTGATAACACGTGTTTTGTAGTTGTGTGTGTGAATACGCACACAGAAACAAACATCAAACCAACACCACTACAAACAGTGTGTACCCACACAACATAGTAATGCGAAGTGGGGAGGATTTTACGTCACTTTTCTGCTACACTCGGAATACTAACTATCATAATAGTAGTTTGGCCCCTTGTCGCAAACACTGCACCTTTGAACACATATAGGTATTCCCAGTCTTATTTTATCTTTTATAACCTTAAGTATTATTTTACTTGATGCTTCTTGTATATTATTTTATTTAAAGCGTTTACTTATTTTACAATGTCATTTACAGAAAAATTTTGTTTTAATAAAGCCGTGATTTTTTTGATATATTTTAGTTATTTACATGAATATACACGCTTTTAACTTATATCAAAATAAAGATGTTAGCGTAATAACATTTTCTTAACCTTATAGTTAGGTGAGTAATATACTTGGCTGTCCCGTAAATTCTTATCATGAGGCATTCTTCTTTGCAATGATTCATTTTGGTTAACTACTGATCGCCGCACTGTGTTCGTACTTATTTATATCCCCATTGTGTGAGAGCATCCTGCCTATAATACCTACCAGTATAGATCAAAATTTTCTCAGGCGTGTTTGAATTCAAATGTATAAACGTTCGAGAAAAATTGAAAATGACAAGAACTTATAAAAGCTACCTGATAGTTACCATTGTCTTAAAAGGGTCTAATCGGATGCAGTGTGCTTGGCAATGAATTACGTGTACCTACCTGCTCGAACAATAACCTCTTATCAAACTTATTAATCTAGTTTATATATAAAGCTTTAATTAAACTCTTCTTAAAACAATTTGAACGAAAAATTATTTTATCTTTTTTTAGTGAAAGAACGGAAAATATTATTATAATCCAATGTCTAGGAACTTGATACTCATGATATACCCAACGAATTGTTAGATATTCCGTTTTGATTTGCTGTGAGGAAGTTTATAAGCCATACTACAATAAAAGCACAAACCTCACTTCAATGGAGATGAATGCTTATTCAATATAGGTATATACTATACACACATACATATTATATCATTCTGGTAGAATGAATCATTCAAATTCAGTTAAAATATAGGTACAATCATATGTATTGATACAGTAGTAAGTCCTGTACAATACTAAAGTCTGATGTCATTGTACATATATATGCGTATATTTACCTACAATAAAATATATCAGATTCAATTCATTTACAAAAAAAGCTGCTCGAACAATTGGAATCCAGACTAGAATTAATAGGATAATTTGCTAAAAATTACGAACACTTAGGGACTTGTTTCGACCCTTCTTAAGACTGCAGACACTGCAGTGTACATATACACCTTGGCTTAGGCCAGGGAATCATTATCACTAAATTCAATATACAGAATATTCTAAAACTAATATATCGATTTATTTAACTTTTAATGCATAGTGTATATATAATTTAGTATATAATTTATTTTGAGTGATTACCAATGGATAATTACGATGGTAATTTCTATCTACCCTCGATTTATAGTTCTATTCAACACTGGTAATTAATAATCTAGAATATTAGGATGAATGCGGGAGAGATGCCGCACATTTTGAAAACACTTGATAATTCTTAAAGTATGCTTTTAATTCATTTGAAATTTGGTACACAATAAATGTAAACATTATTCTTTAAAATTATTTATAAATAATTTTAAATTTTGAGTCATAAAGGATTCATAATTAACATTTTCGTAGAGCCTGCAAAGCGGCCACTCTCCCACACCTATGGGAGAGATGCCGCATCAAAGAAGGTGAGACGCCACATAGTTCATATTAAAAATTTTGTATTTTACACACATCTCCGTACATGATGCATGCCATATGTAACCATTTTTGGCACTTTATACATTTTAACCAGTCAACTTTTTTTTTTCTGAGTACTTTTCAAAACAGTCAATACACACGCAATCATCATTATTTTCGTTATCTTCACTGATATGAGAGCTCTTCCTGATCCAATTAATGGATCTTTTATATTTACGTGGCATAATTTACCGTCCAAAAAAAATTGCATAATTAAGGTGTAAATCTATGTTTTTAACATGAAATATGATGCGGTATCTTTCCTTTTTGTGGGGATAGATGCCGCATGTTGCTATAGCAAGCATTGTGCGGACTTCTAACCTAAAATTTTATACAGTACTTTTAAAATATATCTAAATTAATAACAAAACTCATTTTCAATAAAACAATAAAATATACATTCTTAAATTCTAATGAATTAAATGCTTGATAAAATATTATGTTAAAAAACTTACTTTTCAATAATAAAAAGTTGGATAATTACTAAAGTGATGAACTAATCATAAATGTTACCATATACAGCTTAAATAAGTAACTTATTTTAAACATATAATCCATTAATGAGGCTATCTATCAATCAACGGACGAACTATGGCTACTGCGGCATCTCTCCCGCACTTACCCTAATATATGTATGCTTTTTGAAATGGTCCAAAACCTTCCACAGACGTTGTTTCGTCCGTATTGACCAAGCAAGCGTCAACTTGAATGTGGTTTGCTCAAGTCGCTGAGTAAACAGCATGTAAATCAAATTGATTTCTCACAATAAACAAGAAATATGTAAAAGTTTAAAGTGAATATTTTTTTGTATAAAGTTATATATTTTTGAATATTATTGATATTTAAAATGTGAAATTGTTTTGAAATTATATTGGATACTGAAAAGTAGAAAAAATGTATTTAAATTATATTTGAAACACCGACCGAAACTGTTCTCGTGTCGTTATTATTTTGTGAAAAGAAGTGGATTGAAAAGTTTCTGAAAATTGAATTTTGTATTTTGTGAAAGAATTGTTATCGAATTGACGAAATTATTGAAATAAAAGAATTTTGAGTTATTTAATTATATTTTATTATTGAATTGAATTTTATTACGTTGTTTACAACTATTTCACAAAGATTTAGAATATTTAAAAAGTATAAAAAGCGTATTATCCGTTTTTTCATCACCTAACGCTTCCACAACAGCAGGTTTTCATAGCTAAAATTCTGATTTTGTTAGATTAGTGTAGATTTTATAGAAGAAGCAGATTTTCCACCATATATTTAAGCTTCTATGACTGCAGATGGTCATAGATCTACAAATGCGTGTGAATCATTCCGCAATCATTTTAACCAAAAATTCTATAATAGCCATTCGTCCTTATATGTATTTATAGACGCATTAAAAAGCATCCGAACAGAAACATATTATATTAAAATTCAAAGTTCGAAAAAGGAAGAAAAAGTAGAATTGAAAAAAATCAATTTTCGACAAAAAACAATAGATAGGTAATTTATTATTCATGAAAAAATTAGGTTAAACTCATATTAAATCGAATTACACGCGTTATATTTGTTAAAACATACATATTTAATGTATTTAAGAGAGGGTACGCATTTCCCCTATTCTGATTTCCTAAAACGAGTGCAGTTGTCCATGAAATTTAAATCATAAAATTTATTGCAGCCCCGAGTGCAGTTGTCCTACGCCCAATAAAACAAATATTTTACTTAGCAAAAAATACCACGTTTATTTTTTAATTGTGACAATTTTTTCAATCTTAGCCCATTTTCAAACAAAATTAAAATTATATCGACTACTTTACTTTATATTTATACTAATTTCAGTGGTGGGGGATGGTAAGAGTAATAGGAGATAGAGACTGTATTCCATTAGAAAAAATATTGCACAGTGCCAGGACACTGTGTTACACTGTGTCTACTTTTTCCCAACATTTATTGTGCTTCTATAGAGGGCAGCATAGACAAAGTTACTAGAGTAAAAAAAAAAAAATAGGTTCAATCTGTTTGGTATACTTTCTATGATGCCCAATTACATGTATAATTTAATTAAAAATAGATAAAAGGTTAGTTTTGCAATAAAATTTAAAAAAAATTAGTTTTCTTTTTTTGTTAAAAAAGAAAGTACAGAAATCATGAAAATTTGGTTAGCATTACTTTTTCCCTATTCACTGTGTTACAAAGTGTCGTTTGTGATAGTACCTAATTGTAAGTAAGGAAAAAAAGGAGCTTATAGGGAAAAAAGTTTGAAAACACGTACCAAACACGGGACAATATACATACAAAGTTATGTATACACGTGAAAAGGGAACGGAATAAACAACATTAAGGCTTTTAGGATTGAAAATGTACCTTTAAGTTTAATACCATTGTGACAATTCAAAAATAAACCTAATATTTTTTTACTAATTGTAAGTAAAAATTTGTTTTACAAATATGGAATATCATAAAGTAACGCTCAAATTAGTGAATATTAATGTAAATATTTCAAATAACAAAAGGAATAATATTTCAGTAAAATGTGACAATTCATACATTTTTCAGTTGTTATAAACAAATCTGAATAATATTTAAATATATACATAAGTAAAAAAGAGTTCAATTTGGTCTATTGACTGCTCACCGAGCGAAATCCTAAATGTGCGAGCCTAATTCACACTTGACCAATTTTTTTAAGAAATTAAAACGATTGGAATTTATTTCTGTTTTCATACTCTTTCATACAAACGACTGTGAGTGTTGCATAGAAACGCAAACTAACTTTTCCTATTTATTTGTAGAACGACCACCTTAGATTTCATAAACTTGAAAAATTCTTAACAAATTAATATCTACCAAAAATCATTTTCATTAACTCCTTCCAAAACGATCTACTTACTACTAAATAAATTTTCCTAAATATGTTATCCATTACAGAAACAAATATAAACTTGCAGATTACGTTTATTATACATACAATATTAATTTAGTCTAAAACTGTTACCAGACCAAAACATAATATTATGTACTTACCTAAAGATCTCAATAATATTGAAATTAAATAACTAATTTAAATTTCTGATTGAATATTAGTACCAATACCAATTAAACTGGATAATACCAACATATTAGAGCAGTTATTTCTTCGTGGTAAATATATTTTCTAATAACAATATATTATGGATTGGCTTCGATATGAATTGGTGTCGGTTGCACTGCTCTATTTTCTTGCTTAAAATAATATTGATACAAAACATGGTTCATATTGCATTCACCATTACGAGTCTATAATTAATATCAATTTGTAACAAATGTACTACAATTAGAACAGTAGTTTTAATTTTAATTCAACATTACGATTATTATGATTTAACAAAATGAAATTCCTAATTCAATTTTCATTAATTTTTGTTCCCTAATTTAGAGAACACTTGTTACTATAACTCGTTCAAATACCAACATACTCATCAATCATAAAATAATAGGTTATTTCGTAAATTAATTCTAAAGAAAGTCAGCTTTACAACTCATATTTTATTAGGATTGTTGAAAGTACTTATTCAAGATAGACTCCTCTTGGAGAGGATTTCAAGTTTATTATAGTTTCTGTAAAGCGTAGTAAGAGAGTTTCTAATTAATCCCTTGTGGTAAATGTATTGCTCAACTTTTCCCCAGCTCCGTTTGTCCAACGATTCTTCAGTAGCTATATTCATATTTCAATACCTACCAAAGGAAATACCAAATATACCAAAGGAAATTGGTTTTTCCTTTCGTATACATATGGCTACACTGGCCTTTATCTGTAAATGTTGCTTAAATGTAAAATGTTGCCATATGGCTACACTGACTTTTGAATAAAACAAACGTTTCAACAAAAAAATAATATTTATCTATTTCTGCAAAACAGTTTTATTCATTTATAAGCAGACATAATATTACAATTTATTACTGATGAAATTAAATAAAATATTTCTTTGTTTTGGTGAGACGAAGTCGTGTATCACATTTTACACAATTTAATCTCGTGAATGATTTTTTTCAATGTTATCATCGACTTATGTTAGTCTAAACTAGCCATTGATATATAAAGTTATCTTTTTGTGACAATAAGCTGGATTACGAACGTCTGTGACTCTTATTTAAATAATGTTCTTCAAAATCTTATTCTGACACCAGCATTTCTGTGTCCTCATTATGTGACTCGAATAGTCTGATATATCGGATACATCTGGTGGTAAAATAGTCACATCACAAAGTTTACCATAAAATTTGCTATAGCGGGTATAACTGCACATCTCATATTTCAAGAATGAAAAATATTATTAAAGGCCAATGGATCCATATGGCTACGAATTGTTCATAACGGTTATATTTAAAAATTATTTATCTAAGCCAGTGTATCCAGTTTTCAACAGTAAGTTTCCAGTAAATTTTTAAAGGTTCCTACCCACAAATAAAATAAAATTATGGTAGCATATTAAAATTAAGTATATAATTTATTAAACTAGGAACATACATAAAAAATTTTTTTAAATTGTGTTAATCACCAAAAATGTAATTATTTTAAATACTTTGAACAACCAGCCAAACAAACAACTTCCATGACAGTTTTAGTGTATATTTTTGTTCAGTAATCGACAGCACTGTCCAACACGATATTAAATAAGGAACATTTTATATCTGTATGCTAGTTTAAATGTAAAATTCTTAATAATTCTTAATTATACAAGAAAAGATGACAATTAAAGTTCACGTAGCCATTTGGCTACCTGACCCATAAAGGGTGAATAATACTTTAATTTTGGAGTAGTTTGGGGGCTTGTGGAGGATAATTTTAAACTTTAATTTTTTTTTGTGATCACAATAATCCTTTAATAAAATTTATTCACCATAATATAACTAGACGTTTATTTTGAGCAGCTTTACGAGCTGTAGTACCTTGTGGAGTAATTTTAACCTTTAAAATGTAGCCGATATTAAAGCACCGAGTGCCATATATTCAACAATAAGGAAATTTGTAACAAATTAATAAACTCAAAATTCAAAAATTACAAGAATGTACCGGCTTAAATACTCTGTTTTCAGCTTCCATCCAAAATTATTTAGTTTCTTTTTTTTTAAAGATATTATAATAGCCAAAAGTTTTGGTCTCTGTGAATTCGTCTTAAAATGATATTTCAGAATATTCTATGTAAAATCGCGAGTAGTAGATCGTGTTTTTCATATCTTAAAAATGATCATTTTCTCCAACTAATCTAGAAATTCCCAAAATTGAGAAAACCAGTTAGTATCTTGGAGTTATCTTGGAATTAAGCAATAACAGAAGTTAAATGGGTCCTCTAATTTTTGCAAAAATTAAAGAATAATCTATTATTCCCACTGATCAATTTTATTACAGTTAAATAGGAAACTACGTCTTACATCAAACTAAAATTGGAGGTAGATGGAAATAATTTATGAACAAATTTTTCATCATTTTTTAAAATCTTCGAAACCAGCATCTGACGATAATAATTATGCAATGAATATGTCAAAAGCTACTTATCAAAACAAAAAATATTTTAAAAAAATTCATGTTTATGTATAGATGTAAAATTTTACAAATTAAGTTGATTTTCCAGATTAAAATTACATAATTAAGCAATTACGATCTGAAATTGAATAAATATAATAAAAAATTACTTCCTTTGATTTGATTCATTTGATATTAAATATGCATTTGATATTAAGTATTTTACGTATTTGATATTAAGTATCAAAAAGCTACCCTTATATTAATTTATTTATTTGAAAAATTAGATGTAGCAAGTCCAAAAGTCGATCGCTGAAAGACTGCATTGTTTTACCAAATTTTGAATATAAAATATGATTTGTTGATTCTGTAGTACCTATTTTTTATCAAACATGTTACAGTTAACACCTAACACTCGCTCTAAACATTTTTCTGATTCTATCGCAGGTATAACGCTTTTTTTCCAAATCGAAACTCCCAAAACTGTTTACTTATATCATTACTTCTGTCCAGGAAGTATATATTCTAAGAATGTAAGTTTATATAGGTATGTTTTACTATCAAAAATTCTTTATGTTTTATTACTCGGTCGAAGACAAAATGTTCGTAAGAAAATATCTTATAAATTTACTTGCTATCTGTATTTTATGTATAATAGACATCCGCCCTGCAACATATATTTTTATTTATCTAAAAATAATTCCCGGAAATATATGTTAAAATATGGTAATGTAATATGTGTAAGTTACATTTTAAAATTTTTATACCATCCGATCCGTCTATTTGCAATTTTGTATGTAAGCAATATTTCTGTTTCACTTGTATATGTACGCGTATTCTGTATAGTCTAGACTCTATGTAGATGTCGACTACCCAATATATGGTATTTTTGCATATAGATACTCCTATTTTGTTACATATTTACAAACGTAATGGCCCGTAAACAAGTTGTAAAAATTTTTACCGTTAACATTTTGTTTAAATTTCATACGATATGGGCACGGATGTATGTTTATGTGTTGTGTACGTATGTGTACCACTTGTTTCCACTTGTACAAAATTGTTGAAGTAGAAGAGGTAGAAAAAAATAAATTCAAAAATTTATATTCTTGATATTCTACTTTTTATTGAACTTTTATTTTTTAATAATTTGAAAATAATTTATTTTATTTTATAGAGACAAAATGACTCAATATTTTATTGTATGTATAAGGGTACACTGTAACAAAAAATTACTACTATAATAGTAGGAAATAGGTTTCCTATTTTCATAGTAGTAAAATTACATACGCGACGTAATGTACATCTTTGTGATGTACACTAAAAAATATTACGTCTTATATATGTAAACTGTACATATTTGTTTCGTACAATACGAATTAAAGATGTAATTATTACACATTTAAGATGTACAATACACAACAAGTATGTAAACTTTACACACATAATGTGTATACTTTACATCTCCTATATGTATTAGAATATAATATAATGTACTTACTATAATGTTAATATAATATAATAATACAAAATATTTTAATAATTAGTACTTTCTAATAGGTACCTACCTGTTTAATACTTTATTCTTAGTTATTTTTAAGTCTCATCAATCCTGAAAATGCATTATAGAAGAAGAAACTATTTAGTAAAAATGAGTATTATAGACATAGATAATAACATCATGACTAAAATTCAGTAATATTGTATTTACAAAATATACTTCAACGTAATCCCTAAACTATACTCACTTTTTGTAAATAGTCATTATAAAGGGATAATTTAATTAATATAACACCTTTTTGTAAAAATAATTTTATTTATTAACGTATATTTAATATTCAATAACATATATCACAAAATGAGTTCACCCAACCAAAGTTACAAATCTTAGAAGCCAAACATTATTTTGTTCAGTTTTACAACGAAATATTTATATTTTATAGTCCACAATAAGTTTTAACAAGCACTGCCATCACTAGGTAAATTTTGCCTTAAAAAACATTGAAACTGAATTATTTATCTTTCACCAAATATAACACCAAAGTAGATCCAGTGTTCAGTCATGTTGAATGCACGTCCGTTGCCTGATTTTATACTATTTAAATAAATACAATATTGAATTTCTAATAAGGATAATTTTCGAATATTTCTCTTTATAATACTGAATTCGTAAACTCATCAAAACACTTTTTTACACAAAAATTTTAATTGTTTAAAACAGTTTGAACCATTATGAAACTACATTGTATAAAATTAACCTCGAATGCATAATAAAATAAACTCCAAACATGTACAAGCCAACTCAAGTGAAGCCGTCAATTGCGCAGAATCAACCACGTGATATCAATAATTTGCATCCAAAAAATGTAATATTACACAATTATAGTAGTAACTGTAAACATATGAACAAACCAACTCAAGCGACGCCGTCAATCGCGCAGAATCAATCACGTGATACCAATAAATTACATCCAAAAGGTGTAATATTACACAATTATAGTAGTAAAATCACTGATATATCTCAGAATACATCTCCGGTTGTGTAAAATAATCGTAATTACATATCAGTTACGTAAAATTACACCTCAAATATGTAAAAATAACAAAAAAATTTTTTTGGCGTAAATTTACTACTAACTAGTAAATTTTACTACTATCATAATAGTAATATTGCGACTATAATAATAGTAATTTTACACTCATTTTTTACAGTGTATATTCTATTCTAGAGAGAGATAAGGAATTTCATCTTTTTCAAAAACTTAATATAAAAATAAAAAAAAAATATTTTTAACATTTATTTTTTTTACTAACTATTTATTGATATTTTAAGAACATGTAAAAAAAAAACATTCAAAAATTTTAAAATTCAAGGACTTACAAATTTTGGGGTTTGGGTTCATCTGAAACAAAAATAACAGTCTAAGGCATTTTACTTTTTAAAAATAGTAAAAGTTTTGCTATATAACCGTAGTCCCTATTACGACAAAACAACCTGTGCTGAAGGTACCCGCCAAATTTGAACTCGGTTCGATAAACAGAAGTCGAGATATCATATCGACCAATTTGAAGAAAATAGTTTCGAGAAAAATGCATTTAAAGCTTTGAAGTAAAATTTCTGATACTTAAGCCTACTATATTAAAATTGCTATAACTTTATAAAATTCAAAATTTTTTAAAATTTCCTTTTAGGGACACATTTTTGAAGGTTTCAGCTTTCAGAACAAACCAAAACCAAAGAAAAAAAATCGAATTTATCAAAATTCTAGACTGCCTTAAGCAATGACGACTCTAAACCATTTCCTAGAGATATCATGATTACATCATAAATTAGAGTTTTACACTAAAAGTTTTTTCCAATTTTTCGACCATGCGGCACTTTATGACAGCGCTCAATGCGTTCGCACCGCTCGCACTAATGTAGTTTCGCCACTGAGTTTAGTGGGCGGATTTCATTTTGTTAACCTGATGTTCAAGACCATCCCTAATTCTGTCTGTCGAAATTTGATAAAAAATTAAGAATGAGTTTCTTATTAAAATCTAAAAAAATTCGATATTCTTTTCAGAATATGAGCAGGCTTTCCAACTTTATAATTTTCAATTTTCTCAGTAAAATTTTCAAGTTGACAAAATACCCTTGACTACTAAAAAAGGAAAAAATTCACAACTATGTACTTACAACAAGCTACCAAACGAATAACGTCCAAATCTTTTCGCACATTCAGAACCGGATCCGGACAAATCATACTATCCGGTATAATCGGACTATCCGGTGAAAAACCGAGCGAGAGGCAGCCCTCCCTCTAATCCATATTAATATTATAAACGCTAAATTTAGTTGGTTTGATTGTTTGCCTTCCTTTTACGCCTCAGCAGTTTAACTAATTGACTTAAAACTTTGTTAAATTGACGCTATATTGCGTTTATGTCCATCAGTACTTTAATATTTTTATTTTTATTTAACTTTATAACAGAAATAATTTTTTTGAAAATTGAACACTATTAGGAAGGAAACAACTAAACTAAACTATTTTACATTCAATTTCATTTCTCAATTTTTTATTCTGAATTTCCACTGAATGTTTCTGCTTCCTATGGGAAACTATTCCAATGTTTACTAACTTATCTAGTACACTGTGGACTGCGAAGCCAATTTCTTCACTAATGCTTTTGCACTAGAGGTTCGACGATAGTTTTAACTTAAATAATCATCTTTGTATAAGGCCATTTCTCTACTAATTGGAAAATCGCTGTCTCGGGTAGATTTTACATAATAGATCTTATTATTGTTGAGTTTTATGTATTAATAAAGACAATATATTAGCTATTCTTGGCAAGCTATAACTCATTTAGTAATATGATATTGTAATATTCAATTTACAATCACTTTTTACAGTCAATTCACAGTCCCTTGTCGTGTCCCATTTAAAGAGTTAGAGATATTATTACAAATATTTATTTTCAGTATCATTACTGTCTAAGGAAAAAAAATGTGAATAATACTAGAATAGTGTAAGTATCTTTGTAAAACGCAATCATATTTTTAAAATAAAAATTTCATTAAAAAACTAGTAATCAAATGTTGTCCTCAAATTTTTTGAACAGTCCCCTGTTACAATTTGATAATGGTACTGAAATCATACCGTGCATTAGCGCGATCGTTTATGTCAAGAAACGGAACGCAATCGGTGTGAAGTTCGTTCGGTTGCAGAGTTAAGTGCGCTAACATCATTTTTTTGTTCACTGTCACCGCTGCATTTGTAAGTAAACTACACGTCTGGGCCGCTAGTTGTAACAGTCCCCTGCTAAACAATTTTTCTATTGTTTTAATTAATTAAGTTACAACAAATTTGTAAAGCAATTACTTAGCGAATATATTATCACGCCTACCCCTTAAAATTGAATAGATTTAAAAAACGCCGTGAGCAGCGGGGCCCCATCACGGTAGTCGAATTTTCCCCTTCATCTTCGGTATTGAATGTCTACAAGCGAAATGTGATTGAAAGTCTACAACCGAATTGTCATTTTGTTGGTTTCAAAACTGGTGATGAGTGTTCGGCTGATCGAGACTTTAAAAAAAGGTTTTAAGTATTTAAGGGCTGTATCTCAGTAAATTTCAATTTTGTGCCGAAAACAGGTAGCAGAAAAAAAGCCAACACAATTCGTACGAGGACATTCCTGCCCATGTTTATCCGCTAACTGCCTTTATGTTTTAGTTTTAAAAATTAAAAAAGGACCTTAAATAGTAAACTGGAAGGCCTTTATAAAGATATTTTTTCTTTCCAAAAAAATCCAAAATTTCTATTTTATAAATACTAAAAATCCAAAATTCCTAATTTATAAATAAACAGTGACTTTAATAACATTTTTAAATTACTTAATATGTATGTATTTCATTTGTCATAAAAGTAAGTTCACTTTTTTTTAAATTTTTTAAAATTACTATTCGCCTACTTGTATTTAGAATAAACATAATGCTTTTAAAACACATTTAACAATAGCATTCAATTCCGATGTAAAAATGGGAGAAGTGGGGGGAAAAGTGATGCGGACTCCCTACAAGGTACTAGCTGGATACTAACTGAATACACGTACAAAATTTCAGCCCTCTAGGTTTCCTTATGGAGTCTCTAGACGTGTTAGAAAACAAGCAAAAAAATTAAGGAAATATTGGCGTCAAAATCGTGGGGGTAAGGGTTAAAAGTTGAAACCTCCAAAAAACAGTGTCTGGCTATTAGCTTAACCTGTACACCAAATTTCAGCCCTCTAGGTTTATTTGGGGAGATTTTGACCCGAACGAAACTGTTAAAAAACAAGAAAAATCATGTTCTTTTGGGTATAAAAATGGTGGGGGTAGGGGTTAAAAGTCGAGACCCCCAAAAGGCACCCCCTTGATACTAACTCAATCCGAATACAAAATTTCAGCCCTCTAGGTTTATTCGGGTGACCTGTGCGAGTGGTACAAACTTCGAAAACGTCGAAAATGCATGAAATTGTAGCTTAAAAATGAGGGGGGTGGGGGTAAAATATTAAAACCTCCAAAAAGCACAACCTAGGTACGAACTTTATCAACACACCAAATTTCAACCCTCTACGTTAATTCTGGGGGGCTGGGGGCCTGTTAGATCCAGGGAAAATCGTTTTTCCCCCCTCTACTCCCACCATATCATCCTAGGAAGCTGAATTTTGGATATGTTGTAGATAATTGACCGAAACATTATTTAAAACCGGTTTGGAAAAGTTTTATTGCTTTTCCGCCCCCCACCACCCCCTTAAAGGTCGGGTCAGAAAAAAAATTTGCCCAAAATTTGACCCCACTTTGATAGTATGAGGTGCCTCGAAAATGAGCCCCATTTACCAAATTTCATCTCTTAACTTCCATAGGGGGGCCCTACACAAATTAGAAGGTGGCGGGAAAATATATATATATATATATATATATATATATATATATATATATATATATATATATATATATATATATATATATCAGACATTTTTTTTTTCTACATATTCGTGTTCTACGGGTCCGAAAACGGATAGCGCCCCTACTCTCGCCTCTCGCAGCTCTTATCGTATAGACTGTATAAGTCTAATTTTTCGGAGAAAATTCGACTAATGATTTTATGTTAGGAAACTTTCTATGTAAAATATCAGTCCCCTGACAAACAGTCCCCTGTCAATTCATAGCGAAATAAGTTAGTGGAAAGTAGTATTTTTCTTGTTCTAATATTAATTTTATAATATATAATTTTATGACTTTAGAGTTATAAGTTCAGCTGAAAAAGGCAATTTAACCAAAAATTTGATTTTAATGACAAACGTCCTATAGCATTAAGAAAATTCATTATAATATTTAACTTACTTAGAAATTTTTAATTTATTCGTACGTAATATAGATTCTAAAAGTTATAATAAATAAAAACAGAGATTTTGATTGCTTTTATTCGACGAAAGTGTGTTTTTTTTTCCACTGGAACAGTACCTTGTCTCGATTTTTCATAAAATTGTCCATAATTCATAAATAAAGAGGATAATTGGTAAGCTTTTTTAAGATACACATTTCATTTATTAATGCCTTCCATTGTATTTACATATTTTCTTAATATTTAAGAAAAATGTGCTTGGGACAGTTTTGTATCAAAAATTTCCAATTAGTAGAGAAATGGCCATAAACAAATATTATTACATAGTATTAATCTTAAATTCAACGGTAAATGAACTAGACTTTAACTAAACTTCAACAATAGCTAAAGAGAGGTTTCCGTGTAATCAATTTTTTGGGATAATCTAGCATAAATCTTTAATGAAAACTATTAAAACAAATCCACCTTACATTATTTAACATCAAAATTTTTCATACACTATCCACTGTATACACAAGCAGACAAAAAACATGATACATATCTACAAATATATGTGAGTATATATAATGCTCGTAAAACATTATTTTTATTTCGGTATATTATCACCAAAGTTTATAGTCACTTAACTTCTCCGGCACTTTTGATGATGACGTGTGACGATGTGTGATATACACAAGAGGTGTATGAATGTTATATCCCACAGGAATAAATACAGATGAAATGAGGCAGAGCAAAGAAAAATAGATCCGTATACAATACCAGCCATTCGCATAGGGACATATTTGAAAAGTGTTGGCAGAATAATTTTGTTTCGAGTTATCGAAAATATCATATATGTAAGTTTTCAAAGGTGTTCTTTTGTTCGGTACGCCATACCTCCCCAAAAATACTTCATTAAAATTATTAATGAATTGAGACATCATTTTGAAAATTATGTTCCCCGCTAATAATGAAAAATAAATAGTTTAAAATTAATGTTTCCTTTTAAAAAATTATTTAAAAACCGTATTTGCATAAAGAATGTAGAAGGCGCCATCTGTTGATAATCTGGTTAACCATTATCTATGTCGTACTGGAAGGATACTGTGACAGTTATTGTGACACAGTAACTAAATTAGTAAAGTTTAATGTTGTTTTTTACTTAAAATCTTCTAATAAAAATATGTTTATGTTATTTAGGTTATATATAATATTATGCGAAATATTCATACGGGTCAACTAGTTTTGAATATTTGGGAAATTTAAAAAAAATGAATCAAATAATAATCTATCAAATTTCCTTTGATAAGTCGCTCACAGAACGATTACGCAAAACAATTTAACTTTATCTTAATGACATTAAATAGTAGCTTATTTTTAAAAGCTGTTATTTCAAGATAAGCTAATATATCTAGCGTCACAAAAAAGCAATGCCTTCGCGTATAAATCTTATTCAAGGCTGTGGAGAAAAGTGGCGGGCCCCGGGAATAAATCACATTTTTTTAAATTTTTTCCAAATATTTCTCCTTCGTACTTTTCCCCTCCCTCGAAGTCGGGCCCCAGGGCGCAACCCCGGCTAACCCCTCTTCTCATCAAATATATTCTCTGTTGAATAACTACTGTAAGATTGCCTACTGAAATTAAGCATTTAGTCTAGGCAACCAAGGTTTTCAATGCTGAAAAAAATAATATTTTAAGATTCTCAGTTTTTATTCTAGTAAAAAAAAAGTTTCATTTACAAGTAGGGTTGCCTACTGTCTCGATTTAATCGGGATGTGTCGACTTTAGGCCTGTGTGTCCCGCGTCCCGAAAACAGTAGTGGCGGGACGCTAGTTGTCCCGATTTTTAACATCTACAATTATTTTACATTTTTAGTCCCGCCAGTCTCGCTTTTGTTGTTTCTAAATTATCGCGCTTGCATGTCATGACTGCCAAGGAAGTAAGTATACTTGCTGTACCTACTGAGAAAGTGTACTCTGTCTACTGATTTATAACCAGTTTATAACTAATACAGCTTACAGTGTTGCCAGATTAACTTATTAAAATCCCTCCAAAAAATGGAAGAAATTAATTGACGTACATGAAATACGTAGGCGGCGTTCGAGTAGCCCAAAAATAATCAATGCCAAAGACTGTAAAAATATTTTTCT
Organism: Brachynemurus nebulosus; assembly: GCA_035578155.1. Classification (NCBI taxonomy): domain Eukaryota; kingdom Metazoa; phylum Arthropoda; class Insecta; order Neuroptera; family Myrmeleontidae; genus Brachynemurus; species Brachynemurus nebulosus. The sequence goes on from JAPWDM010000003.1 coordinate 28,127,302, forward strand.
CCAAAAATAATTGAGTTGATAAGCAAAAAAAAATCTTCTCTTTATGTGGTAAAACTTGGACCAATGAAAGAAACAGATTGACGCCGGAACATGTTAAATCCGAATTGCAAATAAGGGTTAATTTTAATGAAACATGTTCTGAATTTTACTATTTCGTAATTAAAAATAAAAATCTTTTCAAATGCGCCAAATCTCAAAGTAAATTATACTTTTAAGAAAAAAACTGAACATATTATATGTACCTAATAAGTAATTCTGTACAGTGTTTAAATTTCTAGTGGAAATTTTTACCTTTTGTTTATTAATAATTAAAAATATTTGTTTTTTTTAACAGTCCCGATTTTACTTGTCCCGCCCCGATTTTTTTCCCATTAAATCCCGAAATATTAATTGGTAGAGTTGGCAACTCTAGTTACAAGTGATTTATAATTAAATTTTGTATAAAAAGATTTATTCTGTTTTTGTCATTAAAGTACCTATACTCACTCAAGCTGTTCGTAGATTTCCACTGCGCTCGTTTCATGTTTGTTAAAATTTGGAGCAGGATTCGTATTTCAAACTCGTGTTTCGACTGATTTCAAGTGGGACATTTACTCCCAAATTAATAAACCACTTAAATCTTTCATCCGTAACAAAATTTTTGTATATTTAAGTACATGGCATATCCTTATTCTTTTGATTGTCACTATATATTTTATCACGTTTATCTAACGTAAAGCACACACAGTAGTGTGATAGAGAACTTTCAGAAAATTGTAGTCTCAAAAGTGTAAGATTATAAAAACAAAGAATAATGGATTGGGCGTTATGTTATTGTCCTAATAATGTGTATCTAAGGACGAGTCTATTGTATATTACGATACAGTTGAATGGTTTAATAAAGTCAAATTACACGTTGAATGAAAAGGTGTCGTTATTTTTGTTGATGAAAATGTGCTGTTTTAATTTTTTTTTCCTTTTATCGGCCGTTTTTATGATAATTGTTGTTTTAGTGGATAAAACTCTGTTTTCAAGTCATTGAGTCCAACATTGATTTTTTGTGAGGTTTATAATTTTTAGAGCAAGAATTCCCAAAGGCTTACGATTGCAGGCCAAATTATAAATACCGAAATATTGGCAGCAAAATAACATAAAAGTAATACCAGAGAAGTACTGACACTGATTCTAGAACACAATGATTACTAAATTACTTAAATACAAATGTCAAAAAATGGCAATATCTAATGGTTTTAGACATGATATATTGTATTTTCATCATTTTTAAAATTTTGAGGTAGGTAGTCGCTTAGATAATTCCGGATGTCTATTTTAAAAAAACAAGAACCATTTTCGTCCAAGTCGACCATGAGTACCTAAATGAATTTTCTCAAGTTTTGAATTAGTAGTTGGATATTCTCTAACAGTTAAGGATCCCAGTTTCACCCAATTGACAATTATCTGTGATATACAAAATTGTTTGACTACGATAAATATTGGCATTTTTTTTAACGAATAGCTTATCAACGAATAGCTTATTTATTTAATCTCAATTACTGTATTTTAGATTGAAATTTACCTACAAAAAAGAAAGGACCAAAAACCGTTACTATTATAGAGTACCAGTATTCAACATTAATTTACAAGGACTTTTAAAATTTAATGGTCAGTAGCCTTATCGAATTTTTGTGAATATAATCGAGATTTTAAAATTTTAGTGTAAAAACCATAGGTGAATATATATCCTTTTTTATAATACAATTTGTTACCCCAGTAACCGTCACTATGACTTTCAGATGAGCCGTTATTATATCTAAGGATAACTGAATGCTATCATAAATGGAATAACGGTTGGGCATATTTCCCAGAACGTGTAGCAGGAAACATAAAAAATATATACCTACTTGCATAATATCTTAATATTTATCATTTTACTGAAACTTGACGGCAATTGGGTTAATGACGGCTATTGGTGCTCTTACCTTAGATATGATTAGACGTATCGTCAAAACCTTGTTATCTCAAATTAGGTTTCTGTCTCCTTCTAATGAGAAAATAGGGAGCTTTTATTAATTCTAATTGAAAATGATACTAAGAATCTAAAAATTTTATGTAGACAGAATTTTGTATAAGAAGCTTAAAATTGATTAGAAGAAGCCTTGTTGAAAAAAAAATTGATCTCAGAAAAGAATGAATTATTTTTAATCTAAAATTACATTAAACGAAACACAGTAAAATTACAGTCTAGTACAAAAGTTTCGAAATATTGCTGATTTCTTTTCTGGCTGTACACAAAAATCCGACTGTACAGACCCAACAAGTACCTACCATAAGTGGATATAAACCATAATTATAAATTAATCAAATTTCGTTATAATTATCAGCAAATAACGTCAATACGAATATTCTTTCCCGGCTCTGTCATCATTGTATGTATATTCCACATCCAGATAGGTATTTTTTTTTTTATTACCAATCGTAAAATTAAACCTTTTTTGTGAAAATGATTAATTTATTTTCAAACATAGAAGGATTGTTTATTAATGGTCTTTATTTATAAAATACATATTGATTTTGCGTTAAAATGAAAATTGTTTTTTCCCGAATATTCCAATAGTTATAGTCTCATCAAGAATAAATATATCCTTGAAAATACGATGCGCAGTGACCGTCTTTTAAGATATTAACTATACTGTTCAACTTTGATAAAAATTAAATAGTTGATATATTATGTATATAAGTTTGCAATTTGGAAATAAAATCAAAACCGTTTCTAGAACATGGAGAAGAAACCACCCCATCCCTGTTCCACTTGTCCCAAACATAATGATAATAAGTAACAAAAAATAAGTCGAAAGAATATTATTAATTTATCGATTATTTTTGGGAAATTCGAAATGATGTACCATAAGTGAGGTCTCACAATTTAAAAACTAGAATTGGGGTGGTCGGAACTTAAGGGGTTGGTTACAGAAAATTCACATGTAGGTCATAGCTGTTCCCATGTCATGTTTTACATACAAGTTTGATAAATTTTAATTATGTATAGCTGTTAAAAATCCAAAGATATGAAGCTTGGTTTGTTTTCAAATTGACACCTTGTATGTGTTTAAACACACTTTAGAAATTTATCCTTACAGATAATTCTTACAGATAATAATTTAGCCTTCTCTGCGCAATTTGAAAAGGAGATTATTTCTGTCGAAGTATAATAATATATTTATCGAAAAATAATTAACAAAAAAAAAAAAGAAAATAATATTTTTTAACCCTTTTTTTGTTTTAGAAATGAGGGTTATGTTGGCATTCATTTTTATTGTTATTAGGACAAAAAATTTAATTATTATCGTTATGGCCAGTTAGTAATCTATCTATCTTTATTTGTTTGTAGCTTCCCATTCTCTCCAACTTAATAAGAAGGTGAATTTACCATATAAATGGTATAGGTATACGAAACACGTTTAACCAATGAAATTATATGTATGTGAATATTCGACTGAAAGGTGCTAAACAATGTATTTCAACAATGAGAAATTTTGAATATGTCTAAAATTTACTCAAAACCTGGCTGAACAATTCCGATTTCAAGAACTTGTATTCCTGTATATTAAAAAAAAGTCTTGATTGTCACAATCGAAAAAAAATAATTCGTTTTAGCTATCGTAACTGAAAAAGAAATGTTTCTGATGCCTAAAAAAATTCCCGGAAAAACAGATACTTAAACTATATTCGTATAATTAAACAAAAAATTATTTTAGTAAGTTTGTTACAGACACTTAACAATAGTGTACTAATAACTGTATTCTATTGTTAATTTAACAATAGAATCATACGTACTCGTCAAATTGACGAACGAACATTTCTACCTGCTCCAGTACTACAAATTGTTGTTGCTTGTCTATACTAAAACTTCTGGTATCTAATTTATTTGTTATGATAGCCCATCAGACGTATCAATTTTGTTTATAGTTGCTGTCGTTTTGTTTATATTAAAATAGTGTGCGTCAATTTGACGACGATGTATGATTAACGTATGTTTTTTTTTAAAGATTTTGTACTTTACATGATATGGATGTTATAATTAATTTATTCAATGATAATGATAATGTGAAAGATGATTACAGCTGTTTGACTAATAGAGACGACATAATACTGAAGTTTTAATATATTGAATCGAAAACTAAAGAAAGCGTTTCAAGTGACTTAATAAAATATTAACAATTTATTTTGTGGAAAATATTTTAATTTTATTATTTTTTGAGATTTCGTTCGAGAAAATACTAACAAATTTTAGAAAATTTACAAATGTGCCTAATGAAAAAATAACTTCATATATACGGGAATATTTATGACCGAGAAATTTCACATTCTGTATAGTCACACATGTCCACCGACTCATAATATTTCATAAATTAATTATTTGAAAGACATATCAATTGATGTATTTATCTATTTTTTAATTTTTATAATGAAAATATGCTTTGATAAAAAGATTAAAACAATTAATAAATATTTATATTAAAAAATTTTTCCAAATGCAATTTTTTTTTATATTTTGTTGGCTTTTGTAGTATTGTTTTGTAAAAAAAAACGTTTTTGCAAATAAACTCTAAATCTCTCCCTAAAAAGTTCATTCGTCAAATTGACGTCGATGTATGATCTCGTAAACCAACGTATGATTCTAGGGTTAATCAAAACATTAATCATACATTAGCAAATGATTTTTGTTTCAGTAAGTAAAATAATAAATCTTGCCACGCTTTGATAGACCACAACTTTTAGCTTCTACAATTTTTTTTTATTTACGTATTTTTTATGATCTTCTGTTTTTATGTGTATGTTTATTGTATTCTGGAATCATTTCCGCCATTAGTTGGAATCACATTTGATCGTGTAATATGAAATGTCGCTTTCCGACCACTTGGTCGTCCATGTAATTCAGATAAATATCGACACTTTTTTAAGCATTAGAGAAGTGTTTAAAGGCAATTCTTTAATTTTAAATAGAATTCTTGCAGCCTGGAATTATTTCTACCATTAGTTGGAATCAGATTTGATCGTGTAATATGAAATGTCGCTTTCCGACCACTTGGTCTTCCATGTAATTCAGATAAATATCGACACTACCTTAAGCATTAGAGAAATGTTTAAAAGCCATTCTTTAATTTTAAATTGAATTTTTGTAGTCTGAAATTATTTCCACCATTAGTTAGAATCACATTTGATCTTGTAATATGAAATGTCGTTTTGCGACCACTTGGTCAGCCATATATGCTCACCAAGTTACTCCCGCTTTTTCATTTTTTCGAACCTTATTGTCTGTGTCTTATTGTATTAGTCGGATGCTATCATATGCCGTAAATGAAAAAAAGATCTGTGACCCAATAATTGTTCTTTTTTTTACAGCCAAAAATATTTTTGATCTCAAACGCTCCGCCGATTCTTTTCTGTAAAATAAAAAGGGTTGTGCTGTATTGTGGTATAGACGTGTGCTATTACGGACCGTAAATAAAAAAAAAATCGATTTCAAAACATGCGATTTTTATCGCCAAAACCTTTTTTTTTTATAAAGCAAGTGAATGTTCAATTTTTGCAGTTAAGAAATGATAGGTAGTATTGAAAGTGGCTTTATTCGATTCAAAATCTGTCTTGTCAAAGTTGTTTGATTTTTCTGTTTATTTATTCGCGGTTTATGGAGTGCTTGAAAATCTGGCCCGAAAGATGTAAGCGAATGATGTTATCTGAAGTGGAACTATTAACATCTGTCTTATACTGTACTAATGCTTATAGGCAACAACCCTTTTTGTTGTAAAATAAATTTCTATCCGTTTTTATAAGTTCCCGTCTAGATATCAGACGCCACTCACATCATTGGCTATACATATACTTTATTAATATTGTAACTTTTACATCATTTTACAATTTTATGATGTGAACAGCGGACAAGGAAAGTGGTGGAAGCCTAAAATTTAGACAGCGTATATCTGCAATCGTCTTCTTAATGGAATTATACCGATATTCATGCGGAATTGTGTAGGCAAACTTCAGAAAACTTACGCGCGTAACCGACTGTGGGGGTTCAAATTGTGGATCTACCAGTACGTAAATGCAAGTCTCGAACTTTTTTTAACAATTTTTAAACTGGTTTATGTGAATATTTTACCGATTATATTATTTAAGGCTTTATATATTAATTTACATACGTATTTTCAGCAATACCTAACTGTCGAACTCTACTTTTAAAAAAAGGCAAAAAGTAAAAAATTAAAGTTGATTATGTTGGCAATCAGTGTTGCTAAAATTTCTGACAGAAAACGATTCTGTCGACAGACAAATTCAGTGAATTATTCGGCTGGAAAATAAAGGTAAACTTTACACTTTGATAAACAAATATTTAACAAACTAACATTTATATTTAAATAACTTATAGTAAAATAACACCAAACTCTGACCAACTGGTAGCTAAAATGTAACGCTAATGAAAATTGCAAATAAATATTATTAATTCGGTATATTTAACCCTAGAATCATACATTGGTCTACGAGAAACGTTAACCATACATCGTCGTCAATTTGATGGATGCAGTTTTTACGGAGAATTTTAGAGTTTATTTGCAAAAAACATTTTTTTTAACATAACGATACTACAAAAGCGAACAAAATATTTAAAAGAATTGCATTTGGAAAAATTTTTTAATATAAATCTTTATTAATTTTTTTAATCTTTTTATCAAAAAATATTTTTATTATAAAAATTAAAAAATAGATAATTACATCAATTGTATCATATAAGACATGCCTTTCAAATAATTAATTTATGAACTATTATGCGTCGATAGACATGTGTGACTTTACAGAATGTGAAATTTCTCGGTCACAAATATTCCCGTAGATATGTTGTTATTTCCCCATTAGGCACATTTGTAAATTTTCTAAAATTTGTTGGTAATTTTTCAACTAACGTCTCAAAAAATAATAGAAATTAAAATATTTTCCACAAAATAAATTGTTAATCTTTTATTGAGTCACTTGAAACGCATTCCTTGGTTTTCGATTCAATATATTTAAACTTCAGTATTATGTCGTCTACTCGTCTCTATAAGTCAAACAGTTGTAATCATCTTTCACATTATCACTATCATTGAATAAATTAATTATAATATCCATATCTTTAATAAATTTTAGAAAAATTAGGAAAACTTATATGTAAGGTACAAAATCTTAAAAAAGAAAAAACATACGTTTATCATACATCGTCGTCAAATTGACGCATACCTTTTTAATATAAACAAAACGACAGCAACTATAAACAAAATTGATATGTCTTTTGTGTTATCATAACAAATAAGTTAGATACCAGAAGTTTTAGAACAGACAAGCAACGACAAGTTGTAGTACTGGAGCAGGTAATGAAGTTTGGTCGTCAATTTGACGAGTACGTTTGATTCTAGGGTTAAGGACCAATTAATTGAAGTTGTTTCAACCTGACTCAGCATCAACAACAACTGACATAGAACATTCGTCTTGTTTACTGATCAATTGACCATCAAAAGCTTTTTATAAAGTCTTATATACACGATGTGAAAATTCAAATAGTTACTATTTAAATGTACAGCAACTGTTTTTATGCGGCCTTTTTTGTGCAGTTTTATTGTGGGAATTTTTGTATGGGGTTTAATTTTTTTTTAAATGAGTTTCAAAATGCTTAATAAGAAAAAAAAGGAAAATTAAGAAATTTGAACACTAACTTGTGATAGATACATACGTATTACTTATTGATTGTTTTTAAGCAATTATTTAGTACATTGTACAAGAATAAGAATATAAGTTATTGCATTATTAAGTTTTTATACACATAAGTATGTAGGTACCTATCTTGAGCGAGGTACTTTTTATAGCTATTTATGAAGCTTTGAATAATTTTTTTTCGTGATTATTTTCATGCGGTTCCTATTTACATGCACAGTTATAATACATAGATCAGGTTAACTAAAAATTTTGTGACGTCATTAACAAATGAAGCAAAATTAGACGTATAAGCTTAAGTTAATATAGTTATCCTAGTGTAAAAATGTAAAAAGGTAATAAACTAGGTTCGTCTAATTTTGCTTCATTTGACATCCAACAATTTTTAGTTGTTTTGGCCTACAAGTATAAGCTTTACAATTTTTATAATAACAACAACAATAACGACAATAGTCATCGGTTTTTAAATCGGTTTTTTATAAGACATTTCAAGACGCCACCCAAGTTATTATTACTATACCTTGTTTATATTTTCATACTTTTTTCGATATTTTTACGTTATACTTTATTACGCTAAGATTTGGCTGGTGTGCGTTTGCATTCGACTACTGCAAAAGGACTATAACGCTGTTCATCCAGAATTGTAACGGAAAACTGTAGAAAATCATCAGGAGTACCTACAGCCAGCCGCGACATTCGTACCCTCAACTTTCCAGTCGGCAATGCCTAAACACGTCTGGCCACTTCGCTGATCTTTTACAATATTTTAAAATTACTACACATTTTTTTAAATATTTAAATTTCTTTCCGAAACACCTTGTAGGTACATATGAAAGCTTCTTTAATAGACTATTCGATATTAGTTAATTATCGAATGAAATGAGAAATTTAGCAGTGAGTTAAATCAAACTAATTGTAAGAAAAATCAATAACAGTTGACCATTAGCAAACAATGAACAATAGAAATATAAAATTTATGTCAAAGTAAGTTTCCAAAAGTTAGTTTATAAATGTATTTTGTGAGGGTTATTTAGTTTACATATAGTAGAGATAAAAAGTTTACAATCACACAAGCCACTAGAACCACATTCAACAAAAAGTAATGAAATTAAATATGTAACATAGGTACATGAAAAATTAAAGCAAAACGACAGTTTAAAAACTAATCAACATTAGGGTATAACCACGCATTTAAATATTTCCTATTTGGGAAGTAAATTTACCACAACAATGTTTTTATTCTGTAGTTTTAAAGACAATTTAAGTCCTCTGTCGATAAAGTTTAAAAATAACCCAATTAAAGCTTTGTTTAATTTATAAAATGTGTTTTTGGTAAATTTTTAAAATTTTGTGAATAACGTTTCGAATTTTGATCTACTAAAAAAAATCAAAATTTTACTTGAAAATATGGCCAACTGTGGTGAATGGGGAAGGTGATTTGAATAATACAAATTTTAACCTCCCGCTCAAAGCAGTGGACTGTATCGAAAATTAAGTTTTGAAAATTAAAAATTACAAAGAAAAAGAAGAGAAAAAAAAGAACGTTCAATCTTACCTTAACCTTCCGCTGTCCCTGTTCCAGATAATCCGTGAAATTTCACTTGGGGTAAGGAAAGGTTCCAGAAGGAAGCGGAAAGGGTTCCGTAAAATTTCACTATTAATTAAACTAATAATTTGTTAACACAGGGGTGTTATTTAATAAATTGCTAACACAAGGGTGTTATCAACAAAACCGTATTTTCTACTAGGGACGAAAACTATATTATACCTTGACGGCTTAGATTCGACTCCTCTTATTTTTTTTTCATCATAGCAAAAAAAAAAATGTTTTTAGTAGTTATATAACTAAACAAGGATAAAATATGTGAACTCTAAATACATGTTATTGCTTAATTAATTAAAAAATTATTTTTATAATTTAAATGAAAAGTAAATTCAACTACTGGCGCGACCATACCCCTGCCCTTAAAAGAACCCACTTTTAACAGAAGAACAGAAGCGCCAAATATTTCGCAAATGAAACTAAAACAAATTGAAACAAAATTTGATATGTTCAAAGAAAGAAAGTAAAAATAACTGTTATAATTCTATAAAATTTAAATTTTCCCGCATATATTTATACTGAAATATACTGCGAGAATAGTAGATCAGATTATACGTGCTTTACTGGCTCGGAAGCGGACACAGTTTAACAACTGGTCGCGTGTAAGTTCCAAATTTGGACCTGACCTTAGCTACTCTTGAAATCCCATCTTTTCCAGGGAATAGTTCCTCCACTACGCCAAGAGGCCAATGTAGTGGGGGTGAGTTTTCTTGCATTATTACCACTATAGTTCCTATTTTCATGGGAGGTGAATTAGTATTCCATTTCTGGCGTGCTTGTAGACCGGTCAAATATTCCAGATTCCAACGTTTCCAGTATGATTGTACTAAGCTATCTAGCAAATTTTTTCTAATTAACAGATTTTGCGATTCATCCATATTAACGGCTGGAAAGGCTGGAAGTGGTCCATACGTCAAAAAATGACTAGGAGTCAATGCTGATGGTTCACCAGCATCGGATAGGCAACACAATGGTCTAGAATTTAGTAAAGCCTCAATTTGACTTAAAACAGTGGCAAATTCTTCGTAACTTAATATCTGAGTTCCTATAACTCGTTTTAAATGTGTTTTTACACTTTTTACGTTTCCTTCCCATATGCCACCCATGTGAGGGGAATATGGTGGATTAAATTTCCATTCGATATTGTTTTGTAGTAAATATTTTTTGAGTTCGTCTCTATACTCAGACGACTCAATAAATTTATAAATTTCATCCAAATGAGTTTTCGCGCCAAGAAAGTTCGATCCTTGGTCGCTATATAAAACTAGAACCTGACCTCTTCTAGCAGTAAAACGTTTGAAGGCGGCTAAAAAAGTAGCAGTAGAAAGATCGGACGCCACTTCAAGGTGTAATGCCTTTGTAACGAGACATACAAATAAGCATAAATACGCCTTTTGAGTCCGACAACCTCTTTTCCTAAACATGGTAATATGAAATGGACCTGCATAGTCGACACCAGTATGCAGAAACGGCTTTGTTTGATTTACCCGAGCCAAAGGTAAATCACCCATCAATGGGAAAATTGGTTTTGGTTGCACTTTAAAGCATGTATTACATGAATGTACTATCTTACGAATTATTTGTCGACCCGATAAAATCCAATATTTTTGACGAATGAGTGATAATAATAAATGCGGGCCTGTATGAAGATGTTTGCGATGATAGTACGTAATTAATAAGGTGACGAAATGGTCATTTTTTGGAAGTAAAATTGGATGTTGAACTTCATATCCGATTGGGGCTTTATCTAATCTACCTCCCACTCGAATAATTCCGTCTTTGAGAAAGGGGCGTAATTTCCTAATATGAGTCGAGCACTCTTGATTTTTGGAAATTTCGTTAAACTCTTTACTAAAATGAATCAACTGAACTATTTTGACTAGCGTTAATTCAGCTTTAGTTAGATCTTGAATACTAATTTCTGTTTTGCGGGGCAATAACTTCAGAAATCGAAGAATGTAAATCATTGAATTAAGAAGTCGTAGCCATGAAGAACTTCTAAGAATTAACTGATATATCGGATTTTTATCCGTTTCACATACTAATAAGGATATTGACTTCTCCTCTAATACTTCTAAATTTTTAAGATTTTTAAATGGGTTGATTGGCCAATTATTAGGTTCTAAAATTAACCAGTCCGGCCCTGTTAACCACTTAGTGTTATTCAAAAATGACAAAGGTGTCATTCCACGACTAATGCAATCAGCGGGATTGTCAATAGTATTGACGTAAAACCAATGTTTTGACGGTAAATGATCGTGGATTTGAACAACACGATTAGCAACAAAGGTTTTCCAGCGATGTGCTTGGGAATGTATCCAGTTAAGCACGACTTGAGAATCAGAAAATGCGTATATATTATTTATTTTATAGCGAGGGCTATAAGTATTTATTACAGTTTTTATTAGTTTGGCTAATAAAACTGCGGCTAATAGTTCCAATCGCGGAATTGTACTAATTTTTAAAGGCGAAACTTTCGACTTTGAACAAACTAAATTAATTTTTACGTTATTATCAGAATGTACAGTGCGTATATAAATTACAGCACCATAACCTATTTCTGATGCGTCTGCGAATCCTATTAAAATACAGGATGTCGCTTTAAAAACTGACAAATTGCGGGGAATTTGAAAATTAGCTAAATGTGGCAATTCGCTTTGAAAGGCTAGCCAACGTTTTTCAATGTGAGATGGAACCTTAGCGTCCCAATCTATACGTGATTTCCATAAATCTTTAATGATTGCTTTGGCATATAATACTACAGGGGATATCAGACCTAAGCAATCAAATATCCTAGCTATCGTTCCTAGAATTTTTCTTTTTGAACATTCGTTAGAAAATGAGGTGTTCACTTGAAATGAGAAACTATCAGTATTTGGATTCCACTGTAATCCCAGTACTTTCAGATAATCGGTATCATCAAAGGTTACAAAATTAGATAAACGAATGTTTTCGGGTATTCGAGATAATAATTCGGACGAATTTGTGGACCACTTAATTAACTGAAAACCCCCAGATTTGAACATATTTAATAATTCAATATGCAACTGAGTGGCTTCATCTAAGGTTTCAATACTTGAACAAAAATCATCTATATATAAGTCCCGATTAACATACTTTGCTGCCAATGGGTATGAATTTTGTTCATCTACTACTAGCTGTTTTATAACTCGTAACGCTAAGTACGGGCTAGGTTTGAGACCAAAAGAAATCGTGCTCATTTCGTACGTATCTAATGTATTTTCAGGACGGGATCTCCAAAAAATGCGTTGAAAACGTCTGTGTTCAGGACATACAAGAATCTGACGGTACATTTGTTTTATATCAGCTGTTACGGCAATTGGAAACAATCTGAAATTCAACAAGATTGTCATAATTTCGGTTTGTAATTTCGGACCCGTAAATAAAATATCATTAAGTGAGACGGACTGCGTCGATTTTGCACTCGCGTCAAAAACTATGCGCAATGGGGTTGTGGGATGACCTACTCGTTCTACTCCGTGATGTGGAATGTAATAGGAAATTTCTGACTTGTTACTTTCCTTATCTTCGATTTTAAACATATGACCCTGATCAATATAATCTTGAATAACGTCACTATATAATTTTCCAAAGTCATTTGATCCTAATAAACGTTTTTCTAAGGAAAGAAATCGCTTACGTGCTAATGTCTTTGAATCCCCTAGTAGAGTAGGGCTGTCTTTAAAAGGTAGAGATACAATATAACGACCAGTACTATCACGTTTGTAAGTGGCAAGAAATAATTTTTCGCATTGAGTATCCTCATCAGACATCAATGAATTCACGGCTATGTTTTCTACTTCCCAAAACCTTTTTACTAATGTTTCTAAAGGTGTGGTTGTAGAACAAAATGTTTGAGTTACTTGTGGTGTGGGTTTAACAAGTGGTGCTGAACCCATAATTACAAATCCTAATGTAGTACGTAAAGCTATTGGTAAATTAGGAGGGCCTATTACTTTAGCATTACTAATCAGATGTGGATATAGATTTGAACCGATAATTCCATCAACAACAGATGGAATGTGGTACGTTTCATCGGCTAAAGGTAGCTCATCTAGATATCCTAAGAATTTTATATCGATATTTGCAGCGGGCAATTTATCAGATATTTTATCTATAACTAAACAATCTATATTATACGTATTAAAGGGACTAAATCGTGACGAAAAACTTAAGCTTGTTTGTCCTTTAACTGAACGGGAAGTGTCTCCTATTCCTAATACTGAAGTGAATATTTTAGAAATAGGTAAACCTAAACGTCGAACACAATCAATTGTTAAGAAATTTGATTGCGACCCAGAATCAAGTAAAAATTTAATATTATGAATTCTATTAAATTTGTCAATAACTTTAACAACCGCAGTTGATAGTAAAACAGTTTTATTTTCGGAAGTTGATTTAATCGAAGAGCAAGCTGAAAAACTGTTATCAACTGGATCATTTATGGTAAAATTAGGTTCGGAAGTTTTTTGACTATTATTAACTAAACCTGGATTATTTTGTTCGAAATGTAACAGAGTGTGATGTTTCGCTTTGCAAATCGAACAACTTTCTTTGGACGTACACGAAGAAATTTTATGATTCGACGACAAACAATTCAAACAACAGGAATTTTTTTTTACTAAATTATATCTTTGTTGTGGAGATAATGATTTAAATTGTTTACATCTATAGTATGCGTGATGAGGTTGTTGATTGCAAACATTACATTTGGTATTGCTATTATTTTGATTTACTAAAAACGAATGAGTATTTTTTGATTTAATATTAGAATGTGTTGAACCAGTATGTTTAGCTAAACTTTTGGACCGTGTAAACGTTTTCAATTGGCTTTTGATGAAATTAGATATTTCTTTGTAGGTAGGCAACTCTTCTTTATTCTCACGTGAAAGTTCAAATAGTTTATTTGTTTGTGAATCTAATTTAGACATAGCTAAATAAACTAAAATAAAATCGGCCAAATCTGGAATACTCAACTGTTTAAGAACTGAGACTGAGGTATCAAATTTTTCTAAAAATAGTTTTAAACAGGTTTCTGATTCCATTTGCAATGGTTTAAATTCAATAATTTGTTTCAAGCAAGAGTTAGCTAAGGATTGGGTGTCCTGATATCTTTCAATTAAAGATTGCCAAATAATTTCATAATTATTTCCCGTTGCTGGAATTCCCGCAAAAACTGATGTAGCTTTACCTGTGATTTTACCTACTAAATACTGAACTTTATCTGATGCAGATAGTTTTTCGTTTTCATGAATTTTAGCTTTAAATATTTCATAAAAAACTGCCCACTCATTAAATTCTCCCGAAAAGGTTGGAAGATCTATTCTTGGGAGGCTACGATCTGCCCAAACATCAACGACTGAATTATTTAAATTCGAAACTGACGCTACAGGTGCTTCATTTTTAAATGCAGTTTTTGCAGCCATTTCAACTGAGCCCACTAAGTCAAGAAAAGCATCCATAACCTGATAATTTGGAGTATAATCTTTATTCAGTTCTAAATTAAGTATATTAATGTCGTCTACAATTTTAGTAAAATCAGCCTCTGTTTTTTGCAAGCTCTGATATCTAATTTTAAAGGTTTTTAACGAATTAGGATCATTAAGATTTTTACTTGCATCGTGCATTGACTGAACACGCCTATATAACTGTTCCTTCTTTGCTGTAAGGCTTTTTAACATATTAATTTTAGTTTCATTTGTCATTTTAATACAATTAAAAATATAACAAGTTTTAAACAATGAACTAAAATCAGCTGTATCCACCAAACAAATTAAATCATATGTTTTTTATCAATAAACAAAATCAATTTAATTACGTTTAAATGAAATTATAAAAATTGTAAACAACCACCGTGATTATTGAATTATTGTTCCAAAAATAAATTTAATTGGTATTAATTACATAACACAAACTGGGTGTGTATTAGTTCTACAACTTCAAAAACAGCTGTTCAAGCAACAACATGTATTCAAAATTCCGCGTAAATTTTATTTGCACGAAAATTAAAGAAAATTGCTCCAATTTTTATTTAGTTTTCTGGATCCGGCTCGATCCGGACCATATGGTGAATGGGGAAGGTGATTTGAATAATACAAATTTTAACCTCCCGCTCAAAGCAGTGGACTGTATCGAAAATTAAGTTTTGAAAATTAAAAATTACAAAGAAAAAGAAGAGAAAAAAAAGAACGTTCAATCTTACCTTAACCTTCCGCTGTCCCTGTTCCAGATAATCCGTGAAATTTCACTTGGGGTAAGGAAAGGTTCCAGAAGGAAGCGGAAAGGGTTCCGTAAAATTTCACTATTAATTAAACTAATAATTTGTTAACACAGGGGTGTTATTTAATAAATTGCTAACACAAGGGTGTTATCAACAAAACCGTATTTTCTACCAGGGACGAAAACTATATTATACCTTGACGGCTTAGATTCGACTCCTCTTATTTTTTTTTCATCATAGCAAAAAAAAAAATGTTTTTAGTAGTTATATAACTAAACAAGGATAAAATATGTGAACTCTAAATACATGTTATTGCTTAATTAATTAAAAAATTATTTTTATAATTTAAATGAAAAGTAAATTCAACTACTGGCGCGACCAAACTGTATCCTTTTAAGGCTAGGGTTATTTAAAGTGACGAAATAGCCCAACTTCGGTGTTCCACGTAACTCCTAGTTTACCTACTGAAATATTAATTACTGTTAATTATTTTATGTCACATATTATGTGATTTTTGCAAAGCTCACTAGAATTTTCCCTTAATCAATCCTACAACCTTAATTTTGGTGATGATCTAGAATTTAGATTGTGTTTGTCTGCAATCGTCTTCGCCGGAATTACGTCGATATTCAGCTGGAACTGTGCAGTGAAACTGCCAAATGCCTTCATGGGCATAGCCTGTTATAAGAACTGAATCCTTGACTTACCATTTCAAAGTGTCAAAGTGCAGAATATACTTAATGAAGTAATCGCGATGAATTCCGCACTTATTTAGAGTCACTTATGTGACTTATGTAATTTCTGTTTCTTGTCAAACATACAGTCGTGCAATTTTATAAAAAATTGGGAAGCAGTACGAAAAAACATTAATAGTAAAACTCACATCAACATAAAAATTAAAAGTCGAATATTCTAATGAAATGAAAATAGTAAAATGTTATAAAAATCATATTATGTTTATTATGTTAACAACATTCACACTAACATCTCTATGCTCTGCTCCAGAACATATGTACAACAATGTAGTTCTGGTGTAGTAGTTATTACCATTAAAAATAAAATGCAATTTAATATCGTATAGTACAATTGTCGTTAGTGTCCTGTCGCTATGTTACATTTGGAAAAAGGCTCTTGTAATAAACGAGAATAGAAATTAACACAATATGCTACAACATTCGAATGAAAAACATCTTTTTTTTCCAAACAGAAAAAAAACAAAGATATATGTCCAGTAATATTCGTGAAAGTTGCAATAGTTTATAGTTACATTATTTAAACAAAATTTTCACTGCATAGGCCACGCTAATGGTGGTAAGTAAACGAAACATGATCCCTGTGACTAAGTTTTTTGGAACGAAGTGAAAATTTATTGAACGACAAAAACAAATAGTAATAAATTATTTTCAAGCTAAGTTCAAGATTAAGTGCCATCAAGTTCAAATCAGAATCAATAACCAAAATTGTCTAATCATTATGGGGTTATTTTTGACATAATACAAATACTTATAAATATTTGAGTCTATCTGGAAAGGGCCGAAATTATTTGAAAGATAATAATAATGAAAGTAATTTTTATCTAATTTTTTGTAAATAGAAATTTAATCGTAAGAATGCCCTTAGTATGCAAAATACATATTATTTATTTTTTTATTAATAAAGAAGAAAATTGTAAATAATAAACAAATACTTTGCCACTTTGCAATAATCACTTATACCAAAATGTGGTATTTTACAAAGTAAAGTATTTGTTTATTATTTACAAGTATGGAATACCATAAAGTAATGCTCAAATCTATTAATATTATAAAAAAAAATTCATTAAAAATTCGAATTCTAAACAGTAAAATGCTGCGTCCTTATTATATATATATCGAATTGAATCTAAGTTTGAATAATATAAGATCAAGAATATGGATGAATTAAATAATTTTAACAGTATAAAATATTAATAACTTAGTAATGGTAAATTAGTTAACCATTACAGATTTGCTTACAGTCGTTTTTACTCTCAACCATTACGGATTCCATTTCACTATCACGCAAAGTTAGCGTTGTTTCCTCATCTTCAAAAAAATTGTTGTTAAATATGGATTTAAAAAGTTTTGGAAAACACGTAGGTAAGGATAAGTTTGTCTTTATTCCTTGAAATATTTTTTGTCGACGAATTTTCGCTCTAAAACTAATGGTGGAACAGTTATCAATAAATAAACAATTATATTATTTATATAATAATTTATTGTCATAGAAATTTTCTCAATCTTCGTGAATTTTTTTCTGATTTTTTGATCGATCCTTTTTAGTGGTCCACTTAAAATGACTAATGCATCACAATAAACATTACATACGTGATTTGCAGTGAAAAAATATTTTCTTAATATTTATTTTTGCACTTTCTACGAACAGTACTGTTAAATAGGGTTTCTTCCGTGCCTGTTTGATGACAACTATAATACTTAATGGTGGTACGTACGTCTATAAAAAAAAATAATAAAAATAAAAAAAAGTAATAAATTCCATGATCGACATATTTATATCGAAAGTTCACCATTAGTTTTTTTTTTATCCGTTCCACAGTTTATATGTACGTACACTGAAAAAAAATTTTAGCTATCACAACCGAATGATTAAATTTTTGAGTGAAATCAAGTAAATTTATTTACTTATCGTAACTAAAGACTAATTGATACAAAAATAATTGTTAGAGTAACAAATAACACAAACAAAATAATTTTAGTAAATACCTATATTTATTGTTGCAAACAGTAAATAACAATGTACAAATATCTATTGTAAATATAATCAAAAATATTAAACAAACGATTTTGTCACTGTAACTAAAATAATAATTCGAACCATACTTGATAGACAACCCTTGGTTTCTAGACTTCTAGAGCTTCAGCTGTTACAGTAGCGGCTCGCATAGTACAAACTGAAGCCGGAACTATTACGGAAATTTATTTTGACGCCGCGAGAAACCGAAAATAACCTTCATTCAAAATTACGCAATTTGGTGAAAAGGTCAAAAGTCCCTAACCATTGCATGAATTCGCCAGCCAGATACGTTCGAATTTTAGAAGCCAAAATTTTGGTCATTTTCCGCCATTTTCAGTGGGTTTTTACAAACTGGCCAGAATTAAAATTTTTTTTATAGGTATGTAAGTTGAAAAATTTCTGAAACCATCAATTTTATATATAGATAAAAGTTAAATGTATTGAGAAAAATGATTGAACACTATGAATGCAATGATGCAATTGATACGTCACATTTATTAATTGATTTTAAGATTTTCTTTTTCTTTAAAAAAAAAATATATTATTTGTTGCATAGTGCACTATTTACAGTACAGATGAACTCTTTTTGATGCGGTCTATTGTTGTGCGGTTTTTTTTGTGCGATTTTTTTTATGCGATCTTTTAAGCGATTTTTTTATGCAGTTTGTAAAAAATGGCCATTAAAATTCATAATGTGAATCAAAATCACGAGACAGTAAGAAACTTAAACCATTACTATAATAAATTTCTTTGATAAAGACACTTTTTAACGATATTTAAGCATTTAATCAATACATTGCATAAGAACATAAATTATTGCATCATTTAATTTTTTTTACACATGTATTTTTCAAAATTTTCATAATATTATAAAATGGAAATAAAATGTTCCTACGTGTAAATTAAGGCTTTATCTTGTTGCAACTTCGAAGGAAATTTCTAAGTTTTGAGCGTTTTGAGTGATGGTTATTCGATGAAACTTTTTTTATTTTTTTTATGCGGTCTCCTCCACCGCACAAAAAAAGGATCAATTGTAATTATCGATCTATTGTTATAGACACAGAGTGTCACTTAATAAATTTTTTGTTCAAACTTTTTTAATTATCACAAATTTTGGATGACTTTTGTTTATAGTACCACAAATTATAATAAAAAAGTTGTTAGAGCAACAATACCATGATAACTGAAATTTTTTTAGTGACGTTAACAATTCAATTTTTTCAGTGTACATACATAGTATATATTATTGTATATGCCTATATCGTTTTTTACTGCCATACACACATCGGGTTGCGCCCATGACATGAGTGAATAATGATGAACCGGCGTCAACCGGAACTCGTGAATTGTGAACCGTGTCTCACTCATCATGCGCCTCGCACACCCACCGCGCTTGTCTATCTTTTTTATGTTTGTGTGTACTGTTACTGTGTGTGTAGCGCTGGCACACAACGTCACTACATACCGTCACCGATTGACACTAGCACGTCGCATCAAGTTCACACATTTATAAACTGAAACATTATGTTATTTATATGTGTCTCGTTTTTGTGTGACAACACATTGCAACACATTTTTTTATGTTTTCGTGGTACAATGCTCTTTTAAAAGTATTCGTGTATATTATGTTACTACTATTCTTTGTTATTATAATAGTAGAGTAGGTCAAGTAGGTTAATGGAAAAGATTTGATTTAGCTTAGAGCTGCGTTTCTCAACTTTTTTCAGTAACGAACCGGTAAAATCTTGGATAATTTTATGCGAACCGATCGGGTCACATATAGGATCATATATAGTAATTATCAGTTTTTTAAATTACCTTTATATTTAAGGGGGACCACTAGTGTGACATTTTGAAAAAATTCGAATTTTTTTTTTTTTTGCCTATTTCAATACTTTAAAAATAACATACTAAAATTTCAAGTGCATATCTCAAATAGTTTTTGAGTTGCAGCCATCCGAAAGGCAAATTTTTATTTTTATTGTTAACTTTGAGGTATTGAGAGATGTATGAAGGTCGATAGTTCGGGAGTTTCTGGACGTGGTTGCCAGTCACATGTTGTGGAGAAGCTAGACCCTGACACATTTAAACGACTCATCTTTTTTTTTTTACTATAACCGTTATAGTGAAAAATTCTCGATGATTAAAACTAAAAGGTAAGATAAAGAAAAACTACATTTTTCAAATTTGCTGCAGTTATAACTTGAAGAAAAACTACATTTTTCAAATTTGCTGCAGTTATAACTCGAAGACAAATGATCCGATCGATTTAATTCTTATTTCAGCTTCTTTTATATATATTTCTTCGTGCCATGAACCTCCAGTTTTCTCATCGAATTAAAAATGTAATTTTTGCAGACCAAAAATCATCAAATTTTTGCGCAAAATTTGAAATTTTTTTTAAAAATTCCACCATTTTGTCAAATTTCAACTTTTTTCTTCGATTGGGGTTCATGGTACGGGCAATAACTTCTAGTTTAATAGGCTTTTTAATTTTTTTGTTTCAGGTACTGTGGAGGTCCCTATCACTGCAGCAGTGAGGGAACTTTTTTTTGGAGCCTTGGGGGATCGCGAATAACTCACTGAATTTTAAATTTTTTGCTCCAAAGATTTTATCATGAATTTATTACATATAAACGAATATATCCTTAAAATATTAAAACATTCCATACAGTAGTTTTCTTTAAAAAAATTCCCAAAAATCACCTTATTTCAGGCGGTCACACTAGTGGTCTCCCTTAATATGAAATGAGGTTTTCCGACTAGCTGGCTAATCTTGTAATTCAAATAAATATTGACCCTATCTCAAGCATTGGAGAAATGTTCAAAGGCAGCTTTTGAAACTTAAATAGAATTACTGAAGCCTGCATTTACTTTCACCCTTAGGTGGAACAAGATTTCTGCTATTAAGAGTTAAAATAAAACTAGGTCGCGTATATAAAATGTTGTTTTCTGATCAATTAGTCTATAATGTAATTTAGACAAAATAATATCGACACTTTTTAAACAATACAGAAATTTTTATAAGCAATTCTTTAATCTTATATAGAATTTTTGCAGCGTTGAATCATTATCATTAGTTGAAATAACATTTGGTCATGTAATATGAAATGTCGATTTCTGATCACTTGGTCTACCATGTAATTCAGATACATATCGACACTTTCTTAAGCAATAGAAAATGTCTAAAACCAAATTTTTTTTTATTTAAATTTTTATGGATGCATCGACATCTAAAGGTCATTAGCATCTGTACTAATACGTTTAATGTTAATACAAACCAATTGTTTGAATTTAAACAAAATCTGTAGGTCTTGGAATCATTATCACAGTTAATTGGAATAACATTAAGTCGTGTAATATAAAATGCCGTTTTCAGTCAATCGATTTGTCGACCATCTGCCCACAAAGCTTCGCCGCATTCTTTTTTTTTTGAAACAGAAAGGGTTGTGCTATGAAGGGCTGAAGGTAGGGATGATCGATATTAGAAAAACATCGATGTTGACATCGATGCTAACATTGATTCAAGCGAATATATATCGAAAGAAAGACATCGATGTTCGAAAACATCGATGTTTATGTAGCAAAATAAACAACCATTATAATCTGTTATTTTATTTATTAAAAATTAACATGCCAGTATTTATTTGGTACACTTTGCAAAAAAAATTAGTTTGTTAGAAGTTTCCCTTTTAATTTGTTCCTTTGTAGATACAAATGCTGGCCAGCTTTTGAAAAAAGTCTCTTTGAAGCTGTTGAAGTTGCTGTGAAACACAAATATTTAATAGCAATTTTTTTCAAGTTTGGATAAGTGGATCCTAGAACTTGCCATAAAAGTAATGGATCTTATTTTAAATCAGCTACAAGACTTTTTAAATACTGTATATAGCTTAGAGTAATGTCGATGTTTCGGTATTATTCTCGTAACATCGGTGTGTCGATGTTATCGAGGACATAACATCGATGTTTTTACATCGATGTTTTTCTACCGTCGGTGAATATTGATAATCCCTAGTTGGAGGACACTAATTTAGAGGATGAAGTGAAGATAACCTTTTTTCTAAGTACTCATGACGTCTTTGTAAGAGATCGAGTGTATGGAATATTTATTAATATTGTATTAACACTTTACAGTCCGATGACAAAACATCTGTGTCAAAGCGAGAACAACCGTAGAGGCCAGTCTTTTCAGCAACATGGAAAACACACTCTCAATGTACACACATAGTAATAATTTCTGTAATAATATAATGCATATAATAGCTACAATAGGTTTGCTGCACAAAAAGAGTGATGTATATATAATTGGTCAGAAGCTGTTATTCCGTTACTCGCGGTAACTAGATAGAGAGCGAACTATGTTTGTATATCTTACTGGTCTCCGCTTTACACGGAGACTTTAATTTTCTAAATGTTTTTGAGCCGGTCAATCCGAATCTAACCTAAGAATTGCTCTATCACGTCAGATTTTCACGATATTCTAAACTGAATTGGTAAAAATGGGGTTTTCTATTATATTTAAGATTGTATCACGTTACGTAGTAATTGTCCTCCACATATCACATTATTATGACATTTGAAAATATTACTAATCGAAAATTACTACTACACTTCCTCTCACAAAAAGTATCAGCTTCAGCCATTATTATAATTTTCGCTTAGAAATTTGGTATATTAGCGAGTATTTGAAAAAAACTAGTAGCTACAGTAATTTTGAATGCGAGAAGTGGTACCTTTTGATGCCGTAAAGACATTTGCAGTGAAAAATTACCTGGAACGAAGAATCACAAGTACAATGAAAATTAAATTTTTTTCCAGACTTTAGGATTGAATCCTCGAAAAGCTGACGTGACTGAGAATTCTGCAGTTGGGTTAGAATTCAGATTAGAGTGTCAAAAATCTTTGTAAGAATATAGTCTAGTTTCTACTTTAAGACGTTGTCGACTTGTGAGTCGATCGCTTTTGTAAGTAAGCGTTCTTTTTACAATTCATGTTTGCATCATTGTTGCAGTAATAATTGTAACGCATCAATGCGTGCTTCCTATTCGGATTTTCGTTATGTGTAGATCTGCGCACCATATATTATATAATCATGGTGGTGCTTTTTTTTTTTTGTTTGACACATAAATCTATGAGAGCGGGATGCTGGCACGACATTAGTTGTATTGTGACTTTTATTTTGTCATATTTTCACTTTGACTATACGCGCTTGTAAATTCTCTCATTTTTGTTCTTTTGTTTGACAACGGTTTTTAATAGTTAGGTTTATTATACTTCATATTCTAGTATACTAATAATGCGAGGAAGCGTGAATACTGCGTACACAGTAATTCAAAATATTTATGTAATTGCTTACAAGTTGAGAAAGTCATAAAATAAAGTAATAGTGGAACAAATTTATAAAGAATTAAACTATACCTACAGATAGTTAAGGGGGACCACTAGTGTGACGTTTTTGCATGTTTCGATAGTCTATACCTCCAAAAATAACATACTGAAATTTCAAGTCCATGTCTCAAATAGTTTTGAGTCACAGCCATCCGAAGAGTGGATTCTGATTTTCATTGTTAACGTTGAGGTATTGAGAAATGTATGAAGGTTCATAGTTCGGGAGTTTCTGGACGTGGCTGCCAGTCACATGTTGTGGAGAAGCTAGACCCTGACACATTTAAACGACTCATCTAGTTTTACTAGACCGTTATAATGAGTACCTACATCGTAAATAATTTTAGTAAAAATTCTCAGTAATAACTAAAAGGTAAAGTAAAGAAAAACTACATTTTTCAAATCTGCTGCAGTTATAACTCGAAAACAAATCATCCGATCGAGTGTCTTCGTGCCATGAACCTCCAGTTTTCCGATCGATTAAAAATGTAATTTTTGCAGGCCAGAAACCATTAAATTTTCGCGCAAAATTTGAAACTTTTTTTTTTAAACCTCGCAATTTTATTAAATTTCAACTATTTTTTTCAATTGAGGTTCCTGGCACGGGAAATACCTTCTAGTTTAATAAGCTTTTTATTTTTTTAGATTACAGGCACTGTGAAGGCCGCTGTCACTGCAGCAATGGGGACACTTTTTTTGGAGCCTTGGGAGATTGCGAATAACTCAGGGAATTTTCAATTTTTTGGCCAAAACTTTTATCATGAATTTATTATATATCAACCAATATAGGGTGAATGCGGGAGAGACGCCGCACATTTTGAAAACACTTGATAATTCTTAAAGTATGCATTCAATTGATTTGAAATTTGGTACACATTAAATGTAAACATTGTTCTTTAAAATTATTTATAAAAAATTTTAAATTTTAAGTCATAAAGGATTCATAGTTAACATTTTTGTAGAGCCTGCAAAGCGGGAGAGATGCCGCACCTATGGGAGAGATGCCGCATCAAAGAAGGAGAGGCGCCGCATATTTCATATTAAAAATTTTGCATTTTATACACATCTCCATACATGATGCATGCCATATGTAACCATTTTTGGTACTTTATACATCTTAACCAGTCAATTTTCTTTTGTTTCTGAGTACTCTTCAAAACAGTCAATACACAGGCAATCATCATTATTTTCGTTATCTTCACCAATATGAGAGCTCTTTCTGATCCATTAATGGATCTTTTATATTTACGTGGCATAATTTACAGTCAAAAAAAAAAAATTTTACATGCGGCATCTCTCCTTTTTGTTGGAGTAGATGCCGCATGTTGCTATAGCAAGCATAGTGCGGAATTCTAACCTAAAATTTTATACAGTACTTTTAAAATATACCTAAATTAATAACAAAACTCATTTTCATTAAAACAATGAAATATACATTCTTAAATTCTAATGAATTAAATGCTTGATAAAATATTATGTTAAAAAACTTACCTTTCAATAATAAAAAGTTGGATAATTACTAAACTGACGGACTAATCATAAATATTACCATATACAGCTTAAATAAGTAACTTATTCTAAACATATAATCCATTAATAGCGCTATCTGTCAGTCAACGGACGAACTATGGCTACTGCGGCATCTCTCCCGACGCGGCGTCTCTCCCGCACTTACCCTATGCTTAAAATATTGAAACATTTCATACAGTGGTTTTCTTTAAGAAAATTCCCAAAAATCTTTTTTCAGGCGGTCACACTAGTGGTCCCCGTTAATATTTATGATGGCATTACTTTTTAAAAATTCTTAATAAGTAGTGAGTAATATCTAAATATCATAATAAAACAAATATTTTATTCACATAATAAACTTGATTTTTAAATTGTATCAGTTGCTTAGAATATCCTTTCATTTAAATTCTAAATTTATACCTTATTCAGTGAAATTCAGTTGTACCGTAGTGAGAATGGTGGCTTTCTCCCTACAAAGCCTTTTTTAATATTTTCTAATTTTCGTAATTGCAATTAAACCATAGAAAATTTTTTTTTTTTTAAATTAAAGTGTACTTATTAACGGACACAGAAATAAAGACGAACAGAAATGATAATTAGAGAATAATTAAATTTTTTATTATTTTCCTATGTCTACTGTTTTACAGCCGACAAAATGTATGCGAAGCGACAAACGTGCTAATAAAATTGAAGAATTTAATAACAAAAAAAGAGATGAGGGAAATGCAAACGACATTCTAATTTTTTTTATGAAGAACAAAAAAAAAATTATTGGAATCGTATAAAACATGAAAACCGGGAAAAAGAACGTCTCAATAAAAGTATTACGTAATAATTTGACATTAAGATAATTCACCAAAGTAGATTATTATAATTAAATAAAATAGCGATAATTATCAGTAGATTTATGGTCGCATTTTATGGTTTTAATATCCATTATGGACAAATAAAAAAAATTTACGATATTTGAATTTAAATTAAATTGAATGGTAAATATTTGAGGCTGGTGACTTCTCGCAAAATTTTTTAACGTTTATATATTTACAGTGTGTTTTAGATTCGCTCTGAAAAATTGCCCAGTCAATAGTTGTATTGTAAAATGTTGTATTTTACTACAAAAACCACTGGATTATTTCTGAATATTCTATTGCTGTTGGGAGGCTAAATTATTTCGAATCAGCTTAAATTTTAAAAAAATCTAATTTTTTAACACACTGCTATATTTATGAATCAGTCAGAGAGAAATAGGTTATTCGCCCGCTTTTTTGACAAACACGGCTTAAACCGTTACAAATACAACGAAGTATTATCAGAGGAAAGTATGTCTCTTCAAAGACGCCCACCAACTTTGTGAAGTACAGTACAAGCTCTAAATAATGCCACTCTCAGCAATGTCATCACCTTACATTTCAGCGGGAGTTCTAACTACCTCTGTTGCCGCAAAATCTCGTTCCGAGCGAGTTTTTTAATCGCTCCATAAACAAATAAATAAACAGTTAAAATTAAACAATTTCTCTGAGTAAGTAATGACATTCTCAGTAATGCCAAAATTAGACAATTTCAAGTGCTAAATGACAAAAATAATTTTTAACTTTTTAATGGCTGACATTTACTATTCAGAAGAACTGAAACGAAATGTAACGTTGGAGGTTACAAAACCAAAGAATATTATTATCTATCCAAATTTTACTCCCCTAAAATGATAAATTTGATATTATTGAAAGCACTTGATGTAGGTACATGTTATCTATTTTTTACAGAAAGTGAATAATATTTGAAGACATGAGTGGATGAAAGTGTTATGTAACATTTTCATAATTTTACAGCGCGTAGATGCGTTTAAAAGTTTTTATTTACATATACTTTCCATGCAATAGCACATATTTATTATTGAATTTCTACAAAACTATTGGGCCTAATGAAACTAAATTTTAATATATGATACGTATACTTCAGCATAGAATATTTCAAAATTTTGCAAAAAATGAATTTTTTAAAAAGTGTTACATAACACCTTCATCCACTCATGTCTTCATTTATTTTTAATGGTTTAAACAGTGCCGTCTTGACCCAATGGTACACTGGGCGTGAGCCCGTGGCTCGCAACCTAAGAAGGTCTCACTCTCATTTCACAGAGCTTACACAAATAAGTTAGATATGATTCTTGGGCAACGCACCAAGTAGGTAAAAATGCAATATAAAATATACACATTATTTTTTTAATGATTGGATTATCCGTAATAATAAATTTTTATTTTAAATTACATTTATGACAGACTTTCTATCTTTCTTTTATGACTAATTTTTCGAGGTATGTATATTGCATCCATAACAACAACAGTTGTTAGAGTTGTATTCATAAAGCTTTTAATTATACAAAAATATTTTTATGGTTTGACATATTTTCGTAGATTTTTGCATATGTAGGACCCCAGAGGTTAAGACGCCCTCAAACTTAATTTACCCAGAGGCCCCCAAACTCAGTGTGTCCAGGGATCCGCAAACTCAGTCTGTCCAGAAGCCATTAGGTAGCCTAAGACGGCCCTGGATTTCGGACAAGCTAATGAACAAAATGAATTGAAAATATAGAAAATTAAAATAGGGAATTTTGGAATAAATGATCACCGTATTCTATTGAAAAATTTTTTTTATTTGGCTACGTACGTTTCGAGTGAAAAATTCTTCTTCAGACTATATTCTTAAAAGTATTAAAAATATTAAAATTTAAAAACAGGAACATACATTTTTCGAACAACAATAAATTACTCACAATTTTTTTTTTTTAAAGTTGTAAAATGAATCGAATTACAATAAGTTATTAAAAAATAAAATTAAATTAAACATTTATAAAACTAAACACTTAATTTTTTTTAGTCAATTTGTTAAAATTAAAATTAAAAACAAACAATATTTTAAAATAACAAAATAAAATGAAATACTTTTTAATAATATCAAGTCAAAATGATAAATGAATTAAAACGAAAAGATTTTTACCAAATTTATTGACAAAAGTAGAGTATAGATGTATTTCAAAAAGAGATCTTTTATCTATTTATCTATTTATTATTCTATTTTTGTCTCTATAATTTTGGTAAAAATTTTTTCGTTTTAATTCATTTATCATTTTGACTTGATACTATTAAAAGGTATTTCATTTTATTTTGTTATTTTAAAATATTGTCTGTTTTTAATTTTAATTTTAACAAATTGACTAAAAAAATTAAATGTTTAGTTTTATAAATGTTTAATTTAATTTTATATTTTAATAACTTATTGTGATTCGATTCATTTTACTACTTTAAAAAAAAAAAATTGGGAGTAATTTATTGTTGTTCGAAAAATGTAGGTTTCTGTTTTTAAATTTTAATATTTTTAATATTTTTAAGCATATGGCCTGAAGAAGAGTTTTTCACTCGAAACGTACGTAGCCAAAAAAAAAAAATTTTCAATAGAATACGGTGATCATTTATTCCAAAATTTCCTATTTTAATAATCCAAAATCACCAAAACTCTCTCTATATAAATATAGAAAATATTATCTATGACCGTCAGCTTTTGATTTAAACTATCCCGTCATAACTAGCGTAAAAACATAAATTTTTAGTTGTTTTCAATCTCTACAAATAATTTTGTTGACCATTGTATGCTGGTCAAGTAGAACTAAATAAAACGAAAAATTGATTCCAGAATATATGTGACCATCTAATAATTTTATTTTTCAAATACCGAATATATACAACCAGCATACACATATATCATTTTGATTTAATACAATTTCCAAAATTTTTATGTAAATAATATTCATAAAATAGAAAATATTCTCTCTCAAACTCTATGACTCTACCGAGTATAATATAAGGATACATAACTACATACATACATGCATATATATTTTTATATTTTTTTCTTTTTTCCAGTGCCACCAAGTGTACGAACAAGTCCGGCTAGTGGACAAGTCACCGCGCGGAAAGGTGGTTCTGTCACATTAGAATGTAAAGCATCTGGAAATCCAGTACCATCTATACGATGGACAAGAAAAGTAAGTAGCCGCTGATGTGAGTGTATGTTTGCATATATAAATAAAATAAATATATCATTTACATATGTTTAATACCGCCATATGTCATTTGCATATGAAACTTTTTCGGTTTAAATGTATGTAAACATATTTTACTCTTTTTTTTTTATTTTTTTTATTAAATAAAAAGTTTAATTTATTTTTGTAGGAAATATTTTATGACATTTAAAACTATTTTGTACACATTTATATAATTCAATAAGCAACTTTCAATTTAACATGCTTTCTAAGATTATTTTCTAATGTTATAAAAATAAGAAAATAGGTCGTCTTAAGTCACATAGAGATAAAATTAGGAATAAATGATACATTTTCAACATTCAATATTTTATTTTTGTTTATTTGGAAGAGATGAGGAATCGTAGCGTTATTATCTTAAGATTTATCTTTTTAGAAATTGAAGTCTGAATTGAAAGACACGTCTAGTTACCTAAAAATTACACTACCCCAACAATACCAGGAGCGGATCCAGCTCCAAATTAGAAGGCGTCACATTTTCTAAAAGGTTTCACTGTTACAAAGTTAAACTATATCAAATTGAAATGTTTTATAAGGTCCGCTACGATTATAGGCACCCCAAAAGCTCCAAATTTTTGAAAATTTTTTACTGTTGGGATGCTAAACAATTCCAGGCTAACATAAGTTATATTATATTAGATTGCCCAGGATTCAGGAGAAATTTTTCCTTAAATACTATTGAATTATGAGAAAAGTTAACGTGAAATCAAAGTTGTCCGTTAGGGTGTTAGAGACGTTAAAAGAACTTAAAATGAACAGCTAGACGGAACTTGGGTAGTAAGATCATAGTGATAATAGACCGCTGGGTAGTAGTAGTTCATAGTGATTATGGACTACTGGGTAGTAAAGTCATAGTGATTAATTAAGGGTCCCTAAAATCGCAAAATAAATTTTGATTATTTGTAACGTTTGAGCAGAATGGCCTTCATTGCTTTTTTTAGCTATTATTCATAATTACGTAGATATCAATCCCTTATCAGCTACTGAGCCCAAATCCTTCCCTTTGAAATGGGCGGGAATGCGGCAAAAACATTACTTTCGGCGACATTTCTATCTTAGAGTCACTAGAAATATCATTTCGTACAGAATTTTAGGATATCTGATTTAAAAGCATATGAACACATAATTCAGATATTATCACACTGATGAAACCGTTGGCTATAGTTTTAAAATATGTATAATAACAGTTGTAAATTTTTATAAGTATGGTCACAGCTCAGTGTAAACTTACATAAGTTGCTAGAAATCATTTCTAAACAATATTTTCAGTACCAAGAGTATTTTCGAATAAATTATGAAAATTTTGTAAATAATTTATCTAAAGTACACAAGCTCAAAGAAAATAATATTAGCCAGTGTTTGTAGTTATGTTCTAATAGTTAGTTGTGTATTAAGAGCGCAAAATGATACATTGTCGCTCGATTGAGAATGTTGACGCGAAATTCTCATGAGAGCGACAATGTCATTTTGTGCTCGAATTACGCACAAAATTTTTTCTACAATCTTATAAAAAGTATTTTTTCTTTAAAAGATACTTGAAAAAATAATAATGGACGTTAATATTTACTTTAATGTTATAATTTTTTCAGCTTCGGAAATATTTGGAGATGTACTTGAGAAATCACTGTCACTATTATAAATTTCCATCATATACGTATAGATTTTTTAAACTTCTTATTCTTATTATTTATTAATTTTAGTTATTTATTATTTTTAATGAATCTCTGTAGTTATTTTGAAATTTAATAAAATTAATATTTCACTTGATTACGATAAAAGTAATAATTTTAGAATCGATTTATTTGTTACCATAAAAAATATAAACAACGCCTACCCGATTTGTAATTAAATATACGTTGAGCGAGCGACAAAGTACAATATTACTTTTCCGCTTTAAAGCGCAAAATAGTAGTTTGTTGCTCGGCAACGAGAGTCTTCGGCAAATACACATTTTGCGCTTTCTTCACAGAGAGCAAAAGCCTTCTTTCCACTAAGATGGTAGAAAATAATAATTTGTAGGTTACAGTCATGTAATATTCCAGTATTAAGACGTTTTCAATTAGAAATTCGTGCCTAATTTGAAGTATGTGACTAATTAATTTTACAACATAATCGGATGTTGTTATTAAGTGTCTAAATCCGGCACTGAGTGTATAACAACGACCATTTACGACGATAATATATGTATGTATTACATGAAAATAGACTCCATTACAAAAATGAGACGGTAAATTCTGATAATGTAGTTAGAAAATTAAGCCTAAGGGATAATTCTTAAGAAAGTGCGATGGGGCCGCTGATAAAAGCTGTTACTGAGCATTTAAAGGCAGTAACTGCTCAGTAACTTCTTTTAACTGTTCAGTAACTGTTTTTATCAGCGGAGCCATCGCTCCGCTTCCGGTCTAGAATGCCCCAAAAGCTACTACTTATATACATGTTGAATATTTAAGTAAGTACATTTTAAAAAATAAAAATATTCGTTGGGAGGTCTAATGATGGAAGTTAAAAATAAGCGATCATCCGACAATTATAAATACTCCAAATGTCTACATGTCAACTACAACAAAATGATTCGATTATTGTTTTACATTCGACTGATTTTATAAAATACTTCGAATTATAAAATGGTAATCTTAAGATTTTATATTTTCCGTTGCAAATATAATAGTTTATGAAAATTTTTACAAAAAATATCCAATAACTATTACTACACTGGAAAGTCTGACTCAAAGGAGGCTGCTAAAAATCGGCATTTTTCGCATATTGGTTTATTCCTTT
This sequence comes from Brachynemurus nebulosus, assembly GCA_035578155.1. Taxonomy (NCBI): domain Eukaryota; kingdom Metazoa; phylum Arthropoda; class Insecta; order Neuroptera; family Myrmeleontidae; genus Brachynemurus; species Brachynemurus nebulosus. Next base: position 28,159,408 of record JAPWDM010000003.1, read on the forward strand.
GATATTACTTTCTCTTAAATATTTTTAACTTGATAAATTCACCCGATGACGCACAAACCGTCTTAGTCATTGCTTCTCATCTACAAAATATTTTGTTTTACATCATTTGCATGCGTTCAATAAACTAAAATAAATGAATGTCCGTTGATAAGTGTGCTAACTCTATACTATTCGATAAAAAAAGGACAATCGTGGTGCATGTAGCTCCTCATTAGTAGTTTGCAGTTCACAAATGTGTCGAAAATCATTAAAAGTTAGCAAAATAAGCTCTATTTGAGGGGTTTTAAGATGAATTAGAACTTTATTTATATACTAGCCATATACCCACCCGATGAGATTTACCATCGGCAATATTTCAGGCTGTCAGTTAGTGTCAAAAATTTATTAAATAAGTGATTATTTATTTTAATAGCCATAGTAACATATTTTTTTATATACCACTAACTTCAAAATTGACGAATTTCTATACAAATTTTCATCCCCTATTACTCCCACTTAGGGAACGAATTTTCAAAAATCCTTTCCTAGTGCTCACCTACGTTACATAGGGAAATCCGGTGCAAAATTTCATTCTTCTAAACCCAACGGTTTTGGCTTATGTATATATGATGTGCGTTGTCTGTCAGTCAGTCAGTGTTAGAGATTTATTAAGTAGATAGAATAACTACTTCAAAAAACTTTCAATTTTCATAGTAATCTTAGGCTGAAAAATAACCAATTTTTAGCGGCCCTCTTTGCTAGAATATAGATGCTAGACAAAGTAATTATCCGAACATTTTTGAAGGTTACAGTACGTAGACAGTACATAGTTACATAAATACTCGTATATAGCTGCTATATGTATTAATTAATTAAACGAAACATTGTTAATATCCGGTAACTAAAATAAATTTATTTGTCTAATTAATTATTAGCCGTAATTCCAACAATTGTAAATTTACAACTTAATTATTTTACCAAATTTAAACAAAATCAAAATTATCCATGCATCTCTCTCTATCTGCCGTTCAAATAGAGATATGTAATATAGTATATACCTACATACAGTCATATATACATATTGATATGACAATCCATATTTTTAATATAATTATATAAATAAAATGTAGTAGTAATATGCAATTGTGTATAGAGAGAAATTATAATGAAATTTTCATTGTAATCATAATTTTGTTAATTCGCGAGTAATTAATCGATATTATCAAAATAAATATGTTTTAATTGAAAAAAATTAACCTTAAATGATTTTGATAATTGCAATATTCATTCAGTTCTATAAAATTGCATACATGTATTCATAAATATACATAAGTATTGAAGAGAAACTTGACATTATCTGGTTATATTTTAATTTTAATCATAAACTAATGTGGAATCTGTTTCAAAGCAGTAAGAACATACAAATTTTAAGATTAGAAAAAATTATTAGGATCAGAGTGTGTTTATTCTTTTATGTATATATGATTTTTATATCGTAGGTATACATAGTTATTTGCACTCTTTGATTTTGACCTCACCGTACTCTTTTTAAATCAACAGTATTCTGAATTTCTTTACAACACCGGTTCTTTATGCTGTTTTGCTTCGTTCGCCCAACGGCTGCAGACCATATTCATATTTCGATAGCGAATCTAATTTTGATACCTTTAAATATTTTCATAGTGTGGCGTAGTAATGTCCAATAATCCCTTCGGGGTTATTGGTGAGCGGAATTAGTTAGCACACACGCACCCATTATTTCCGCTTCATAAACCAGTAGTGGATCCTAAATACTCTTAACAGAGATGGCATGTGCTGGACCCATTTTTTTACTTTGAGGAGAACGTGGATTCAGGTGTCCCACTAATGGTTTGGATGTACTTGGTAAAATCAAAGCGAAATGGAGGAAGAAAAGTTCCACAAAAATAATTTTTCTTGTCTGGATTGGGATAGATAATAAGTGAATATTGCGGAAAGGAACTGCTAGAGGAATCAAGAGAATTTGGAGTTGGATAGGAATCGACTTAGGGTGACGTAAATCCCAAATAATAAGTCAACTTACCGAATCTCCGTGGTGGTGAATCCTTAAACTAGTTGGGTGAATTTTTTTTCTTTCAAAGGTTTAACACTGCATGTCCGGCAGTATAAATAAAAATTTAAAAAAAAACCCTCCCGGAAGTGTTCCTCTGCTTTTCTTCACCCGAAGTTAGGATCCATATGTTTAGAAACGAATAAAATAAAATAAATCAAAAAATCAAAAAAATCGTTTTCTCTCCAAATTTTATTTTAGATTCCGAAAAATTTTTCCAGTGGTTGCTTCTCGCAAAAGTTCACAAAGTTATTTACATAAGATGTTTGAATTTGACGACAATTTGTATTACAATTAAAGAAAAAGTTTTACTTGAACAGGACGAATATCAAAGTCGAATTCATTGTTGAATTCATGTCGAGTTCGACAACTGATGTTTTAAATTACGTCGACCGAATTCCCCAAAAAATGTTATCAGCCCGATGGCTGAATTATAAGAGAGCGATTGAAAAGAATCGAACTTTTAATTTTCGTTCTGTTGTTTTTTGTAAAATTCTAGATGTTTCTGTACAAATAATTATGTAATTGAAAACATATTTTTTTGTAAACAAGTTCAATTTTTGTAAACAAATAATTAAAATTTTAGAATGTATAATTATTTATCTTGTGCGAAAACCATTTCTTTCTCCATAGGGGTTGATTTACTTTTCAACAGATGGCATCCTGTGTCTGATTTTTATTGATTTTACTATTTTATGAAAAACCTATAATTTTTAAATGTAGCGAAGGTAAACTACACTACAATAGGTATTCATATTAGTACTTTTTGCCAATATTTGGGCCAAATTTTGTCAAGATCCATTTAGCCATTTATTTTTAATTCCTTTTGAAGCTCCAAGGTCATTGAGACAGAATGAACCTTATATTCTTTTTTCCCAGATTTCAAGAATATTTGAGCGAAATTTGATTAAGATCCGTTCAGCCGTTTATTTTGGACGTTTTCGAGGTCGCTACGACCCTAGGAGAAAATTTTAACCTCACGTTCGTTTCTTCAGGATCTCAATATTATTTGAGCAAAATTTGACCAATATCTGTCCAGCCATTTATTTTATCCCTTTTTGGAGCTCTAGGTTCCTGGAAGATGATTTTAAATTTTGAAATATAGTACATATTAGAACATAGGGTATCACCTACGCAACAATGAAAGAATTTTTGAAATCGGTTGCGTAATTCTGAAGATAAACACAAAATAAAGTCAACAAGTTCACTTTATATTTTAGTATGATTTGTTCTTCCATTTTACAAATGAATAAGTGAAATAAAATATTAGCAATAGAGTCGATATCTCTCACAAGGAGATGCACACAGAGTGAAATTCGGGATTTTGATCTTCCACGTTTACGGAGTGAAACCAGCCCCTAAAATTGGGGGCTTAAATCGTATTTCTTAAGATATCTTGAAAACTATAAGAGATAGAGGAAAACTTTAAATTGATGAATTGTTATACTTTGAAAGACCTATTTACCTGTATAGGTTAAACAAGGCCCGGATTCATAAGGGGGGCTGGAGGGGTGAAAATGGGGGTAAATTTTTTTGTATAGCCTGAATGGTTCAATTCAATGTATCAAATTTTTGCCACATGAATAGAAAGAACACAAAAAATTAGGGGATACATGTTTTTGAGATTTTTCGAAATTTGTGTGGTATCCAAACTAAATAAGGAAGAAAAGAATAGGGCAGATTATATTGCATTATTATTGATTACAAATACGTTCTAAATTTTTTTATTTTTATATTTATTTTCATCACGAAAATGTAAATTTTTACTTTTCGATAATAATTTATGTATTTTTGAGTAGTTACTTAATTGGTAATTTAGCCATGTGTACATTTGGTCACTCATATTCGATATTTTTTATACCTATTTCTACTAAAGTTCTCTGATCTGCAAGTGTTAATGAATGTTCAACAAGAAGCAATAACTTTCTGTTCAAAAACTGCCTTTATCTTCTTACAAATTCCTTTTTAAACAACTAAACGCCACTTATTTCTTCCTAAACATTCGAATCATTTTTCTTATTCTTTTTGTATGTTTTATAGGTGTCTACCCCATTTCCCAAATCGCAAAATTTATTACAAAGCATCTGAACAGTGAGCGAAAGAGATTATTGCTTCTTGTCGAGAATTCATTAACACAAGCACACCATAGAACTTTAACTTATGCAGAAATAGGTATAAAAAATATCGAATATGAGTGACCAAATGTACACATGGCTAAATTACCAATTAAATTAGTACTGAAAAATATGTGAATCATTATCAGAAAGTAAAAATTTACATCTTAATGATGAAAATCAACATAAAAATAAAAAAATTTAGAACATATTTGCAGTCAAGAATAATAGAATATAATCTACTCTATTATTTTTTTTCCTTATTTGGTTTGGATACCACACATATTTCGAAAAAACTCAAAAACACGTATCCTCTAATTTTTAGTGCTCTTTCTATTTATGATGGCAAAAATTTGATACATTGAACCATTCAGGCTGTACTAGAAAATTTACCCCATTTTCACCCCTCCAGCCCCTCTTATGAACCCGACCCTGGTTTAACCTATACAGGTGAATAGGTCTTTCAAGGAGTAACATTTCGTCAATTTAATTTTTCCTCTATCTCTTATGGTTTTCGAGATATCTTAAGAAATACGATTTGAACCCCCAAATTTAGGGGCTGGTTTCACCCCATAAACGTGGAAGATGGCCGATAAAAAAAATACGGGTCTCTTATTTTTGCCTATTGTACACATCAGTACAGTTTCATTAAAATCCCGAATTTCACTCTGGGTGCATTTTCTTGTCAGTAGGTAATATTGTGGTGGAAAAGTTAGCACTGTCCTGCCAATTTAATACTGAAATTATGTTTTTTAAAATCATTAAAAATTATTTTTACTTTTCAGGACGGCGGGCCACTCGGGTCAGGTGGACAACGTGTCCGTGACGGTTTCAGCATTACGCTGGATCATGTTGATCGACATCAGGCGGGCGTCTATCAGTGTACAGCCGATAATGGTGTCGGTGAACCGGTTACTGTCGATATGCAACTTCACGTTTTATGTAAGTCACACCAGTCACATACATTTTTTCTAAATGATTTATTACTTAGATAAAAACAACATTCGGAGGAAGAGGAAATACGTCGCTTTTTCTGTGTGTTTTATGACCTCGAGGCCGTTTGTCATGTGAATTTTGTGTCACTTTTCTTTTTGTTCTAATTTTATGATTTATAGGTTTTTGATGTAATTTTGTTTTCTGGAAAATTTCCTTTTTTCTTTTGATTTTAATATGGAGTCTTTAGAGTTATCATTTTTTAAATTTATTTTAAATATAGTTAATGGGATATAATTAGAATAGATACGATTTATCAGTTTTAAAGTTTAACGATTTATTATTTTCTTAATTAGTTTGCCATGAGCAAAAAACTAATCGTCCGAATTTCATTATTAAATTTTTTGCGTCCTGAGAGAAAATTTTATATATATATATATATATATATATATATATATATATATATATATATATATATATATATATATATATATATATATATATATATATATATATATAAATTATTTTTGTCCTGCAAAGGCTGTGCTAGTAGTCCAGTCAAATAAGGCCTGAAATGGCAATTTTTCAACCTCGGTCAAACTTGGCTGAAATATTCCTAGGTATACTAGATTTAACTAAGGATAGTTTTAAAGGGGTTACGAACCCAGCGTCAGGGTGAAAAAGGGGTGAAATTGCTCCAAAAACCATTTTTTCACATTTTTCGCCTAAACTATTATAGATATAGAGAAATGTTTCAAATAAAAGTTGTAGAGAATGTTAAGATCTACAACTTTTAGACGAAACACTTTTTTGCATCTATTGCAAAAAAAAATTAATTTCAAAGATTTTAAAATTTAAATTGAATTTTCGCGAAAGCTGCAATAGATACAAAAAAATGTTTCGTACAAAAGTTATAGATCCTAATATTCTCTACAACTTTTATTCGAAACATTTCTCTATATCTATAATAGTTTACGCGAAAAATGTGAAAAAATGGCTTTTGGAGCAATTTCACGCCTTTTTCACCCTGACGCCGGGTTCGCAACCCCCTTAAAACTATCCCTAGCAAATCTAGTATGCCTATAGGAATATTTCAGCCAAGTTTGACCGAGGTTGAAAAATTGTCATTCAGGCCTTACTTGACTGAACCGTAGGAGTTGAAGCGGTTTTTGTGTACCTAATAAATCCACTTTTGTTTCACTGTCGAGTAGGAACGATTTTTGAGCTGTAGTCTTAGAAGACTACACTTTACAGACTCTACGATAGTATGACATTTAAATAAACTATAGTTCTTAAGAACTAGAGGACTATTTAGGTTTATTATTTTTATTGGTAATAAATCTGCACATAATATTACGAAATAGTTCAGAGTACCGCAAAAATTTCTTTTAAGCAATGGATCCTGAAAGCCAGTACTTCTTTTATAGCACAACAGTTACTTTTCTTGTGCCCATATTTTTCCCTGATGCGCCCTTTTTTGCCATCCTGAAACAACTGCTCCATCTACTCCATTGTAGTTACTCCTCTGCTAAGAATGATATAAACTACTTAATACGCCTTCTTCTTTGATGGACATTTGTTCTAAGGCAATAACCATCACCCACACTACTCTGACTCTGAGTTATCTGTATATGATATATCCCATCTGTCTACAATATGTAACTCAATCGACTTTTACAAGTAACAAAATTAATTATTCATGTTTTCCGTATAGCCGATAAATTTCGAAAAGAAATAAAAACGTTTCATGAGCTGCTAGTTTCTGATTTTGAAAATACCAAATTTTCAATTTCAAAAATTCAAAATCATATTTCTTAAACATGGTATGAACAAAAAGTAGTCACTTTTTATTAAAATAGCGTTCTCAAAAAAAGTACAGGGCAGGCGTATGTTTGTTACAATACCATTATTGGAGACATATATACAAATAAACATAAAAGGTTTTTCGAATTTTTTTTTCTTTTTTATTAAAGAGAACGATACACAAAGGCACATAAAGCAACGCTGACTGACTTTCTTTTAGATGTAATCAACTGGCACACTTCTTTGACTTTGATTTGTTTGAATTGATTTAATTTTGATGCGTTTACAATGATCAAAGTAATTTGATAATGTTATCCAATAAATAGCTTTTAAAATTATTTACTTAGATGTTTCGGAAGTAGAAAAAAGTAAATAATATAATGGTTAATAATAATTTAAATTCAATATAACATTAACTTGTTAATCGAAATTTTAAAATGTGAATTTCTCAGAACTTACTTTTAATCTCCCGTCACATAGAAATGGTATTTATTTCAGTATAAAAAAATAAGATTTCCCATATGCATATAATCAACTGTTTTGAATAGTAATTTGTCTAATTATCTAAATAAATTATTTGATTGAACAAATAAATAATAGTATATTACGTGACTGAGGTTGTAAGTTGTATATTACACACGAGCGAAAAAGTTACGCAAGAGATGCGAAACGGCGAGTGCGTAATTGCGCGAGTGTGTAATATGCCTTACAACCGAGTTGCGTACTATACTTTATCTACGACTAACATGAAATTCACAATAAACGACAAAAATTTGCTACAATTCTACAAATACCAGTACATTAAAATTATGTAGTATTTGAAATTTATTAAAAACAAACGTAAACATTCAGTTGCTAGGTAAAATTTTTGTACAGATTCTAATACGTATAATATGTATATCACTGTATAATATGTAATATATAGTATAAGAATTAATAAAAGTGTAGTAACCTTTGGTATTTTACGTATATGTACGTTGTACATAAGTGTAAAGAGCCATTTTTTGTACAGTTGGATATGTGGCTGTATGTAAAACGTCGCTTACTTAGATAGTCTTTTGTACAATAAACAAGCAATTTCATGGTAGTCGTAGATAAAGATTTTTTTCCACAAAGCAACAAACATATTCGTTTTCATTTAGCAAGCAAAAACAGTTTTCCCTTCTCTCCTGCAGAAACAAATTATCCTAATTATAAAGTTGCATATATACATATACCTACATGAATATAGACTGCAAATTGCAATTTGTATTTAAAACAGTTTTGTTATCTTTTTTTCATGTAATTATCCGGCATAAAATTTCTTCTCTATTATAGGTACCTATATACACGTGAAATCGTTACCAACTTTTTAAATTTTATTTAAATTAAAAATAAAAAAAAAAATAAAAATAAAAAAAAGATATAGGTATGTGAAACAAGTCTCTACTTATTATGACTCGGGCGTTGTCAACAGCTGGTGTAAAAATTATGATTTAAAAAAAAAGGCGGAACATGAACAAACAGCTCATTTTTATTTGAACTGAGTTGGAAAAAATAAATTTCACTGGCTGTGAAGATTTATTAATATTTATAATTTTTCTTTTTTTTCTCAAATATATAAAAGTTATAACTGGTGAATAATAGAAATATATATTATGGAAAATTATCAAATAATTAGCATATTCGGTAGATTTTTCCTTCTTATCTGTTTTTCGTCATTTCATACTTATCTGTAAAAAGTTTCTCATCAAAATATGCGTTCTGATGCGACGACAGACGAGTGAACAGAAATTTTCTATGAATAAATATAATGAATTAATCTAAAGTTTTTCGTTTTGCGTTTCGAAAATTTTATAAAATATATTCATAAATTTATATATAATGATAATTTTTTTTAAAGAAAAATTAAACTTTAATATTTATTTTGATGAAAATGATACGGTGGAAATTTCCATTTTTTGCACACAGATGGTCAGATGTTATTTTATTTTAGCAAAAAGAAAAACAATAACATTTGGAAAATTTACTTTGTAAAAAAATCCGTGTCAGAAATGTGAAAATATTTCGACTGTGAAAAAGAAATTACAAGATTACGACTCGATTTGCGGGTTTGACCTCATTCAATAAAGAAGAACAGGTACAATTCAAAATTTTATTTTTAATAATAGTTATTAAGTAAACTTTCCACACGCAAATTGACAATAAAACACGCAAAGCCGCCTCTTGATTTTTCATTTAATAAATATTTCATAATTATTTCTATAGAAATCACCAACAAAGTGAATGATCGCGGTCAAGCGAATGAGCGTACTCACTACGTTCGTACGCTCAACTTCGCTTTCGTGGGCAATCGACAATTTCCCGCACTTATTGCACAATATACTATTATACTTCTCGTCAACATTATCTTTGAATTATATTACTTGTATATTATGCAAACACTACACTAGAGGCTTTAGGCATGTGCTTCTCTTGTACCTGGGACCAGTTTCATCAGTAGGTAATTCTAGATCGTATTGCTTTGAATCAGTCCTACTTATGAATAATGTAATTTCTTGAATAAAAGTGGCTCCTACACCGTAAACGCTCTAAATATGTACGTTTCGTACCGCATACATACTTATGGGTTTTATCGTTCCAAATCTTAACATACACATAATATTTGAATAATTTTACATAAATTTAAACAAAATGTTAATTATTCGGTAATAATTGCTTGCTATGAACATTTATTATCCAAGTATTGACATATGTATGTTCATACAAACACATATAAACATCCCCACCCTTATCCCCACTCTCATTCCCACATATCTTATCCAGTTACGTAACAGTGTTTCTGTTGGAAAGTTCATATACATATGTGTCATATGGGAAATACAAACAGAATATTTATGAATATACGTATTTGCACGCTGAGCTTTCATATGTTGGAGTCGAAGTAAAGCTGATGAAAACTTCTTTTACGACATGAATATATACTTACTATTCATATATATATATATATATATATATATATATATATATATATATATATATATATATATATATTATAGTTTCTGGTATCACATGACTATTTATTATAGTTAAGCTACTCAACTAATTGTAAGTGTTAGTTAATAGATTATGGTAAAAGTGAGGTTATTGCTAAAGTTTATTTTTATAATTATACATACATATATATATATATATATATATATATATATATATATATATATATATATATATATATATATATATATACTTACATATGTGTACAACAGTAACTTCAGATATAAAAATTATATTTAAAAAGATAAAAATACCCGACTGCGTAGAAAACGAACTAAAAAGATGAAAACGAGATGAAACGGTAAGACGGAAATGAGTGAAAAAGTAAAGCAACCGAGGACATCAGATATTTATGTTCAACTTGTCACAACATGTGTGACCTACAACTGCTTATTTTCCTGCTTTTCCATTTTATCTTATTTTCATTTGTTTAATTCACTTTTGTTAATACTTTTGTTTATAACTTTTTAGTTTCATTTCATTATATTAAGAAGAAATATATATAAACCTACAATATATTTGTAGTCATTTACTGTAAGCGTACCCGAGATAATTTGTCGAATGCTAAATCAAAATTCGCATAGAGATTGAAAAATTATCAGAGTGAATCGGCCAGACTCTGAGCCCTAATCTGTTAGTAACTAGCTAAGCGTCTAACTCGTATGAATTTAACATAAAATTAACATAGTTGTTGACTTCCGATATATTGATAATAAAAACAAAATGTGTCATCAGAGACTTTCTTGTTATGTACCAAGAATTACGTAACAAAATTCAGTCCTGATAATTTTCCTTTTTCTGAGCGATCCTCCTGGTAATAGGTAAGGATTGGAGACAACAATTTAAAGAAAAATATAAAAAAAAATACTGCTACATATTATTCGTGTTTTAATAAACATGTTTTTCTTTGATACTCTGCTCACTGCTCTTGAAGAATAATTTATTTAACACTTTCTAATTTACCCCTTAAAATCAACCCCCGGAATTTAAATTTAACTTCACTTCTATAACGGGGCTAGCTTACTTTATTTATTTGCTAAATGTCAAATTTTCAAGTCGAATAGTTTCAGAAAAAATCGCCTGTGATAGAGGGACATAGTTAGTCTCTAGGGTGCAGTGTACAATAGTAGCCAATCATAATAAAGTTATCAGTCACGGGAAGGGACAAGTAACATTTCTTGGGTATAGAAATGACTATTTTAGCGAATTTCAATTCTGGAAATTCAGCTATTACAGCAGCTCTTATGGTAAGACCTAAGTCCTGGACTATGATAGAAATTTGTTTTGGAGCCTTTAGAACCCGAAAATCTACTTCACTAAAATTTATATATATATATATATATATATATATATATATATATATATATATATATATATATATATATATATATATATGTGTGCGCACGATAATTCTAGAACGAAACGTTTAATGCTTATGAAATTTGGTTTACGAGCTGGAATCCGGATTGGCTCGGCTAAGTTCGTTAGCCAGACACGTCGAATGCCCTGAAGTAGATTTTTCGGCCATTTTTAATGATTTTTTGCAAAATTTGGCCAGAATTCAAAAATTTTTAAATTTTTTTTTTACAGCATTGGAAAGAGCGTAAAAAATTGCATAAGATAAGCTTTTAAAACATTGTTCTAACAAGGAATGTTACGGAAGTGTACCCCTGCGATTTTGTTCATTTTAAGATTTATTGTAGTACTTGACAAAGTAACAAACATATTTTAATTATACGTGCCCAATGCCATATTAAGGGGGTAAAACACCCCTTCAAAAATTTCCTGAAAAATCATATTTTAGTATTTTTCCCATACTAGCCTTTAAGCAATTTTGATGAAAAGTGGTGAAAAGATTTAGATTAAGGTTACATTACTACAGAATTTTTTTCATTGGGGTCACTTAATTTTTAAGGGGTGAAACACCCCTAAGAGTGGGTCTTAAACAAATTTTGAACGAAATCATAGCTCAAATTCTTTAAAATTCTATAAAAAGGCTACAAGTTAGTAGTTAATAAATAATACGTGTTACTCACTGTAGTGGCGCGGAGTAACTGGGGGGCTATGGGGGGTTCTATATGAGAACGAAATTTTTAACAAATTTTTTTACAATATTTTGGGTTTTCCTCACTATAAAATTTATAAATTTTTTAAGATTAATTATCAGTAAAGTATTTAATTCTTTACTTTATTTTATGGCTGCAGATTTTTTCAAAATGTAGATGAAAGAGGTTTTTTTGCCAAATACCGGTAAAAAAAGTGTCCTTTTAGTCGATTCGTGGAGTGGACATAATCCGAGTACGATTAACGAATTAACATCTACCGACAAAGAAATAACAGTCATATGATAATACCTAAAGGGACTACAGGGAAGATACAACCACTAGATGTATACGGATTCCGAATATGGAAGAATTTTATCAAGCAGTTTTCGGATAGTATAATGCTACTCAATTACGATATCAATCTTCATTCTCGTAACAACATAATAAATCTGCAATCACTGATTCATAAGCAATTTTCTTCTCGATATCAAAACTTATTCCGTTATTCATGGTACAAAAGCGGATACACGAGTAAGAAACCAGAAAAATTTGAGAATCCAGTTGCATCCAAGAAAATTTGTCCCCCAAATGCGAAATCGAAGGTTGTGAAGAATTATCTATTATAACATGTTGTTGGTGCAAGAATTCGCTCTGCTTAAAACACTTCTTTGAAGAATATCACTACTGCGAAAATTATTACCCATAATTTTAAATAACATTTTTAATACTTCTATAATATTTTATAAATAAATTGTAAAATACAGGCATATTGAAGCACTTTAACGTCTGTTCATTGTACCACTATCAACATCTACTCAGAATAATAAATAAAACTTAACTTATATTTTTACTTGTATATTCTTCCACTATTTCATAATCTATCACATTTAATTACAAGCTACAATCGAAAATTTATTTCATAATGCTATTTTAGTGTTTCAGAACTATTTATTTAAAGTCAGGGAATTTGCCAGTTAACCTTATTTTTGCTATTTTATAAATTTTATAGCGAATAAAATCCAAAATATTTAATTTTTGTTAAAAATTTCATTCTCATATAGGGCCCCCCATAGCCCCCCAGTTACGCCGCGTCACTGAAGTGGGTAACACGTATTATTTATTAACTAATAACTTGTAGTCTTTTTACAGAATTTTAAAGAATTTGAGCTATGATTTCCCTAAAATTTTTTTTAAAAACCAACTCTTAGGGGTGTTTCACCCCTTAAAAATTAAGTGACCCCAATGAAAAAAATTCTATGGTAATGTAACCTCAGTCTAAATCTTTTGACCACTTTTCATCAAAATTGCTTAAGGGCTAGTATGGGAAATATACCAAAATATGATTTTTTAGTAAATTTTTGAAGGGGTGTTTTACCCCCTAAATATGGGATTGGGCACGTATAATTAAAATATGTTTGTTACTTTATCAAGTACTACAATATATCTTAAAATGAATAAAATCGCAGGGGTACACTTCCGTAACATTCCTTGTAAGTGAATTTTGAGACTTTTGAGACTTTTGAGGCTTTTGAGACTTTTAAAACTTTTGAGAAAAATTAAGAAATTTGTTAAAATTTTTGACAATAAGTGCTTCATCGTTTTAGCAATTCTTTTCTAGATAACACAAGTGCTAGTTAGTTATTCAATACGTATGTATGTGTTATAATAACAAATGCTCTGTTTCATCTTTTTAAATTAAAAATAGCCAGATTTTTTAAGAGTACGTTATGGAAAGGAAATTTTTGTATGATGTCCTCTTTTATAGAAAAAATATAATTTATATATATTTGCATACCTAGAAAAGAAATCGAAGACTATAGTTATGTAATCTAATAATATATTGTTAAATGGATATATGCTACACTATATGAGATCGGTTAGCGTCCAGAGGACCCAAAAGCGCCAAAAATTAACAACAGAACTGATTTTGAAAATTGTTTCACTGTTAGAAAGCTAAACTATTTTAAATTGATACAGGTCTTAGATGAGATCCGCCAGTACCCTAGTATTTGAAAATTCCCTATGTTATGCAGATGCTGCGACAGGGGTATTTTATATTTTAGTACTAAAGGTTAAAAATTAATTGTAAATAAAATTCAAGGCGGGCGTTGCCGCAGGTCAAGGCTAGTAAATTATTAAATGGGCCCTTTGTTTTGGGCATCTAACGAGAACTGTGTGAGGTTAGGCAGATTACTAGGGTTTGATAAAATGAAAGCTGCAAACTTAATCAAATTCCCACTTTCTTTATTATTTGCAAAATTACAAAGATTTTAAGTTTACAAGCGCAGATATTAGAATTAACTAGCAATTTAACAAACAACAATAAAGCCCATCTATAAATTAATATCTTCTCTGAAAAGTCCGTTACCAAAAATAAATCAAACACAGTTTTATTCAAGTAATCTATCTTTCTTGCTCCACTCCACAACTTTTTAATCATCCTTTTCCTTGTATCCTGATATAAATAAAATATATCTTAAATAAGTTATGTATTATGTCGACTTGTAAACGAGTAAAACCATAATTTGTCCAAAGAACCACCACCATGTTTGGCCGGCAAATAATAATGTACGTACATAGTTTGTAAGTATATACAAGTACACGCGAAGGCATAACTTGAAATGTAGCAGGGATTAAATAGAGAATTAGGAAATATATTTAGAGGTTTTTAAAAACAAAAACGAAGATAATAAATAGAATAAAGGTTTGTAGGCACACACTAGCTGTTGAAGCAAATAAATTATGAATGTAGAAAAATAGAGGTACATTTACACGTTTTAATTTCACGATTAATTATTAATAAAATATAAAAGATCTATTTCGGGATGATATCAATATAGAATATTCTAATTTGTTTTGTAGCAAATCCCCTAACGTAGCCAGAGATTCTATGAATTTTTGGTAATCCTTTTCAACTTTTATAGTTGGATTTTCATCGAAAATATAGACTATTGTACTGTATCGAAAGTCATCGGATCGGTAAATGGGGTTCTTTTCTAAGTGTAATAACACCATACAAGTGGAGATAAATTTTGATGAATATTGGGACTTGTCTCAATTTTCAAGGGGATTGTAAGAGAAATTGAAAGCAGATAAAGATTTTGTAAACTATAGTTGGATGTTATGTCCATAGATCAATTGTTTACAACAAGTTCAAAGTTAAGCTTCTTAGAACATTTGGAGCAGGTATAGAGAGGAAAATGATTTTTCCAGGTTTTTGGAGGTCTAGCATGTTTATTGTCCTCCAATATAAGCCCATGAGGTTGAGATTTTTTATATTAATCGAGTTTATATTTACGGTGTGCCTTTTGAGGAGTTTCAGTTTTCAACCCTCACCCCATCATTTTTACGCCAAAATTTCATACTTTTTCGTGTATTTTGGTGGCTCTGACAAGCCTACAGGCCTTCCAAATAAACCTAGAGGGATGAAATTTTGTATAAAATGTAAATAAATGCTCTTTGAAAAATTAATTTAAACCTATTCACTAAAACACATACATATTTGTCTAGTATTACATCACGTCTCAGTACTGCCAAAAAATAAACAGGAGATTCTTAGTAGAATTCTTGTGACGTAAGCTGTTTTTGATTGATATTTCTGAATAACGAATAATTTTATAATTTTGTGTGATGTAATTTTTGTAAAAGAACAATTCAATACTCTTATAACTTAAGCAATCACCTAAATATTAGGATAGACTTTCTGCAACTATACTGTCAAATACCCAATTTTACTACTGAGTTCAGCGAAAACTTTTGGATAATTTTTAGATTGTCGTAAACTAGCTACGGTAACCGGTGTAAGCGTGCCTACGTTATATAATACCACGTTGAAATATGTTTGCGTTTTGTATTTGATAATGTTTTATTACGTAATATCGTCGGTTTGGTGCGAAAACTCATTAAGTGACAAATTTCTCAAAAATGAGTTTTTTATATTTTTCAGCTGACTTTTACTTTCTCTTTTGATTGATAATACTCAATAGATGATACGACCACTAGATTTCCTCATTTTGCGTTTGCAAATAATCATTATTTAATATTTGCCATTTTTTTGTAGAGCTAAAAGTCATTAAAGTCACTTACTGACTTTTTGCATTACAAAATACTACAACAAATACTAGAAATATGAGATATAAAACTCACTAGACCATTTTCTAGGCAAAATAAGAAACAAGTTATAACTTGTTTTTTTGTAATTTCGTTTTCTCATATTATTTTATTTAAAGTTTTGTTATTTTAGGTAGGGTAAGAGACCCGATGACCGATCACTATTTTTAGCTGTATCATTAAATTAGCTTAAAAAAATTAAAAAATAAACAAAACACCCATTTTTTTTTTTCTTAATAAGTATGAAACCAAGTTTTTTTAATCCAATAGATATGTTTTTAAGAAAATATAACCCAAAAATTTTGATTTATTAATGATTTTGTTTTATAATTTGTTGACGTCTATTAAAAAGCATACAGAAAATATTAACCTCCTTTGAAAGATCAATACACTGACCCCTATGAAGAATCACCCATTAATAATGTCATCAGTACAGTAGTAAATCTTATACTATCGAATATTTGAACCATTTTCTTTCAGTCACTTTGACACTCTATCCACTACAAGAGGTCAGTCTGTGTCATAGAGTATCACAGAATGACACCTTGTGAAACATAGCAGCAATGACAGAAGGGTTTAAATATTCGATAAAATAAACCACTAAAATACTGTATTTTCTTTCGCCATCTAATTTTGCTTTAAAAAACATTGTGTACATTCTAACATGATTCTAACTTACCTATACGCCATTGTGAATTTTTAAACAGTTAAATTAAGTATATGAAGATAGATGACGTATATATTTATATATCGTTTCAAATCTAAATGTCTGACGTTTTTATTTCAGTTTGGAAGTTTTAATTCAATATTAATTATTTTTCAATTGATTTTACGTTCTGAAATAAATAAAATATTAAAGTGAAATTATAAAAACGGTTAGTTAAGTGTTTTAAACCCAAAAATTAATTAAAAATGTTTATAAAAGAGATATGCAATATATAATTCTCAAAATGCCGTACTCTAAAACTTTGATCCCAAGAAGGATCAGTCATACAAATAATATTTAACACATATAAAATTTAATTTAGCTATCCTAATCTCTTAAGTAGACTAATAACAATTATTTGTATACTTTTATTATGCTAATAACTTTAAAAATTCGGTGAAAAATGTTACAATTTATAACCCATGTGTTTTGAATAATGATCATCCACCATATTAAAAATTCACAAATTCAACAAAAATTAACAAAAATAATCATTCTATTAACAATAATTTTTTTTATCAAAGGTTTCTTTCAGAAATAACTTCATTAAGATATAAATGTCAAAACTGATCGGACTTATAACCCCGATCGACAATGGGGTCTTTTACCCTACATAAATAATTTTTTTTTTTTTTTTTGTATTTTTGGTATGTTTTTTTAATAAATTGATGCGTTTGGTTTATTTTGTTATATTCATACAGTTTAATTATTTTTGAATTGTTAAAACATAGTTTTAACAGTAATTCTGTTAATTTGGAAGATTAAAATTGAATGTTTCAATGGAAAGTAATGGATCCTGCAGTACAGAATAGTACTGATGGCGAAGTTGAACATTAGCTATTGTAATTTTGGTCTATAAAAAAAGTAGTGCCTCTAATATTTTTGGAATGCTAAGTTTGCTTATATAAAATTCTAAAACGTGTATTTTACAAATTTTTTTTAGATCAATATTTAGATCAATAACTTAAGTTATATTTTTTTTGTTAACTTATAAGTTAATATGATTTTCATTTAAATGAAATGTCATTATATATTCAGTTGCAGTATTTTTATTTTGCGCAAAAATTCATTAAGTACGAAAAACAAAGTTTGTGAGACGCCTTTGAAAATTTTTTGACTAAATCTTATTTAAAGTTTTGATTTTCTTATATCTCTAGCGGTTTTAACAACTTAAACAAAACAGATCTGTTGCTTAAACATTTTGGACAAGCAAACATAATTAACAATATTTCATTTCCATTTATCTCAGAAACTTAAAAATGTTACTTAATGAGTTTTCGCACCAAACCGACGAATTATATTTGCATAATACACGGATATATCCTTTACCATTTACAAAAAGATGTTTTAACAAATTACTAGATTTTAGTAAGTGGAACATTCCAAACTCTAAAAATGAAAACCACTAAACAGGATTAGTTTTCCAAAGAATAATTATCTTATAATTGCCATTAATCTTCGGTTTTTTTTTTTTTTTCTTGAATGTCCATCTAAATTTGTTGTGGCCTAAACACTTTTTTTCTAAAAAAAAAAATGTTAATAAAAATTTGTATACTGCACAGGGGAAAAATATTTCGATCGTTATTAAAATAGTTTTAAGAAAAGCAATATTATCCCTGCTTGCAAATACTGAAATACAATTTTTCAATTTGTCTTACTTTTTAATAAAGTCTTCAGAACAAAAAGTAGTACCTATTGATAAACGTAATCGGGAATAATACTTTCGCAAACACGCTACGATGCGTCGATACACAACAGCAGATGTTGTACCTTCTTCAAAAGAATTGAGGAGTACCTGCCATACCAGGCCAATCTCAGGTATCTTGGGATGCAGCAGTTACGTGTAATAACGTTTAAAGAAGTTTTTTGCTATTCCGAGATTAAAATACATACTTTAGTCTTTCACTTGTGTCACTTTTAGTCCCAAGGGACTAAAAATACTTCTACTTTCGTTTTAGTACGCGATAGTACACGATATTTAAATGGAATTAAATAGCATTGCTAGGTAATAAATTACTTATTTAAACACACTCAGACTTGTAGGATAAAAACAAACAGTTATAATAAATATGTTTTTCAATTTGATTGATTTGTTCAAGACATACTTGATGCTACATTATTTCACACAATTAAAATCGATTTTTTAGCCTCGGATTCTCAAGCTTTATTTTGAGGTTACAGAAAAATAACTTATGATTCTCAGTAAGTAATATACTATTGTATAAAAACCGAAACTGTCCTACCTTTTCTTTTAATAAAAATACACAGATTTAGTAGGATTTTGTAGTAAATTTAAATGGGCTTTGAAAACAAAAATTAATAAGCATGAAATTTGCAAAAAACTTTTCATTTCAAAAATAACTGTCATCGGGAGGTATCTTGTAAGTACATTAATTACTATAAATTTTTCAAATAATTCTATGGCTTTTAAAATAATGTTTCTAATTTTAAATTTGAAAATTCGCTACTAAAAGGGGCTAAAATAAATTTTATTGGTTTCCTGTTTTTTCATTTTATTACTTAAAAGCAGGGTTGGCATGTTTAAAACAATGTGTTTTAAATCACATGTTTTAAACACTGTTTAAAACACAATCTAAATAAAACATGTTTGAAATTAAAGTGTTTTAAACTATGTTTAAAACAAATAAAAAACATTACATATTAAACTAGGTTCTGAACAATCTTTAATTAAATTCTTTCGGTTAAGTTGTAAATAAAATGTATTGAAATAAAAAAATAGCTTAATTATATCTTTAGTAATTAATAATTAGGCAGTTCTATTCCAATATGCATCAGTAATAAAATAATAAAATCAAAATTAAATTTTTAATTAGGTTAAACTAAATTTATTTAAGTATATATTTTGTTGTTTTTTTTTTTCTTTCTTTTATGTTAAATACTCGCCGTGTTCGTTGTCGAGTTTTTCTGCTCAAAATAAGCTGTTAGCGCATGCGCAAGAACATTTTTATGAAGTACGAAATACTTGTGCTCATAATATGAAGTATTTTGGAGCATGCGTATTCCATAAAAAAAGTTCTTGCGCATGTGCCAACAGCTCACTTTGAGCAGAAAAACTCAGCAACGAACACGGTCAATAATTTGTATTATTTCCATTTAAATTTTGAAAAACAGCGACTAGCATTGCAGCTCTTTCTACTAAGGCTACAGTCGAATGCAACTCTGTTACTAAATCAAATGTTTTGGGGTCGATTTGTGACTTTAGTGATATCATTAAGATAACAAGATAACAATAAGATTTTGAACTTCTTTGTACCGTAATTTAAACTCTTTTATTTCAGTATGTATCAAATTCAGTGTTGCCAGATTGACTCATCATTAGTCAAAAATCCCTCTAAAAAATGCATTTTAGGGAAGAAAACCTTCAAAAAATAAAAAAAATTACTTAGTGCACACGAAATACGTAAGCAACGTCCGAGTAGCCCAAAAATAATCAATATTTAAAGTGGCCAACTTTTTGAAAAATGTCTCTTCAAAAATAATACAGTTGACAAGCAAAAAAAAAAAAAAAAAATAATAATAATAAAATAAAATAATTTATAGCAAAATATAATTCTAATATTATTTCCAAGAAATTGTTTACTATATTTTTTTAAACAATAAAATTAGGATTGATTGTTGACTGTTGACGTTGTCTTAAAATACAATACCACACACTTAAATTTTAGTGCTTGATTTGAAACTGGTTTTTAAATTTGAGTATTTTTAAGCAGGATGGCAAATATATGTTTGAAATTTAATTAAACCCCCAAATTTCCCCTAGTTTGAAAATTTCCAGTCAAAAATCCCTCCAAAGAAATTATCCCCCCAAAATTCCCTGCAGCAATTTAAAAATTCTTTCTTAAATTTTGGAGAGAAAACCCCCCAATCTGACAACACTGATCAAATTTTATAAAATTTCTTAGAAATGTCTTTGTTGTAGTTGTACACAGTATTTAACACGCATAAACCACAAACGGTTTTATAAATTTTACAACAAACAAAATATTCAATTGTTTCCATTTAACGCCACTTATTTAATAGTACATTCTTTTATGCCTGTGTCTGACAGCAAATTTCGAGCCAAAAAGTTTTTTCCATATGGTTTAGTTAAAGGAATTAAACCTGTTTAAAACAAGTTTAAAATGTTTAAAACATATGTTTAAATTAAACTAATAAAAACATGATTTTAAACATAGGAACATTTGTTTAAAACATTTTGAACTGTTTGTTTTATAAATTTAAAAAAAAACTGTTTTTTTCCATCCCTGCTTAAAAGTTAAAATGAATTTTAAATATAAAGCTTCAGGATTTCAGAAATTCCGACCTGCAAACTAAATAGATGCAAATAAAATGAAATAAAAAAAATAAAAAGTAAATAAATAAATAAATAAAATAATAAAGCAGCATGCAAAGGCATGCATACATGTTGTAGCAGGTTGAAGAGAAATATCTGATGCCTTCACCTGCATTACATTCTTATTCATTTTTCTGTTCTTTATTTCATATTTCAGATATTTAATAATCACTCCAATCAGGGTCATCTGATATTTTCTTCAACTGAAGTTATCCCAAAACTCTAACTTTTCAGATAGTGGAAATTGACCTGACACGACGTCATGTACATACGTATACATTGACGATCAATGATTTTTTCACTAACACAAGTGTTCCTTGTTAATAATGTAAAATCGAACAAAAAAAAGAAAAACTTGTTACTTTTATTAACAAATTCAATAAACTTGCCTCGCTTCAAGTGTACGTTATTCTTTATACTTTCAAATAATAACTAGAACTATCATCTTTAATTATTGAAAGTCATAAATTGACATTATATTTTCAGTATGGAAGCATTTTTTTTTCGTTTCAACACAATTCATCAATTTTTCCTCTTTTTTTTTTTGGTGAAATTATTACGTTTGGTGATGCGTTAATGTTTGAATAAAACCGTTCTAAAAACCACATGATGTTGTGCCAGATGATTTATGGTCAATTGATTTTTGGCACCGGTATTTACTGATAAATTCGTGGTGGGGAAACATTTTTTTTTTATTTTTGTACGGGCATAAGTACCAATAAATGAAATTATTAAAAAAAAAAATCAATATTATAAATACATATATATGTGTGAGTATGAATAATTTAGTAGGTAGCGAAGGGAATCATACCCAGTCAGCAAAACTCTACCAATCTTAACCAATTGGCATCACAAATAATTGATTTTGATTCCAATATTTTATTTTTAATTTAACAAAAATAGGTACGAAATCAATTTTTGGCTTTTGACTCAGCTTTAAAAATATTTTCTCCTATATCAGTTATTAAATTTTCTATAGGTACTCTCTGATATAAATTTATTATACAAAATAATTTTTGAAAAACAAAAAATACCCCTGTTGCAGCTAGTGAAGCATAAGATAGCGAACTTTCGATTACAATAACCACTTTTTCATGAAAACTCACCTACATAAGATAATAACTCAAAAACATACGTAATTTTTCCGCTCTTTGTTTGGTGTAGAAAAAATTTTTTGGAGTAGAATATTTTGTTCGAAAGTTGTATAATAATTTTGGTGAGTATCACTTTTGGGGTTTACGAACTCCCAACCAAATTTCAATCATAGTCCCGGGTTAAAAACTCACCATGACAGTGGCTGTAATAACTGAATTTTCCACTCGGAAATTCGCTAACACTCAATTCGCTTCCTCATTTATTCATTTATACTCCTCACGATATACAGGAACAGATACACAAGCAAGACCCCATCACCAAGCTGCACTGTGCCCAGATCTGTACCCCATTTCAAATACAATTGATCATGAGTCATCGTTAAAAAATTAAATAATTCTTATATTCGAAACAAATCAATCTTCTATTCTTTTCTAACAACAAACTGCAAATTTAAAATTTACGTAAATGCAATAACAAAAGAGATAAAGGCAAGAAAACGGAAATTTCTTAAATTCATAAGTGATGAAGCATGGTTAAATTTAAGTGAAATGAACTATATATCATAATAATGATTCAGTAAATTAGACAGTGTTTTTTTTTGTTTTACATGCATACATACATAATTTTATGAACACAGGAAAGATATGCAAAGGTGGCGGGCTTCGTTCTCGTTCGAACCTTTCCTATAATTGAATATAGAAACAATATTTATTATAATATTCATGAAAATATATTCTATCATTCTTTGTCTTACACGTAACCAAAGGCGTAACTAGAGTGGAGCAGTCACTCCAGGCCGTAAAAAGAAAAAGTAATTTTTTATTGGGAGATGGTTTTCAGGGTTCCCTACTTTTAAAGGGAAAACAGAACCTTTAGAGGGATTTCAGAGGGGAGGCTAATTAGGTTCAGAAAAGTTTTAATAATTAATATATCATTTGATAGAGCTGTCTCTAAGGATTCTAAAATATTATTACAATTTTCTGTCGAGTGTCTTTAATGATATAGTTCAGAATTTGTTTAAAATGACCACCCCCTTATCTCCTACATTTTTAAAGCTAAAGTAATCGTTGAAAAATAAATATTTTAAATAATAGATGAAAACACAGTAATAATATACAACGTATTGACTAATATTTCACTACCACACAGTGAAAAATTTTGTGTTAAAATTAACACATTTCACGTCCAGAACGGTCCATTCAATTTTTTGTGTTATTTTAACACAAAGCATATGTGTCAAATCTTTACACAAGATTTGTGTCGATGACTTTACACACAAGAGGACTTTGGGTTAATTTTTCAGATTTATCAGAGTTAGTCGTTAAATTTTTTTATTCAATATTTTACTTTCACTGCAGCTTAAGATATTTGAAAATCGTCAAAAATTATAACGATTTTGTTCATATATTATTATAAATGAGACTCGAAGGCCGAAGCACGCAGTCAGTCCTTTGTAAAAATTCTTACTTGTTTCCATATATATCTACAAAAATATATATAATAAAAAACGCCGTGAGCAGCGGGGCCCCATCACGGTAGTCGAATTTTCCCCTTCATCTTCGGTATTGAATGTCTACAAGCGAAATGTGATTGAAAGTCTACAACCGAATTGTCATTTTGTTGGTTTCAAAACTGGTGATAAGTGTTCGGCTGATCGAGGCTTTAAAAAAAGGTTTTAAGTATTTAAGGGCTGTATCTCAGTAAATTTCAATTTTGTGCCGAAAACAGGTAGCAGAAAAAAAGCCAACACAATTCGTACGAGGACATTCCTGCCCATGTTTATCCGCTAATTGCCTTTATGTTTTAGTTTTAAAAATTAAAAAAGGACCTTAAATAGTAAACTGGAAGGCCTTTATAAAGATATTTTTTCTTTCCAAAAAAATCCAAAATTTCTATTTTATAAATACTAAAAATCCAAAATTCCTAATTTATAAATAAACAGTGACTTTAATAACATTTTTAAATTACTTAATATGTATGTATTTCATTTGTCATAAAAGTAAGTTCACTTTTTTTTAAATTTTTTAAAATTACTATTCGCCTACTTGTATTTAGAATAAACATAATGCTTTTAAAACACATTTAACAATAGCATTCAATTCCGATGTAAAAATGGGAGAAGTGGGGGGAAAAGTGATGCGGACTCCCTACAAGGTACTAGCTGGATACTAACTGAATGCACGTACAAAATTTCAGCCCTCTAGGTTTCCTTATGGAGTCTCTAGACATGTTAGAAAACAAGCAAAAAAATTAAGGAAATATTGGCGTAAAAATCGTGGGGGTAAGGGTTAAAAGTTGAAACCTCCAAAAAACAGTGTCTGGCTATTAGCTTAACCTGTACACCAAATTTCAGCCCTCTAGGTTTATTTGGGGAGATTTTGACCCGAACGAAACTGTTAAAAAACAAGAAAAATCATGTTCTTTTGGGTATAAAAATGGTGGGGGTAGGGGTTAAAAGTCGAGACCCCCAAAAGGCACCCCCTTGATACTAACTCAATCCGAATACAAAATTTCAGCCCTCTAGGTTTATTCGGGTGACCTGTGCGAGTGGTACAAACTTCGAAAACGTCGAAAATGCATGAAATTGTAGCTTAAAAATGAGGGGGGTGGGGGTAAAATATTAAAACCTCCAAAAAGCACAATCTAGGTACGAACTTTATCAACACACCAAATTTCAACCCTCTACGTTAATTCTGGGGGGCTGGGGGCCTGTTAGATCCAGCGAAAATCGTTTTTCCCCCCTCTACTCCCACCATATCATCCTAGGAAGCTGAATTTTGGATATGTTGTAGATAATTGACCGAAACATTATTTAAAACCGGTTTGGAAAAGTTTTATTGCTTTTCCGCCCCCCACCACCCCCTTAAAGGTCGGGTCAGAAAAAAAATTTGCCCAAAATTTGACCCCACTTTGATAGTATGAGGTGCCTCGAAAATGAGCCCCATTTACCAAATTTCATCTCTTAACTTCCATAGGGGGGCCCTACACAAATTAAAAGGTGGCGGGAAAATATATATATATATATATATATATATATATCAGACATTTTTTTTTTCTACATATTCGTGTTCTACGGGTCCGAAAACGGATAGCGCCCCTACTCTCGCCTCTCGCAGCTCTTATCGTATAGACTGTATAAGTCTAATTTTTCGGAGAAAATTCGACTAAAAAGATGAGAGTAGTCCTTATTATTAAACAAAACCGAAAAATTATAAGTTTTTTCAGTTATTGACGAATATAGTTTTATTAAACGTTTAAAAATGAAACAATTTTCTTACATTTTAAGGTTATGTTGTTACAGATTCAGTTACAAAAAATCATATAAGCTTACTTGAGATTGTATATGATAATCTCAAGTAAGTTTACATCATTTTTTGTAACGGAATTGTGTGCTAGTTCAAGTCACTCTTGGCCGCCTTTTTTAAATATATTTTTTATATTGTTGTCTTTAGAGTCTGTGAAAGAAATTTGGAAATTGTGTTCCTTTTTTTTTTGTTCGTCAGTAGTATTTTGAGGAAAAAAGAGTATTTTTAAGGTCAGGGCGGCCTGCGTCAAATTCGCTTCAGGGCGAAAAATCTGTAGTTGCGCCTTTGTTTCGATAAATGTAATGTATGTATACGTATATAATATTATGAAATAGTTGTGCAAGTAAAAGTTTATATGTGCATAGTTTTCCGAAAGAATTTTAATGTTGAACTAACATTTTGTGTATGTGGTTAATAGTGACTATATAAATATAATACTTCATTATTGCATCAGTTTCAGGATTTTTCTAATGAATGTCTGTTTTTGGGAATGTATATGAAAATTTAATTTATGTGTGGAAATAAAGTTTTCTACCAGAGGTACATTTTTATTTGTACGGTTTTACAGAACCATATATGTAATATATTCAGGGAGTTCTAACGGTTATTTTCTTCTCTCGCTCGGCTTCTCTTTCTCTTGATTTCTTTATCAGGGCCGTAGAGAACTGAAGCAATCCGACGGCGGTAAAACGTTTAAGCATTGTTAACTAATAACAAATTCATCATTTAAATACAGCTTAACCTTTTTTATACGGTGGATAGGGACCGCACAAAAGAAATCGTACAAAAAAAAAAGAAAAAAAATATTTAAAATCTTCATAAATAGCTATAAAAAGCATTAATGCAAAAAGCAAGCTAAACAAGATAAAGCGTTAATTTACACATACATAAGAATATTTTATTTCATTTTTATAATATCATGAAAATTGTGATAAATACATCTGTAAAAAAACTTAATGATGCAATAACCTATATTCTTATGCAATGTACTGATTAAATGCTTAACAACCATTAATAAGTAATTTTATTAGAGTAAATTATTCTAATTAATGCACAGCTTTCTTATTTTCTCTTACTTTTTATTCATATTATGCACTTTAATTGCCCTTTTTTTATAACCGCACAAAAAAGACCGCATAAAAAAAGGTTTTTCTGTACTAATTATTCATCAGTAAAATACTAATTAACTTCTTGCAAAGAAGCCTTATAACAGAATATACTACAGAAAACGCGATTGCAGAAATTTAAAAGGAAACTACCCTTCAATCGACAGTCCTAATGAAATGAAATTGGTCCTTAGAAAGCTTCAACATCAATATTATACAAGGGGTGCTACAGTATGGAACGGGCTTTATTACTATTACGCACTTATTAGAAAAAGTACCCCTGAAGCTTCCGAGCTTTAGGTATAGATAGATACAATTCATTATTATGTTCTTACTTCGATAATAGATTCTCAAAATTATGCGCTCATAAAGAAAAAAAAACATATAATTTCTGACTCCGCTATATATACATGCCTTTTTAACCTCTAAAAATAATTCATTCACATACAACTCTTCTAAATACCTCTACTCTATGTGCAATCATACAGTAATAAACATTTTAAACTATAATTGATTTAAAATCTTGTTATATTATATAAAAGAGCCATTAACAGTTCATAACGAAAAGTTTTGCTCGAGCTTTGAGTATAAAAGCCAAGTAAAAGTAGCACAAGATACGTATGTAGGTATAGTACCGACATAGTAACAATCTACTGTAACAATGTAACAAACACTAAGTGTTACTTGTAATGTTATAAAAGTCATTTTAAAACTATGTAATATGTACGGAGGATCTTGTAACGAATGAGTTCCTGCTGGATGTTGGATACATATGTTTGTTGTCAGTAAACTATATCTACTGGTTTTTGGAGAGTAGTAGTTAGGTATATGTGTGAGAATATATAAGTTTTAATCTAATTTTGCCGTACAGAAGAGCCGAAAGTGTGCAACTGGATGTTTACGATGGTAATTTTCTCTTTACAATTTAAATGCTAAATATATTTTAAATAAATTTCTCAAATACATTTTTTATTGTAATAGAAAATGATATTTTTAAAAAAAATCCTCACACATATATTTAAAGAGAGTTATGTTTCTAAATGTAGAAATAGTATATTATTCAACGAGCTGGTAATGATAGCTATTACTCACGAAGATGGAATTGCGACACGAGCCAAGCTTGCGAGGCAAGTGTCGTAATGCATCTGAGTGAGTAATAGCCATTGCAAAAGCGAGTAGAATACCATAATTTTTCTACGACTTTCTCCCTTTTTGATTTAAATAAAATTGAATATAAATTTTAAGAAACTAAAAGAATAAAATTTTAATCTATCTCTAATTTCATTAAATATTCGTTTATGTATCCATGGAAATGATCAAATTAAATAATAAATTATTTTATTTACTTGCATGTTACTACGCAACATATATTAAATTAAAACTTGATACATATTTGACACACATTCACAAAACAATCGCAAAACCATTGAATAATAGTTAATATTGTGATTTCAATGGTCAAAATGATATTGAGTAATTATCATTCCTCCACACCTTTGACTAATGCCCAACTTTCTCAACAATTAGCAGATATATAATGAGTGCGTTCTTCAACAGGAGTAGAAAAAATTATTTTTTCAGTCTTCAAAAAGTTAAAAATATTTTCTATAATTATTTCTAATTCTTGTTTGAAGCTGTGAAACCGTAAGATTTTCAAACAATCTTACAGCCCGAATTTTTTCAAAAATAATAATAATAGTAATACCACAGTATAAATAAAAGATTATTACCATAGGCAGTAGCGAAACGCACTTTCTATCCTTTTGTGAGTACAAGCAATTATCTATGTCCTTTTTTACTTATGTGATTGTATGTGTTTGTACATGTGAGATTGAGGGTTGATAATGGTCATGTTAAATTATATGAACAACTAAGAGCAACTTTCTTCAAAAAGAATTGAGCAAACGCGAAATTGATGACAGTATTCAACACGAGAATTTAGATCGTCACGACCTATTAGCACCAACCACTGTCGAAATCGAAAATATTAACTGAATTATTATAAAATATTAATAATTATTCATTATTTAACGTATTTTTACATAAGCATTCAAATTATGATAATACTTACAAATTTGCATCAAACTGCACTCAGAAAAAACATAAATTGAAATTTTGTTTTGAATGATTTAAACAAAATTTAGCAGCACAAGAGTTCTCACCAGACATTTTAAGCCACCATAATAATTAAATACATATATCTTACAGATCACAAAACACACTAAAATTACAAGGAAATATCAAAAATAACTGATGACAAGCTTTAAATAAAAAAATTTAATGACAGTTAAAATTCCACTGCCATCGTTGTTAAAAATTTTTAAGAAGTCAGTGAAACTTAGACAAAATTAAATACTTTACATAATAATCAACTGTAAATTTTCACAAAATAATTTGACCTGCGTAATACTATCAATAATAGTGATAATGTATTCGTATAGGCGTAGCTGCAATGTTTTGAAAATGGCGGTTTGCACATTGTAAGATTACTGAAATCTAGAATACTGAAAGTGACCACTCACTTGATTGTGACAAAGTGAATCGAAGACGACATTTTGTGTTAACATTTTCTAATGTTATCGGAGAGTTGCATTTTCAAAATACTGGGTTATTTAAATTTTTGTTGAACCCTCTGCAGATTTTTAGTTGTTGCGCCCCTGATTAACAGTATATCTTAGCTATGAGTATAACATGAATACGTCACACTCATAGCTACAGCTACACATATCGTCAGCTGAGTATTGGTTTGTACCAAGTCAATTAACATTTTTTCTAGATAGTTGTGTTTTGGCCATTGAGAAGCCGAAACCACTATCACAAAAAAATTTTTAGAAAACTGACTTGGTGCAAACCAATACTCAGCTGACGATACATACACCAACATATTGTATATATGCTCAATGCTTATTATTTTTGACTTAAAAGAAATGCCAGTATTTATTTGTCTAAAAATGAATATTATATGACTGTATGATATGCGCGTTGGACGCTTTTAGGATGGGTAAAATCTTGTGAGTTTGCGTCACCGACATGCTGTAATAGAAGTATATCTGTGGCGATAAGGATGACGTGTTGTGCAACATAAATGCTGTGAATATTTGTTATTTCAAAGTTTTATGTTTTCACTTTTCTCGGCAGTCCCCATGGAGCATTTTTTTTTTAATTTAAAAAACAAAACACCAATTTGTTCATTATCTTTATGTGTTGTCTAACTTTTAAATCAAACGATTTGATTGTAAATTAGTTTAATTTGTTCTATATGTATATATAAATAAAATCATACATACCTACCTAGACACGAACGAGAAAAATCGCTTAGAAACAGTTTTGAAATAAAATAAAATATTTGTCCGGGTAATTTAATATTCTAAATATTATTGGAATAATTTCTTTTGCTTAACGTATATGTTGTATGTGCGTATACATGCGTATATAAAATAATATGTAAATCACTATAAAGTAAAAAGCTAGCAAAATTAATTAAATTCGTGCAAAAAAATACACTAAAACCAAAAATAACAACGATTTTGTAATTAAGATAAATATTTTGTTGAATAAAATTAAAATAATTTTCACAAATTTTATCTTGAACGTGGCTCATAATAATTGTAAATTAGCTAATTCGTTAATATAAGTAACTTATTACAGTGAAACTTAATATTTTATAATATTTTAATAAGTATTTTTCACAAGACCGCTACAAAAATACTGTGCAAAATACCAATATGATCGCATAGGACAAGATTTTTGGGTGGATAAAGTATATGCCGTACTACGTGAGTTAAAAATAAGTCACGTTCTAGAAAGAACAGTTTACGGTGCAGAAATGAAAAACACAGTTAGAAATGCTCTAATGGAAGAATGTTATGTAAAAATATTTACAGAAATTGAAGAAAGAATAACTCTTAGATTCTTCAAAAATTTAAATCATTATGATAAAGGTGCATATTATGTACATAATTTGTCAGATGATCTAAGAAGAGTGAGTACTTGCTAATTTTAGAAAACAGACGATGAAAACAGACTATGTACGCTGTGTACCGAGCTCGAAACAGCGGAGCACTTCGTTATAGATTGTCGTGGTTTAAAGCTGTTAAGAGTAAAATATTCAATAAGCTGTAAAGATCAAAATGACGTTTACCAACTATTTAATCAGAAAAATATTGAAATTTTAACAAACCTAAGCTATTTCATGACAGATTTCTTAGATATTATCAAAAATAAGCAACCATAAGTTCCAAGGATGTCTACCTTAAACTAAAAAGTGTATAATATAATTATACTTAATAAAAATAAAATGATATAATTTTCATTGGCAATTGTAATAGATGACTAAATTGTATATAATACACCACTGTAAGTTATATTGTAAAATTTGATATATTATAAATCAAATCAATACTATTCAATAATAAGTGTTTTTGTAGAAAACTCTTAAATATACCGAACATATTACAACCTCAGTGATAAACTTACATATCTGGGTACAACTTTTTCAATACAGCCAAAAAACAATTTATTTATTTTTTATGAAAATCAAAAAATCAAACAAAATGAGATCTAAATGCAGTATTCTAGTCTAGAATTTTTTAAAATTAGATTTCTTTTTGTTTTATTTTCTGAAAGTATAGATTATACTTTTTAAAAATGTGTCTTCAAAAGGAAATTTGAAAAATTTTGAAAATTTACAAAATTATAGATTCCGGTATCAGGTATTATACTTCAAAACTTCTCAAGTTCTGTTTATCCAATCGATTTCACATTTGGCACGTACCTTCAATACATTACGTGTTTTTTTATTTATTTATTTATTAATTTATTTAAATAATATTCTTGAATTATTTTAGGAAGAACTTCGTTTATTATCATTTTACCTTTCTTTATACCCACCTAGAAATATTTTGAGCCTTTGAGCAATGGTCGATGGGATCGTTCAAATGAAAAGAAAAAACATGTAACCTGTTATATGTCTTTTTCTTTTTTTATAATTTACTTTGTTTCATAGCATAGAACGCCAACGAGGACGGGGAAAGAGTGCGCTGGTCAAAATAGCTCTAGGACGTAATGGGTCTAATCACGCCACTGGGTGTTGCACATAATTCGAATGGACTGAACGATTTTGGCAGTGTTTAAATTTCTTTTGAGGACGTATTTTTAAAAGTTTAAATTTCAACAATATAAGTAATCGTTAAAAATAAATAAAATTTGTTACAAAGATTTACAAGAACTTGTTAATATTTATATTACGGAAAGAAAATAACAGGAAAAAATATAAAAAAATTCATTTATTATTGAATGTGAAAACATTGAATCCTTATTATTTTTAACTTGAAAGAAATGCCAGTATTTATTTCTTTAAAAATTAATATTATATGCTATTGTTTGTTTTAGAGATTGTAATATATAATTAAGCCTGTTTAAAACAAAGTGGGATTAAATAAATAACGTTAAATAGTAAAACGTTTTCTTGTAAATTGTTGAAAATTTCATCTTTTATTCTTGAGATGCCTCTAACCTTAGTCATCTTTACATATAAATAAATTCAGGTAAAAATCACAAAACACAGGGACACATTTAAGAAAATTTCTCCTATTATATTTTGACCTACAGCAAACATATTAATTGTGCGTGAAAATTATAAAAGAATTAGATATTGAAACAAGAGCGAAAATTTTTACACTTTACACGAAATGAAATAATCTAATAACAAAAAAAGTGGCTTAATAGCAAAATGTTATTTGGAGGTCACCTTAAGCTAGATCAGTGGTTCTCAACCTTTTTTTTGTTGCGGCACGTTTTTAACGATTTCGAAATTTGGCGGCACATAAAAAAAACGATTTCGAAATTTGGCGGCACATACTAGACATATTCCTATTGCTATGCACGCCACTTGCAAAACGCCTTGCAAAGCAAATAATAAAATAATTTATTTTTTTGTGGATTTCATGTTAAATATATTTTTAAATAAAAAAATTTTTTAATATTAACATTATTATATATTTGCAAAATTTGGCGGCACACTTTTGAAATTTGGCGGCACACAAAAGTGCCGTGGCACAGTGGTTGAGAATCACTGAGCTATATAATCAAAAATGTGTATATAGTTAGGTATCTTTAGAATAATAGTTCTTTTAGTATAAAAAATTTAAGGTGGGCCACTAGTGTGACACTTTGAAAAAATTGGAAAATTTTTTTTTGCATGTTTCGATAGTCTATACCTTTAAAAATAACATACTAAAATTTCAGGTGCCTGTCTCAAATAGTTTTTGAGTTACAGCCATCTGAAGAACGGATTCTGATTTTCATTGTTAATTTTGAGGTAGGTATTTAGAAATGTATGAACGTTGATAGTTCGGAACTTTCTGGACGTGGCTACCAGTCACATGTTGTGGAGCAGCTAGACCCTGGCATATTTAAACGACTCATCTAGTTTTACTATGATTGTTATAGCCAGTATATCGTAAATAAATTTAGTAAAAATTCTCAGTGATTAAAACTAAAAGGTAAGGTAAAGAAAAACTACATTTCTCAAATTTGCTGCAGTTATAACTCGAAGACACATCATCCGATCGATTTGATTTTTATTGCAACTTCTTTGATATATATTTCTTCGTGCCATGAACCTCCAGTTTTCCGATCGAATAAAAAATGTAATTTTTGCATGGCAAAAATCATCAAATTTTCGCCAAAAATTTGAAACTTTTTTTTAAAAGCTCCGCCATTTTGTTAAATTTCAACTTTTTGTTTGATTGAGGTTCATGGCACGGGCAATTCCTTCTAGTTTAATAGGTTTTTTGGTTTTTTTGATTTCAGGCACTGTGAAGGTCGCTATCACTGCAGCAGTGGGGGGACTTTTTTGGGAGCCTTAGGAGATCGCGAATAACTCCCGAATTTTCAATTTTTTGGACCAAATATTTTATCATAAATTTGTTGTATATCAACGAATATATCCTTAAAATGTTAAAACATTCCATGCAGTAATTTTCTTTAGAAAAATTCCCAAAAATCATCTTGTTTCAGGCGGTCATACTAGTGATCGCACTTAATATATTAAGACCAAAAAATAAAAAAAAATCATCCGAATTGGATGTCGGTGATTTTCAAAATCCAAGAGACTTTATAAGCATTGTGTCTGCAACTGGCGATTAAAATTAATTTCTAGAAATATGAAAATATTAAGATTTTTCTATTTCAAAATGTATCCTATTCAATTGATGCAAGATCCCGGTATTTCATACATTGCTCTGAAAGTAGAAACCTGTATACTTTGTATGGTAACAGTACCTATATATATATATATATATATATATATATATATATATATATATATATATATATATGTGTGTGTGTGTGTGTGTGTGTGTGTGTGACAGGCCCAACGAGAGGATGGGGTAGCCGAGGTTGCAGCCCCGGGGCCCGGGCTTAAGGAAGGGGCCCGTATCTATCGGCAGAGCCCGTAAAAAAAGTTTTTTGGGAGAAAAATTTTAAAAAAATGCGGTTTATTCCCGGGGCCCGTCATCTCTCTCCACGGCCCTGGTTATGTACTACACAATGACATATTTGCAGATAAATACATAATGACTTCCGTATTATTTCAAGAAATTTCTGGAAATAATTTTAAGCGTATAAATCAAACCTATATAGTAGGATAGTTAGAACCTATATAGACTGGTGATCAGTGCGATACAAGTGATAAATCTATCAACTGAGTCTGGTGCAAAATAACGAAATTATATAATAAATTTATTTTTCTATAGAAACTAAATTGTTTTATATATTGAATGAACAATACGCTACAATACTACCTATAATGTTTTGCGAGTATAGTCTACAAACAAATAACCAAACTTACACCATACAAATTTTAGTGTCTGTTCATAATAAAACTATGTGTATGTGAATATTCACAAAGGAGTTGTAGTCTAATGCAGTAGCTCAGCTTAAGAGCTCTAATGGTTCACGACTCACTATCGTAAAATGTTATTCACTTATGTATAGGATGATTTTAAATCATTTTCTATTCTGTTTGAAAATTGAATTCGAATAGAAAATTGTAAAAAGCTTTTCCTGTTTAAAATTGTAAATATCAATATCGAAAACAAAATCGAATAAAAACAAAATTTTGAATTAGAATATGAAGAGTTGAAGATATTGATCTTTTTTTAAAAGAGCTTTTAATGTTTATGTTTTACTATTCATTGAAGGTTCTGAAAAAGAAATCTAATTGAACTATATCACATTATAGATATTTTATTTAATATTAAGGGTTTTTTTCAGAATTCAATAAAATTGACAATATGACCTCATCGGACGTAACCTATGATATGTTTTGACGCTCTTTTATTATTCTGTCCGCATTGGCTAAGCTATTACAGGCGAAAGATCAATTTTAGCATAAGCGGTTTTCATCTTGACGTTTTAGAATCTAAGAAACCCAGAAAACCAAAGAGCCGGATGGAAACGTTCCGAAGCCGAGCTTTTTACATTTACATGAAAATTTGGTACGTTTGTATATAATATGTATGTTTGTATATTAATATTTAAATCAATGAATATGTCCAAATTTACTGGGACTAAAGTACTGGAACCAACTCAAAAATACTTCTCTACACGGAGCATTAAAATAAAGACAATTTTGACACATTTTTTGTTTAATGGCTTTGGAGTTATCACTATTTTTAACTATTTGCAAAAACCTTTTTTTTTCTCTAGACTTTGCTTATGGTAATCGATGCAACTTAGACGCGAGTTATTTAATTTAATCTAATTTAAGCTATTTACTCCTTTAATCTAAAATAGATGTACGGACGTTATGAAATTTATTTACTTCAAAAAATTAAGTACTAACAATTTGAACCCTAAAATCAGTACAAAAAAGTCTTTTCGGTTATAAATGTAATAATTGTTAGTGTATCCATCACTTGGGTGGGACTACTTTTGTAATAATGTTTTATTAATAATATTTAATTCATTTCAAAACAATTAAAAAGAATTACTCGTATTTTCTACATTAAAAAACTTAAGAAATAATTACTTTTTTCTTTTCCTTTAAACATTTCTTAACTTAAAACTTTGATCACAGATTTCCGTATGTTTTGAAAATAAACATTTAAAAGACGAACAATTCTACAATTATTTAGAATTTATTGTTGTTTCACTAATGCCTGAATAAAATTAATTGTTAAAAAAGTGAACATAAAAGAATATTAAATTAATCCACTTCTCGATAATATCCTTTACAATTTTTAACACTTTTCATTATTAATTAAATTAAATGATTCAATTAAAAAGCTTATTAAAATAATGCTTTTTCTTTTTTTAAAATACTGTTACTTAACAACGTGCCCAAAAATTCTTTTCTTTTATTTTAAAAAGTAGGAGGTAGTACAATTTAATAATTGAAAACCAAATCAGATAGAAAATGAATTTTCCGTAATTATATTGAATAATATCCCTTTGGGATCAGTGATAATTATTATTATCTGCCTGAAATTTTCGAGGAAATTTGAAAGAAAATTAGGTGGATTTTATATAATTGCCTACGAAGAAATACATTTGAGAGCAACGGGACAAATTTAAATTTTTTAAGCTAATTATTTTTAATGGTATTTATATTTATATTTTATTTAAAAAGATTTATAACTTTTTGTTGATAATTGTCATTAAAATTTCATAGGATAGTAGACAGATTGTTAAAAAAGTTTCTGCGTCTTGTTTAAAAATACCGATCTTTTTTGTTTTTATTTTTAGAATATACGTAGAAGAGTAACTCTGAATTAACTTCCAAGAAACTTGGAAGTTCTCACTACTCACTACTCACTTCTTGAGTAACTTATCACGAAAACATAAATCTAAAGTTTTACATCTTTAGTAGCTGCAGAAACAATGTGCCAATTTCACAATTTATATTTTTGTATAATTCTATACCTGATTTTTAATTCTGTTTACATTCAAAAGAATAATTTAAAGATAATATAAAACGAAAGACACCTTTGTTATTAAAAAGGATGCATATTTTTGAAACTTAAGAAGTCAAAACTTCAAGAATGCAACATTGGTCAAGATGTTACTAATATTTATTGCACAATTTATTTTAAAGAATTTTTGAATAGTTTAAATAATTCACTGGAGAATACGCCAACGTTTAAATAGCCACTCTTAAAAAGGTAATAATTTAATGCCATTTAGTTAGCCGAAAAACAAATATTTCCTAAGCATAACGGCAAGAGAGTGGACCACCCTATCCAACCTACATCATGCATCACCAACACAAATATTCACTCAGTGATTTAAATCTATTTCTTCGTTCGCTACTAAATTTGCTAAGTAAAAGCAACCAAATATGTTTAGTATACCTACAATCTACAATGTATATCAAGTATTTGCAGTATTTACTACAAATAAATATACCAAATGGGAATTTCCGTTAAAATGAATAGAATATATAAATACGTATCTATTTAAACATACAGAACATACGGAAAATTTTTGATACACAGTATTGCAGATAAACTGAGTTAAAGAATGGCACAAAATTAGCGTTGGAGTCCAAGTACGTCATGAATATGAATCTGACTCATTTTTTCAACAACATTTATAACTTTAAGGATCAGATTAGCGAACATTTATAAGATTTTTTTTAAATTAAATCATTTGGCTCTAATGATAAACAGATATAGCTACGATACGTATTTTAATAACAGAATTGCTTATTAATACAGTTATTATCTTTATCATAATAGAAACACCATTTAGAAATCCTTACAGTCAGTTAAAGCGTTTCTATACACATTAAATACGGAACTGAAATTCTGGATTTAAATTTAAAGTACTGTATTCACTTGAACTGGAAATTGTAATGTTTGGTGGAACAAATCTTACCTTAAATTTCTTTTCCATCTTAGTTTAAATACCATTCTGATATTTTAATGTTAGTATACATGTTCAACTGTAAAATATATATATATATATATATATATATATATATATATATATATATATATATATATATATATATATATATATATATATATATATATATACCTACATATGAAAAGCTTTGGTGTGGTGTTGTCTGTTGTTGGTCTGCTAGTGTTTACTTTTAACATTTCTAAGTATATCATTAAAACAAGAACATTTACTAAGCATTAACCCTTTTCACTGCCAACTGTCCGTTTTACAGATACATAATTATGTTTGTTTATATATAGGGGAAACCTGTACAAAAACGTATACCAGGGTAAAACAGTATAGTAGGTCTATTTTTTCTATTAATTAAAATTTCCGAAACGCAAGCCGCTCAACAGCGTCCACCAATGAGAGCTATTTGTCAACAAACACTTGTAGGGGTAAGCACGAACGTTTTCAAAATATCTCATTTTAGTGTTTTTTGATAGACTTGATCTTATTTTTGTGAAAATTCAAGAAAAAATAGTTAAGTTTATGTGTACTACAAATTAATCTCCAATCAGTTATATTAAAGTGTGTGTATTTACTCGCAATTTACAATATTTGTTTCGGCAAAATCGATTTGCATAGGTGGTAGTGAATTATCTGTTTACACATAGGTCTCCGGGTCAAAACCGTACGAGGTAAAACCGGCCTATATATGATTTTGCTTGGTCGTATGAATATGAATTAAACTGATTTTTTATTATTGATTGCAAAAAAGATGCCACGTAATCATAATATTACTATTACTAGTAAAAAAATTGGATTGGAATAACATGAGAAAAACCGTTGAAGCTATTTTTGACGGAACCATGGGGTACTTCAAAACTGCTCGAACATGTCAGGTCAACAAAAATCAACATCATACAAGACTGAGTCAACAAATTCAAACAAAAAATGATTTGGTTTCTTCAACGCGCAAAGGCTTAAGATGATTTAAATCGATTCTTCGGTGTTGAGTATAGTATACGGTCTTGTCCATGTATCGGGGTAAAACCGTAATAAATAATGGTTTGAATTTTTTGTGTTATTTTTGTTAAATATTGGGATTATCGGAAATATGTTGATTTGATTATGTTCCTTAGGAAACTGACTAATTATAAACGTTGGTTTCATACATTGTGTTTTAAAATTAATGATATACAACGCTAGATCTTTAGCTATACGGTTTTGACCCGGTCTCCCCTATATATATATATATATATATATATATATATATATATATATATATATATATATATATATATATATATATATGTGTGCATGTATTTGGAAAATAGATTATCAAATAAATACATAAACATATAGTACCAGTCAAAGAATTTGCAAATTATATTTTTAATGGTTTAGTATAGGACAAATTGGTATTGTCTCAGCTTTCTCATCACGAAACAATGTTCAGGATTAAAATATTTTATAAAACGCGACTGGACGAACAAAAAAAATCGTTCTTATAGATTATAAAAATTTAAACATATAGAGGCACACAACACTCTTCCCAAGCCATTTTTAATAATCTTTTCATGGAACACTTAATGACTGCTTCCGGAACACACTTTAGTAGATGCTGGTCTAAACAATATTTTACGAAAAACAATAAAAAATAGGGTGTGGCACACAGCTTCCTCATACTCGTAAAAGCACCTTGGTAATTTAATGCCCAATATATTTTTGTATAATTTAACATAGGTATATAAATTAATAAAAATAAATTAAAAAATTAAGGGAAGTACGACTAGCAGTAAATAAGAAATTGACATTTAATGGGATTTCAAGGCAGCTCCGTGGATACTATTACTCCAAATACAATGTGTAGGGGACCATCTAGGAACCAGACCGCACAATTTCTGACAATTTCATAAAAACGAAAGGGGATAGTTCAGAAATTATGCCTCTTAATGCAATTTTAGTATATTAATGGAATAACATGGTAGCGGCGTAGCTACCGTTACTCCGATTTCGATTAAATTCATAGGGCATCATCTCAGGAGGATCAGAAGTTATGCCACTTGGTATAAACTGGCGACACATAGACGGACAGACAGACGGACGGAGGGAGAGACACCAAACCAAAATTGTTCAGGGAGCTCTAAAACGTAAAATATGCGTAAAAATTTTATTTTGGAGGGAAAAAAATTTTTATTTTTTAAAAGTGATCACAATGCTTCCGCTACTTTAGTAGTCTCGGAAGCAAAATATGACTTCGGATGTGTATGACTGAAGAAGCTTTTGGACTTCTAGTGACCTCAAAACACATTTTTATCACAGTTTCAGGTTCAATATTACCATTATAATGATACTCGTAGAAATAGCTGAACTCTCCATTCGGAAATTCGCGAAAATAGGTTATTCCGAAGTTGTTTTTAATACTTGTGCATTTCCCTTGTGTATTTAATATCATTTAATTTCAAGAACCAGTTCCTTGATATTCTAGTCGTCATTTGTTTTCAAAATAAACATTTCCCGGACTTTATACGCAAATTTATTTGCTGTACCATAAAAAAAATTTAATTTTGGTTTATAAATTTCCGCATCTATAAAATCTGAATTTTACTGAAATCTGAAATTTCTTATAGTCGACTGTAACATGAAACTCCTCAGCATTCTAACGAAAATTACTCACAATTTACATAACCTTAAATATTATTTACACATTAAAAATTCATCCTATATAATTTTATTACTACTGGCACTGTGTTTTATGATGTGATAAAATAAAAGGATATTTGTAACTCGTTCACACTGAAACGGTAAGTGGTAAATAATAAATAGAACGCATAAGTGTACGTTATTTTGTCTTCTACTTACTACTAATCACTTCGGTGTGAATCTTACTATTAAATATGAAACTATCTACGATGAGATATAGAGACTGTTAATAGCTTTTTTATGAGCATAAAATAAACATTTAGCATTTGCATGTCTGTTGAACGGAACCATTCCCCGTTCCTGGCAGCCTGCAGGACCAACCGGCCGAGGGAAACAATTTATAAAACAAAAACATTCACTTAATATTTTTGACCTCATAACATTGTGACCACATGTCTGTTAGACCATTTTGTTGCCGTTAGTATATGAAAATGGAAAAGGAAGTAACTAATGGAGTCAAGCGGTCAGTTTGCCCGGCCTTTACGGGATGTTGCGGGTCGGCTACAAAATACAATAA
Organism: Brachynemurus nebulosus; assembly: GCA_035578155.1. Classification (NCBI taxonomy): domain Eukaryota; kingdom Metazoa; phylum Arthropoda; class Insecta; order Neuroptera; family Myrmeleontidae; genus Brachynemurus; species Brachynemurus nebulosus. The sequence goes on from JAPWDM010000003.1 coordinate 28,200,196, forward strand.
AACAAAATACAAATGTGTGTAATGAATGTCTTCTCATGGCAGTAAATACGCGTTTTATACGATATCCTTCTGAATAATAGTAGCAACCGAATCGGGTTTGCAGAACTGGTAAAGAGAATATAGAAAAAGGGAAGAATGGGGATGCACAGTCAGGCAAATATGAGGGCGGCTACCTACCGAAAATAGATTTATGAATAATTATTTTATTACAAAAGGATGTGAAAATGGTGATTTAACTATTTAAAATTGGCATAATTAATTTAGGGTTTCCATGCTGGTGATCTTTTACCATATTGACTTGTTCAGCAGCATTTTGATATTTCAAAACCAGGAGCGGGTACAGGAAGTGGTCGTGGGGGTCATCCTCCACTGAACAGCGATCAATTCAAATTTTATCGTCGTGGCTTGGAAGCCTTTTTTTACTTTTATTGAATTTAGGCACGTAAGATTATCGTTGCTTTGAAAAGTAGAAGATTTTTAATTTGGTGACGTCATCAAATTTACTTGAGTTTCTCAATTCCGTAGAAACCGTAAATAAAATAATAATTCTGGAAGTAAATTATAGGTTTTCGCAGTTTTATCAAAATGTGGCAAATAGGACCACCAAAAAAGAAACTTGTGTTGGATCAGTCACATTTATAGAAGGAACTGAGTCATTTTTGTAGTAAATGTGAAAAATTCCCGCTAATATTACCCTAATGGGATCAATTATCCTAATTTAATTCACTCCCATACAGCTTGATTGGAACAAAAGGAATTTTGAAAATTTTTCAGTGCATTAAAAATCGTTAATGATATAGAATAATGAAAACTGGAAGTTATTTTTGAAATCGTTCTTTAATACCCACTTAGGTACAATTTTTTAAATTTGTGATGTCAAAAAAGGTTTATGAAGCTTTTGCTCAAAATTAGCTTGACTTTTATGCACTTTGAGAATACACTAAAAAAGTCTTAATGAATCACCCTATAATTCGGACGTTATCTGTATTAGATATACGCAGTGCCGCTGAAAATTTAATTTTATTATAAAATTAAATAATAATAACATACCGGAGTGACTGTGAAGTAAATTTCCCTCTAAACATTTCATATTCATTTTATCTTGAGCCCCCGAAAATGTTGTGAAAATTAAAACCCTTTTTCATAATTATATTACAATAATGAACATTTAAATACCTTGTATTATTTCGTACCTATTACCAAATCCTTATTCTGTGTTTTATTTATTAAGGATTCTTTTTAATTTGGAAGGATTAATTACCTTTTGCATATATAAAGCATCGTTTGAACCAAATGTTGTTTATGGTATGAGGTAAAGAGGAAAAATTATATTAGGTCACATTGTTAGATTAAAGCTCGTTCCACACTATAGGGCGAAATACGATATACCTTCGGTCCAGTGTCTCTCCAGTAAAATCTTGTTATGTTCACATTACAGTACCCTTTACTATTCGTTCTCCATCCACACTATCGTACTTTCTAACTCTCAATCCGCTCTTGGTACAATGAAATCTTCGGATAGTATGATTAAGTGCGAAGCCGGCCCGACAAAAAGCGGGACCCGGTGCAAGGTTGAATTTTGGCACCTTGGAACAAGTTTCGTACAATAACGATTCAACAATTTTTAACAACATCTTTATGAGACTGTGGATGTCTAGCAAAGTTACCGGCATAATACGTTTTCGGTATATATAAAATTCTTGTACACAAAATCTCAATTGAAAATAAACTCTAAACGAAATGTATGGTTGCTCTTATTTTATGTATTATAAAGTTGTAATTGTAATTTTATTTTGTTTTCGTAAATTTTTTGGTATAGAACCGCTGTACCGTCCTTGCTAGTTTTGGTACAGAACCGCTGTACCCTTACTACTTTTGATACAGAATCACTGTAAGCTTGCTAGTTTGGGTACAGAACCGTTGTAACCTTACTACTGTTGGTACAAAATCACTGTAACCTTGCTAGTTTTGGTACAGAACCGCTGTACCCTTACCACTTTTGATACAGAATCATTGTAAGTTTACTAGTTTTGGTACGGAACCGCTGTACCCTTACCACTTTTGATACAGAATCGCTGTAAGTTTACTAGTTTTGGTACAGAACCGATGTACCCTTATCACTTTTGATAATCACTGTAACCTTGCTAGTTTTGGTACAGAACCATTGTAACCTTACTACTTTTGGTACAGAATCACTGTAACCTAGCTAGTTTTGGTACAGAACTGCTGTGACCTAACTACTTCTGACAAAGAATTGCTGTGGCCTTACTATTTGTCTACGAGACGCCGATCTCTAATAGCAGGACGAAGGGAAGAGGAGAATTGACACGAACTGTTATGCTAAAAAGAGACAGACAGAATACATATTATGCTAAAAAGAGACAGATCACAATGATGGCAACGACGGCGTCAGAGATCATCATCTCATAGATAAGTTATACTGCTTTTGATGTAAAACTGCTGTGATCTTACTACTTTTGGTATAGAACCACTACTTTTGGTATAGAACTGTTGTAACGTTACTGTTTTTGATGTAGAACTAATGTGTTCTTATTACTTTTGGCATAGAACCACTGTAGCCTTACCACTTTTGATAAAAAACAACTGTGACCTTACTTTTTTGAATAGCACAGCTGTAATTTTTGGTATAGAACTGCTACAACTTCGCTACTTTTAGTATCAAAATTCGATTGATAATATTAATGAAGAAGTAAATTGATCTTGAATAAGGGTAAATCTGAAATAATAAATAATTTTTTGTTTTCAATCTTGAAAAAGATCAATCTATAAATGCAACAGTAATAGTTTAAATAATAAAGTTTGCTTGGGAACCATTTTCCATCTGAAAACAGGTATTTAACTCGGTTAATTTTACATATATACTTATATTATTAAGTTTCTATTAAGTTGCTTAAATATCAAGTTTGATGCTGGTAAAAAAAAAAAATAGGAAAATCATAAATATTGAACAACGTGACTGGGTGATTTCTATCTGATTGCCTCATATCGGTCCTTTGTTAGTTACTGACCCCAACCTTTATCCGTCCAGAGACGTAACTACAATGGAACAGTTGGAGAAGTCTCTCCAGGGCACATAACAAAAATGGTCGCAATAGTGAAAAGTATAGGCACAAAAAGTGAAAATAATTTTTTATTGGAAAGTGGTTTTTTTTGTTAGTTCTCACAGTTAATTACGTAGAAAGAAAAGAAGTCAACAATTTTGGACGTCACCAGTATTTTTAGGGGAGAATGGAAAGTGAGAAAAGAAAGTTCCTTTCCTTTTGACCGTCAGCAGCTAAAGTTTTGGGAAAAAATGGACTCTTTTAAATAATAATAGGGGCGCTTGATACAAAATCGCTGCAGGGTGTAAAAATTCTAGTTATGTCTCTGTATCCGAGAGCAGGTTTCAAATAAAAACGAGACGGAGAAGTCCTGCAACTGTGATTTTATTTTTTGTTTTTAAATCAAAAATTTAGTTTTATAAATATCCGTGTTAGGAAAGAGTAACTTCCTTCTGAATTTGGAAAAAAATTTACTTAATAAATTCATTTTATGTTTATTTTAAGGAATCCGTTCATGACTATATTCTTGAATATGTCCTACTCTTCTTTAGTTATCTTTAGCAACTAAATTAAGCAGTAATAGTTTATTTTTAATTTCAAATGTTATCGAGTGCCTGTGAAACATTATTAATGTATGACGGACTTTTGCCCGTATTTACACACACACTAATATTCATATGTTCACTTAATGTCCAGCTTTAGCTGATACTTAAACACTGATTTACTTTGGTATGTATGATCAATTCATTATGTTAATTAAAATTCACATAGTGTTTGAAAAATTATCAAAACTGGGTCGGCTGGGAATCGAACCCGGATCTCTTTGTAGCTAGCCCGGCGCCTTACCAATTAGGCCACCGACCGTTTGTTCGAGTGCCACTCCAATTTTGATAATCTATCAAACACATCCTCTCTTTAATGCGAGACGCAGTTACATTTTTAATTTAAAATGTTATCGAGTGCCTGTGAAACATTATTAATGTATGGCGGACTTTTGTCCGTATTTACACACACACACTAATATTCATATGTAAACTTGATGTCCAGCTTTATCTGATACCAAGAGATCCGAGTTCGAGTCTCAGCCGATCCAGTTTTGATAATTTTTCAAACACTATGTGAATTTTAATTAGTAATAGTTTAAACAATCTGAAACTTACTGTAAATTCAGTCTACACTCAACACCCTAAAGGTTACAGGTTAAGACTGCGTTTATTATAAATAAAAATTATTAATATAGCTAAAAACATCTGTATTATATACACACACACACATGTAAGAAAATTGCAACATTTTTCTTACAATGCACACAAACATATAATAATAATAACGTTATAAACAATATCATATTGCAATGAGCAACAAAAGCAACAAAAGTAAAATTTTAAAACTGTAACAAGAAAAACTCTACATGCACTCAATCTGACAAGCATTTTCCTCGTAACGACATATTTCAGTTTCATAACGGTTGGTTAAATTTTTATAGAAATATTGTTGTTCGAGATGAGGTATAGATAGATACACATTATATGAAGACACGAGTTACTATCTCATGATTATTTAATCGATTACAAATGGAGATGAATCAACAACAGTTCAAGCAGAATAATCGACAAACTGAAATATACGTTTCTTTTGAGATAATAATAGTTAATAATTCTTGTAATGGATTCGCTTCTAACTGTGCGATTGATGTATATATTCATAAAGTGCAGACTTAAAACTTTTACTTGGCTCACAAAGAGATGCACCCAGAGTGAAATTTGCAATTTTGATGAAATATTTCTGGTGTGTATTAAAGGGCTAAAATACGAAACCTGTATTTTTTTATCGACCATCTTCCACTTTTACTGGTTGAAACCAGCACGTAAAGTTGGGGGTTCAAATCGTATTTCTTAAGATATCTCGAAAACTATAAGTGATAGAGGAAAACATTAAATTGATGAAATGCCACTCTTTGAAAGGCCTATCCATCTACATAGATTATACTGGGGTCGAATACACAAGGAGGCTGGAGGAGTGAAAATGGAGCTAAATTTTCTTGTACATCCTGAGTGGTTCAAATTTTCACCGTCATAAATAGAAAAAGCATCAAAAATTAGAGAATGCAGGTTTTTGCGTTTTTTCGAACCATGCGTAACTAGCATTTATTAATATCAATCCTAGAGTGCAAACAATACCTTTTATATGAAAATAAAATGGCAGAGCAGCAATTCTTAACTGTAGCTTAATTTTAGATTTTAACTAGTAGGCAAAATTTTCCCAACTAATTATTTTTTTTAAAAAATAACATTAATTTAAAGAAAATCTTTTTAAAATGACAAAAATCTGTTATAAGATCGATGTTTTATCGCAAAACTCCTACAAATGTAATTCAAAATCTATGGGATAAAAACTGAAAAAGTTTGTAGTTCGGCAAGGGGGAAAATATGTTGTTCCTGTTGGAGCTGCTCGGCACCATTATTTTTCAAAAAACATATAAAAAAATATTTTTGCACCTTAAGACGCGCTTTTGTGAGTACGAAACAAAATATCACTGACTGTTTTCGTTTTTCTTAAATTGAGAGTATGGCCACAGTATAAATAAAATACTATTACTATAGACAGTAACGAAACGCACTTTCTACCCTTTTTTGATATAAGTACAAACAAATAAGCATGTCCGTTTTTGTTTATGTGACTGTATATGTTTATACATGCGAAATTTAGGGTTGATAATGGTCATTTTAAATTATATGAACTACTAAAAACAATATTTTCAAAAATGATTTGAGCAAACGCGAAATTGATAACAGTCTTCAACATGAGAATTTAGATTGTCACGGTCTATTAGTACCAACCACTGTCGAAATCTAAAATATTAACTGAATTATTATAAAATATTAATTATTATTATTTAATGTACATTTATTTTTACATAAGCATTCAAACTATAACAATACTTACAAAACCGGATCAGACCACACTCAGAAAAAACTTAAATTGAAATTTCCTTTTGAATGATTTAAAGAAAATTTAATATGGTCCATTTCAGTTAAATTTAACCATGCTTCATCACTTATTAATTTAAATAATTTCCGTTTTCTTGGCTTTCTCTCTTTCATTATGAACTTACGTAAATTTTAAATTTGCAGTTTATTTTTAGAAAAAAATAGCAGACTGATTTGTTTCGAATATAAATTTAATATTATTTAATTTTTTAAAGATGACTCATGATCAATTGTATTTGAAATGTGGTATAGCATAAGAGTTATCACCAGACATTTTAAGCCACCATAATAATTAAATATCAGAAATATCTTAAAGCTCACAAAACACACTAAAATTACAAGAAAATATCGAAAATAACTAATGACAAACTTAAATAATAAAAATTTAATGACAGTTAATAATGCACTGCCAACGTTTTTAAAAATTTTAAAAAAGTTAATGAAAATAAACAAAGAAGTAATTTGTATAATTACACAGCCACACAAAAAAAAAAAATTTCTGACCTGGAGGTCTCACTATATGTACTATATGTTTTTGGGGTCGTTGAATCCGAATTTGGGGTCAGTTTCATTCCAGTACATCTGGGTTCGGCCATAACCTCAAAAAACACCCCCAAAATTAACAAATATTGAGGGTGTTTTTTGAGGTTATGGCCGAACCCAGATGTACTGGAATGAAACTGACCCCAAATTCGGATTCAGCGACCCCAAAAACATATAGTACATATAGTGAGACCTCCAGGTCAGAAATTTTTTTTTTGTGTGGCTGTGATATCAATTGTAAATTTTCACAAAATAATTTGATTTGCTAATTTGTTTTTCTAAATTAAATTTACTTTAGTGATGATATTTTCACTGCATTACTATGCATAATATTATGCATTATTTAGATGAGATGGATAACCCTTGAAATTTTTGAATTCCAAACGTACACTCTTACATCATCTCGTTTCGTAACTGTTTGTGAAACAGACTATTATTTAAACTGTGGTATAACTATGTGAATTTGTGAACACAAGATACTATCACCCTCTAAACGATTATACCGATATTTTTAATTAACTGCAATATATATGACTGTATTTTCTTGTTTTAATTTCAAGTGTATCACATCTGCTCAACCAACTCAACAATATATTTCTTAGTTTTGAATCCTCCCAATTTCCTTATTTCCTTCACTATTAGAAAACTCAACTTTTCCAAACAAACACAGGTTATGTACCTACTCTTAAACTATCTATTTACAAACCTTTACTCAGAACTTAATTCAAAGGTCGGTGGAAAACGAGTTCTATGGTTATAATATAAAACGGAAATTTTTCGAATAATATAAATTATTACCCATGCCAAAAAGTAACTAACTACAAAAACAAACATACATGTTTAAACACATATCACATTATTCTGGCCAACATATGTGTGTTTTTTGAGTCAGTTATATCTACATTTCTACGTATGGAGGTATCTTACATGTGATACATATTACATTATAAAAATATACCATAAAACCATTGAACATGACTAATTAGATTATGATTACATTTGGCAAAAAGGATTGAAATGATGCAACAACAAAATAAATGAGATTGTTGTTTATTTGTTGCAAAATTGACCAGATATGGTAGATTTTTACAATATTTTTAAGTGTATATCACACAAAAAATATAAAAAAACCACACTGCACTAGTAACAAAAATTACAAAAACTATAAAGATCACTACTTTTGGCTTCGTACAGTTTAATCAAGTCATTTTAAAGTACTACCATCATAAACAGAATATTTGTACGACTCCTAAATCCTAAATGAAGGGGAAAAAATAGCTTGCCACCGATTTGCTGCGGTAAATTGTCACGAATGTGTTCTATTTTATGACCGATTTTTAAAATAATTATATAAAAATTATTATATTATGTTAAAGCACAAAGATCGCAAGCTTGAAACTTTTACAACTAGGTAGTAGTCCTATAATAATTATATATAAGAAGAAGAATTGAAGGTGATTCTTTCTTCCTTTTAATAATTTCGCACCTCTAAGAGTCCCGATTTAGCTTAATTTCCACCTTATAGTTGTGGATTTTTTTCCCACTTTCCTCACTACTTAATATTATGAAAGAATAAAAAATCTAAAGCATATCATTCCAGTAATTTTGATTTTTAGTTTATCTTCATATCTGAAAAAAAGTATGAGTCTGAAAATTTTTTAAACTTTAATTTTGCACTCACCTATTATTAACGAATAACTGATAAAAAGATTAGGAAAATCAAAAATGTTGAACAATACAGCTGGGTGATTTCTATTGCATTAACCCAATTAGGTAGCTACTTACTTCCACCATTTTCCTATATCTAACTCTAACTGTGAGTACAGATCGAATGTGGATACTACACCAGCTTTCCTCGAATCAGTAACATCTACTTAATAAACCTCTGACACTGACCGGCTGCCTGACAGACAACGTACAGCCTAAACCGTTGGGTTTCGAAGAATGAAATTTTGCACAGGAGTCCCCTATGTAATGAAGGTGAGCACTAAGAAAGGATTTTTGTAAATTTGTCCCCTAAGTTGGTTAAATAGGGGATGAGAATTTGTATGGCTATTAAAATAAATAATATCTTATTTAATGAATCCTTAACACTGACTGATATCCTGAGATGTTGCCGATGGTAAATCCTATCGGGTGGGTATACGGCTAGTATTTTTACATATCTCTAACTTCAAAAATGACGAATTTCCATGCAAATTTTCATCCTGTATTTAACCCATTTAAGGGACGAACATTCCAAAATCCTTTCTTAGTGCTCACCTACGTTACATGGGAAAATCCTGTGCAAAATTTCATTCTTCTAAACCCAACGGTTTAGGCTGTCCGTTATCTGTCAGTCAGTTGGTCAGTGTTAGAAATTTATTAAGTAGATGTTTTAAATAAACATTAATTTTCAACAAAATATAGCTTCGGTATATTTTTTGTGTATTTTATAATTCATGAGTAGAAACTAGTTCTCGTATATGGGGCCCTTATTATATTAAGCAGATATATCTATATAAACATGTCTGCATTATAATTGAACAGATAAATATTATTAAATGAAGTTGGTTTCGGTGTAACAATGTTTACATTATTGCATACAAGACACTGATATGCATTTTAATAATAAACATAATCAGCTTATATAATATTGATAATAATAATAATAATAATAATAATGATAATAATAATAATAATAACAATAATGCGTTGAGGAATGTGTAACCTTTGAGCCATTGCGCCAGAGGTTGCAGCTCCCCAATAATGTAGCCAACGCTTTAAGGTATGATTCGGTCTCTGAGAGAAAGATGATTGAATTTCTCCGAAATTCGCATCTTCTTCAGAGACTTTAGGGGCTTAACATCTCAGTTTTTATTCAAGTCGTCTCTTGATTCTCCCCCGATAGAATTTTAATTACAGTCATTTTAATTTTTTGTGTTAAAAATGCTTTTGTGTGTGTCCTAATTTATTTATTTATTAATGATACCCTGTTCCAGCTGGTCTGGCAGGGTACTTTTAGTCTTTTGTTATGCCACTAAGGGCCTTTTACACCCTTAGTGGTACTGTTGTTATTTATACGTGTTATTTTGTTTTTGTTATTGTTTTTTAACGATGCACCACCGAGGGCTCTTTACACCCGAGGTGGTACATCACTTGTTTTTATTACCTGTGATATTTTGTTATGCCGCTGTAGACCTGTTGTTATGGTTCTACAGCGGTATTGTTTTAATTCCTTATTGCTTCACTGGTCGGCCTGTGGCCTCCCAGTGACGTAATAAGTATTGTCTGTGATTTTTACTGTGATATTTATCTGTGATACTTAGTGATTGTCTAGTCAGGTTTCTCCACTCCGAGGCCTTTTGCACCTCGGAGGGAGTCCCAGCGATGGCTTCCAGGCCTTGGTGACCGGACGCTTTGTCTAGTACTTATCCTACCGTCACCAAGGACTGTCCGCTCTTTTTAAGCCCTGGGATGGCAGGGCTCATCGTTGGATTTTATATGTGTATGTTTGTCCGTTGTCTAGTGCATTTATGTGTCCCTGTCTTTACGTGTTGTTTTTATTTATATTGTGTTTGGCGGCGCATGCCCTTCGTTGGCGATGCCGCCGGGTGCTGCTGACCGCGCCATCCACCGGCAGCAGTACCCCAATTTTAATAAAAAAAAAAAAAAAAACAATAATGCGATTTAACGTCCATTTTTATGACAGTTAGTTTATAACAGACGCCACCCACATCATTATTTTTCTAACCTGGATGGAGGAGAAAGAATGTAGGGTGAGAGCTAGGATTTGGTTAGTATGCGTCTGCAGCCGTCTTCTTAAGGAACTATGCCGATATTCATCTGGAATTGTGAACGGGAATTGCAGAAAACCTTCACGAGCATAGCCGGTCGTCGGATAGCTTATATTATATCACTAAATACCTAATAATAATAAGAAAAAAAAAACAGTAAAAATCTACAAAAAAAAAGTCTTATAATTTAAAAAAAAAAAATAAATAAATAAAATAAAAATTAACAGAAATTTAAAAAACTGAAAAAAAAATAACAGTAAAAAAGCAAGAATTGTTTCTGTTATGCTGGGGCACTGACAAGAAACCTTATCAAATTGTATCTTTCAAAATATTAGTATCGCTTAATTTATCATCGAAGTTAAATTACCAGTTTTGCCCAACCTTCCCCTACAACTATAAAATTCCTGTCCATATTATCACAATGGCAATTTTAGTAGGTATCCAAAAATTTTGAAAAATGAAAAAAAAAGAGAACAAAAATTAACAAAAGGATTTACATAAGAGATAGAAATGTGTTATTTTGTGCTTTTTTTTGTTCGTAAACGATATTTTTGAAGAAGGGCGTCATTTGTTTTGTCTGTCCTGCGGCGGGGCACCTATTTTTTTTCATGGCTCTCTATTATAATATGGATATAAAAATTCAAGCCTACCCAAAATTAAAATCCTAGATTCTCTAATATCTTATATTTATTAGTTAGTTTGTAGACTGTTCCCTCGATAAAGAAGAGTCAGTGATTTTTTTGGTTCGCTTAAGCCTAATGACTTGTTTTTCTTGATAGCACCTGTATACGTCAAAAACAAACCAATTTCGCATTTACTTTCAAGTTTCTCTAAGTTATTCTATCTAGTTTTTCATACGTTAGTATAAAAAAAAAAGTTAAAATTATTTCCATCGAATTCTGTTACTCTTCTGTGAAACCAGCTTAAAACAGTAAAGTTATATAAAATAAAGAAATGTTGCCCAAAATATATTTACAACAAAAATTTTAACTATGAACTTAAACTTTTTATTTTGACTGTGCCACTAACACGATCCCTTAATTCGTCATTTAAATTATAAAATCTTATCCTATGTACGTCATTGAACGAATACAAAAAATCCGAAATTTATCAGCAAAAAGTGAATGTTTGCATACAAATAGCTACTTTAATGGAAATATGTAAAAAAAAATTATTTACATTTATATCTGATTGAATATTTGAAATAATAAATAAAAATAAAAAAAGGTAAATTATATCTATTGATGTCAAAAAGAAGATTTATACATTCAATTTATAAAAAATTGATAAATTTACCAAAATAAAACACAATAAAGTAATAAATAATTTTACAATAAATAATATCGATTAAACTCTATACAATTTAATGGATTTTACATATTATACAAAACGATATTGGACGATATCTATTGAAGTTGAAAAAAAAATCCTAATTAAATTGAAAATAAATCAAATACCTCTTGATATTTAGAACATATTTAATGTTAAATTTCATGTTTAAATGTGTATGTCACGTACCTTTAGTCAACAGACTGAATTACAGTAGAAAATCTCAATAATGTTGTTCCTTTTACCTCTCAGTTGGGATCCTATAACCTTTGCCGCAGATGTTTCGTTCCGGGCAACATTTTGAGTCGTTCTATAAACCACAAATAGTATTTCAATTGAAAATGTTTCGAGCGCAACTGTAGGTATATATATATATATATATATATATATATATATATATATATATATATATATATATATATATATATATATATATATAATGAACTTACAAGTTTAGACGAAATACTTTTACATAAAGCAATTTACTTAAGCCAAAGTATTTTGAAAAGTTTGTTCTTTGGAACTTCTAAGCGGTAGGAAGTTAAAACTGAGTCCGCAGAAATTTGTGCTGAATGCTGTGATAGCGATATTATAATTTTGTGACAATTGTCATTTTTCCCAGATTCAAATTAATTTCTTTTAACAACATAATTTCAGAACTAAATCTTAAGATATTTATAAAATGATTCAGTTAAAAAGTAGCACTTTTGTTTAACATCACCCTTAACAAAACTGGTTCGTTCTCTACTATACCTATATAGCGCTTTGGTTCTTTGTCATAGAATTTCGTTTATTATTAAAACAATTAATTTACAATGTAAATAATGAATTTTAATTAAGGGGTATAAAAGAAGTTGTCAGGTTGGTTTATGACAGCTCCGGGAAAACAGAAATATTAAAAGTAATATTAAAATAAAACATATACATATACTCTACCTATAATTATTAAATATTATGATAATGTGATAGAAACAGCTATATCCTATAGTTACCCCAAATATGTAACACAATATATTATTTTTTCCAACAATAAGTAACCAACAGCACGAAACATCTCGGCAGGGAGGAATTGTTGTGATTATTAATAATTTAAGGAAATTAAGGAGAGATTTTTGTGTTAATTTTGTTGTGGTACTCTGGTTCTCAATTTGACGAACGCTATTGGAGTATCCAACTTTCCAAATATGTTTTTCTAATTAATAAGACAGAAGTTTTTTTCTAACAACAATTTATTAACAATTTATGATTCGAAATAACAATGTTTAACAAAATGAATATTTCTTTAAAGTCCAAATTCCAATCCAAACCGTTCCAATTCCATGTAGCGTCCAATTTCCAATTCTCGTTCAATTCGATGTTTAATTTCCGTCCGGTCCGATTCCTTGCTTCAACACGATTACTATTCACCAACGCTGATCGCACACAACTGATTATACACAACTGATTCCTTCGGCCTGGGTGAGCTGGCTTAAATACTCTGCTGGAGCTGACGTCAGGTGTTTATGTTGTTGGGCTGTTACGTAGTTGTTTGTACGTAGTTGATCGCACACAACTGATTATACACAACTGATTCCTTCGGCCTGGGTGAGCTGGCTTAAATACTCTGCTGGAGCTGACGTCAGGTGTTTATGTTGTTGGGCTGTTACGTAGTTGTTTGTACGTTGTAGTTCTTCCAGATTCTTCTAGACTGTTCCACCATAACATAAGAAACGAAAAAAAAGTGTGATTAAAAAAAAAAATTGATGTTAGAGGTTGCTGACGTTGGGGACGGAACCCCGGTCCTCTGGGTTCACGGTCAGCCGTCTTACGGTCTATTCATATCTACAGACACTAAACGTCACAGACACGTATCGTACCAGACACGGCAAATATTGTTTAATGCTTTTCTTATGGGTGTATTCATATTATAGCGCAGGGGTTCTCAACCTTTCAGACTCTGAGCCCCCTTTCATACTTTGGTGTGAGGTCACGCCTCCCTTTACGGAGTAAGTTAATTTAGACTTGTATATGATAAATTTACTTACATTATGTTTAAGTAAAATGACTTTGAACTTAGGCTAGACATACTCTGGTAAGGAATATAAAATTATATTTCTTCAAATACAAATTTTTATTACACAAATCATCGAAAAAATCACAAGTCAGCTAGTTTCTCACGCCTGGCCGGACGCTCACTTACCTTTTATTGAGTTAATAGCTATAAAGAAATTTCGAGGATTGTGTGTTTGTGTCCAGCATCAAATTCAAATTTTTGTTGTTGTAAATATACATGCAAAAACAACTGTTTCAAAAACTATAAACTTATTTAATTTTTTTTTAATTTGTTGATGCCTCCCCTGGAATTCTTCCACGCCCCCCCCCAGGGGGGCGCGCCCCCGGTTTGAGAACCGCTGAATATAGCGTAACGTAAGCGCACAGACACGTACAGTGACAGACAGTGTCCGCACAGCATTCTCGAGGAGAATATTTTGTCTGTGCTGGAACGTGTCTGTTGACTTTGCGCGGCTAATATGCATGCATGTTTCGAAATGTACAAACAAAATTCCTAGAATTTATTTATAAATTTTAATTGTATTCGTTTTATGAAGTACAAACAACAAAAAATTAATGGAATTTGTTAGAAAATAAACATTTTCTGTTAATAAATTATATAAGATCTGTATAACAAACATTCAATCGAATTTATTAGGTTATGTACATTTCTCCACAATCACACAGATAAGAAATTTGGCGATAATCAATAGAAGTATGCAGCAAGAAAGAAAATTTTTCCTCTTCCAATAATAACGCAATTTCGGAAAAATCTTCAGTATAAAAGTCATATAACTTTGTCAGATCTGCTACAATTTAATTTTTGTAACTCACTGATACATACCTACTATACATTCTATACGTATAGTATCTACTGTCTGTGTCTGTCCGCTAATTGTGTGTATATATGAATACTTTTGAAAGTGTCGTGTCTGCCACGATACGTGTCTGTAACGTTCAGTGTCTGTAGATATGAATGAACCTTTATACGTTGCGCCACTAGCTTGGTGAAAGGTTATTGCTTGAAGTTGATACCATTCGTGTGTACTTCGACTGGTGGGTATCGAAGTACAGTGGATCCCCGTTAGGCCGTACGCAATGTTAAGTACAGTACAGTCTCAACAATTTCAACATTAAAACTCTTAAGGAATTATAAGTATTTGAGATGAGGAAAAATAGCAGAATTTCACTATTTTTTTCTTAACCAAAATTAAAATTTATTCAGATGGAATTTATACCATCATTTTTGATAATACATTGTTTTGAAAATATACTGAAAAATAAAAACTTTAGAGTCGGAGTTCCAAAGATCCTTTTTTAGATGATTGATTAGCATGATTTCTGAAAACCTGCTGGTCAAAAAAAATTATTTTGAAGTTTTCTATACATTTATCTACTATAAGAGTGGTCGCTTCGTAAGCGAAAGATTTAGAATAATGTTGTTTTGTTTTTGGAATGTAGTTCTTTTACACAAAAAGTTATCTTCTTCACTTACGATAACCCATATATCTTATCCATGACGACTATCATGAAATTGTTTATTTATTGTACAAATAACTATCTAGGTAAGCTATGTTTTACATATACCTGTACGAAATTTTGTCCTTTACACGTGTTTGTATTAAAATCTATACAAAAATTTTATCTAGTAACTAAATGTTTATTAGATACATTTGTTTTTAACAAATTTTAAGTTCTACATGCTTTTAATGTATTTTATTCGTATATGTTAAATCAACTTTAACTGGTCTAATGTCATCAAACAAATACAACAAATGAAGCAAAATTAGACGAACCTAGTTTTCTGTCTCGTTTCCATTTTGTTATTTGGATATTAGAGTAACAATAGTAACTGGTATGTCTAATTTTGTTACATTTTTTAATATTCTCGCTTTCAGTTAATTTTAAGCATGACTCATTACTTAGGAATTTAAGAAATTCCCGTGCTACAACTTTAAGAAAACATTTGTCTTAGGTAATAACATAATTTCTATGAATAAAATATAATAAAAGTGTTTCTGATGATGTTATTGTTTTACAATAACCAATTAGAAAATAGAATTTGATAAGCGGACAATTCAAAATTTAAAAAAAAATTATGCATACCTATTTAAATTCATAATTAATTATAAAACTTTTGAGTTCAAATGTATTTCTTTACATTCCAATATACTAAATATAGTTACTTATAATTAGAGTGACATAGTTTTTCCTTGACAAAAAATGAAACGTTAACAAAAACAGGACTGAAATAAAAAGCTTAATTAAAGCCAGAATCTTCTGAGCATTTTTATGTTTTTGGCTACGTAGATGCCGTTTGATGTGGCTTTTGCTGCTCTCTATATCTACGAACAATAAAAAAATTAATGATAGCATCCTTTTCTTATCACTACTGAGTTCATTTTAAATTTGAATTATTTTTGAGGATCTACTGTTTTAAAATACTTAAAACAAAAAAGCTACATATTCGACAAATTATATTACAAATTAAATAAAACAAAACATATTTTTCATTTTATTTTAAGTAAAGTAATAGAAAATTTACTAATATGAGGTTATATTACAAAAACAAAGCGAAATGAAATAACCGGAAACCTAAACTTTTATTAATCACTAATAATTATACAGGATTATGACATGTTACAAAACTAAAAAAATTTCATGGAAATTTGCTATGTTATGCAGGATAGTGCGACAGTGGTATATACGGCGACCATTTATAAAAATTTTTCTTGGAAACTAGTTGACATAGAATAATAGTTTAAAGACCTTTTTTATGTAATTTTTTCTCCTCTTTCCAATGGTGTAAACAAAAATTTTGAATTTTGGGAGATTATTCCAAAAAGCTCGTTTTTTGAGCTTCCAAACGTCGGACGTGTCTGAAAAATATTAGCGGGTAAAAAACCATTATTTTTGTTCCAGATTATTTTAGTGTACATCTTTAGGGTAAATTTAAAAAAAAAATTACTACGGTACTGCTATGCCTTTGGTCAATAATCACTTTTAAAGATTTTTTGTTTATCGATTAAAAAATGTCTCAAAATTCAAGTCTAACAAAGTATTACATAGAAACATGAAGTGATAATTAACCAAATTTATTTTTCGTGTAATTTCCTGACTTTTCTAAACATTTTGATGAAAAAATTATTGCTTTATGTTAAATATTACAGAAGTTATGAATTTTTTAATATAATAACGTCATCGAAAGTGATACCACGGAAACATCATTTTAACCCTATTTTTCTAAATTTCAAAAATTCATAACTTGAAAACTATAAGAGATAATTTTTGTAAATTTTGTACAGATGATTAGGATGGTTAAATAAACAAACAAAAAAATTTTCAGCTAAATCTGAGGTCATGGGTTACATTTTATGTTTTTATTGGATGATTTGAAATGAAATGACCCCAAAGTCATTTATTTTTAAAAATAACGCAATTTACTTTTTAATTTTAATAAGATGAGGTATTAATAAAAAAATCGATCTTTTTTAAAAAGCTGAAAACTGGCAACAGTAGATTTAAATGAGTAAAGGGTAAAAATAAGAATCGACAAAAGTTTTTGATGTCTCCGGACGTCTCCTATACAAATACATTGGAACATTCTTTATTAGCTTTATCTCTTTCATTATTACAATTGCGTAAATTTTAAATCTGCAGTTTGCTTTTAGAAAAGAATGGAAGATTGATTTGTTTCGAATATAAAATCGCTTGATGATCAATTGTAACTGAAATATCAGACATCAGATTAATTTAAGCTGATCTGATCTACATCAAACTCATATTATTTATTGTGAATTCGACGTTAGTTATAGATAAAGTGTACCTAATACGTATACTTAATCGTGTGTAATATGCAACTTACAAACTGAATTATCTAATATACTATTTAAATGTGTTTTCCTTAAAAAAAATTTCCTAGTAAAAGTATTTTCAAGGAGCACTCGTTTGAGATCCTGAGTTTAATTTTTTACAAGCAAAAACCACTGATACCTATTTTTTAACTTAAACAGCATCATCAATACCACATCCAAGAAAAATGTCAATCGATGTCAATTTTCCTAAATACAAATAACTTTCTAAATAATGTTAATTCTTATTAAATGTTGTAGGAATATTCTTGATGTGATTTACTCAAGGAAAATTAAATACTGATAAATAAATAAATAAATTATGTAACTCCAAAAAAAAGGCCTCTAACCCCTTAAAAATACATAATAAAATTTTCTATCTGTATTTCGTAAAACTGACTTACAATCAGTCATGTTTCAGGTATATTGTGTAGATATAGAATCTTTGTTCAATAATACTAAAGAAATCAGTAGATAGGCTATGGGAGAGCTACCCCACAGTAGAACCCCAATTTTCCGGACTACTTTTTTGACGATGTTAAGAACCGTGTAGTTTGGGGTCCTACTGTACCTAGAGTATGAATTGATCTCTGACCCGGCACGTACCAAGTACATGTATCAAAATTTGTTGTTGACATTTGACCCCACACTCGCTCATACTGTTGGCCTTGAAATTCGTAAGAGATGAGTCACTACCCGCAATCAAATTAATTTATGTTAACCCATTATGCGTCATCACAATTTACTTATAACAATTTGGTTTAGTGTTAACCCATTATGCGCCGGCACTAATGTAATTTTTGAATGCAAACCTAACGCATGCGCAGACTGAATTTAAGTACACGACGCATGCGCAGACTGAATTTTAGGTTACAATTTGATAGATGGGGTACACTACCGCGTCAAAAATGTGGGGTTACCCTAACTCGGGGGGGTGGCCCCAAACTTTTGACGCCGTACTGTACTTAAATTTTTGGTACACTGCCGTGTCAAAAGTGCGGGCCCCCCTGACCAAAAAGGTATCCGATCACTTTTTTAAGCGTACTGTACGTGCAAACCTTGGCCCCAACACGCGCTTGCCTTAATTACATCATCTTAAACGAACTATCACGTCAAAAAATGTGGGGAATACCCTAACTCGGGGGTGGCCCCAAATTTTTGACGCCGTACTGTACTTAAATTTTTGGTACACTACCATGTCAAAAGTGCGGGCCCCCCTGAGCAAAAAGGTATCCGATCACTTTTTGAAGCGTACTGTGCTTATTACGTGCAAATTTTGGCCTCACTTAACTGCGTCATCTTAAATTGGGTGCGGTCGCTAACGATAAATTTTGTCAGGGGCGCACTGTACCAAGCGCTAGATTTTAAGATTAGACTCCGGGGTCCAGATTTCTGACCGCTACTGTACTGTAAATCGAGTGTCTACTGTACTTTTCAACAAGTTTAAGCCTGTTTTCAGCAAAGTCAGCACTTTTTTAATTTGTTTATTTATATAAGTTTTAATTTAAAAAAAAATGTTTATTTAAGATTTTGAGGACTCAGCAATTTTTTTGTTTGGATTTCAAATACGAAATAGTCTTCTTGGAATTTTTAATTTATGGCCTGATTGTTGAATTATAATTATAGTATGATTCATACAAGCGGGGATTTTTGTTATATTTGTTTATTTATATAATAATTTTGGATCATGTAATAATTTTAAAATTGTTTATTTAAGATTGGGAGGCCGCTAAATTTTGTGGGGGCACTGTACCAAGCGCTACCGCAAAACTAACTTCAGACTCCAGGGTCCAGATGTCTGACCGCTACTGTACTGCCGGAAATTTGGGTGTCAACTGTAACTCAGGGTTTTTTTTTGTATATTTAACCTTGGAAAATTCCAGGAATTTTTATCAGTTTTAACATAAACAAACAACAAATAATTAAATGTTTGTTTTAGCTGAATTATGATTGTAAGACTCATATAAGGAGTTTTTTTGGTATAAGAAAGATGACGTCATGGAATATTAATGAGTTAAAAAATTGTTTAGTAAAAAATATCAACCATTGTAGGCCTCAAGCAAGAAATTATTTTTATCAGTTTTAATACTTTAACATTTAACCTACAGTGACCAATTTTTTAGTTAACTAACAGAAGTTCTTGAAATTTTAACAAGTTACAAAAAATATTACTTCTTATGGTGCACAACATTTTTGAATTTGACTGTAGCACAAAACTGTTTCTATATCAAACGAAAATTATCTGAAATAATTCAGTATGTACATATGTATAGACTCTGTATATTAAAAATATTTTATGTATACACTCTGTATATTGAGAATAAGAAAGAAAATTTGTATATAATTTTAATTTTTATGAATACTAGTAAACGAATTGTATAGCCATTTATGAATAAGTATTAAATCTAATTATAAAATATAAATATTGCAAAAAATTTGTTTAATCAGCAAAATCAATGTATATCATTTTAATACTGATACATATTCATATTAGGGTATAATAGTATTGTATTTAACATTTTTAAACAGAATAAAAGTTCAATTTTTGGTTTTAAATTACTATAAGTTAAACACGTCGCTTAATATAAAAAAGATAACAGCATTGAGTTTTACTAAATTTTTAAGTCTGTAAAATCAAAATTTTTTATTTACTAGACTAGAACATTTTGAATTTGCTACTCTATCATTAACATACAAATAATATCATGTATATATAACGGGTGTATATTTAGTATTTTTAGTAAATATTTTAGTATACAGGGTGTATCATGAAATATGCTTTTCAATTAGAACAATAAATTTCATAAGATTTTTGTTAATACTCTTATAGGTTAACGAAAGAAACTTTTTGCTGTAAAAAATAGGGGAATGAAGGGTAATAATTAAATAAAACGCACATATTTTTTTTTTAATTTTATTTATAGAATATGTATACAAAAAATTAAATTGCTTAAATCTATATATTACTTAAAATCTATTTATTTTCCATATAAAAATTTTTTAAAAGAATACAATTTTCTAATGAACAAATTTTATCTGAATGAAGCATACAGCGTCTTGAATAATATTCATCTCGCAGAATGGAAATCTTCGGTACATCAAATATTTCTTCCAAATTCAAAATCCACGGCTGGTTTTCGGTACCATCAAACAAACTTGATATCCATTTCTTCTTTTCACCACCCTTGACGTATATAACATCATACTTCTTTAATATAGGTTTCAATATGGTATGAAGTTTTTTGTATGGAATAAATCCATACGACCAAGGTATCCCATGCCAATTTCGGTAAAGCCAACTGGCTACTCGTTGATATTTCTTCGGCAACTCTTTGAAATCAAACGGTGCGTCGAATATAAGATGTAATATATCATCCGAATTTTCTGCAGCAATACCAACTTCTTTAAAATAAAATTCGTTGTTAGCTCCTTGATAGCCTTGTATGTCAAGAAACGCCATTTTTTACCGCCACCGTAGAACTGAAATTATTCACACAATCCACAACTTTATATAGAATAATTAAAAGTGGTGGGGGTAGTTAGTTAATTTGTGGAACGTATTCGAAAATGGCTATTAATAGCTATTGCTAGTTTACCATCAAATTACAAACTGTTAATAATATTTAGCACATTTGTGAGTACCAGGTTCTTTTCACTTTAAGACCTAGTGATTTAAGGAATGCTAAATTTTCAGGTGAAATGTGTTGTTGCTCAAAAGTTTTACGTTTAATGATCTTAGGTTTCGAAAGTCCTTTGCTAGGTTCTCTAGCGGTGGACTGCGCTGAATTGTAAATTAACATGGTTCCAAAATGTAATTGTTTTACCACGAAAGTATAATTTTCAACGAAAGAGATGTTAACTCTTTGACAACCACCGGTAAATAGATAATATTTTATGTAAGTTCAACTATTTTATACCCTTCAACCATGATAAGGTGTATAAGCTTGAGTATAACTCAGCAAATTATATAGCGGTGGTGACGTAACACACAAATGCGGTGGTTGTGTTGCGTTTGTGGCGGTGGCGGTGTTTGTGTGGCGGTTGTGTGGTGGTGGCGGTGGTGTTTGTGTGGCGGTGGCGGTGGTGTTTGTGTGGTGGCGGCGGTGGTGTTTGTGTGGCGGTGGTATTTGTATGGTGGTTTCGGTGGTTGTGTGGTGGTTGTGGGGGTGGCGGTGTAGCAGCGGTGTTTGCGGCTGACGTGCACAACTTTATCATTAATTCAATCGAAGCAGCAATTTACTGTACACAATGAAGCGGTGGTGACATCTCGCGGTGTTTGTTGAACGCAATATCTAAATTAATCAATCTGGTGACGTTCCTCTTCCCTGCTCTTATGCTGGAAGATTATTAGATATCGATTTTAGATAAAATATTGGAAAATTTCGGTTACAAAATACTATAAATACAACTGAATTACTAACCGGATGTCACTTGTTGGTTAAGTTCCAGAAGGTAAACAACAACAGCAACATGCCGATTTGTGGTATTTGTAAATTTCAACCGTCACAGTGTAAGTGTGCCTTCTACGAGTACTGTGATAGGTGTCGAAATGAAAAACGAATTTGCATGTGTTGTAAACGATGTATGATGCCATTTCCAAACTGTGTTTGCAATTATATAAACTGTACCACATGCAAAGGCCGCTGCAATTGCAAATAATTTAGTAAAATCAATCATCTGATTGCCACATAATACGTATTGACCAATTCCACGGTTGCTCAAACCAACGTAAACATTTATTTATAAGGCAATGACCAGCGATGTAATGAGGCATAATGGATATTTTGTGTAACAGTGGAATTGGTTAATATCGATTAAATATCGATTTTTTATAAAATATTAGATTATTTGGTTTCAGTCAAAATACTATAAATACAACTGAATTATTAACCGGATGTCATTTGTTGGTTAAGTTCCAGAAAGTAAACAAAAACAACATGCCGATTTGTGGTATTTGTAAATTTCAACCACCACAGTGTAAGTGTTCCTTCCCCGAGTATTGTGATAGGTGTCGAAACGAAAAACGAATTTGCATGTGTTGTAAACGATGTATGATGCCATTTCCAAACTGTGTTTGTAATTATGTAAACTGTCCCACATGTAAAAGCCGCTGCAATTGCGAATAATTTAGTAAAATCAATCACCTGATTGCCACATCATAAGTATTGACCAATTCCACGGTTGTTAAAACAAACATTAGCATTTATTTAGTAATGAGGTATAACGTATATTTTGAGTAACAGTGGAATTGACCAATACCTATTAATCAGTATTAAAGTTTTTGTTGAATACTCAAAATATGCATTATACCTTATTACTAAATAAATGTTAATGTTTATTTGATATTTTCCATTGGTTGTGGTGTATAAACACTGATCATATGAAGGTGTGGTTGCTTTAGAGTAACTTAATTTGTAGCTGTGTGGGAATAAACATACCGGTGGGGTAAAATGAGCAACTCAAATTTTGTAGTTGTGTTGGGGTGGTGGTGGTGGTGGTGGTGGTGGTGGTGGTGGTGGTTTTTGTGGTGGCAACTCATAATTTATTTAAGCGACGTGCTGTAATAGAAATTGGCAGTGTATTGGCAAAATGTCTGAACAACACGGTGTTGAGTTAAGTATAAGTGATCTGTGGACCACTTTTACTGCCACTGATACAACAATGGATCCGGTTTTGGAGAAGTTGAATAAACTTGGTGCTGGTAAACCATTCAAATCGCTATCTACACTCAAGCCGTATGAAACGTGGAAAATTCTTGATGTACGACGCATGGAAACTCGATATGGGCCAGCGGTTGCGGTGGAACTTGCAGATGCTTAAGTGTTCCTTCCAAAACGATTCACGGATTTGGATGAGCAGACCATGCAATGTTTACGTACAGGACAATATTTTATTACATATAAAGGAACTGATTCTAGTGGTTTTTTACATATTGTGGAATTTAGTAAATAGCTATCACATGTATGATGTTAGATGTAAGATTAAGGTAACTGTCAGATATGAAAATGAATTGATTTACTTTTTAATTTTAATATTGTAAACGTATATTTCATTAAAAAATAAATTATTTTACGTATAAATTCTTATATTGTTCTTATTTTACAACACACTAGAACCTCCCAAATTATATCTTGAATTATGATAAGACTCTCAGTAGGTATGGACCCAGTTGGCAACGCAATGTAATTGCCTATATTCAGGAGCAAGTATTTTAATGTTGGTGTTGAGTCACCTGACACTTGCATATAGCTCTTCATTAATTTTTCTGAACTAATTTCCAAACCGAAAGAGCGTAATGGGGGCAAAATGTGTAAGCCGGATGTCAACAGCTACTTCATGGAGTAAAATGAGCAACTCAGATGTGGTGGTTGCGGCGGCGGCGGCGGCGGCGGCGGTGGCGGCGGCGGCGGCGGCGGTGGCGGTGGTGGTGGTGGTGGCGGTGGTGGTGGTGGCGGCGGTGGTGGTGGTGGTGGTGGAGTATATAAGTAATCGCTAACACAATTCTGAATTAATCTTGTAAGACTAGTGGAGCTTTACACATCTATTATAATGTTCGAGTGTACGCGGTGCTATAAAAGCTTCTCGCGGAAAGATTCTCTTTCACGTCATATAAGAAATACACATATGCAGGAATTTTCACCAAAAAGGTTTGAAAATAGTTACTCTCTTGATCCGCTAAAAAGACAAACATTAGACACGGCTGATGACTTATCTAGTTATGATACCGGGAGGAATGATGTTGATGATGACTTTCCAAACAATAAAGTTGAAGAAAGGGTCAATCCACTTGAATAAAGAATTAAAGCTGCATCAAAAGCAATTCAAACTAAATTTAATAATTTAAGAAATCAAAATAGTGTTTACACACCCAGCGGTGAGTCTAATAACAGGGTTTTAACCACTTTTAATAATTTAAGAAATCAAAATAATGTTTACACACCCAGCGATGAGTCTAATAACAGGGTTTTAACCACTTCTGATAGTGGAACTGTTATCATTCCCAAGTTAACTACAGCTCTGCAAACTCTTTTGGATATTTTATTAATCAAAGAAACTCAAAATAAAAGTGAGGATTCTAATGAACGAATAGCAATAAAACGTCCAGTCAATTCAACGGATCAAGAACTACTTGCTAAGCGTATCAAATACAACGACTCGGAAAATGCTAATGGACAATCGAAAAAAATAAAATACTGGCATAATCCTAATACTTTAATAGATGAATTACGACGTTTATATGAGACTTCAGAGACTGGTGAAAAAATACTCAATATTATTCGGAGTTTAGAGGAAAATAAAAACATATTGTTTAACGTTGACGATAGTGAAGCTTCAATCGAAGAGTTAGATGCTTTAAGAGAAACTACTGTCGGTCAAGAAATATTCTCTATACTTCGTGAACTTCAAAAGGCTGATGTTATTGAGCCACTAGGTGATTATCTGGATGCAACTGATAAAGAAGATGCTAGCGATTATGATGATGATTAATTTAGATATTGCGTTCAACAAACACCGCGAGATGTCACCACCGCTTCATTGTGTACAGTAAATTGCTGCTTCGATTGAATTAATGATAAAGTTGTGCACGTCAGCCGCAAACACCGCTGCTACACCGCCACCCCCACAACCACCACACAACCACCGAAACCACCATACAAATACCACCGCCACACAAACACCACCGCCGCCACCACACAAACACCACCGCCACCGCCACACAAACACCACCGCCACCACCACACAACCGCCACACAAACACCGCCACCGCCACAAACGCAACACAACCACCGCATTTGTGTGTTACGTCACCACCGCTATATAATTTGCTGAGTTATACTCAAGCTTATACACCTTATCATGGTTGAAGGGTATAAAATAGTTGAACTTACATAAAATATTATCTATTTACCGGTGGTTGTCAAAGAGTTAACATCTCTTTCGTTGAAAATTATACTTTCGTGGTAAAACAATTACATTTTGGAACCATGTTAATTTACAATTCAGCGCAGTCCACCGCTAGAGAACCTAGCAAAGGACTTTCGAAACCTAAGATCATTAAACGTAAAACTTTTGAGCAACAACACATTTCACCTGAAAATTTAGCATTCCTTAAATCACTAGGTCTTAAAGTGAAAAGAACCTGGTACTCACAAATGTGCTAAATATTATTAACAGTTTGTAATTTGATGGTAAACTAGCAATAGCTATTAATAGCCATTTTCGAATACGTTCCACAAATTAACTAACTACCCCCACCACTTTTAATTATTCTATATAAAGTTGTGGATTGTGTGAATAATTTCAGTTCTACGGTGGCGGTAAAAAATGGCGTTTCTTGACATACAAGGCTATCAAGGAGCTAACAACGAATTTTATTTTAAAGAAGTTGGTATTGCTGCAGAAAATTCGGATGATATATTACATCTTATATTCGACGCACCGTTTGATTTCAAAGAGTTGCCGAAGAAATATCAACGAGTAGCCAGTTGGCTTTACCGAAATTGGCATGGGATACCTTGGTCGTATGGATTTATTCCATACAAAAAACTTCATACCATATTGAAACCTATATTAAAGAAGTATGATGTTATATACGTCAAGGGTGGTGAAAAGAAGAAATGGATATCAAGTTTGTTTGATGGTACCGAAAACCAGCCGTGGATTTTGAATTTGGAAGAAATATTTGATGTACCGAAGATTTCCATTCTGCGAGATGAATATTATTCAAGACGCTGTATGCTTCATTCAGATAAAATTTGTTCATTAGAAAATTGTATTCTTTTAAAAAATTTTTATATGGAAAATAAATAGATTTTAAGTAATATATAGATTTAAGCAATTTAATTTTTTGTATACATATTCTATAAATAAAATTAAAAAAAAAATATGTGCGTTTTATTTAATTATTACCCTTCATTCCCCTATTTTTTACAGCAAAAAGTTTCTTTCGTTAACCTATAAGAGTATTAACAAAAATCTTATGAAATTTATTGTTCTAATTGAAAAGCATATTTCATGATACACCCTGTATACTAAAATATTTACTAAAAATACTAAATATACACCCGTTATATATACATGATATTATTTGTATGTTAATGATAGAGTAGCAAATTCAAAATGTTCTAGTCTAGTAAATAAAAAATTTTGATTTTACAGACTTAAAAATTTAGTAAAACTCAATGCTGTTATCTTTTTTATATTAAGCGACGTGTTTAACTTATAGTAATTTAAAACCAAAAATTGAACTTTTATTCTGTTTAAAAATGTTAAATACAATACTATTATACCCTAATATGAATATGTATCAGTATTAAAATGATATACATTGATTTTGCTGATTAAACAAATTTTTTGCAATATTTATATTTTATAATTAGATTTAATACTTATTCATAAATGGCTATACAATTCGTTTACTAGTATTCATAAAAATTAAAATTATATACAAATTTTCTTTCTTATTCTCAATATACAGAGTGTATACATAAAATATTTTTAATATACAGAGTCTATACATATGTACATACTGAATTATTTCAGATAATTTTCGTTTGATATAGAAACAGTTTTGTGCTACAGTCAAATTCAAAAATGTTGTGCACCATAAGAAGTAATATTTTTTGTAACTTGTTAAAATTTCAAGAACTTCTGTTAGTTAACTAAAAAATTGGTCACTGTAGGTTAAATGTTAAAGTATTAAAACTGATAAAAATAATTTCTTGCTTGAGGCCTACAATGGTTGATATTTTTTACTAAACAATTTTTTAACTCATTAATATTCCATGACGTCATCTTTCTTATACCAAAAAAACTCCTTATATGAGTCTTACAATCATAATTCAGCTAAAACAAACATTTAATTATTTGTTGTTTGTTTATGTTAAAACTGATAAAAATTCCTGGAATTTTCCAAGGTTAAATATACAAAAAAAAACCCTGAGTTACAGTTGACACCCAAATTTCCGGCAGTACAGTAGCGGTCAGACATCTGGACCCTGGAGTCTGAAGTTAGTTTTGCGGTAGCGCTTGGTACAGTGCCCCCACAAAATTTAGCGGCCTCCCAATCTTAAATAAACAATTTTAAAATTATTACATGATCCAAAATTATTATATAAATAAACAAATATAACAAAAATCCCCGCTTGTATGAATCATACTATAATTATAATTCAACAATCAGGCCATAAATTAAAAATTCCAAGAAGACTATTTCGTATTTGAAATCCAAACAAAAAAATTGCTGAGTCCTCAAAATCTTAAATAAACATTTTTTTTTAAATTAAAACTTATATAAATAAACAAATTAAAAAAGTGCTGACTTTGCTGAAAACAGGCTTAAACTTGTTGAAAAGTACAGTAGACACTCGATTTACAGTACAGTAGCGGTCAGAAATCTGGACCCCGGAGTCTAATCTTAAAATCTAGCGCTTGGTACAGTGCGCCCCTGACAAAATTTATCGTTAGCGACCGCACCCAATTTAAGATGACGCAGTTAAGTGAGGCCAAAATTTGCACGTAATAAGCACAGTACGCTTCAAAAAGTGATCGGATACCTTTTTGCTCAGGGGGGCCCGCACTTTTGACATGGTAGTGTACCAAAAATTTAAGTACAGTACGGCGTCAAAAATTTGGGGCCACCCCCGAGTTAGGGTATTCCCCACATTTTTTGACGTGATAGTTCGTTTAAGATGATGTAATTAAGGCAAGCGCGTGTTGGGGCCAAGGTTTGCACGTACAGTACGCTTAAAAAAGTGATCGGATACCTTTTTGGTCAGGGGGGCCCGCACTTTTGACACGGCAGTGTACCAAAAATTTAAGTACAGTACGGCGTCAAAAGTTTGGGGCCACCCCCCCGAGTTAGGGTAACCCCACATTTTTGACGCGGTAGTGTACCCCATCTATCAAATTGTAACCTAAAATTCAGTCTGCGCATGCGTCGTGTACTTAAATTCAGTCTGCGCATGCGTTAGGTTTGCATTCAAAAATTACATTAGTGCCGGCGCATAATGGGTTAACACTAAACCAAATTGTTATAAGTAAATTGTGATGACGCATAATGGGTTAACATAAATTAATTTGATTGCGGGTAGTGACTCATCTCTTACGAATTTCAAGGCCAACAGTATGAGCGAGTGTGGGGTCAAATGTCAACAACAAATTTTGATACATGTACTTGGTACGTGCCGGGTCAGAGATCAATTCATACTCTAGGTACAGTAGGACCCCAAACTACACGGTTCTTAACATCGTCAAAAAAGTAGTCCGGAAAATTGGGGTTCTACTGTGGGGTAGCTCTCCCATAGCCTATCTACTGAAATCATTTAAGTTTGTGTACAGTCGCTTCTGCGATTATATTTCGTTTCAAATCGAAGACAATCACTCCGTTGCTTGAGAAATTCAAATACAACCACATTTTGTAGTTGAACGATAAAGTAAGGAAGAGGTTAAAGAAAGCTTTGATAATAAAATCAGAAGACAATTTTTATTTGAAAAGAAAACAGGAGTAGGGCCATTAGCTTAAAAGGAATACAATAATGTCATATAAAATTTATGGAGTTTTCTAAATATACCTATAATACAATACTCCTGTACTATAATATAACCGAAGGATCAATAAAACATTCTAAAGTAAATACTGCATTATAAATATTGGTGTTTTCTATAGATATTCATCTAAATATCCTGCAAAAGTGAATATTCTTAATTTTGATTTTACGCGATAGATATGTTTCTGAAAAGGAACTCCGATATCAGAAATTAAAACGTTTGAAACTATAGTTTGATAACAATTTTATTTATTTTATTAATTTACTATCGTCCCGTTCTGGCTTCGCTCAAGTGTCGTCAAATTTTTTTTATTCCGATGTTTTATAGAATTTTCTCCAACGGTACACATTTTTGTATTGTTCTAACTCGCGGTTTTACCTATGTAAATTTATCAGAATTTTGGATCCACTTATTTTTAAGTCAGATATTTCGATATTCTGTATAAAATCAGTTATTTATAGTGATTACCTTCGCTTCCTAAAGGACTCTAAAGTACAAATGTTACTGGGAGATTCTTTTGTTCCATTCCTATCTACTCTCAAAATTAATTTGTTCTTCCCGGCGTTCCCAATGCCAATAAAAATTGTCAAATTGCGCCCAATTCTATTCTCGTTCGATTTTATTCCCGCCCATTTTCAAAAAATCGACACATTCCTCGTGTGTTCAAATGGAATCCTCTGAACACTGATATGACCAAGGTTTTTCCGGTCGAGCGACACTCCTACCAAAATCATCTTCATATTTGCAGCATATTTCTGCATGTACGCGTAATTATACTACTGGGAATACTTAAATTTTAGACCTTTCTTAGAGAACCAACACCCTGGCGGATAGATAATTTTATTTTCACTTTTATCTTTTCTTGGGATCTTACTTAATTCCCAATCCTAATCATTTGTTTAATTTCAGCCCAGTTTCATGGCTCGAGAGGAGTGGGGGGGGGGGCAATTCTAACCTCACTTTACTTTTTGATTTGATATTATGAAATTCTGTACAAAATCGGTTACTTATAGTGCTTCACTTGACTAACTTGACAACCCTAAGTAAGTAATATTTTTATTTCAATAGCATATCTAATTTTCACAATATATGTCACATAACAATACATAAGTTACCTAATCTAATAGCGAAAACGGGTAGTTTACTCTAGGCGCTTCCTAATTCCTCAGGGTCCAGGGGACCTCACATAATGTAGCCTAGATTAATCGGGAATAGATTAGATTTCCAACAGTAAAAAAACTTTTCAAAATCGGTCCAGTAGTTTTTGAGCTTGCTTCAGACAGACAAACAAATTTTCTCTCTTTAGCATATTAGTATAGATTTAAGTCGTCGTCCCCAAAATATTCTTTGAAACAGTCTTCGGCTTAAATTGTTAAATTAAAACTGGTTTTGGTTTTGTTTAATATTAATTTTTGTTAGGTAGTTTGATCAGTATTTTTAAGGATTAAGTAAGTTAGCATATCAAAAAATAAGAAAGCCTCACTCACTTAACAGAAATAAATAATTGACTAAAACGTAGTTATATGAAAAATCGTATTAATTATAATATATTCTTTATAAATTTCATCTCATAAACATTTTTGTATTTATGTATTTTTTTTTTAAAATGTATCCAGAAAAACAGCTCAGATGTCAACATAGCCAAAATTAATAAAATAAGTTAGTCACTCCATTTTTCCTGCATATTTTTTTTTATCTTTTCTCTTTTTTAATTATACCCAACATGAAGGTTCATTTTCATATTGCCGTTGCCGTTTCATATTCACAGAATGAAATTAAATATTTGCCATTTTTCACCGTAGATATAATGTTTTAAAAATAGCATGCGAAACATTAGACTTGTTGTTGGGAATTCGGTAACATAATTCTTAAACTTTATTGAATTGTTAGCAATTTATTTTTGAAATACTGCAAGAAAATAATTTGTTTTAATAAAGCTTTCAGTAAATTTGTTTTATGCGTATTTATACACTGCTGTTTCGATTGAGAGAAAGAGAAATGCGTATATATTAGTCACACGGATATAATAAAAATCATTAAGAATTTTTTAAGCAAACAAATCATTATATATATAAGGTACCTAAGGCATTTAAGGCCCAGCGGGTAATAAGGCCCATTAGCTATATTTCTTACCAAGAAAAGTTCTCTAACTTATCAACAAGTTTAAAATGAACTTTCAATCATTTCAAAACCAGATACAAAAGTTGAGCTACTCAGAATAACAAACTCATGTAATATTTTAACAAACAAATTTAGAGGTTACATTTTCGTTCGTTGATATAAAAATTGTGCACATTGTGAGTGTTATATTAATGATTTTTTAAAGGTATATTTCTTTCAAATTGTTATCAAAATTGAAAAAATTAATATTCTTTAAGTTTTACATCAATTAATTTAGTTTATTTCTAAAGTATTTATATAAAATGTATAAAAGCATAAATATTGACATGTTGATAATAAGGCCCATGCAAATTTTGTTTGGGCTTTATTACCAACACAATTAAAATCAAACACTACAAAGTCAAATCAATTAAAACAGGTCTGAAGTCATTAACAAATGAAGCAAAATTAGACGCACAACCTTAAATTACTATAGTTACTCTAATATAAAAATAACAAAAAGGAAAAAGGACAAAAAACTAAGTACATTTAATTTTGATTTATTTGTTGCATTTGTTTAATGATGCCAGATCAGTTTTAGTTGGTTTGGTCGAATTTTTATTTTTATTCCTTAGTGTTTGGAAGTATGGCTGATAAAAAGAAGAGAGCTTTGTGGTCTGAGGAAGCACTGGCATCAGCCTTAAGCTATGTCACTCGACATGGCAATCAAAGAGAGGTTGCAAGGAGATTCGGAATTCTAAGAAGAACTCTTATTTATTCCGACTTAATATATTCAAACACCTAGTACTTGACTTATTCGAAAAATATGATAAAAAAATTAAAAATTAAAAATAATGATTTATGTAATTTTTTTTATAGTTGTTTTCAATAACAGTCACGCAGTCAAGCGGGATTCAAGGATTTTCGAAACTTTTTTGAACGTGTAAAAATAACAAAATATTTTGATATATAAGTTCAAGTTATTCTTAAAGTATTTTCAAGTTCAAGTTATTCTTAAAGTAATTAAAATCCCCCAATTAATTTAAAAAAAAAAATAAATGTACTATTTCAGGCAGTGGTAATAGGTGGGCCTTATTTTCTACACCAGTCGGAAATAAGGCCCAATTGCAGACACTTTTTAGAATCAAATTTTTGACTTGTATAATTACAAATTCATTAATTTTTTTAGGAATTTTTATCAAAAAATAAGTAAATTTTTATAATTAAATACTACATTTTTGATATTTTATAAGATATATAAATAATAAGCATATTTTGCTTAGGTGGGCCTTAATTGCCTTAGGTACCTTATATATATATATATATATATATATATATATATATATATATATACAGGGTGCAATTTTAATAACTCTTATACCTTTTGGTGAATTTCGATAAAATTTAGGATGTTTTAGAACGGAATATGTTGGAAACAACCTAGCTATATTTTTAGGCATCTTGTTTCCAACAAATTCCGTTCTAAATTACCGTAAAATTTTTCCAAAACAAAATGCCAGAGAGTTATTAAAATTGCACTCTGTATACATACATAGTGACTTGTTTACATAAAAAAAAATCTTAATGTTTCTTTTTTATCCGTGTGACCAATACATAGGCAATATTCTTTCTCTCAATCGAAGCAGCAGTGTATTTTTAAATATTAATCATATATTGAGGGGTTCGTTCTACAAAATTTGAGCTGAATTCACTTCAGTTATACTTCACAGTTAACGTTAAAAATGCGAAAGTGAGCTTGTTGGTTTGTTCGTCTTGTTCTCACACCTCAATCAATCCACTTAAGACTTTACATAGTAATAGCTGAGATGAGGGAGAATAAACTATGTTTACTCTTCAGTATTTCATTCCACCTCTTCAGTAATTTTGTCCGTCAAATTTTTATAGCAAATGTAACAAAGTCACAGCAGTTCCAGACCAAAAGTAGTAAGGTTACAGCAGTTCTGTACCAAAAATAGAAATTTTGGCATAAAATCATAGGGATAAGGGGGAACGCCCTGGATACTAACTTAACCCATGTACAAAATTTCAGATCTCTAGATTTATTTGAAGGGTTTGTTGCCTTTGCAGACCCACCGCAAAAACATGAAAATTCGACTCCTGTGATGGGGCTCTACACCTCACGGCTTTTTTAACTTCTTAAATAGCGTAGTAGGTACATTTCAATAATCTTGTCTTGACTGGAATAGTTCATGATTAACACTGACTTGTATGGGCCTTAACGATCGTATCGTGTAGGTGTGCAAATGCCATATCTCACAATAAATATCGCATGTCGTACATGTCATATCGTACGTGTCGCACCGCTGAGGTATGCAACCCAGTTTACCGACTGAAGTAACAAACTTTATAATTCACAGAGATAATTTCTTATACCTACTTTTCCAACGTATTTACATTATGAAATGTTACGTAATAATTAATATACACCCATATTTAAGCCCGTTTTGTTCTTTTCCTCCACTGAATACATTCATTAAGATTATGTAAAAGAAAAATAATTATATCTAGATTTTAATATGATAAAAGGTAGCAATATAATAAATTCAAGCGTATATTAATTTCAACGAGTCACCCGAAAATTATGTGTTGATGTGAAGAGCATTTTAATTTTATTCTTAGTAGGGTGTTTGTGGAACCGAGTAGTAGTAAGTTAAACGTGAAGTTAATGATATTTTACTATCAAGATTACTATGAAATATGAATGGAACATTAATTAGTTTTAATAAATTTTATTTCACATTTTCTTATATTACGGATGACGGTAATGTTTTTCTTAATGTTAATTATTTATCTAAGACGTGCGAGAGTATATTGTCTCTAGACAAATCGAAAAATTACTGTTGCTTCTTTTAATAAAAAACTATAATGTATTTTACTATCAGGATTGTTGACCCTTTGTTGTTACGTGCCCGCTATAATAAAAGGAAAGTTCAAAATTTAAAAAAAAGAAAAAACAACTTGAGCTTGCAACGGGCCTAATCGGACAAATGAAAACAAAAAAATTAATTTTAATTTTTTGTAATTATTTGACAGTTATAAACGTCAAATAATTTCTATTGGTTTTCTTAACTTTTTTTCGAATTAACCTGACACCAAAAAAAAAAAAAAAAGAAAATACGCTGCCAGCAGGGTGCGGCACACAGCTTCCTCGTACTCACGATAGACTTTTATGCAATTTTTAAAATGACTTTTCATTAGAAATTAATATTTACACGTATTGTAACACATATTATAATAAAAAAAAAATGTTTAACAAGATACGTATGAATTCAAATATGTTCTATGCTCTCAAAAAACAAGTCGACAAGTGCAAATTGTACTTGCGCTAATAGTGTTTCGTACAATCAGTTGTTTTTATAAATTTATATGAATATGAAAGTGGATGAAATATTTTTTCTAATGAATTTAGGTCTGTTTAATACGTTTACCAAAAATGAACAGTGATATTTACTAAATGAAGTAAATTTACTAAGGATCGCCTTTTCTTCTTTCAGTAATAATTATTAGTAGTACTATTTATTATAAAAACTATATAATATTTTAATTTTTTTAAATATTATTATTGTGAATTTCTTTGAATAACTTGAATTTTATTATTTCTATGGATAGGTATACCTAACAAAAGTTTACAAATATTAGATAATATTTAGGTGTACAGATTTTAATATGTTTTTCGTGTACAGATTTATAAGTTATTCCATACTTCTTTTATTTTGAAAACTCACTTTATAAAAAATTACCAAAATACCAGTTTAACATAATATTAATACAATTACTCATTAACAACATCATAATGAAAGCAAAATATGTCATCAGTTTTTCTTTTTACATATCAAGGAAACTGTGCAAAGAAATTCAATTCTGATAATTTTCGCTCAATCTTCACTCCATTCTTAATGTTCGTGAATTTTTTCAGATTTTTCTGAACAATCCTTCTGATAATAAAGGCTGGAGACTGCAATTTTGATATTTTTCCAAAAAAATAAAAAAAATGTACAAGAATATGTAGTTACATATATTATTGAATTCGTGCTTTAATAGCCTTTCATTTGATACATTACTCGGTGTTCTTCGCAAAATATTTTGTGTTTACTTTCCAGATTATCCCCTAAAATTAACCCACAAAACCAAAATTCAATTTCACATCTGGAGTTAGGCCACCAAACCCTCTCTCCGTGTTAAGTTTCAAATTTTCGCGTTGAGTGGTTCTAGAGGAAATTGCCTGTGACACTCGGACAAACACCGAAGTGATTCCATAAGTGTTCCGTTTTCCCAATTTTGATACGGGACACTACTAAAGTGTGAATAAAAAGTAAAGTGGTTCACCTGTTCAACATTAGACAGTTCCAAATATGATAATATTTTGAAAATATTCAGCAAAAAACTATTAATAAAACTTCTAGGTTTTCCACCAAGTATATACCCTTAAATTACGTTTTCGTCGTACAGATCATCAGAATTTGTTGTAACTGAAAATATTTAGTGGTTAAATTTTAAAATAATAGCAAAATATATTTTATAAACTAAACCGCCAAATACTCTTAAAATTCGAGCGAAATGAGACTAGTAGCAAGTAACTTATCGACATTTAATGAGATTTCATGGGTAGTGCCGTGGCTACTATTACTCCGATTGCGATGAAATTCGTAGGCAACCAACTAGGAACCGAGCTGCATAACTTCTGAGAATTTTATTAAAGACAATCAAATATTAGGTCATACCACAAGTTTCGACACATTTGTTGTATTTGATATTTTTTTACTTATTTAAGATTAAGCGGTCATATTTCATGCTTTTTATAGAGCGGACAGTGGATTTTCTTTTGATAGTATTATTGCAATTAAAAGCTCATTTTTGAAAATGGAAAATTTAAAAAATCAATTTTCGTGCAACGAATTTTTTTTACAATTTTGTGTCCTCCTTAATTACGCTGCGGCAGTTTCGCATAAGTTTCTATTGAAATGTGTAGGGTATAATGCCCTTAGTAAGAAAACGGTAGCGAAGTAGCTTCATTTTTACAAAGATGGAAGAGTACACGCAAAAGACTTGCCGAGGGAAGGTCGACCAACATCAACCTCTACACTGGAAGCCTTTCATAAAATTAAGGAAGCATTAAGTGTGACAGTTAATTGATCTGTCGAGCACCTTAGTCAACATATAGGCATTCCTGATACTACAGTACAAAGGCAATTTGAAGAGGGAATTACCCAGTTTTCGAAAGGTCTCGATTCCAATTTAAATGAAATAATTGGTAGATTAAACCAAAATGGTACTTTCAGTGGTGTGTCTAAACTACCGGAATTTTAGAGACGAATCATGGATAACTCAAGACACTACTGATTAATTTTATATATTTATTGTATATAATTTAATCATTTACACAAATAAAAATAATTACAAAAAACAAAATGTGTCAAAATTTGTGGTATGAATTATTAGTTCAAAAGTTACGCCACTTGGTGCAATTTGGCGACATACACAATTTTGATCCTTAAATTACCCAAAAAGACCCGTAATGGTCTCCCACACTTAAAAAATTGAGCATAAAACCGTATAGCATCCATTTTATCCTACTACTGTTAAAATGTAGTAACCAAGGGACCATACTAGTAACCAAATTACACTGTTCCACTTGTCGCCAGTGGGTGACGTAAAATTTCCCCACTCTTTTGGTGTAGATACACACTATTTGCAGTGGTATTGGTTTAATGGCGGCGTCTGTGTGCGTATTTACAAACACTACTACAACACACGTATTACCAGAGAGAGAAATGTGTGCTGTTCAATTAACAATGTCTAACAATGTAATACAGTGCACTGTGGGTTCGGTGACGGACAGCGACTGACTACATGACTAAAGCTGTGACAGGCCTACAAAGAGCTCCAAGCAAGCTACACTTCGTTGATATTAGTTGGCTTCTAGTGTTCTATGGTAGTAACAAATACATATAATGCTCTTCAATATAAATACTATAATAAAAATAAATTGAATAACTGTGAGAGTAGCTATATCCGAATTTACACGCCCCATACACCCTAGTATCCAATGCGTATATCAAATAATCACCCTATAAATAAAATCAGTAATTCTATTGAAATATCGATATATATATATATATATATATATATATATATATATATATATATATATATATATATATATATATGTATATATATATGTATATATATATATATATATATATATATATATATATATATATATATATAGGAACGTACATACTTACGTATACTAAAGTTATATGTTGTGTATGGTCGATCTACTCATTTTTTTTTATTTTAGATTTTTTTTCCTTTGTTCTATCTCAGTTTGATTAACAACTCTATTCTCTACTTGAATCCATTTCCTTTGGCACTAAAGATTCAATTGAAAAATACAGTTATCGTCACTAACACACAACCGCCACTAGAGTCACTAAACGTACTCAGTACCTACATGTTACGTCCATGGGATACTATGTAGATATGTGTAAGTTCTTGTACCAAGTGTTTCCACAAACCCTGGTAAAACATAATACACACACCGGCATAATTAGCGGAACATAAAAAAAATATAAAAATCTATTTATTAAACAAAGTTGGCGGTTTTTTTTTTCATTTTTACTTAAAATAAGTAAAAATTTTTAAGAGGTCTGTCACTTTCGAATTCAAATCCCGTTTCTTCTCAATGTGGTCGAGCTTCAAATTGCCGTAATTGAAGAATGGCAAAAACTGTTCCAGGAAACTATAGATAATATCATGCTGAGTATAGAAAAACGAGTGGAAGCTTTGATAAGAGCACGGGGGGAACCAGGCGCGATTAAAACGCTGTGTTTCATTTTCTATTTGTTAAATAATCTTTAACTTAAATTATTCTTAGACGACATAAGATTCCAAAAATTTGCCATTTTATATGGTTACTTGTTTTGCTACCGAAAATAAAGGTATATCGACTTGTGAAAATGTAATCTGAAGTGAATAATTAAATAAGATTAATATTTTCTTGAAATTAACTGGTTTGTTTGATTTTTACAGATATTTTGTATGTTCCGTTAATTCTGCCGGTGTGTGTAGTTATATTAAAAGCAAATTTGTAAGTTTGTAACTAAACACCGTTAAAAGGTCTATCTGAACACTGTCTGGTAATGTTGGGTTGAAGCGACTCTTCTGGAACACGCATCACTTCCAGCACAGTGTACTAGTATGTTTTGCTATAGCGTAAGACGCACATAGTACAGCACAGTATACTAACACACTGTGTTTGTGTACTGTGACACTAGTAAATCGATATTTCTAGAAACTTCATTCTAAAGAAACCAATGAAATCATAATAGCGAAAAAATAAAAGTACACTAGTGCTTCGATTGGGAGAAAGAAAAATGCGTATGTATTGGTCACACGGATATAAAACAAGCAGTAAAAATTGTTTATGTAACCAAATCATTATATATGCATACAGGGTGGAATTTTAATAACTCTTATACCTTTCGATGAATTTCGATAAAATTTTACGATGAACGGAACTTGTTGGAAACAACACAGCTTAAGACAGTGTTATGTAAAATTTTATCGAAATTCACCGAAAAGTATAAGAGTTATTAAAATTCCATCCTGTATGCATATATTATGATTTGGTTACATAAAAAATTTTTAATGTTTTTTTTTTTTATATCCATGTAACCAATACATACACATTTTTCTTTCTGCCAATCGAAGCACTAGTGTATATAAGTAAAAATAACAATAAATAATAACTTATTAATATACAGAAATACCAGATATGGAAACTCAAGTAGGAGATGACCATCCGATATTTCATTTGCAAATGCCCAGTGAATTATCAAACATAATTACTTAGTATTCAATACTTAATTTCTAAAATTTTAGGTCTCGGAACGCATATTTTGCAGCCTTCTCACCCATACGGCCCCCTAAAAGCCACAAGTTTCGATTTTTTAAAACTTATGATAAAACGAATTTTTTAAAACTAATAAATAAATTTTCATTAAAATCATTGAGGGAGGTACCGGAACGCCGCGCTGTTCCGACTGAAATTAAGCACTGGTCTCTTGCCCTTGTGCATTTTAACTGTCCATAATAGATTTCTATTATTTTGTCACGTGAAATCGAAACTTCTAGAGCTATTATGAACTTATATAAAAATTACCAAGATAGTATTATAATAATATTGAATAATAGTGAAACGACTAACAGCGAGTTAGAATGAACTCTTATTTTGTTATTAAACAATATTTTCTGATAACTTCTAATAATTTCCTAAACTTGAAATAATTCACTACTAAAATGAAATTCAAATTAGAGTTCATTTCAACCAATTTTTTTATGTAAATTCAATGTAACATTCAACCCAGCTGAAATAAACAAAAAACTGCATGTGTACCTATTATGAATGTAGAATGAACGAATTACGGTTGTTGACTTTTTTCTAAAATTATAGTACCCACGAGTTTTTTGAGTGTATGAGGAAACCAGAGCATATGTACAACACTACAGGCAGGTTTAGTATACCAGTATTGATAGATTTCTAGTGTGTTGAAGTCAGTTTCAACTCTACCTATACGAGATATAAAAGTGAGAGAAATACATTATTTGATATTGATACACAGTAAAAAAAATGTGTGATCTGTGTAAAAAAAATAACTAGTGGTTAAAATTTTTGTGTTAAATAAGTAACACAACCCTGCGTTAATGTAACATTTCGTGTTTGTGTTAAATGAAAATATTAACACAAATTTCGATTTAACAGAATAAAAATGTTAACCTGTTTTGAACAACAAAGAAGTAACATAATATTTTTGTAGAGAAAAAGAATGTTATAAATAGATAATTTAGATTAGAATATATATCTACCAAAACATATATAATAAAAAAGATGAGAGTAGTTCTTATTATTAAACAAAACCGAAAAATTATACGTTTTTGCAATTATTGAGGAATATAGTTTTATTAAACGTTTAAAATTGAAACCATTTTCTTACACTTTAAGGTTATTTTGTTACAGATTCAGTTACAAAAAATCATGTAAGCTTACTTACATGTAAGATTGTATATTATATAATACAATCTCAAATAAGCTTACATGATTTTTTTAACTGAACCTGTAACAAAATAACCTTAGAATGTAAGAAAACTGTTTCATTTTTAAACGTTTAATAAAAATGTATTCGTTAATAACTGAAAAAATTTATAATTTTTCGGTTTTGTTTAATAATAAGAACTACTCTCATCTTTTTTATTATATATATTTTTGTGGATATATATAGACACATATAAGAATTGTTACAAAGAATTGACTTACTTTGCCTTCTTTGAGTCTCATTTATGATAATATATGAACAAAATCGTTATAATTTTTGACGACTTTCAAATATCAAGCTTTAATGGAATTAAAATATTGAATAAAAAAGTTTAACTAACTCTGATAAATCTGAAAAGTTAACACAAAATGTATGTCCTCTTGTGTGTTAATTCATAGACACAAATCTTGTGTATAGATTTGACACATATGCTTTGAAATAACACATGCTTTAAAATAACACAAAAAGTTTAGTGGATTATTCTGGATATGTGTAATGTGTTAATTTTAACACAAATTTTTCCACTGTGTAGGCAACGATATTATTAGGTGTATACTAACAAATTAGTAATAAGTAATTCGAGTTATATATTATTCGATGTTTCAAATCACCCACAATCAGGAATATAATTATTATTGTTAGAAAAGGATTATGTCTATGTGGTACTAAACACATATACTCTTGAAGCATAAACTAACCTATCTATTATAAATCAATAATTCGTTTTAGAGATGATCACTAACTATATTGTTTATTTCATGGAAACACTTGATACCTCATCCATCCATTCACAGAAAGTACTGTTTTGTATTTTATTGAAAATGTAATATAATAAATCTAAATCTGTCTTCTCTCCGTAACTCAAGCTCGAATGAAAAATATATTATTATCAAATACAGATAAATTATATAATACATATAGAGCCAGATAGGTATAAAACTGTACGATGCGTTCCATTTCTGTTGGTTTTGTAAGTAAAGTACGACGCATGCTTTAAATAGATGCCTCAGACATCGATAGTAATGAGACATTCTAGAATATTAATAAAAGCTCTTTTAAAAAACCGACTTCAAAAAGCAAAAAATAATTAATAGCACGTATTTTGAAGTCAGGCGGGGCGGCGTATGAAAAACTGCGATCGGGTGTGCTTAAAAAATTCATGTATTCTTCAAGAACTACATTTTTTTTATACTACTCGCCGCCTGACTTCAAAATAGGTGTTATTAATTATTATTTACTTTTTGAAGTCGGTTTTTTAAAAGAGCTTTTATTTCATACCTTTTAGTGACAATACTTATAGAGACAATTAAAAGAAAATGTATTCCAAATTTCATACGTTTATGTGGAATAGTTTCCAAAATACCAATGTCCAAAAATCATTATTTGTTGACTTTTGTTTGAAATTTGGAACAAATAATTAGTAGGAAAATAAAAATCAATGAAAGTCAACCAATTTTTCAAGTCCTTAAAGCATTTATTAAATTAGATATTGTTACAAATTAATTATTTTTAGGATAGTTGGATTAACATAAATTAAAAAATATGTTACCATAGCTTTTAAAGTAAATAATTTTGCATATTATAAAAATTTTCAAATTGCCATAATTATTTATATTATTGAAGATGGTTAAAAAATTATTCAACCCATATCAACAAAAATTTTATGGGACCACCTGGAGAATTTTATCTACGAACCCAAAAAAGAATGGTGCAAATTGGCCTAAAAATGTAGGAGAAATCGGTGTACATACATAAAAAAAAACGTACGGGTCGAATTGAGAACCTCTTCATTTTTGAAGTCGGTTAAAAAAAGATCTAAGAGCTAAGTTTTGGGCAACAGTCATTCAGTTCTGGCCTACACGTTGGCGAGAATTCATAGGTGCTCATGGTGAATATTTAATTGATTGAATATTTTTAAAATTGGAATATTAGAATTTAAAAAGTAAAAATAAAGTGTCTCATTACTTTCGTGCCAACCCAATACATATAGTTAAATTTTTTCATATGTTTCAAGCAACTGTTAAGACTCATTACACAAACACCTTCATTTTGCTATTTGTTGCATAAATAACTATTTTCTAAAGGTAAAAAAAAAATTTCGCTGCAGCTTTGGAAATACTAATACTAAATTCGGTGTCACGGCAGCTTTTTACTACTGTTTAAGAAAATTATGTATTTCAGTTGAAGTAAAATGCAAAAAGAAAAAGACGTAAGTTTGGATCATATCCTTCGAAATATCTATTTATGCCTAGCAACAATTTTCCAAACAGAAAAGCTGTCTCAACTTTCCAAAATCATTAAAAAATGAATATTTGCCCCTAACGGCAGAGAGAGAGAGAGAGAGACAGAAAGTTGTAAAACACCCATATAAACTATTTTTCAAAATCGGTCGCCAGACATCGGTTATAATTTTTCGCTAACTACATTTTTTTTTTTAATACATTTTACCTACAAAACCAGCAAAGTTGAAAATTATGCACTTATCTCTTTCTAACGGTTATATAATAAAGTGACATTTCTTGTTTCCATCTTTCTCTTTCTTGATATTAGTTACAAATAAATGCAATTATTTGATATTATATCGAGCATTTGAGATATCCTGGTTGTTAGTTGTATTGTGCATGGTAACAAGCAATGTAACATTAATAGGGAGAATCTCCTAGTTCTGATTTTTAATAAAGATCATTTGATTTATTCAATTGTCATCTTAATAATGAACTTTCTATTTTATTTTTATTCATATTAATTTTTTTTTTTTTTTTTTGAAATTTCAATATATTTTAGTTTGACAGAGTGAGATAGCAAAATTAATTAGTTGACTTGTATTGTCAAGTAGAAGTCTAGAGAATAATTATTAAAAATTTTGCATTTTAGGTGCAGACAGAAATTTACTCAGTCGTTCTTCATTCTATATAACGTTTACCATACACGAATTGTTATTTTTTTGAACATTATAGATTTATTGGTGCAAATGGATGAAGGTATTATGCAACATTTTTTCAAAAAGTCATCTTTTGTAAAATATAGAAATATTGTATTCTGAAGTAGGGTAGTGTACTACGTTGCTAATAGAAAACTTAGTTTCGTATTTGGGCGGAAACATAGGAAGTAAAACAAAACGTTTGACTTACTAAAGCGTTACCGTCAGTTGGGGCGAATGTAGACGATTTTTTCAGTTTTTTGGCAATAAATTGTTTAGAGTTTATTTAAAAAATTCTAAAAAAATAATTTAAATGCTTTAATATCAGAGCATATAGGGCAGTAATAAAAATATCAAAATTGGTGCTGCAACATTTTTTTTTGGTTATATAGTGTCTAGATTCGCCCCTATGTGTGGGGCGAATCGAGACAGTGCTTTATTTGCAATATAAATCACATTCAGTCATGCATATGGGTAAACTCGGACATAAAAAGATAAAAATAGCTGAATTTCCAAACTGAAAATTCGCCCAACTAAATAACTGCATGAGCGAATGACTTTTGATGGGTGGAATAAAACATTTTGGATTTAAATGAATTTTATTTCGATTTGCCTTTGAGTCTATTATGTAAGGTCGATTTGGGAATATGGAAATATTCAGCACCTTGTCTGAGCGATTTTCCTTTATTTTTAATATCGGAAAGCAGGGGCGCAACAACTACATATCTATAGGGGTTCCAACAAAAATTTAAATTATCAAATTTTTTGATAACGAAGTTCTCCGATAACAATAGAAAATGTTGTAATAAAATGTCGTCTCCGAAACTTTGATTTTCAAATAAAAAATATTAGTAAACCACTAAAAAATTTTACTTTTTAATATAAATAAAATAAATTGAAGGAAAATTTCCAGGTAATTTTAGGGGGTCCGGACCCCTTGGACCTTCCCGGTTGTTGCGCCTCTGTCGAAAAGAGCCCATTTTATCTTATCTAGACTACAGTTTATGTATACCCACTTTCTTTTTATACTGACGCAACATGATGTAGACAACTCACCTATAGACAATTTTTTGTTAATCAATTTATAAACAAAAAATTAAGCACAATACAGCTTTCATTTTTGGTACATATATAGTCAAAAAAACGCCAAACCTGTTGTTGCCGGTCCCTACTTTATATATATAACTGTTTTTTTTTTTTTGTACAGCAGTTTCTTTACAAGATTTCAAACCGCGCGTTATTTTTAAAAAATATAAACAATGCACCTGTAAAATAATAAAATTCAAAGAAGTCACGTTCACCGCTTTTCTTTGATGACTAACTCATAGCTGACAAAATTCAGTAGCATAAATTGATCTATGACCGTGTACGGTCATAACACTGACGAAGAAA
Organism: Brachynemurus nebulosus; assembly: GCA_035578155.1. NCBI lineage: Eukaryota > Metazoa > Arthropoda > Insecta > Neuroptera > Myrmeleontidae > Brachynemurus > Brachynemurus nebulosus. The sequence continues at coordinate 28,244,856 of JAPWDM010000003.1, forward strand.
TATCGAGAGGCATCTCTGTCTAGATTCGCCCCTAGTGTCTCGGTTCGCCCCAACTGATGGTACTCTAAGGAACTATTAATACAGATTCACCGATCACGTTACGTAATTATTTGTGCAGTCCTTCGATCCACTCAATATGAAAAATTTGTTTATTTTCCTTCTAATTATTTTTTTCCTTTTTTTTTTAAATGGTACACATTAAATTTTTAAATACACCAATAAAACAAAGTGGAATTCGGTGTGAAAGGAAACCGTTCGAAAAGTATTTAAAAAAGAAAAATATACACAGATTATTCAGTGACATTCCAATAGACATTTTTATTTCATATATTATGTAGGTATATATTACGAAAGATACAACCCAGCTTGTAGTTTCACCCTAACCAAATGAATAGTGAATGTGATAAATACTTTTGTAATATATTGCTAGTGCAAAGTAAATGTAAAAAAATATATATTATACATTTTCCGTCTTCAAAACATTAAAGTGAAAGGATTTGCGATTCGTATAATAAAATATAAAGTACTTAAAATTATTTATGTACCTAAACAAGAATAGTTATGCCTCGAAATAAATTGTACAAATAGAAAGAGAGAAAAGAAAGGAGTTGTTAGATAAAAGAACAAGTTGTTAGGTGCAAGTTGTACATACGGGAATAGTATTCTGCACTATCGGTTGTTATTATGGATTTGATGTAGATAATAGACTGATAAATAAGTTTTACTCCTGAAGGATAACTTTTATTTCTGAAATAAACTATAATTCCCGATTTCAAAACGATCGTATCTTTATCTTGGCTTGTTTACGCTTACCAGAAAGATACTGAAGGTATTAACGCTGTTTTTCTTTTATTAATTATTAGCGACACTATTTATTATAAAACAAAAATTAGGTAATAGATATAATATTTTAAGTCGCAAAATTACTTAAAAATATTTTATCAGTTTCTTTGAATATTTTGGATTTATTTTTTTTATAATATACTTAATAAATCTTTAACACTGACTGACTGACAGACAACGCACAGCCTAAATCGTTGGGTTTAGAAGAATTTTGCACAGGAGTTCCCTGTATAACGTAGGTGAGGACTAAGAAAGGATTTTTGAAAATCCGTCCCCTAAGTGAGTGAAATAGGGAATGAAAATTTTTATGAAAATTCGTCATTTTTGTAGTTAGCGATATATAAAAATATGTTACTATGGCTATTAAAATAAATAATATGTTACGACACTGACTGACATCCTGAAATGTTACCGGTGGTAAATCCAGCGGGTGGGTATATGGCTAGCACAACATACACATATTGTATTATAGAAGGCATTGTAATTAGAAGCTTACAATCGCCAAGATACATTTTGTGACGTCATTATGACCGAGACAGATAATTTAACCTATGTCAAAATTGTTTAAATATTTTAGATTTAAATTATTTAAGTATTTTGAATTATAAAAGTTTATAAAATATTTAAAATGATTAAATTTACGGTAAATATATGAAATAATTATAGTGGAAAAATCTGAAAATTATAAAAAAAATTAAATTTTTTGACTTTCAATCTGGTGGAATTATTTCTGCAAAATGGGTAAACGCATGTGGGGAAAACGTCGTTTTTAATTTGCTCTGATAGATAAATTATGAAATACTTCAATAGAAAAACGACATTTAACTAAAGGTGCTTTATCTTCTAAAAATTTTCTCTAGCTTAATACAGTTACTGAAAGAGAAAATAGAAAACGGAAAAGAGAGCATAAGAGACAACTGTCGAAAATTAATGAAACGTTTGCTTTTAAAATTATGCGTTTTTAAAATTAAATTTAATAAAAAGTAATAATTATAAACATAAAGCAAAGAAGAGGAAAGCACAACATAATACTAAAAACGTGAAGTTAAATTTAAGGACATTGGTGTGCAAACAGAGTAAATACACTTAAAGTTAGTATGCATTTTACTTACAAATTCCATTTTTGCATTAATACGTAAAAATCGTTTACAGACTGATAAATATTTTATAAATTATCTTCTTAATAATTCATCGGTCTTGATAATTACTGATGTACTATTGAAGGTAAAAAATTTGTACTTCAAAATACGCTTGTACAATTGACAATTGTATTAAAATACTAAATCAGAATATTTCCAAACATAACATTAAAAAAGAAAATTAAACAAAACTACTTTGTAAATATTATTAATCACTGCAGTAAATTATACAGATATCGGATGAGTGTTTTTATTTAACATTAAATTTAAGGTTAATCAATAAATTCCAATGCACAAATAAAATAAAATGAAATAAACCAACATTTTTGATTCTTTTTTGGTAGTTTTTGTGTATATATTCATGTATTTCATTCAATAGATCGGTCCGGATGACGTCATATTCATCTATCAAAAAATTAAATAGATGGCCTTGGAATCCATAATATAATGGGCGTTTTCGCGTTGGGGCTACCGTAGCGAGGAGCGACGCTACTTTGTGATCGTGTACTCGCAACCATTGATTCCGGTGGTCATTAGAGCTATGTTTAAAAATATTTTGACATGACTAACGCAATATGGCTCCCGTTGACACATAACCGTGCACATAACCCACATAACTTAAAAAAAATTTAAATTTTTCAAACTGTTTATGTTTTAATAATTTTTGTATTATGCCACGTTAATTTTAATAATCTAACATAAAATTTTTCTTCATTACATTAAAAATTGTAACTATTTTAAGATATTGTCAAAAAAAAAATTTTGAATGACATTTGTATGCTACGCGAACAACTATAGCGCGCATCCATGGGAGCAACGCTTGTGCAACGCGAACATGAATGCTACGTCGATCCGAAGTGATGCCCACGGAAGCGATGAAAGCCACAACGCGAATATGCCCAATGTGTGTATGCCGTGATAGTAGTAGTATGCCAGTTAGGATCAATATTTTAAGCAAAAAAAAAAGAAAAATCGTAAAAAATATTACATTAATTAATAAAATACTTAGGATATTTTAAAATTTCTGATACTTTTTAACCGACTTCAAAAACGAGGAGGTTCTCAATTCAACCCGTATGTTTTTTTTTTATGTATATACACCGATTTCTCCCACATTTTTGGGCCAATTTACGCCACTCTTTTTTTAGTTAGTAGATAAAGCTTTCCAGGTGGTCCCATAAAAATTTTATTAATATTGCTTGAGTAATTTTTTAACCATCTACAATAATATAAATAATTATGGCAATTTTAAAATTCGTACATGCAAAAATATTTACTTTTAAAACTAGCAACATATTTTTTAATTTATGTTGATCCAATTATCCTAAAAATAATTTTCGATCAGTACCTAGCTACCTAGTTTTAGAAAATTTTTTGATGACTTGAGAAACTGGTTGATTATCAATATCATCGATTTTTTATTTTCCTAGTAATTACTACTTTAAACGCTAAGTAAATTCCAAATTTCAAAGTAAAGTCAGTGAGTGCCCAAAATTATGATTTTTGGACACTGATATTTTGGAAGCAATTTCACCTACACCTATGAAATTTGGAATTAAATAAAAAAAAAATTAAAAACCAAATAAAATATTGTAATATGGTGGGTTGATAAGCGTTGTCATTAAAAGATATGAAATAAAAGTTTTTTTAAAAACCCGACTTCAAAAAGTAATAAATAATTAATAGCACGTATTTTGATGTCAGACGTAAAATCGCAGTATAAAGATGTAGATCCACGAGAATTCGTTAATTTTACAAACACATCTGATCGCATCTTTTTGTACCACTCCACGAATGACTTCAAAATACATGCTATTAATTATTTATTACTTTTTGAAGTCGGTATTTTAAAAAATCTTTTATTATTAGTTAAAAACAATAATTGTCTATGAAAAATTCAGTATTTTCGTTGAACTTCTTGGTATTTGAAAATTTTAGCAACTATATAGTAGACCACATTTATGTTTCTTTCCTTCTACCCGGAGAGAAAATTCTTCATATAATAATTACTGTGCTCAGCATTACAATCGACGTGTAAAAGGCGAACATATTTAATTTTGTACCGTAAAAATATAAAAGTTATAATTAATCATAGAAAATTTAAAGGATTGAATATTGTTTCCGTAATATTAGCTCCGTAAAATTTGTAAAACAGTACAGTAAAAAGTTCCATTGCCGACAAAAAAATATTTTTTAACTGTTTTTCTTACAAAAATTACCATGCTGTATTATAATATTTGAAATGCTATCTGCTAATAGTAGAAAGAAAAAAAGAGAAAGAAGGTTGTGAACGCTGTTGAAATGTACCTCACTCATAGCAAGTCACATAGCCAACCATAGGTTTGGACGACCAACTTGGTCGGACGGGTCGGACCAAGCACCTTGATCGATTAGACTGTCTTACAAGCAGCAAGCAGTATTCATTACACTGTGTTAGAGGACGGGGATGTCACCGTTTAATTCATCATTTTGTTACTTCACTATCTTTAGTATTAGAATATATTGTTGGCAATCATTTTCGTATGCATCATAAAGTTCTTACAGGTTCGAAGTTTTTACAGGTACCGCCCAAGCAACATAAGGTTGCGGGTAAAATGCGCAAATGCAAGAGTACGACAACAAGAATTAAACTATAACATATATGCATAAGAGTGTGATAAAAGTTGTGTTAGCACATTAAATTTTACCATGCTAGCACATATTTTTTATTTTGGTCGTCGATCGCGCATGCATTATAAGAGAGCATGGTAATTTTTCTGAAATTTTATCTACAAAAATTATATGATTTTTCTCTCCTTGTATGTATCTTATTTGTCCAGGTAAACTATAGTTCGGTATCTGAAAAGGAATGTAGGCATGACTCTAGAATTACAAAATAATCACCTAAATTCTAAACGTGATCAACCATAGAAAAAATTTAAATACACAGATAGTAGCGTGTTTTTTGGGGAAAATTTCCTCCCGAATGACGCAAAGTATTGAGAATGTTTTTAGTGCATATAATTATATCTATATAATTATAGTCTCTTGATATTACATATATAAATAATATGTTCTTTGTTCTATTTTATATTACGCTTTCACTTAAACTGTATGTTAATATACTATCTTTTTAGTCCATGGCTTCTGCGTGTTTCGTTTTTAAGTTATTCTGGTCACAGTACACTAAGATAAATTTTATTTTCTTAACCATTAAGAAACATAAATTAAAAGTAATGGAGGGCGGACGGGAGCCGTATTTATTTTCCGTGAAAAACATTTTGTTATTGAAACGTTTAAAATGATGTATAATATCAAATCGACGCAAACTATGAAAATTTCGATTTAGAAAAAATAAAGATAGATGACATATAAAAATGAAAATCTTTTATAGAGGAAATTTCAGAAAATAATATTTAACAACGGTTTTTATTGCTTTTTTCCGTCTAATCTACTTTTTTCCTTTTTTCCTGTACTTGATGTTCATAGAATTCAGAATCTGGGATTTAGTTTTTTTTTTTTTTTGTTTTCACTTTTTTCTTTTTTTTTATTCACTCTTAGGTTGTTTTGTTTGGTGTGATATTATAATGTTTTAGTAAAGTTAAATTTGTTTTGGTAATTGTACCTTTTGGGCTTTTCCTGAAGTAAATGGATAACAAGTAAATATTGAAAATAAATTAACTTTTTTAAAAGAAAAAAAATATAATCAAATACACTACTAGTCGGGCAAAACTTTCAAGAAGATGAAGTAATTTTTGAATAATATTATAATTTACAATTTTCATTAATGCCATTTAAATTTAATTATTTTTCGAAGAGAATGAAAAGAGAATTACAAAAACTTTCTACAACATTGGAAAATTTTGGTTTGAAGCAAAATTATTATATTAATTTGTACAGATATGTTCATTTCATTTTCAAATTAATGAATTATAAAACTTTTGAAAAACAAAATATTATTTGCAAGTTAATTAGTAGTATAAATAAATTTCATTTTCTAAAAACTTGTCATATTCTTTAAATTTCTATAATATTTATAAAAGAGATATAGAGTAAAAGCCCCTATACCGGAACGCGTTCCAGTAATTTAACAGTTTTGACATTTATATATTAATGAAGTTATTTCTGAAAGAAACCTGTGATAATAAAAATTATTATTAATAGAATGAATATTTTTCAATTTAAATTCACCTCGCATTTAATGTTTCCTTTCTTAATTAAAGAAATACATGTATACCTGTATATTAAACAATTTTTGTTGAATACAGTATTTTGATCCTTCATTTACGTCTGATACTTAAACCATTCTATATTTCCTACATTGACGTCTAGATGTCACACTGTGTGTTATATTACTCACATAACACGTCTGTTTGTATATCGGTTCCAAACTCCTAGTGTCATTAATATTTCTTTGTTTTGATATAGATGTGGATATTTTGTAAAAGAAAAACATTAATAAATAAAAGTTTTTGGGTTGTATTTTTTTAAAAGCATATTCATTGGATTAAGAAAACTTTCTTTCATGCTTATTAAGAAAAAAAATGGGTGTTTAATTTAATTGTCAATTTTTATAAGTCAGTTTAATTACACACCTAAGAATAGTGTTCCGGCATAGGGGCTTTTACGTTATAGGAATATATTTTCTATGGAAAGGAGGTAGGTAAAGTTTGGCCATTTTTTTCCCGTCGACCCATACCTCTGATATTACTTTTTCGTGAATGTTTATACCTTGGTAATACTTAATTAGCAAGTATTTAGTAGCGAAAGAAAGTTATTAATACAAGTAGCTTAACAGTGGTAGTCTACACAATTAAATTGGTAGTAGTTCAGATAAATATCGACACTTTTGTTAAAAATTTCAGAAATGTTTAAAAGCAATTTTTAATAAATTTTAAATAGAATTTCTGTAGCTTGGAATCATTTTCGTCATAATCATGTTGAAATAGCATTAAGGCTTCGAATAAGAAATGTCTTTGGTCTACCATGTATTTAACTACCATGTCGTTAATAGTCGTTCTTTAATCTTAAGTAGAGTTATTGTATCCTGGAACCATTTTCGCCATTAGTTGGATTAACATTCGGTCATGTAATATGAAATGTCGTTTTCCGACCACTTGGTCTACCATGTAATTCAAATAAATATCAACAACTTTATTTGGCGTTAAAGAAATATTTAAAACAATTCTTTCATCTTAAATAGAATTTCTGTATGCTGGAATCATTTCCGCCATTGGCTGGAATAACATTTGGTCGTGTAATATGAAATGTCGTTTTCCGACCATTTGAACTACTATGTAAGGCAAATAGAAATTGACACTTCCTTAAGTATTAAAGAAATGTTTAACAGTCATTCTTTAATCTTAAATAAAATTTTTGTATGCTGGAATCATTTCCACCTTAATTGGAATAAAATTTGGTCGCGTAATATAAAATGTTTATTGGCAAGTGTGTTAACTCTACCTTTTGAAAAAAAAAGAAATATCGTTTACGTGACGCCTCACTAGGATATAGTAAGACATCGAAATTTCAAGAATGTGTCGGAAATGACAAAAAATTTGCAAATATGTTCTGTTTGTAGATCATTTAGATAAGCTGCTGTGATAACTTTTTTTAAAACAAAACTATAGCTACACAATATGTTAATTAAGATAAGGTTATATTTTCATGGTTATAGGAGATGAAGACTGACCGATCGTTACCCACTTCTTTGCCAAATATATTTATAAATATTTTCAAATTCATAGTAGGTATACCCACGGCAGGTATTCATTATTGATTTTAATTCTGGATTTCAAGAATCATCCTGAAATAAATTATTTCTTCTGCTTAAAAGAATTTTGCACTCATAACTTGAATTTGAACTATTTGTTCATACGCAGGGTGTTAGTGAAAGGCTTTAACAGGTGATTGCTGAGGTTCTTTTATGTAAAAAAGTTCATATAAACCCAAGTCCAAAAACGCTTAGTTTCCAAGATACAGGGTGTTCAGTTTCCCGTCTTTTTTAATATTTTCCTAAACGTTTTGAGATATTGACATAAAATTTGGGATACGCTATATGACAGGATAGATACACATATTCTGAAGTATAGACAGGATATTTCTACTCAAACCAGTGGCGTCCGTACGGCCCTGTGATGACATATTTTTGAAGAAAAAAAGGCACGCCAATGATTTTTTCCAATTCGAAAATGTTTTCTCAAGTGTCCTATAAGTTGTTGAAAAAAATTATCTCTTAGTATTTTGTCGCTCTTGTAGCCGTTTTCAAGAAAAATAATAATTTCCAGGTACTGTTCGTACCACAAAACTGATATGCGCTATCTAATAGACCATCTACTCTGTATCTTCGAAACTAAGCGTTTCCGGTACCTGGGTTTATATGAACATCTTTACATAAAAGAACCTCAGCAATCACCTGTTAAAATTTTTTGCACTTATTCACTAGCACCCTGTATACAAAGTTCATTCAGTTGCTACAAAAAATGTTTCGTCAAAATTTGAAAAGAATGTATTGTACTTTCCGAAATTAATAACTTGAAAAATTCGTATGGCGTTCTTTGAAGTTAAGTAGATGTACAGCTTTAGACGTTAATAGCCATTATAAAATTTGTTCATTCCACTATTGTTTCTTTAACTATATATCAATAGGTTTTTCTTTAATAATTACTCTATTAATTATTTGTTGATTATTTTTTTTAGATCCGCCGGAAATCAGTGTGGAGCGCTCTTGGGTACATTCTGGTGAAGGCTTCGAAGCACATTTGGTGTGTATTGTGTATGGAGATCCACAACCAGAGGTAATTTAATAATTTTTTTTTAAATTATAATGCAATTTCTCTAGCAAAATTTTAACATCTTTTCTTTAGCATCTGTAACTGCTCAAGAAAATATACTTAATTACAATTTATAAGTGTAATAAACTTGAAAAAAGTAAAAAAGTAAAAACATTGATAAACGTGCAAGTCACACGGTTCACACGGTTGTAATGAAACTCTGTTAATATTCGGTTTCCTGTCTGCTCCAGAAAGACCAAAAAAAAAAAAACAATCTCGTGACACTCGAATCAATACTTTTTTTTAAGATACTCCTAATAATTATATACTTCCTTACACTTTCAAAGAAAATTATCCTTGCTATAGAAGTTTCACTGTAAAAAAAATTGTTGTGTTATTAAATAAAACCAACTCAGATTGATTGTTACTGCGCGCACAGCTGGAATAATACACCTGCGAACTACAATACACATTCTCTTTACATATCAAAACCGTACCTACTGATTTTACTACGGATTAAAATTCAATACATTTAAATAAAATTCAACAACTCTATACGAAAACTAGGGTTTCCAATCTGTAACCAAAAAAAAGATTTTGTGGAGCGATTCGAATCGTCAAATTAAAGATCGATACAGGCGCAAATCGGCTTACAAAAGATCGATCTGACGAAAATCGATTCAATTTTTGTACCTACAGAAAATAAAAGAAATATGAAAATCTTGAAGTTTCTTATTAGGTAATCACAAATCAGTTTCATAAAAAAATTTTCAATTTCCTTTGAAGATGATCTGCTAAATTTCATATAAATAAAGTGGTTTCCAGTTTGCGCTAACAGTATCACACGAATCCAAAATTTAACTCAATTTTCTATAAATGAATCATAAAAGTGGTAAAATTATTTGACATCATAAATAGTTAAAATATATTCTACAATAATTTTGAAAAAACATTATATTTTTACAAAAACTATTCTAATTTAAATTCGAAAAGATTGATTTCCGATCCCATAAATTTTTCACGATCTCTGAATCGATTTGGTCTCCAAAGAATCGCTTCAAAAAATCGAAGATCGGCTCTCCAAAAATCGATTTTCGATAAAATCGAATCGAGATCGGAAACCCCAGCAAAAACCTATATGCGATTAGGACTTACTCCACGGCAATAACTATGTTTCATTTGTTGACAACATTGCACCAGTGGCAAGTTAAAATTTTTTTAACATGAATATGTTTTTTTATTGAGGTATATAGATACCTACTGTTGAAAAAATTCATGATACTTAAAATTGGTATCTATTAGGGATGTTATGGATATGAAATTTCGGATACGGATACGGATACGGATATTCAAAAACATTTTTTTCGGTTTCGGTTTCGGTTACTGATATGTAACTAATAATATCGGATAATGTTTCGGATACGAAAATATAATATTGATAACAAAGTTTTACCTTTTTGAGAAGAAACTGCAAAATACGTATACCAATTATGTCCTGCAATAATTACAGTCGCATTTGCTCAAAAATTGACATTATATTATACTATTTCTTAAATCTCACCCTTCCCACCATGTTGCCTGCTTTAAGAAAAATGCCTACAAACTGGCTTTATAGGCTTTGTCTAGTAGTACCTATAACATAATAGTGTTCATTGGTCTGTGGGCTATACGTATAATCTAGGTGCAAGTAGTCGAAAACTACGTTTTATCAAGTACCACTGAACTATAAAATTAATATAAATTATAAAAATTGAATTTGGTAACATTGTCGGATAATGAACTACTAATTTATAACAACAAAAAATCATATTATTTTTCCCGTCGTTTCTCTTGGCGGCACTGAGCATATAACTTAATAAAAGAGAGCAGAGGATCTAACAGTTTTAAAGTCGGTTCGTCTTGCAACTTGTAAACACCCGTATCTGCATTATAACCCGTTTACACATTGATGAGTACGAGTGATTAGTGATTAGTAGGTTAGTGATTAGTGGTTAGTGTTGAGTGATTACTAAAGTGTTTAGTGTTTTTGTTTAGTAAGGTTTACTATGACAAGAAATGAAATGGACCAAGTAAAAAAATTACGTAAAGTAATAATTAGAGAAATAACAAATATTATTATAGAATAAGTAGGATTGGATGTAAACAAACCCACACGTTTGTGGGAGACAAAATAATATATCCAGGAGACAAAATTTGGGTGCAAGTAAGCAGTTTGTAAAAGAACTAGCTATTGAGGATAAAACAGATTAATTTTGTTAAGTACATATACACTACGGATTACTGTAGAGTCATTAAATGAATTATTAGGTACATACTTGTAGCAAAACCACGTGTATGTATTTATGCTGGCAATATTCAAGGTCACGTAATGTTCAAACTTAGTTTGTGCGCATGCGAGTGGTGTAGAAGGGATGAGCTACTCGCAAAAAAATAGACACTCTACTAATCAGTCTACTTCGCTAAACACTAAACACTAATCACTAATCAATCTATGTGCAAACGTGTTTTGTACTAATCACTAAACACTCGTACTACGCACTTGCACTAATCACTAATCAAAGTGTAAACGGCTCATTATATTCGCATTAAAATAATGTACATGCGCATATATGAAATCTGAATACGAACAACAACAATCCTGCTATCGAATACTGCATCAGTCAGGTTGCTATCAATTTTTTTTACCTTTCTCTGTACCTCTTGCATTTTTTCGTTGCATTATAACTAGAGTTGGTAAACTATAGCTACCTACATACATAATTCCGGGTTTGACACATCGTATAAAATATATAATATCTCTAGCTGGATGTATATATTTAATAGAACTTTTTTAGGCTTCATTTTGGTTTATGTAAATAACATGTTATTTTATTTTACCAACATGTGTAAAATTTTAAAAATACAAAAAACCTGGAATATACACATGTAAATTACGTAGCGTATGTATGTATGTGTAGATGGTTTTAATTATGTAAATAGCCCCGTGATAATTGTTGTGGTAACTCTTCAAAATGTATTTACAAATGTTTAAATATTACATTGAGACCTTACACATTACATTACGCTATGTTTCATTAATGTATCTACATACAAATTTGTACGAGCGTATAGCCCGACTATCGTTTGTTCAGCGATGTGAAACATTTATTTGTACCGTACAGGACAAGTCAGATATATGTGGAGCCAAAGGATTTTTATTTTGACACAAATTTTACTGACGCCGCCATAGAAAAATTAGATAGGTAACAGCTTTATCCAATGGTTAGTACCAAATAAACCTAGTAATGAAATTTAACTTCTATCATAGGCCGATAGTTCCCAACGTTCTGTGTTCCCAACATTAATCTCTACTTCACAAAGGACCTACACGTACATAATTTGTATATATTGTCGGATATAGTGATGAAAAAGTGCAAAACTGAAACTCAAGTAGCCTAGGTCTTCATTCTGTTCTTGAAGTAAAAATCTTGGTTGTGATCTTAGTCGTGATAAAGTCCAATCTTGATTTCGGACTTTGAAAGTACTGTAATAATGAGATTGATCGATGTTCCAAAAATATCGGAAGTCTTACAAATTAAATTCATCATGTCAGTTGGCCTGTCTGATTATCTGTCTCTCACACCCCCGTAATTTCTACATGTTTCAACCTAGAAAAAGGAAATTTTGCAGGTTTAAATCTCAACTTTTAGCAGGAAAATGCTGCAGGTTTAAATCTCAATTAAATTTAGATAGAAAATTTTTTCTTAATATCTTGAGGTAATTTTCCGAATTAGAAAGTGATAATAAAAGATTTTTATATAACACCCGCTTCTAAAATTCAATATTTGAGCGTTGTGTAGTGGCCGTAAAGAGCAGTATTCATATCATTGTAAAACAAACGATAGTAAGTGTGCGCGAAAGTACAGTACTGTGCGTAAAAGTAGCTAACTGTGCGAGAAAATAATGATATTCATTTGTCAATTATAATCATATTCAAATTAAACATGGAAACGATCAACAAATTAATAAAAAAACAAAAACGATCTACAAATTAATAACAAAAATATTTTTTCATATCTTATTATAAAATAAAATTAACGGCCATTTTCATAATCAACTTTAAGAATACTTTAAATTTACTTTAAAGTAAAAATTTTATTTCATAATCATATTTTACTACTTTAAAGGTCCTTTAAATTAAAGTCAGTGTATCAGTTACTTTAGTGAACTTTACCGACTTTAACGTACCTGACTGTCAAAATAAAACCGAATAAATAGTTTAATTAATAAAGAGATAATTATTATTTCAAAAAGAAAATATTTTTAAAATGAGTACATTGTCCTCATTATCAAGTAGTAGTAACTCTGAAAATTATTTTTTAATTATTAGAAAACCAAAAACATATAAGCAGCGTATAACAAATTTTGATGATTGGACAGACCAAGAATTTTTTCAAAAATTTAGATTAAGCAAAGAAGTGACAATCCATATTTTGGAGTATATTACGGAAATTTGGAATATATTATTTTTATATAACAATGATACATAGCAACTAAATAAACCATAGGTTGCTATAGTTATTTTTTAGTTCCTTGACTTTAACTAAAGTTACACTATAATTTTTTATGAAAATGAAAAACTTTAAAGTTAAATTAAAACTTTAAGGTCGCTTTAACTAAAGTCACTTTAACACAATTATTATGAAAATTGCCGTAACTCTACTATTTTCTAAAATTGCTTAGAAATAATTAATTTTTTTCTCTCTACTAAACTTTAGAAACCGTCGTTATAAAAAATTATGTTCGATAGGTATTTGTAAAGTGAGGTATCCAGTAGTAACTTGGGGCACTCGCTAAAGGGACTGACGCATACACAACCAGATCGAGTCCGCTGAATACCTCTACGAGTCGTCAGGCGAGCGGGGGTAAGCGAACTAGAATACCTATCTTTACGCATACGTATCGAAAATAACTATTCACATACTACATCATGTTGCATATCATTAGAAAGAGTTTTTCAAATGAACTTAAAATTTCTTCTACATTTTTTTCATTTTGAATGCTGCCTTGCGAAATACTGAGCTTCATCTATCTGTAATTTTCTAAGTATTGATTTAAAAAATTTGAAAAAATTACGAATAGTACTCCATTACACAAACTTAAAATTATTTCGAAAAAACTTGATCTATAATCTTAGAACTTGTAAGCAGTCAAATGGCTATGGGATATATAATAAATAATTCTATATTCACGAACTGAATTCGTCCGGAACCACCTCAATACTCATCCAAACAAAATAGCATCCAAATCGTTGCATATTTGTCGGAATTATACTCAAATATACATAAAAAAGATTACTAGTAAGAATTAAATGTGAATATCTCTTAAATTAGTGAACCGATTTTGGTGGAACTTGTTTTATCCCCTAAACAACTGAAAAGAATCATTTCAATCGGATTTGTAGTTCCTGAGAAATGAAGGCTCACGAAATATGGTACATTTGTTCAGATGCCCTAATAGACTAACATATTTATATGAATATTACCCATTTCTTACAAAATTATATATACATGCTCAAATTGATAACATATTTTTTGAAATCGGTTTAAAATAATTAATTAGTATTACACCGTAATTTTGATATTCTTGATTAATTTTTAGACAGTTGTTGGAACTTGCTTCGAAATTTAATAACTTAACTAATATAAATGAAAGATTGTGATAGGATTTCATATAATATGTCAGGAGATGTACTAAAACATTAATATTTAAAAAAAAAATAGGGTCGATTTTCACAGACAACGTGAAACCAGTGCATAAAGCTTAGATAATATGTACCTGTTTCCAGATAAAGCAATTTGACCACACTGAAAATTAAAACTATATTCCCGGAATTGATATAAAATTTAAAAAAATATGTATATTCCTGAAAATAATGAATATTTGAATTTTTATTTGTTTGATTATTTATCAACTCATTGCACATGTGACAAATGTAAATTATCACCTATAAGGAATCATTATTTTATAATTATCACCTATAAGCCATCAATTGGCATAATGGCAAAACACTTCACTAGATATCAGGAAATCCCGAGTTCGAGTCTCAGCCGATCCAGTATGACAATTTTTCAATTATTATGTGATTTTTTTAAATACAAAATTAATTTAATTACTACTTTTTTTATAAAGCAAATAGGTATAAAGGAATAAAAACGCCGTGAGCAGTGGAGCCCCATCACGGAAGTCGAATTTTTCCTTTCATCTTCGGTATTGAATGTCTACAAGCGAAATGTAATTGAAAGTCCACAAGCGATTTGCCATTTTGATGGTTTCAAAACTGATGATGAGTGTCCGGTTGATCGGGGCTTTAAAAAAAGGTTTTAAGTTTTTAAGGGCTGAATCTCACTAGGGGAGAGCGGGGCTATGCCGTACACTTAAGGGAGAGCTGTTATTGTTCATCTAATATCGAGTATAAAATTATAAGAAAATTAGCAATATATAATTTGGACAATTGGCTACTGATTTCACACAATGAAATTTGAATTATTCCACTGTTTACATATTTAAATTAAATTACAAAAAAGTGTCTCTGTACGAAATAGCCCCGGGGGTCGGAACTATTCCGTACTGTAGGAGGGGCTATACCGTACAGTAAAAAAATCATCTTGTTAAGGAAGTAAATAAGAGTAATGCAATAAATTATTGTAAAAAAATCATCTTGTTAAGGAAGTAAATAAGAGTAATGCAATAAATTATTGTAGAAAACACATTTTATTATTTATTGTCGACTCAACTAAGAAACAACATAACGTAACTTGTATTATCGGTATATTTAGTTCAGCTTATAAAAGTATAAAAAGTGTTAGGTTAACTTTTATCAAAAAAAGTGATAAATTTTAGAGAACGAAAGTATTTTATTTAAAGTTTATACATTTAAACAAAAATCACAAGTAAAATTATTTGCAGACTCGGCAGACTTTATTGCATTTCCTGCATCAACTACAATTTATTAATGTTACCATATTAAACCATTTGGGGCTAAGTCGTACACTTCTGTACGGTTTAGCCCCATCCTGTACCTTGTGGGAGTTTCATAACCTAACCTCAAATTCCGTCGCCTAACTAGTCTTCACTAGTGATCAAGAGAGAGCTTAAGAAAAGAAATTTCTCATGATCTTATCGCTATTAGCTCATAAGTAAAGGTTCTCCACCCAACTCTTATTTGGCAGTGCCCCAAAATTATAAGAGAAATAATAAAAACAAATTTTTTCACCGTCATATTGGCATTTATACGCACAGCGGAACGAACTCAATCCTGTGATTTTCCGCGGTCAGACGCTAGGTTGCGACAACGATTGGACTTGTCTAGCTTGAAATCTAGACACGAAAAATGAGTGTACGGTTTAGCCTCGCTGTACGGTATAGCCCCGCTCTCCCCTAAATTTCAATTTTAATCCGATAGCAGTTAGCAGGAAAAAAGCCAACACAATTCGTACGAAAGCATTCCTACCCATGCTTATCCGCCAATTGCCTTTGTGTTTTATTTTTAAGTATTAAAAAAGGACCTTAAATAGTAGACTAGAAGGCCTTTATGAAGGTATTTTTTCTTTCCAAAAAAATCCAAAATTTCTATTTTATAAATAATAAAATTTCGAAATTCCTAATTTATAAATAAACAGTGACTTTAATAACATTTTCAAATTACTTAATATGTATGTATTTCATTTGTTTAAAAATTGTATTCACTTTTTTTTAAATTTTTTAAAATTACTATTCGCCTACTTGTATTTAGAATAAAAGTAATGCATTTAAAACACATTTAACAATAGCATTCAATTCCGATGTAAAAATGGAAGAAGTGGAGGGAAAAGTAATGTGGACTCCCTAAAACGTACTAGCTGGATACTAACTGAATACACGTACAAAATTTCAGCCCTCTAAGTTTCCTTAGAGAGTCTCTAGACGTGTTAGAAAACAAGCAAAAAAATTAAGGAAATATTGGCGTAAAAATCGTGGGGGTAAGGGTTAAAAGTTGAAACCCCAAAAAACAGTGTCTGGCTATTAGCTTAACCTGTACACAAAATTTCGGGCCTCTAGGTTTATTTGGGGAGATTTTGACCCGAACGAAACTGTTAAAAAACAAGAAAAATCATGTTTTATTAGGTATAAAAATGGTGGGGGTAGGGGTTAAACGTCGAGACCCCCAAAAGGCACCCCCTTGATGCTAACTCAATCCGAATACAAAATTTCAGCCCTCTAGGTTTATTTGGGTGACCTGTGCGAGTGTTACAAACTTCGAAAACGTCGAAAATGCATGAAATTGTA
Organism: Brachynemurus nebulosus; assembly: GCA_035578155.1. Lineage (NCBI taxonomy): Eukaryota > Metazoa > Arthropoda > Insecta > Neuroptera > Myrmeleontidae > Brachynemurus > Brachynemurus nebulosus. The sequence continues at coordinate 28,261,897 of JAPWDM010000003.1, forward strand.
GCTTAAAAATGAGGGCGGTGGGGGTAAAATATTAAAACCTCCAAAAAGCACAACCTAGGTACGAACTTTATCAACACACCAAATTTCAACCCTCTACGTTAATTCTGGGGGGCTGAGGGCCTGTTAGATCCAGCGAAAATCGTTTTTCCCCCCTCTACTCCCACCAAATCATCCTAGGAAGCTGAATTTTGGATATGTTGTAGATAATTGACCGAAACATTATTTAAAACCGGTTTGGAAAAGTTTTATTGCTTTTCCGCCCCCCACCACCCCCTTAAAGATCGGGTCCGAAAAAAAATTTGCCAAAAATTTGACCCCACTTTGATAGTATGAGGTGCCTCGAAAATGAGCCCCATTTACCAAATTCCATCTCTTAACCTCCATAGGGGGGCCCTACACAAATTAAAAGGTGGCGGGAATATATATATATATATATATATATATATATATATATATATATATATCAGACATTTTTTTTCTACATATTCGTGTTCTACGGGTCCGAAAACGGATAGCGCCCCTACTCTCGCCTCTCGCAGCTCTTATCGTATAGACTGTATAAGTCTAATTTTTCGGAGAAAATTCGACTAAAAAAAAATATTGATTACTTTCATTTAAAAGTATTCTTATAACATGGCATTTGGATTATTACAATTATGTCAACCAGTTAAGATATGGATTGTATGTTGTTACGGGTTTACTTTTGAACAAAATCACCTTAAAGATAATCATTTATAATACATTTATGAGCTTTTTTGTAGGCGAAAATTATTATTCACATTAACGGCTTTATGATTTTTACGATTTAAAACCCGAAATGTTCCCAAAGTAATACCACATCGTTTGAACAAAAGAAAATTTAATTATAAATTCTATTAAAAAAAATTTTTCTTGAGCTGATAATAAAAGTTCGAAGAGAAAAAAAATTAATTTTTATTAACGGTAAAAAGAAAAAACGCATTATCCAGAGAAGAAAATTCATAATTTTCCATAGCTACATTTTTTTTTATAAAGTTATTATTAATAATGTCTGTTTTAATAATAAGATATAATCTTTCTCTGAATATTTACATTTCGTGTATATGTATTTGAACCTATAATATGTATATTCTATATATATATATATATATATATATATATATATATATATATATATATATATATATATATATATATATATATATATGTATATATGTATATATATGATAACGGATAAACGTATATGTTAAAATCTGTATATTACTGCTTATAATTATATTCCAAGTTAAATTGTTATGAAACCACGCCGAGGTTCGTTTCTTCCTCTATAACTGTATTGCGTACTCAGTATATTTCTCTCTATATACATATTTAAATTACCATAAGAATCCGAAATTTAGTGGTAAAGAGCCAAGCGAGAATCACCGACATTACCTAACAAGAAAGCCGCAAGAAAATTCAAAAAAAGAAATCTGTAACTTTGCTAGTATGTAAGGTACCTAAGGCATTTAAGGCCCATTAGCTATATTTCTTACCAAGAAAAGTTCTCTAACTTATCAACAAGTTTAAAATCAACTTTCAATCATTTCAAAACCAGATACAAAAGTTGAGCTACTCAGAGTAACAAACTCATGTCATATTTTAACAAACAAATTTAGAGGTTACATTTTCGTTCGTTGATATAAAAATTGTGCACATTGTGAGTGTTATATTAATGATTTTTGAAAGGTATGTTTCTTTCAAATTGTTATCAAAATTGAAAAAAATTAATATTCTTTAAGTTTTACATCAATTAATTCAGTTTATTTCTAAAGTATTTATATAAAATGTATATAAGCATAAATATTGACATGTTGATAATAAGGCCCATGGAAATTTTGTTTGGGCTTTATTACCAACACAATTAAAATCAAACACTACAAAGTCAAATCAATTAAAACAGGTCTGAAGTCATTAACAAATGAAGCAAAATTAGACGCACAACCTTAAATTACTATAGTTACTCTAATATAAAAATAACAAAAAGGAAAAAGGACAAAAAACTAAGTACATTTAATTTTGATTTATTTGTTGCATTTGTTTAATGATGCCAGATCAGTTTTAGTTGGTTTGGTCGAATTTTTATTTTTATTCCTTAGTGTTTGGAAGTATGGCTGATAAAAAGAAGAGAGCGTTGTGGTCTGAGGAAGCACTGGCATCAGCCTTAAGCTATGTCACTCGACATGGCAATCAAAGAGAGGTTGCAAGGAGATTCGAAATTCTAAGAACTCTTAGATTTAATATTTATTTATTTCGACTTAATATATTCAAACACCTAGTACTTGACTTATGCGAAAAATATGATAAAAAAATTAAAAATTAAAAATAATGACTTAGGTAATTTTTTTTATTGTTGTTTTCAATAAGAGTCACGCAGTCAAGCGGGATTCAAGGATTTTCGAAACTTTTTTGAACGTGTAAAAATAACAAATTATTTTGATATATAAGTTCAAGTTATTCTTAAAGTATTTTCAAGTTCAAGTTATTCTTAAAGTAATTAAAATCCCCCAATTAATTTAAAAAAAAATAATAAATGTACTATTTCAGGCAGTTGTAATAGGTGGGCCTTATTTTCTACACCAGTCGTAAATAAGGCCCAATTGCAGACACTTTTTAGAATCAAATTTTTGACTTGTATAATTACAATTTCATTAATTTTTTTAGGAATTTTTAACAAAAAATAAGTAAATTTTTATAATTAAATACTATATTTTTGATATTTTATAAGATATATAAATAATAAGCATATTTTGCTTAGGTGGGCCTTAATTGCCTTAGGTACCTTATCTAGAGGATGACCTCCAATAGCATAAAAAATATCAGTTGATGCTAAAAAATGAGTTTAAGTTATGAAATATCCCCTTAAAGTGATAATTCAAAAATATAAGAAAAAATACTAAAAAAAAAGCTTTTTTTGAAAAACAATAAAAAAAAAAGAAAAATCGAAAAGTCGTGTTTTTTGTGAATTTTGCCTGTACAAAGGATTGAAATTTAAAGGAGGTGATTTCTTTAGGTTTAAGTACTAAAAGAAAATTATTACGCTTTCAGCGTCCCCTTTTACGTTATAATTAATAGAGTAATATAGAATTATACAGAGTTGAAATTAATAGATAGAGTTATAATTAATAAAATGCTCTACTTCTACGTTGTATAAGAAATTCCTGTTCAAAATTTCACGTTTCTAAGCCCAGGGGTTTGGCTGTGCGTAATATATATATATATATATATATATATATATATATATATATATATATATATATATATATATATATATATATATATATATATATATATCGGGAGTCCCGTTCGGATGTATACGTATGAGTTACATGTTACATGCAGTAAAGTAAAGAAATGAACGTCGCAATTTTCAAGCAATTCATATTTTCGCATAAATATTTGTGTCATTTTTTATAAATTCAAAAGTCATCTTTTAATTGGTTTTTTTTTTCTTTTTTTTTTTTAAGTAAGTATCTGTTGATGAAATAGTGCAGATAATTTGGTGGAAAAAATTATTTAATAAATTGAAATTTCCAAAACTATAAAAACGTTTATCCAAAGCACTCTTGTGACATAACTTTTTCCTTATGGTAATCCAATGCTATTGATTAACATGTAAATCGTATGTGTACATTCGGCCGGGACACCCAGTATATATATATATATATATATATATATATATATATATATATATATATATATATATATTATGGGCGCAAGCTCAAAAGACCTCTAGAAACTGAGGTGAGGGAAACACAAATTGTATTATTTCCATAGTTACCAACCAAACCAAGTAATTATGTTTTTATATGACTGAGTGAGTAAACTTCTATTTATTAATATGATAGACAAAGATAAATGCAGATGTAGATAAAAAAGTTCTTTTTAGCTTGCGCCCACAATATATATATATATATATATATATATATATATATATATATATATATATATATATATATATATATATATATATATATATATATTTGCTAGTATATGTCGAATGCAACAACAAATGTATTTTACATTACAATAAATGCTAATTTCGGTTTTTGTAAGTAATAAATGCGAGTATACTTAATATACCTACGAAATATAGTCATATCTTTATCGTTATCAGAAACTCGCATCGTATACCGATTGAGTCATTAGTGTGCCTATTCTTTTTAGCTACCTATACATATAATTATCTTACTTTCACGTTTTCGACTAGACAAAATCATAAATTCGGAATACGTTAAAAATAATTTTTACCAAGAAAATTTTTGAACTTAAAATTACTAGATACTAAGCGAATGTAGATAGTAATTAAGGTATTTTTGTTTTAAATTTATAAAATTTTTAGAGAATTTATAAATTTAACCAAATTATAATTTTTAAGCCCCACGTAAAAAATGGTTTGTTTGTTTCATTTAACGACCTTGAAAGCGAATTCTATAAATAAATTAGAAATAAATTTAATCAACTAGAAGTAAACTTTTAGTTAAAATACGTAGACAGAAGCCAGCGGCGTTTTATAATTTTTATACTGATATTAACACACCACTATGACTTCAGCCTAGACTTTTGCGCGATCGATAATAATATATATGAAATATTTTATTATTGATCAATGCCGCGATTGAATCTGTTCGCGGATTATCATGTGAAATTCGATAAGAGCTAAACAAAACAGGTTCAAACTGTCTGCATATTCGAAGTTCGTAAGTATCATCACGCTCTATGTCTTCTACGTTCTCTACGTTCATCAAGTTCCTGTGTATTTCTTAAGGAATCTCATATCTTGAGAACGATTTAGTAAATACTAAGATTTCGTCTCTTTCAGTTAATATAATTCGAATTAGTTAAAAGTCAATCAGGTATAATGTTGGAATATTTTCAACAATTTTATTGTTTAACTATACAAAAATCTTGGAGATCTTTGGCCTCCATTTTTGAGCGTTTGCACGAAAGATGTTAATTCCATTGAAATTTTTATATATCTATCGATTAGTATCATTATCGACTTGAGATCTCGATGGTCCATCCATAAGTCTTTTAGCGAATTTCCAGAAAAAATTCTGGAAATTCAGCTATTACAGCCACTGTCATGACGCGACTTGAGCCTGGGACTATGGCAGAAATTTGTTTTGAGGTCTCTAGAAACCGAAAATAATATTCAGTGAAATTTATATATATATATATATATATATATATATATATATATATATATATATATATATATATATATATATATATATATATATGTATGTATGTATGTATGTATGTATGTATATATTTATCAGCACGATAACTCTCGAACGAAATGTCCTAGGATTACGAAATTTGGTGACAACGTTGGAAGTCCAAAAATCTTGGATGAGTTCTTCAGCTAGACACGTCGGATGCCAGGAACATGGTTTTTGTTCTTGCAAAAAATTAGTTTTTTGCCAAAATTTCCACTTATTCAAAAAATTTTGCCAAATTTTTTTACATCATTTAAAAGAGGAGAAAAAATTACATAAAAAAGGTCTTTAAACTATTATTCTATGTCAACTAGTTTCCGAGAGAAACTAATTTTTATAAACGGAAATTCGCTATGTTATGCAGGATGCTGCGACAGGGGTATTATATATTTTAATATCTGTTTGAATTTTAAACTGCCATAACTGTATACAAATAACATTTAACAAATTACGATGTAATAAAGACCAATAATAAATTGCTCCTTATTCGTTTCGCCAATTTTCTCTGGCTTTTCGTTGGTTGTTTTTGTTGCTTCTGTATACATATACACATATTATTATATATTACTACATATTATATTCATAATATGTACGCTTGAATGCAAACAATAATGGCAGTTAGATAGACGGAATGAACAACTTTATTATAAATAGAATGTTAATTTCAAAATGAGCAAATTAAATTAAGTCCATCTCCATACTAAGCAAACATTAACATAACCAAAATCCCTGTCTGTGTTTATCTTTCTCTATTTTTTTCTGACGTGTTATAAAATATTGTTTAAAAAAGAAATATAAGTAAATATAATCTTTTTTTTTGTTGGTAATAAAATTTATTTGATTAAGAGAAAAAATATGAAATTTTTTGTCGAAAAAAAAAAAAAAAATAAACACAAAATGCCTACTGAGAGAAAAATGATAAACAGTAAGAAATGAAGAAGAAGTGGGCGATTGTTAGTGTTGTACTCTAAATAGATATTATCAAATCTCTAGTGACAGTTTATCACCTATTTTTCTTGATCTTATTTTTTTTTTTTAGAAATAAATGGATAGAATGATAACATCGTCTAGTTCATGTTTACGGTTGCTCGATAAGCGTGTCAGCATGCATTAAATCAGGATTGCTCAATGGTTAGAGTTTTTTAACACTTTTGGAATATATAAGGCATTTAAGTATGCATATTTTAGCGATTTAGTATTATATCTTAAAGGGAGGTTCACTTGAGAGTCGTTAAAAAAAATCGATTTTTTTGTTTGCAGAAATTGGTAGCTAATTATGTGTAGAATATGTTCCCAAAGTGATTTTGCTGAAAGTAATTTCAGGGAAGGTTTACTTGAGATTTGATAAAAAAAATCGATTTTTGTTTTTGCCGAAATTGATAGCAAATTATGTGTAGAATATGTTCCCAAAGTGATTTTACTGAAAATAATTTAAAAAAGAGATTCTTGCACATTAACCGAATCCTGCTTTCTATAAAAAAAAAAAAAAAATCAAAAAACGTAGTTCACGCAATAATGAGTATTAAATATAAAATTTTGAAAATACGTTTCTTTATATATATTTTATAATATCTCGGAACTACATTTTCGGAATTGGCGGACACGATAACTCAAAAACTATTCGATGGATCCTTTTTTTAAATTTTTTATTTTAAAGATAATTCAATTCTTCGGCACCTCTACCTAAGTTCGATAAACTTTCAATATTTTTTTTATTTTTAAGTTTACTTTAAAGAGTGAAAAATAAGATAAAAATCGTAATCAAAAGTTCAAACATCCGCCATTTTTTTTTCTTTCAGCAATTTATTGATATTATAGGTAGAGGTGCCGGTACTCTTCATATATTTTATAAATCTTTTTTGTTTTTGGATTTCGGTGGTTTATTACCGGTGCTAGGATGTCCACCAACAAGGCATTGGATTTTCGGATCGTCACACTGCAGTATCTATAAAATGGACAATTTTTTATATTTTTTGAATTTTTTTTGTATAGTTTAATACTTAATAAATATGTGTACAAAATTTGTAATTGATATTTACTTCCGTTTTTGAGAAAAAAATTCTAGAAAAATACATAATTCGACTCTCGAGTAAACCTCCCCTTAATTGTATGCCTCTTAAAAGAAAGGCATAATAACTCCAAATTTTGTCCATGTCGTCGATTTCATCAATTTTATTGAAAAACGATGTAAATTGTAGTTTGAGATGAAACATCAATCTTCCTAATGTTTCCATTTGAGCGTATGAGATATGACGAGTCAGACCTGTCGTTAGACCTATGCACGCTATAATAAATTAGATATTCTCGGTGATGTTTTTCTATTATATTATACACTGTGACCAGTGTTCCCGCTAAGCTGTGCATATAAATTTTAAACATAGCGCACATGGAAACTATTCGTGTGCACAAATTTTTTTCTTCGTGCCGGAAATAAAATTACACCTGCATATGAAATCCATGTAAAAAAGTAAAATAAAAAAATATTGAATTACATGTAGTTTACTACTTTCAATATGAAACTGCCGCGACCTTACTAATTAGACATAGAATTTCTGTGACATTACTACTTTTGATATGAAATTGATGTGATGGCATTATTTTTAGTACAGAATCGTAATGATCTTACTACTTTTGGTACGGAATTGCTGTAATCTTACTACTTTTGGTATAAAATCGCTATAATTTCACTAACAACTAAAGGTCCCGTAGGCCGGACCTATCGATTTTAATGAAACTTAAATATATTGTATATAATTACAAACATTTCAAAAAATACTTACAGTATATCAAAAAACGTTCCGAAAAATTAAAAAAAAAATTACTTTGGAACATAAAAAAATTTACAAGCTCAGCATTACCATGTTTTAAATGACAGTAGCTTGAAGTCAGGGTCCAACTAATAGTACAACTTCAGAACCACTTATTGTGACATTATTACCAACTGTCAGTGTGTTAATAGCAAAAATTTGTGTATGTAAACTAGTATGTAATTTAAGAGGATGACTCACCCCCTTTCCAATGTTGCTCAAACTGAATTTTTAATTCTAGAATTTCATTTCTACGTTATTTGAATTGTCTTAAACTATTTTCCATGAAGAAGAACTTCTTGAACTACCCAAATAGTACGACTATTCGACATAGTCACTCCCTAGTTAACTACCCCTAGACTTAATATTAGGACATTGAGCAAAAACAGGTAAGTTCGATTTTTTGAAGTATATTTCAAATCTGTAAAGAAAATTTTTATATTATTTATTTTTCACCCCTTTTTTGCAAAATTAACCCCCAAATTTTAACCCCCAACCACCCCTATTGATGTAATTTGAACAAATTGCATATTAATAGATAGCTGTTTAAAAAAGAGTAATATCAGCAATGTAAACTTTTGCTCTATCTCTTACTGTTTTCGAGATATTTGAAAAATTAAATTTTTACCCCAATGTTGAAGGGCTTTTTCATCTTTTCAAACCGCTTTTCCGCAGATAAAGAACTACGTGTCGCTTAGTTTTTAGTTTTCAACAACATATTTAAGTTTCATCAAAATCGATTGGTCCGGTCTCGGGACTTTTACCTGTAAGTTTGGTATAGAACTGCTGTGATATCACTGCTTTTGGTATAAAAATTTGAAAAACATGTCTCCTTTTTCCTAATTCAGTCTTTTTCGAGCTTATTCCGGAATGCATATGATAAAAGCATACAATGTTATTTTCTCCTCACATTTAATAATCTATTTTCTAGTCGCAATTTTTGAAAAATTTTCCGCAAAGCAGTTGACGATTGCCCAAGTTGTGCGTGTAATTTACTTCGGGTAAATTACATAGTTTTTTATATATAAGAAACTTTGTAATTTACACATACTTGTTTTGATATAAAATACTATAAAAAATGTAAAAATTGAAAAAATATAAAAAAGCTAAATTTTTTAAATTTAATAGATGTAAGCGTTACTGATGGTATTCCATATTTGCTATTGAAGTATTTGTTATATTTGCAAAGCAAAACTTAATAATTAAGTAATTTGAAAATTAAAAGTATGTATGCGTACAAACAGGAAAAAGAAAGGATAGTTTTGACAGAATAGTTTATTTAAGAATTCAATATTAAAAACCTTTTTATTTATTCAGTTAAATTTTATTAAAGGCATCAATCATCTTCATCATCGCTATCGTCAGTGATTTTATTGTTTTAACATATAATTTAAATAGAGATAAACATGTAGTAGTTTTTTTGATCTGTCAAAATTCAATTTGTTAATTTGGAAATTTAAAGCTTTGCAGTCAGTTGCGGATAACCTTTCACCAGTAGAAAATCATTTTTGTGTGGACATTTTGTTTACACGGTTTTCATCTGAATTTATAAACAAGTAATAACGGTCAAAATAAATTGTTTGTCAGTGAAATGAGAAATAATTTAAGTATTTTACATTTTTTACAATTTTCTAAAATTTTTTACGGTTTTTTACAGTTTTTACATTATGTAAAATTTTTTACGTAAAAATGTAAAAAAACTGGTTTTTTACATCACTTGGCATAACTCTGAGTCGATTGGTTGCGGTACGCCAGTGTTCCGCGAAACACAGTTTAAAATACGCTATCCTATATCATACTTCTTCTTCAGTACCGAAAGAATATCGAAATACCCAGATTCCATCATTTTAAATTTTAATGCGAAAAAGATATCGGTATTATAAGAAGACATTGGTATTTCAAACCCTAATTAGTCTACGTCTCATGATCTTTAAGAAAACACATGCTGACATGACAGACAAACTCTATTCTTGTAGTTTCAATACTCAACATTAAAAAATATCATGAATAATATCAACCATAATAAATCATTCATCGTATACAAACAGAGGAACAAAGGCAGGTGTAAGTAAAGTTATCTATAGCTAACTTCTGTTGGCGCCGCACACAAAAGCAAAAAAAAGGTGACACCTCGCTAGTTTGCTCGAGTGAAATGCATACTAAATAACTTTGAACACTCATCAATTTTATGTTTTTCTTCGTGAAAGGTTTTTCTTGTTTAGTTACTTAACTAACAACTGTATTGGACTTATCTACATAATACATATATATCTACATACACAGATACCTTTGGTATGGAAGAAAATGGTGTGTGTTGGAACTTACTTTTCAACTTGATAAGTGCAGTCGTAAAAACTTTCAAATTATTATCATTGTTTTTAGTTCTCTATATATTATGTTGGTAACGCTGTGAAATGTTTCGTTTAACTGGCATAAAATGTTTTTCTCCGGAGCTTTGTTTTTATTGTTCAAGACGAGGGAAAATTATTAAAAAATTGAACGAATAATTTAGGGATGGTTTTATTAATTTAGTCTTTAAACAAGACATGATGCTGAAACCATTTGATAATTTCAAGCGATTCATTTGAATGCTGTAAATAGGTACATAAAAGTAAAATGTATGAAAATATGTGGAGCTTATTTTCAAAAAGCAATTTCTAACAAGATCAAATTTTCGAGTAAAATGAGATTAACTATATCTAACGCCAGTAAAATTTTTACGGATTTTTTACCAGTAAATGACAAAGTTGGGATGCTATATAGAGAAGAACCTCAGTCAGTATGAAAATCTAATTCAAATCAATCCCCTTAAAAATGTGTTCTCAAAAAAAAAAAAAAATTCATTTTGAAAATAAAACTTTATGATATTTCATTTTGAAAAAAAAAATTGCAAAAAAGTAATAAATAAATTGCCAAAAATGAAAATTAAAATGAATAATTTTCAATATATTTTTCTCACGCAATTAGTATTATCACATCCTGCCGCTTTTTTTCATCTTCAACTTGATTTTCGTATTTCTTTTTTTTTTTTGTTATGACTTTCTAAAAATTGTTTATAAAAATTAAATTTTAAAAATTTTTTCTACCTTCATATAAATAAAGTTATCTTACTTTGTTTGAAAATGGGCTTTTATGTTTGAAACAAATGTCACACATAAAAAATAAACGTGATTTTTTTGCTAAGTAAAATATTTGCTTTATTTTGTAAAAGTATGGAATAGCATAAAGTATTTAGACTTATCAATTTTTCTCTTTCCCTTCGGTTTGTAGCATTTTCTTCTTTTTACTTCCGATATTTTTTTCAAGCACTAATGATAGTAACACGCTACTCATATTATCCATGGTGCTATTGTGCAGTTAAAAGGTTTAGAGCGTAATATTTTCTGTTGGGTTTTCCGATCCAGGTGTATTTTTTCTTTACTGATGTACCTTTATGCACGTTAAAAATTTCAAAATAATGGTCATTATTTAATTAAAGAAATTAAAGATATTTCAGTTTGAAAATAAAATTTCAGAAATTGCGTTTTGAAAACAAATTTTTATACTGATATTTCGTTTTGAAAATAAACTTAAAATTTGATGCGCTTTTTAGGCACTTTGTAGTCAGTTTTGGAAAAAGATTTCCGTTTAGAATAATGACTTTCTAAATAATGTTTACAATTCTAATAGAACTTAACAATAATAATAATTAAGTAAAAAAAAAATGAAAAAAGACAAAAATAATAAATTTATAACAATTAACTGTCACTTCTGTAACAACCTCTGTACAACCTCCACATAGGAGTATATTACTTCAGGTGGTTCCACATCAAAATCACCACAAACAAGGTAGAAATATTTGTTTTAAGCTTTTTCCCTCATTCCGTCGCAAAAAGAAGATTTTTAAATTTTTTTCCCCCTTCCAACAGTTTTTTCCATTAAAATGCTTCTATTTCGTCTACCCGCTTTGCCCAAAAAGACTTAATTTTGACTTAGAATAATTTCAAAATAAAAGCCGATACCTAGCCGATACCGATGTCTATCTTTTTCTACATTGAAAGTCAAATGATGATAACGCAATACGGTAACACCAAAAAGATTACAAATAAAAAGGTTTGTGACTAATCACAGAATATTTATTGTCAAAATTGTTAACAAAGCCAACAAAAAAATTTGATGACGCTTAACTAGGACATTAAACAACAAAAGCGTTCAAGTGCAACTGATTGAAAAGCCAACCGAAGTCGGATGCACTGTGACGTCGGATGCCTTAAGTCTTACTTAAGATAAATTAAGTAATCTGAAAGTGACTCATTTTAATCATATCCACCACAAAAATCAAATATTTCGCTCACCTTCAGTAACGAACACAGACCTCAAAAAATACCAATGAACTGTGACCGCATAAGTAAGTCTCTTTACGGCCTACTAAAACCCTTTCCCTTCTTTCGTTCAATAAAAGTTTTTAGCTAGGACCTTCTCTGATGCCGATTTGTAGTACTATTGTTTAAAATCAATATTTTTAATTAATTATATCTTCGTCGTGCATCAAAAGAATTACAGAAGAAGATTCTAAGAAATAATGTAACTGTAGTAAACTGAAAGGCTGCAACTCAAAATCAGTACTCATCCAGAAATTATACTATTTAAATTTTTCAACGTTAATCAAATAACAAGCCATTTTGTCCCATGGAATTTTTGTATAATATTTATATTATAAGATTACCTTGTTTGACTTGCTATAAATATAAGAAAATAAAACAATTTTTCCTGACTTCATATTTAGCTATTTTTGAATAATATTTACGATACACGTGGACAAGAAAAGCAAATAAATACGTAGACATAATATTTCCAGAAGAAAATTATACTAATTAATAAAATGTAAACGAAAATTAATTATAACGTAGCAATGTCAAAATTTTCTCGTTAATAAATTTATTTATCAAAATATACTAATTCCTTTTACAAATAACAATTTTTCATTTAATTGGTATTTCAAAAATTGTGTAATACTACGTTCAGTTAAGGGTTAAAGGTAGTGATTAGATATAATTATTATTTATAAATACAACATATACTATGTAAGTACCATGGGAGGGGGTCATTTTTAATTATGATGGTACACAATAAACAAATAATAATAAATAAACTGATGTCTTGTTATTCATGAATCCGAAAGTAACACGAAGGGATACATTATCGCACATAATATTACCAGCAAACTTCACTAACCTATCTAACTGGTCTGTTTTAAAGGAATTTTTTTAGACTGTCTATTGAATTGATCAGTTTTAACTGGTCTGTTAACAAGTAACAGGTTTCAAACATTTAACTGGTAATATAATATATTGAATTTAGAAGTTCCAAATTTATATTTGCTATAGTCTTTCATATTTGCTAACAAAAAATAAAACACTACTTTCCGAAAATATTACTTTTATTATTTAGTTAAATATGAATGTGTTTCGATCGATTTAATCGTTAACAAACCAGTGGAGCTATACATGTAAAGTCGCGTATAGCCCCAACGGTCTTGGTATTTGCAATATACATTGAAGATCAATATAAATACTAAATAGAGTTAAGCCGATCAAGTAACTGAGCACTGTTATGTTAAGGTTTCAAATCTCTCGGCCGGTTATGTTCATATCGATTTTCTTTCCTTTTTGTCGTCACAGTTCTAGATAAATATCAACATAGTTATCCTAAGGCCAAATCGAAAAGACTAATAAAATATAAAAGATAAGGTATTGTAATTCATTTATTGGATGTTGTGGATTTCAAAGGACCGATTCGTTTGCTTCTTGGACTGTTGACTGAAGTCTGTAGTATCTTCTTTTCTGGCAGCTACTTAGTACTTGACTGATGAATAATAAGTATTTGAGGGAAGAATAAGTACATATCCATTCAATAAAATTAGCCTTTAGGGAAATAAGCAGATGACATGTTCAATGCTTTATTTATTTTTATTTCTTTTACCAAGAGAATTAATGCAACGTAAAAGCCCCCATTATGGAATAGTATCTAATACTGGAATAATTTTGACATTTAGATATTTATTTCTTTAATTAAGTAAGGAAACATTAAATGCAAGGTGAATTTAAATTGAAAAACAATCATTCTATTAATACTAATTTTTGTTATCAGACGTTCCTTTCAGAAATAACTTCATTAATATATAAATGTGAAGACTGTTCCAGTATTAGATACCGTTCCATAATGGGGGCTTTTACGTTATAGAAGAAAATTTTTTTTTATGTATATTTCATATACAGTTATTTTTGTGTATACAGTCGGCACTATGAAAGTGTTACATGAGGGGACTTCATAATGATATAGGCGCCAAACTAAAATTTTGATTATACATTTAAAAAGTTTATTTTTTTTTTTTTTTTTTTTTAAATTGGGGTACTGCTGCCGGTGGATGGCGCGGTCAGCAGCACCCGGCGGCATCGCCAACGAAGGGCATGCGCCGCCAAACACAATATAAATGAAAACAACACGTAAAGACAGGGACACATAAATGCACTAGACAACGGACAAACATACACATATAAAATCCAACGATGAGCCCTGCCATCCCAGGGCTTAAAAAGAGTGGACAGTCCTTGGTGACGGTACGATAAGTACTAGACAAAGCGTCCGGTCACCAAGGCCTGGAAGCCATCGCTGGGACTCCCTCCGAGGTGCAAGAGGCCTCGGAGTGGAGAAACCTGACTAGACAATCACTAAGTATCACAGATAAATATCACAGTAAAAATCACAGACAATACTTATTACGTCGCTGGGAGGCCACAGGCCGACCAGCGACGCAATAAGGAGTTAAAACAATACCGCTGTGGAGCCATAACAACAAGCCCACAGCGGCATAACAAAATATCACAGATAAATAAAAACAAATGATGTACCACCTCGGGTGTAAAAAGCCCTCAGTGGTACATCGTTAAAACATATTAAAAAACAACCTTATTAAAAAACAAAAACAACAATATCACAAGTTTGACAATATTTCTTGCTCTGTGACACGATTCCGCTCCCCATAGTCTCGACAATTCCGAAATGGCTTCGTCAACACCTAGGAGCTCACACGTGTAGGGACAGTGACATCTGATTACTGAGCAACATGTACTGTTCTGTCAGATAGCTGATTACTGGGTACATGTGCCGTTCTGTCAGATGTCGGGGTCAACCTACACGGGAGACCGGTACGATGACTAGGCCACGTTCGTCCGAGTCGAGGCTATAGAGAACGGGACAATGCCACAGAGTATCACAGTATATCTAACTTATGTCCCTATGACCCCGACGGGGCAAAAGCAGTCCCAGGACGCTCAAGCTCGCATCCGTATGAGGGAAGACGACATCTCCTTACTAAGCGAGCTCGCTCAAGCTGTTCGGGCAGATGTCGACTCATACGCCTGGATGACGCGAACGAGTGCGTCGAGTACCGCATTCCTACCCGTCGAAGTCACAGGGACAAAAAATCACGCAATAACACAGCCAATCACTTTATCACTTTTGTGTCCACTGGAGTGCACCATCCAGGGGACACTATAAGATTTAAAAACAAATAAAAAAAAAAAAAAAAAAAACAGAATCACAGCACGAAATCACAGACAAAACTACACAAATCACAATATAAAAATATCACTAATCGACTAGGCGGAACACGACTCACGACTTCGAAAATCACACACATACGGATACTAAACGCACACGAACTGTTGCCAGACATCCGGGCGAGAAGCTATTGCACAATCAGACGGTGGTGTTTCTCTCATACGGTGGATATCTCTGTCGGTCATACGACGTTCGTCCTCGTCGAAAATTTTGATCCGGCATCTTTTGTGAAAACAGTGGTACCTCGAGAAGGAAAGGTGCCGATCTTGGGTAGTCAGAGGCTAATGGAATCCGAAGATTACTGTATTGCGCATAAACTACCCCTGGAACCCTTAGCCTCCTTGACACCAATGGGGGATAAATATCCCTCACGGGTGCCAAGGGCAGCTGCTATAGGTATCCTCACCACCAAAAAGTTTATTAATAAATTAAAATGTAAAGTTTATAAAATATTAAGGGGGATTTTACGCCAGAAACGGCTTATAAACTAATTTTTTTTTCGAAATTCGTTTTTTGTTTTTATTTTGTTCTGTGGTTGTTTACAAACACGGTGATATATAAAACATGGCCAAAAAAATTTTTTTCTCAAGTAGAAAAATATTTATTTGTGAGCCGTTGCACAGCCAAGTTGCTGCTCCTTTGCAGACAACGCTCGCCCTACCCCCTCGCGATTTGATCAGTAATATTTAATTTTGGTGTGTACATGAGTTATAGTATGCACTGAGATAATGTTCTTTTATTTGTATGCCTTTGTAGACGTATTTTCTCAAAGTTAATTTGTTTCTTTCAACATCTGCTTTTTATGTCATCTGCTTATTTCCCGAAAGTTGTGTTTTTCCCGACAAGGAAAATTCTAGAAAGGATAGAGACTTAATTTATTTTTTAATTTTGTTCATAAACATATTGCGCATAAAGTGGAGTATGCTTTTTCCATTTGAACAATTTTAACTATTTTTAAACATTTTTTTTTTTAATAAAAAATTGGGTTTTATAATTTTTAGAAGTTTGCGATTACACTTTTATTGTTAATTATTAAAATTACCTGAAACCCATACTCAGCTTTATGAACAGGTCCATTAAGAATAACATAATAAAAAAACATTTAAAAAATATTCGTTACTTTTTGAAATATGGCGTTCCTTGTAAACGCTTAAAAGTTGTGAAAAAGGGCCCCCTCCTCGCACAGGGAAGAGTACCTAATGAATGTTTCAAAAACAAAATTTTCTATTTGAAACCCTCCCTAAATTTTTGTTTTTTGTTGATTTAGTTTTATTAATTTTAATAAGCAAAAAAATACCTAGACGCCAGTGACTAGTTTACTGCTATGTACCTGACCTACGATAATAACAATACAAACATTCTGCCCGTACAGACATACAGCATTTGATTGTGTTTATCACACAAGAGTGGATTGGTTTTAACTACTCTAGGGTTGTTACGATAGTAGGTCAGGTACATAGCAATAAACTAGTCACTGGCGTCTAGGTATTTTTTTGCTTATTAAAATTAATGAAACTAAATCATAAAAAAACAAAACTTTGGTAGTGCACAGTCTCATAATGATTACTTTATATATACTGGGTGTCCCGGCCGGATGTATACATACGATTTACATGTTAATTTTTAACATTGGATTCCCATAAGGAAAAAATTATGTCACAAGAGTACTTTGGATAAACATATTCCTATTTTTGGTAATTTTCTTTTATAAAATAATTTTTTCCACCAAATTATCTGCACTATTTTTTCAACAGAATATTTTTTTGGTATTTTTATCATTTGAATATTTTTTTTCAAGAAAGTAAAGAAATGTCTTTTTGTTTGAATTTGCAGCAGATGACACAAATATTTATCATGTAAAGATGCGAATTGCTTGAAAATTGTGACATTCATTTCTTTATTTTACTGCATTACTATTGCTAAAAGCTATAGTAACAGTAGTTATAATATTAAATTAGTATTAATATATTAATTAGTATTAACATGTAAATCATATGTATACATCCAAATGTTACCCTCATATATATATAGGTATATATATATATATATATATATATATATATATATATATATATATATATATATATGTATATATTAATATATAGATAAATGATAAATCCTTTTATGTACGACTGAATCATGAAAGCCTATTTTATTTCATTATTAAGAGATATAAAAAGTATTACTTTTTGGCACTAGTGCCATGAAGAATAGTCTACTGGATAAATTTTAATTTCAATTTTAGAATAAACCGAAAATACACTAACTTTATTTGTATACCATATTTACAAATGTTGGCATAATTAATATTAATTACACAATCTGAACTATTATTAATATTGATTCCAGGCAGCTTTTTCTCCTTTCTTTTTTAAATATTAATAAGTTTTGTTGAAAAATATTTTAAAAATGCTCCAATATTTTATTAGCTTTAGATGACAGATAATAACCAAAGCATCTTTTAAACACAATAAATTTGTCAATGCCAACTGTATATAAAATACATTTTTTATTTAAAGTATAGACGTGAGATTTATAAAGTCAATTTTTATCGATAACTAGGAATTTTGACAGTTGTACGTAAAGCTTTGTATGAAACTTGTACATAATTTAACTTTATGAACTCGCCTATTTTCATTGGTCTCGCTCGCAAGCTCGCTCAGTCATAAACACGGCTCGTTCCTAAAGATCTTCATTATGTACTTGTTGCATAAATAACTATTATAGCCACATTTTTATATTTGAAATTAAATTGTTTTATTTATTATTGTAACTAGTTTAATAATATACAATTCTTAAATTATTTATTGAAGAGATACATTGATCAACCTTGTTTAGTTGAAATCTCAATATTATGTACTGAAAATCTTCAATCATTGATAAACTAACTTTTTTGGTGCATTCTGTATAATTTCGTTGTTGATATTAAAAGCCCCAAATCTATTTCATATAAGACACACTCACCAACACAGATATTTATATGATATAGATATTTTCCCAAACATCTCTATCAATCTTCACACAACAGACCTAACTAAACCGCCTCGTATCATATATATGTATGCGTTTGTTGTATATCGTATTCCGAAACTTCTCATAAAATTTACATTTTCAATCTAGCGATTTACATACAACGCACATTTGGAATTCAAAAAACAATGCCACACAACAATACAACAACCAGAGTGAGTGAGCCAACCAGTCAACAGCGACTTATACATAAAGCCAACATTTCCCCGCATAAACCCCCCCCCCCCGCCCCCTATACCAGACAGACACACATACTTGTACATGAAATGCAATTGACCTATAAATTTATTTTTATTGCCATTTGAAAAACAAAAAAAACTACAAAACAAAATAAAAGCGAAAAAAATGACTAATTTTTGTATTGTTGTTCTTTTCTAGCGTTCATGTTGTCATCAGTGGATCGTTTTTTTCTTTTTTATGGTTTTTTCACTATTAAATAACAAACAAAAAAGTTATTGTTTTTGTTTTCGGTCGTTTGCAATTAATTTAATTGTTTTGTCGGTTGGTGAATTGTAAAAATTTTGTTTAATACCTTTGTTGTAAAAAAAATTAATTTGTAATGGTAATAATTAATTGAATGAGTGCTAACTGTACAATGGCAACTGATGAGAAAAATATTATACGAAACATTACTAACTAATTAACTTATATTTCATTCATTATAGTACTACAACCCAGGAAGGTTTTCCAGGAAGGTTTATTACGAGATCATCTGAACCTTTGTGTATAACTAATCCATGCAAAATAACGCACACTTGTAAAATTTATGAAAAACAGGCTATTGAATAATCATTAACAACAAAAAAATAAATAACACTGAATTCGAGATTATTTTTTAATCAGTAGATTTAGTGACAGATTCTTTCGCAAAAGTTTTTCGGCTAATTTTCCTAATTTTCAAATGGGTAGAAGAATTTGTAGGGAATAAGTCATCTGCTAAGTGAAACTTCTGTAGTCAAGGTAATGAGTTCGAAAAAATTTTTGGTTTATGATTTGATTACAATTGATATTACACTATTTCTATGTATAAGATACATGAACGACTTTTTGTGCATAAGTAGTACTACTGCAGACTCAAAAGGAGCCACCATTTATTTAAGCCCACGTCACAGATATAACATAATTTTTGGTTATGATTTTTATTTTTTACTTAAGTCATGTAAAGCATGAATTTTCGTTCATATAAAGTCGAAATTTAGGTACATACCTACAATGAGATACGATGAGGCACCTCAGTATAAACTCATTGTATACGTTGAAACTTACATTTTGATATACTTAGATTTTATGCATGTAATTTCTTGAATTAAGTTATAAAAATTAAAAATTGTCGTAAATAAATGGTGGCTTCTTTTAATTCTGTAATAGTACTACTCACTCACAAAAAGTCATTCATGTATCTTATACATTACACTTAATTTTTATAATTGTTAATTAATCGAGCGACATATACCCAATCGCAAACAAATTTAGGACCAAGGATTATAAATCCTGTAATCATAGCTAAAATAGAACGTTTTACTATAGGATATAAAATAGGAGATGAAGTAGAAGATGCTTTGTTCAATTATAATAATAGCAGTCAATGACATACAGCTTGCTCATTTCTACTTGGCGGCTGGACTTTGAACTTCACGCATATCTGTATATGTGTTAGTGTGTATCAGCATATCTACAGAGTGTAAGAACACAAATACTACTATAATACTACAACACTATTTACACGAATAGGTTTCTGCGCCGATTTTGTGACCCGCCAAGTTAAACTAAACAAGCTGTACATATGTTTAAAGAAATATTTATCTATTCTACCCTTGATAAGTCCTGCTAGTGTACGTACCCCCAATTACTAATAAATTTAATTTATTTAAAATTTAACTTTTTAACTAATAACGAAATTTCTTTCCAGGTGGTGTGGCATCAGGACTCATTCCCGTTGGAGCCATCTGAACGACGTATAATGGAAAATCGTGGCAATCGACACACCTTGACCATCAAAAATTTACAAAGTTCCGATTTTGGAAACTATAGGTATACATTTGTAAATTTCATTTGATTGTTTCACAAAAAAAAATACCAAATTATTAATCGCAATTTCAGTTGTGTCGCCGATAATTCACTTGGCCGGGCGAAAAAGTATATCGAACTTTCTGGACGACCTGGACCGGCAGAATTTCGCAGTGGGCCATACAGTCACGCACGCGATTCATATAACCTGACTTGGATCGTTCATAGTTATTTACCGTTGGAAGAAGTTCGTCTACTGTATCGAAAAATTAATGTAAGTAATGTTTTCAGATTTTTTTATACAGTTGTACCTACACTGAGAAACAAAGTATAGGAAAACATTTAAAAAAGGTAAAGAAATCACTTAAAATTTTTAAAATATTCCCAGCCATTCTATGATGAGTATCAAAACAACAAAAATTGTTTTTATTACTCATGCGGGAGAAGTACTAACTTGGCGCACACATTTCTGTACGCAAAATAACTGTTTGCCCACTATACTCTTCCCGCATACTTTTTTGCGTGTAGAAAGTAACTTTCCACACGTCAAAACACGCAAAGCCGCCTCTTAATTTTTCATTTAATAAATATTTCATAATTATTTCTATAGAAACCACCAACAAAGTAATTTAAACGATAATTAATTCAGAAAAAAGACGAACACTTAAAAATATTATTTTAAAAAGTAATATAAAATGTCAAAAATAGTGATAATAATAGAGAAAATTATGTGAAATTCGTAATAAAAAAAAGTATGTGCAACTCGTGCGGGATTGTCGATTGCCCCACTCAAGCGAATGAGCGCACTCACTACGTTCGTGTGCTCAACTTCGCTTTCGTGGGCAATCAACAATTTCCCGCACTTATTGCACAATATACTATTATATAATTCATTGAAATATATTTTAAATGATTCATTTAATTAATATTAGTTGTTAAAATATTCAGCAGTATTAACCATTTGCATCACGTATAACATAATAGCTATTTTATATAATATATATAACATATTATATTTAAAATTATTAAAAGAATCAAATAAAATATTACATAAAACATATAAATTAATTTGCACTTTTTAAAATCTATAAAAGAGACAAAAAAATCCTTTAAAATTAAAATAGTAATAAAAATTTTTTACAATTTTTCACTTAACAAGATAAAAGCGCTTTTATGTTCGAAGTTTTTAAAGGTACATGTTTTATGTTGAAATATTTATACTCAATATATCAGAAATTAAAGGTAAAACGTATGTCGAATATTAATACAATTTTATATATTATTAGCACAGAATATATTGATATTTGAGAAATAATAGCCCCAATTCTGTTTTCTTTGAGGATCAGTTTACAAGTTTATTAGGTACATGTATATATAAATATATATTGTAAACAATAAAATAAAATATTTTTAAAATTCATAAATATCACATAGATATATATATTCAATTGCCGACTTTTAATTGCTTTGTTTTTTAAATTCATATTATATTTAAACCGAACAAAATCATCAAGATTTCAGAACTGAACTGACTTACCCATGACTGTACAGTTGAGAAATCTGTTGTATACGCATGCCCAAATGACAAGTGAGTAAGAAAATATGTTAAATTAATATATCTAAAGAGAAGGTGCATTGGGTTTATACTTAATTCATATAAATAGGTAAAATTAACTTAAAATTAGTAGTGTAATGTATTGAAATCAATTATTATGAAAAAATTAAAGAAAATATTGCGTACCAAAGCATTTTTAATATTGTTAATGTTTTTTGGACATTATATTTTTCAGTGTACGAAGTTTGTCTACATGCATATGTACGTAGGTACAATATGTAAGATTATATTTGCAGATAAGCTATAAAATTGTTTAACCGTGTACAATATAAAATAAACATTAAATTTACTTTTAATAGAGTCAAGTCAAGTTAGAAATCATTGTACATAGTTTAGCTCCCTTGTATCGTTTCATTTTTATCTCTCCCCGTCTATTGTTTGAGTATATTACACTCCTCATACTAATACCTACTCATAATATGAGTAGCTACAATGTAATGCTCGGAGACTATATTCGTACCTAATGATTATACATATCTAACAATAATGATATAAAAGTTATATTATGAAGGTAGGTACAGAGGAATGCCACTGGCATTTTAATATACAAAACAGCAATAGTGGTTTTTCAGAAACCATTTTATGTTGTATTTCAACTATACATGAACAAACGGCTTTTGTGTATTCTAATTTTAGATATTTATAGAATTTTAGATAATATGTGAAAATATAAGTTGGTGGAAAATTTGATATAGTAGATTTCGGTAAGAATGGCAATCGGCGACTACATGAATAATATGAAAATCCGTAAATACAGTGAACTCTGGATAATTCGAAATTATGGTTAATTCGAATTTTGTATTTTATTCATTGAAAGTTTTATTGCAACAATGTTAAAAATTTTCATTCAGTTCAAATATGTTTTGAAAATTTTGAATAATTTTAGCTTACACAAATACGAAAAACTGCTTCAAAATGAACATTTACTAAAATTCACGCAAACAAACGATGATTTCAAGTTCTTTTTTTTTTGTTTTTTACCCAAGTAGTATGAATACAGTCTGTAGAAGAAAAAATCTTTTTATTAATTTAAAGTTTTGTGTAATTCGAAATTTTACATGATCCCTTCAGTTTCGAATTAGCTAGAGTCCACTGTATATTGTAAACTCATACGGACATTAATTTGCACAATGCTTAGTGAATCACGGAATTATGCATAACGAAAAGTCACTTGTAAACTTATTATTTATGGGGGGAATTAAATCAGTCTTTTCGAAATGGAGCATTTTAGTCTTTCACTCTACTTCGCTTCTATTAAGACACAACTGCTTAATCATTCTTTAGCCATGATGGTTCCTTTTTATAGTTGGGATTTTGTCATAACTTTAGGTATTAAATGTAATATAGGGGAGACTGGGCTAAAATGGCCACTCTAAGACAAGATGTTGTTTAGTTTATTAGTTTGAAAATAAATACAGATTAATAAGTATTTATCATATAGTTGTTTTAACAATATCTTGAAAGGTATTTTTGCAATTTTTGTTTTTCGCAACATGTGCAAAGTGACCACTTTACCCCACTATGTTGGATAAAGTAGCCAGGGGTACCCATTTTAACCCAAAAATAAATCTTGAAGTAATAGACATGCTTATATACAAAATCAAACTATGTTTGATTTGTATCATTAATTATTATGTATCAACGGACGGACATTGAAGTCTCATCATACGGCTTCCTTTTTTACATTTTTTCTCGGAACCCTAAAAACTGACTTCAGGCAATTCTTTTGTTTCTAAAATATAAAGAACTAAATAAAAGTTCTGAATTTAATATAATATTATGTTAAAATATTCTAAGAATTCAATTTGAGCAGCGATCGGAGACACTGACCACTTTGCCCCATTATAACCGCGGCAACTTTACCCCGTTAGACGCCATTTTGGCAAACTACAACTAATTTCAAGAAAGAATTTTCTGGTTCATCGGTAACTATATTATTTTAAAGGTAATTAGACAGAGTTTTTAGCTATCCCAATAAAAAATTGTATTCGTAATTAATAAACAAATAATGAGAATACCACTAAAAAACTTACTTTACATCAACACTTGAAAATTTCGAAAACTCGTTATAATTCATACAATCTAAAGAACTGATCGTTGACGTTTTAAAAGAATACTATTGGCTTCTCTAGAAGCTAGTATTCAGCTTCCCCACAAGATTGGAGTTGTTTCCGGTGAGTAAAGGCCAATGACCACTTTACCACAGTCTCCCCTACGTATTAAATAACAAATAATAGAGGGATTACGACTAGTGTTTCTTTAAATTGATTTATCTGAATCAAATTTTCATTTTGCCAGTCGATTTTGTATGGTGACCTACAGTCTAATAAATACTGTATAGGTACCGACTTCTCTTTAACCGGACAACAATACACAAACGTCGTCCGCTTAGAGAAATCATATATAGGGTACTTTTCTACACAATTTATTTTTGTATAAAAGTTAAAATTGTTTTGTTAAAACAAATTTTTAAAGAATATTTTCTAGCTACATAATATTTACTTCTAATTGTAAACTTGGAAATCATACATTCATATGTGTATCGATAATTTTTATTTCTGTTATTATCATATACCTACTTATGTTAACTTTCAAAATAGTCTCCTGTATATCTTAAATATTAAAAATTTGTTTTCATAAAAATTTTTTTTACAAATATTCTCTGTGAAAACTGTGTATGTGAACACAAACACATAAACATCGTCCCCTTAAAGAATGTCCGCTTAAAGGAAAGGTCATATATTAGGAATGTTTTCAAGCTTTGTGACCGTAACCAAAACTGTAGGATATCTAACTCGTTGATTGCGATTAGTCGGTCGATCACCAGTTGAGTTTTGATCGGTCTCTTGCTTATTTTTCTATATTCACAAATTTTTATTGAGACTGGAAAAAATTATTTTACCTACATTATTTTAAAATTATTTTTGCGTTTTATCAAAATTTAGGTAATTCAGGTAAATTAAAGTAAATAACAAACCGAATCATAACTAAAAGTATGATCGATCCATTTAACCAAAATCTAAAATGAATGTGCCCATTTAATTGCTAAAGGCACGGATTTATAAGACAATCGTTAGGAAATTTAGTTCAGTTCGCGTGATAAAAAAAGGTTGGATACCACTGACTTATAGTAACAGTTGCAAATAGGGTGAATGCGGGAGAGATGCCACACATTTTGAAAACACTTGATAATTCTTTAAGTATGCATTTAATTGGTTTGAAATTTGATACACAATAAATGTAAACATCGTTCTTCAAACTTATTTATAAATAATTTTAAATTTTGAGTCATAAGGGATTCATAATTAACATTTTTGCAGAGCCTGCAAAGCGGCGTATCTCTCCCACACCTACGGGAGAGATGCCGCATCAAAGAAGTAGAGACACCGCGTAGTTCATATTAAAAATCTTGCATTTTTTGGCCCAGCGCCCCTCTTGAACATATATTACACACATCTCCATACATGATGCATGCCATATGTAACCATTTTTGGCACTTTATACATCTTAACCAGTCAACTTTTTTTTTGTTTTTGAGTACTTTTCAAAACATTCAATACACAGATAATCATCATTATTTTCGTTATCTTCACTAATATGAGAGCTCTTCCTGATCCATTAATGGATCTTTCATATTGACGTGGCATAATTTACAGTCCAATAAAAAATTGTATAATTAAGGTATAAGTCTATGTTTTTAATATGTAATATGATGCGGCATCTATACCAACTTTAAATGCGACATCTCTCCTTTTTGTTGGGATCGATGCCGCATGTTGCTATAGCAAGCATAGTGCAGAATTCTAGCCTAAAATTTTATACAGTACCTTTAAAATATACCTAAATTAATAACAAAACTCATTTTCATTAAAACAATGAAATATACATTCTCAAATTCTAATGAATTAAATGCTTGATAAAATATTATGTTAAAAAACTTACTTTTCAATAATAAAAACGCCGTGAGCAGCGGGGCCCCATCACGGTAGTCGAATTTTCCCCTTCATCTTCGATATTGGATGTCTACAAGCGAAATGTGATTGAAAGTCTACAACCGAATTGTCATTTTGTTGGTTTAAAAACTGGTGATGAGTGTTCGGCTGATCGAGGCTTTAAAAAAAGGTTTTAAGTATTTAAGGGCTGTATCTCAGTAAATTTCAATTTTGTGCCGAAAATAGGTAGCAGAAAAAAAGCCAACACAATTCGTACGAGGACATTCCTGCCCATGTTTATCCGCTAATTGCCTTTATGTTTTAGTTTTAAAAATTAAAAAAGGACCTTAAATAGTAAACTGGAAGGCCTTTATAAAGATATTTTTTCTTTCCAAAAAAATCCAAAATTTCTATTTTATAAATACTAAAAATCCAAAATTCCTAATTTATATATAAACACTGACTTTAATAACATTTTTAAATTACTTAATATGTATGTATTTCATTTGTCATAAAAGTAAGTTCACTTTTTTTTAAATTTTTTAAAATTACTATTCGCCTACTTGTATTTAGAATAAACATAATGCTTTTAAAACACATTTAACAATAGCATTCAATTCCGATGTAAAAATGGGAGAAGTGGGGGGAAAAGTGATGCGGACTCCCTACAAGGTACTAGCTGGATACTAACTGAATACACGTACAAAATTTCAGCCCTCTAGGTTTCCTTATGGAGTCTCTAGACATGTTAGAAAACAAGCAAAAAAATTAAGGAAATATTGGCGTAAAAATCGTGGGGGTAAGGGTTAAAAGTTGAAACCTCCAAAAAACAGTGTCTGGCTATTAGCTTAACCTGTACACCAAATTTCAGCCCTCTAGGTTTATTTGGGGAGATTTTGACCCAAACGAAACTGTTAAAAAACAAGAAAAATCATGTCCTTTTGGGTATAAAAATGGTGGGGGTAGGGGTTAAAAGTCGAGACCCCCAAAAGGCACCCCCTTGATACTAACTCAATCCGAATACAAAATTTCAGCCCTCTAGGTTTATTCGGGTGACCTGTGCGAGTTGTACAAACTTCGAAAACGTCGAAAATGCATGAAATTGTAGCTTAAAAATGAGGGGGGTGGGGTAAAATATTAAAACCTCCAAAAAGCACAACCTAGGTACGAACTTTATCAACACACCAAATTTCAACCCTCTACGTTAATTCTGGGGGGCTGGGGGCCTGTTAGATCCAGCGAAAATCGTTTTTCCCCTCTCTACTCGTACCATATCATCCTAGGAAGCTGAATTTTGGATATGTTGTAGATAATTGACCGAAACATTATTTAAAACCGGTTTGGAAAAGTTTTATTGCTTTTCCGCCCCCCACCACCCCCTTAAAGGTCGGGTCCGAAAAAAAATTTGCCCAAAATTTGACCCCACTTTGATAGTATTGTTGTGCATCGGAATAAGCCCCACTTACCAAATTTCATCTCTTAACTTCCATAGGGGGGCCCTACACATATTAAAAGGTTGCGGGAAAATATATATATATATATATATATATATATATATATATATATATATATATCAGACATCTTTTTTTTTTACATAATCGTGTTCTACGGGTCCGAAAACGGATAGCGCCCCTGGTCTCGCCTCTCGCAGCTCTTATCGTATAGACTGTATAAGTCTAATTTTTCGGAGAAAATTCGACTAATGAGGGGGGTGGGGGTAAAATATTAAAACCTCCAAAAAGCACAACCTAGGTACGAACTTTATCAACACACCAAATTTCAACCCTCTACGTTAATTCTGGGGGGCTGGGGACCTGTTAGATCCAGCGAAAATCGTTTTTCCCCCCTCTACTCCCACCATATCATCCTAGGAAGCTGAATTTTGGATATGTTGTAGATAATTGACCGAAACATTATTTAAAACCGGTTTGGAAAAGTTTTATTGCTTTTCCGCCCCCCACCACCCCCTTAAAGGTCGGGTCCGAAAAAAAATTTGCCCAAAATTTGACCCCACTTTGATAGTATTGTTGTGCATCGGAATAAGCCCCACTTACCAAATTTCATCTCTTAACTTCCATAGGGGGGCCCTACACATATTAAAAGGTTGCGGGAAAATATATATATATATATATATATATATATATATATATATATATATATATATATATATATATCAGACATCTTTCTTTTTTACATAATCGTGTTCTACGGGTCCGAAAACGGATAGCGCCCCTGGTCTCGCCTCTCGCAGCTCTTATCGTATAGACTGTATAAGTCTAATTTTTCGGAGAAAATTCGACTAGAAAGTGGGATAATTACTAAACTGATGGACTAATCATAAATGTTACCATATACAGCTTAAATAAGTAACTTATTTTAAACATATAATCCATTAATAGCACTATCTGTCAATCAACGGACGAACTATGGCTACTGCGGCATCTCTCTCGCACTTACCCTAATTATTTGAATAACATTTATATTACGATGTAAAGGCAGAAACAACTGAAATAATATGTGGGATCACATTTCTTTCATTAGTGATAATTTTTTTCATCAAAATTTATATAATGGAATAGTACAGTTTAGCATATACGCATTAATTTAGTGCATCAATTAGAATTATACGATGCTTAAATTCGAATATTTTCAAAGTGCATCTTCCCTCTCATTTCATCCATATTGAAGCTTGCAAAATGTATACGCAAACTTCATTCTTTATGTGAATGAATTTTTATGTTATTTTAACCAGACATTTCTTATGATGATCGGTGATTATAGGTGAAATCTATTGTAACACGCCTGTAACTATCTGATTATAATAAAACGTATTAATAATAATTTATTAGCTATTATATTAATAACTTTCAAACTTTAATAAATCAAATTTTCTACCTCGAATTAAAACAAAATTTTATTATTTATTACAGATGAATGATACACACCAACAACCTGGCAAATGGCACGATATTGTTCTAAAACCGGGTGGTCAAATCGACGGTTCAGCACACACCATGTCCTACACAATCAGAAATTTACAACCGGCAGCCGTATTTGAAGCCGTCGTGCAAGCTAAAAATCGCTACGGATGGAATGAAGTGAGCGATTTACATCAATTCTTCACCCGTGGTTCCGAGCCCGAATTAGCCGATATGGAGCTAATATCACGCGCCAGTGGTCATGCTTGTGTCCAATGTGAAATTTCACATATAGTATTAGTTTTAAGTGTTCTGTTAATATTTTCTAGTAATTACGCGACAAGTGAGAGTAGGTAACTTTTTCCAATCGCAATGGCATCAAAAATTTTTTTCGGTTTGTGTAAATAAAAACAGTGTGGTGAAAAAAGTACACGAAAAACACGTGATAAACCTATCGTGGCAATTAAAATGTAAGGTTATGTTGAAATAAAATGAGGGATGCAATACAGAGTGTGTAATAAATTGGAAAGAGACGAGGAATTAAACATTGTTTTAAATAATACTAAATGTTAGGTCTGTTCACACCTATTTTCTTACTATAATGCAAAACTGATATAGACTGCGCCTGCAACTATTTTTTTTCATTCCTTCAAATAGACATTTCATTTATAGGTTATGTGTAAATTTATTTTTATAACTCTTTCGTTGAAATTTGTGATAATTATTTCATATTAATAAAAAGAAAAACTAATTGTTGTGTAATTTAGATTATTTAATAATATATTTAACATAACCTATAAAAAAAAAATTCGACTAAACCGTAACGAAAAATGTTATTTCCCACAATTTCACTAATTAGCAACCTTTTTAAGATGTTGAAACATTCCTTATTTTTAAAGTATCTTTATACCAATAAGAAAACTAAAATAGTAAACAAAAATATTTAACACTTTATTTCATTAAATTTATTTACAGTTTTTTCTGTTTTGTGAATATTACACATAACATAAAGCGTTAAATATTTTTTATGACTAAATCGGTATTTGTATAAAAAAAAAAAACTGCTGTATTTAAATAAAAAAATTATTAATATTTAAAATTACAAAAAATAAAAATTGTCGTATATTTAATAAAAAAAAATTGATTTTATTTTCACTCCTCAATTTTCTTTATAAAATAAGAAGCTTAAGAAAAAAAGGTAAGTAAATGTATTACGTAATGAAAAGTATTGTTATACTTGAAGACCACTGAACAGTACAAGTCCTAAGCGTATGTATAAAAAATTGTTGATAACAGTGTGTCAGAGTGTGTCAGATACCGCTTAATGCATTTAGTCGGTCAGTGGCGGTCACCGAATCAACGACAATTGTTATATATTGTTGAAATAATTGTTACTTCAACTGCACGTTGCTCTATCCGCTAATACGTGTTATGTAGTTGTGTGTGAACATTCACACACATTCAAACATCACACTCACATCACTACAAACAGTGTGTACCTACACAATATAGTAGTGGCAAGTGGAAGGGATTTTTTGTCTACGCAGGTATCAGTAGTACAGAGATAGCAAGTTGGTTTCTGATTCTTGGATAGCAAGTTGGTTGTGCTTAGTGTAGCCAGTAGTAAAAGTAAGTTACAGGTTTATCTGATAGGTAACAGCACTAGGTTCACTGTGTTTATGTTTAGGTAGT
This sequence comes from Brachynemurus nebulosus, assembly GCA_035578155.1. Lineage (NCBI taxonomy): Eukaryota > Metazoa > Arthropoda > Insecta > Neuroptera > Myrmeleontidae > Brachynemurus > Brachynemurus nebulosus. The sequence goes on from JAPWDM010000003.1 coordinate 28,292,740, forward strand.
TCTAAAAATTGACACTAGGTGTCAGGCGAGTGTTGCTTACCTATATTTGAAGTTGCTGTATTTGTTATGTTGTTAACTTTCAACTGTAAAAAATATTTCAATATCTAACAAAATAAGGTAAGTGTATAATTTTCATATTTGCTTCGTTACTAAGGCAAATTCAGACACATTCATATGCCAGCTATTTCCTTAGTTTCTTAATTTAAGGTTTTGATAAACCAGTTAACATAACCTTCAGATTAGGGTAACTTGAGCCCATAGTTACTTTGGTATAAAATGGTACATGGATCCAATTAAGAAGGCATGGAAGTGGTCCAAGAGCAAGGACGTATTGTACTAAAAATGGGAAGATATAGTTAAGAAAATACCTCCACCCACACTAATCAAAAAAGGATTATTCTCTTTAGATAGACTAAAAGACACACTTTAACTCATAAAAATAATTTGGTATCCATAACAATTTTTGTTTGAAAATTTTTATTCAGTTTTGGTACCTATTCATGTTTTTTGAATAAATACATGTTTGTACAATGTGTTTTAGTTAGTAACCAACATCCTGCATGGTCTCAAACTGTTTTCAAATTTACGTTTGGGCTCAAATAACCTAATCTTGAGGTTAACTTGAACCAAAATGAAAAAATTTATAAAATTTATGAACCATCAGGAAAAAATCCATATTATATAATAAACGAACCGTAGTCATATACAGATTAATATACTGAATTCTCTATCCCAAATAAATATAACAGTTACGCTAAATTTTAAAGATTATCAGACGATTTGCAAATCTGGGCTCAAGTAACCGGTGTCTACGGTACTGACACAGTCAAAATCGGAAAAATAAACAAAAATCTTTTTTCCCTTGAATGTTCATTTGGGAAACCAAAAAGTAAATACTGACGCTGCTACTCTTGCTACCCACTAACAAGACAACATTTTCAATCAGCAAAACGTAAAAAAAGACAACCCAAATTCTATATATGTATATGTGTATGTAGGTAAAACGTAACCAAACACAAAAATTGTATTTATACATTGAGAACGTGCCCGGTGTATAAATATGACGATTGGATACGAGTGACTTCATTCCAATCTCGCAAAAGTTTCAATAAGTAAATCCGTTCTTCGTACATACTTCGATGTAGGTATGTGCCTCTCTTTATACGATTGTTTGAAGTGTGTGTGCTTTCTTATTCAGTCGTCTTTTATACTTGCAGTTAGTTGTTCAAAAAGTTTACATTTAAATGGAAGGTAAATCCTAGTTTGTTTTACATTTAACACCGGTGTTCAGTACGCTACGTACCTACGCTAGTTGGTAGTTTATTGTCAATTTGCAGTGCACTAAAACTTTAGCAAAATTCTTTTGCTGTTTTTCTTTTCTTCAAAGAACAAACTGTTAGGATCAGTCAATAATATTATTAGATTACATGTTATTAAACTAACAACTGAGCAATTAATTATCTTTTTCAATTCTACTTATTTTCAATTAAAAATTTAGACGAGTGGTTTAAAATCAATTAGACGAGTTAAGGCTGGACGTTCTTTCACAACGAATCGTTAACGAACTAATCAACAAAATAATCTAATCAAATATGGATAAAAAAGTTAAAATCTCCGATTAAATCCTGGTGTGCCGTGTCCTTTTAGGGTTAGCGTTATTGTTTAAAAATGTACTAATGTTTTTAATGATTAATGTTTTATGGCAAATTTGTGAAGATGCTGATGATCTGAACAACCAAAAATAGACCCAAGCTTGTTAACCATCCAGTTTTCGATTGAGCAGTCTAAGGCTCGATCCACACTATCGCTCCGTTCACGATACGATATCGCTACGCTTCCGATTCGATAAAATATTCTTACACAAGAAATAATGAGTGTATTCACATCATCACTCCGATATCATTCGCGATACGCTCCCGCTCCAGTTCCCATACTACTCAGATAACACAGGCCTACGAATTTTAAGTTATGTCACTCCTTTTTAATTTTGATGACTGATCTTAGGGAATTTTAGCGCGTTGATTACGAATATGTACCTAGTTTTTCGTAATCACCCTTAGTTTTTATAGAAAAGCCCTACGAGAGAAATCACTAAAAAAGACACAATTTTAGAAAAAGAAAATTATATTAAAAACAAAAATGTATTAAATTATTTAGGAAGCGTTATAAATATATTTATATGACCTAAATACATCAAAATAACAATAATCAAATATATTTGTGGTGTTCGCTGAAGCTTCGATTGTGAGATTTCCTTTTAAAATTCCTGTTTGGATCATCTCGCCTTAGCAACCAACAATAGTCAGCCATCAATCGGGTATTCCACCTTCCGTGATACCTACCTTCCATTTCTTTCAGGTCCTGGTGAAATCTTTCTCCTTGATTTTCACTGACAGCTCGCAAGTTATCGGGAAAGTATAGTCTAACATAAGTGAGAAACAGGAAGTGGAGTTTAATGCACATCTAACATCCCATTTTCCCAAAATCTTCACAATATCTTCATAGTTTGCACTTTGATGGTTTCCTAGGATACTTCTCACTACTTCCTTAAAAAACTTCCAGGCATCTAATTCAACTTCACTTAAGTTTTTATCGAATTTTGTACCGTTTTATTTTTTTTAAATTATTTTTTAAAAAGAAATATGTTTTATTAACAATATTTAAACTACAGTCAGCCAGTCAAATTTTCAATAATTTTGATTAAAAAAGTTTAAACTTTTTTGTTTTTTAGTTGCTTTAAACTAATTTTTATTAACAGTCAATGATTAACAGAGAATATATCGCTATATTTTTTTTAAATTGTAGGTACTTATTTACGCCCACATATTAACTTTTAAATTTTTATAAGTACGGTCCTGTTAGCACCACAAATTTATGAGGTTTAGTTATCAATTAAAATTGAATAGAAAAATATAAATTATCTTCAATAATGAGCTCATTACCGGATGACCTTAAAATTCACCTTTTTCCCCAAAATAAAGTTATGTGAATAAATGACTTTTTATTAGATAGGAAATAAATAAAAATGCATAATCTATTCTTGACTTACAAGTAAACGTCCCGAGGCCGGACCTATCGATTTTGATGAAACTTAGATATGTTGTAGAACACTAAAAAATAAGCGACACGTATTTTTCTTTATCGGCGGAAAAACGGTTTGAAGGGGTGAAATCGCCCTCCAAAAATTGGGGTAAAAATTTAATTTTTTAAATATCTCGAAAACGGTAAGAGATAGAGCAAAAGTTTAAATTGGCGATATTGCTCTTTTTTAAAGAGCTATCTATTGGTATGCAATTTGTTCAAATTGTGTCAACAGGCGTGGCTGGGGGTTAAAATTTAGGGGTTAATTTTGCAAAAAGGGGGTGAAAATTAAACAATATAAAAATTTTGTTTACAGATTTGAAATCTACGTCAAAAAATCTAATTGACCTGTTTTTGCTCAATGTCCTAATATTAAGTCTAGGGGTAGTTAACTAGGGGGTGACTGTGTCGAATAGTCGTACTACTTGAGTAGTTTAAGAAGTTTTTCTTCATGGAAAATAGTTTAAGACATTTAGAATAACGTAGAAATGAAATTTTCGATTTCAAAATTCAGTTTGAGCAACATTGGAGAGGGGGTGAGTCACCCTCTTAAATTACATATTAGTTAACATACACTCATTTTTAATATTAACACACTGACAGTGGGTAATAATGTTACAATAAGTGGTTCTGAAGTTGGACTGTCGTATGTAAGATTTCCATAAGGTTTGTTTTTTAATGGATGTTATAGTTTTCGTTATCGAAAGTTATCGATACCGAAAATAACGATATTTTGAAAATGAATGGAAACCTAATAAAAACCTTACATACGATAGTCCAACTTCAGAACCACTTATTGTGACATTATTACCCACTGTCAGTGTGTTAATATTAAAAACGAGTGTATGTTAACTAATGTGTAATTTAAGAGGGTGACTCACCCCCTCTCCAATGTTGCTCAAACTGAATGTTGAAATCGAAAATTTCATTTCTACGTTATTCTAAATGTCTTAAACTATTTGCCATGAAGAAAAACTTCTTAAAGTACCCAAGTAGTACGACTATTCGACACAGTCACCCCCTAGTTAACTACCCCTAGACTTAATATTAGGACATTGAGCAAAAACAGGTCAATTCGATTTTTTGACGTAGATTTCAAATCTGTAAACAAAATTTTTATATTGTTTAATTTTCACCCCCTTTTTGCAAAATTAACCCCTAAATTTTAACCCCCAGCCACCCCTGTTGACACAATTTAAACAAATTGCATACCAATAGATAGCTCTTTAAAAAATAGCAATATCGCCAATTTAAACTTTTGCTCTATTTCTTACCGTATTCGAGATATTTAAAAAATTAAATTTTTACCCCAATTTTTGGAGGGCGATTTCACTCCTTCAAACCGTTTTTCCGCCGATAAAGAAAAATACGTGTCGCTTATTTTTTAGTGTTCTACAACATATCTAAATTTCATCAAAATCGATAGGTCCGGCCTTGGGACGTTTACTTGTTAGTCGACCTGGGTAATTTTAGTCAGAAATTGTAATACCTAATATCTAAAAATTCTAACGTGAGGGAATTTTTTGAAAATTTTTTTCGTAATCAGCGCCCTAAAATCTGTTGTCAAATCTTAAAGGGGAAAATCATCGGAGGCCTGTGTAATATTTTATCGGAGCGATATCGGAGCGATATCAGACCTATATTTCGATAGTGTGAATACTTGTATGATTGAACTCGGCTCCGCTTGCATTCAGTTGTTATAAAAAGATATTTGTATCGATATGAGACCGAATTGGGAACATACCAAGAGCGGCATTATAATGTGAATGGAGAACGAATGGGTACCAGCATGGTATCAGCACTCTAATGTGAACACAAGATTATATCGGAGCAAGACCTTGGCAAGAGCGTACCGATATCGGCACTATAATGTTGATCGGACCTAATTATGACATGACTTGTCCGGGTCTGATTCCTTATATCCGACCAGACTCAAATTGTCCGGTGAATTGACAAGCGTAAAAAGATCTACATTATTAAATGTTTTTGGTATTATTATAAGTCATAAAATCTTAAACAACAATAAAAATAAGTAAATGAAAGCATTTTTAGCAAATAAAAAAGAATTTTTCTTAAAAGTTTACGTAAATATTGTACTCTATTGAAAGACTCTGTAACCTACAGTGCTTGGTTTGATATTGCAAAAAACTGCCTTCACAGCTAAAATTTTCTTCTACCTTTCTTGCTTTCTTGCTGCAAGCAAATATTTTCGAAATTGATTTTCCAAAGGAAGGAGGGACGTAAAATATACACCACTTTCAGTAGATTACAAGTGCGGTGCTCAAAAATGAAGAATAATAAAAAAGCGAAGTTTCAGTTTAAAAGTTTTCTCTAACGGTACCTCACAAAACAGTGAAAAAAATTTGATCCCCATAACCCCACGACAAACTTTAATGGCCAGCCACAGAAAACTGAAAAGTTGACAAGTCTATTTACGAGACATTTCAGGATTGTACTGGTTTAATCACTACTGATTTTAAAACTGTTGGAAATATCTTACCTATAAATGATAACGTTCATCAACAAAGTAATGAAGTTACTTCTCCATCAAGCAGGATAAATTGTCTTACTGTATAAACAAACAGAAGGCTGTTGCTCTATTTTCACAAAACAGTTTGTCTAAAAGATCAAATTCTTTTCAGTTTACTTACAAAATAGCTGTAGGGTTTGTATTGTTAACAACAACCCTTCTTGAACATCTACGTCTTTTCTAAATCATTTGCCCGCTGGTGGAATTATTATAAAACAAAAGAATGAAATTGAGAATGAAATTTTCATACAGTCTTCGCCATTGTCGTTAAATTGTTTCCCGTAAAAATAACTAGGACATTATGTCTCGTATCTGTTGGTTTCTAAATACCAAACTGTATAACTAAATTTAAAAAAAAACTGTGGCTGTGCTTGAAACCACAGGACGGAAGTGACGTAAATATATTCTATAGATGGGGATTTATAGAACGAGTCGTGGTTATGATAAACTCGCGAAGCCAATAGCAAATATGCAAAAAATGTGTGAAGCTAATAAATTATTTTCAAAGAAAGGTTAAGATTAAATGCGGTTCAAGTTTCTAAAAATAAATTTTTTGTCATTTCTAAAAATAATTTATTTATTGCCTATTTGCCATAAAAAAAAATTATTGATATAAATAATTTAATAATATTTATTACTATATATTAAAATATACAAGTAATTAACAATGTTGAAGCGAATGCAATAAGTATACTATTGTTTTTATGTACTATCTTGATTGTAATTGATTTTACGTTAAAATACATAAAAATGTACTAAAAGAATAATTCGTTATCGCACACAATAACTCCAGTAAAACACATTTAAATACAGTCATCTTTTGACATTGTTATTGGAAAATTTCATAAAGCCAGTTCTGATGGTGGACGTTACTATCGAAGACAGTAGAAAAGAAAATTTTCAAAAATTTCACAAAAAGCTGTGAAAAGTAGAGCTCGCAAAAGACTTCAAAAAATTTTGGAATTGGAATCGCGTAAAAAGAGTTTTATAGAAAGTACCTCAAAATTACCTAGAAATTTTTTTTATAAAAAGAGATAAAGAATTAATTTACACATGGAAATACTTATGAATATTGGAAAAATTTCAATCGAGACATAATATGTAAAGGAACTGAACGATGCCACAATGTATTACAGTAATAAAATGTATTAAAACCAGTCAGCAGTTAACCTTGCCGCAAATTAATGTTCAAAGTTTTTACTTTTGCTTACTTTTTATTTACATTATACACTTTCACGGGTACTTTTTAAAAACCGCATAAAAAATCGCATAAAAAATGGCGTAAAGCAGATTTCTCTCTATATAGCTGCAAAGAAATCTGTTTCCTACAGTAACTCGAGCAAAAATGAACCGATCGTTTCTCAGTTCAATGAGTGAAAGTTAAATTTGTAACAGTAGTTTTGTAACAATTACTTTTAGTTTGCAAACCCATCCCATAGGAAACAAAAAATCAAAAACTGGATAAATACCTTATAAGTGAAAATTACGATCTGTGAATATCTGTATTGTTAATGTTCCGGTCTCAGACCACTGCACAAAAGGCTTAACAGGCTTCCTTTACATTCTATCCAATATTGTCCCTTAAACCATATTCGTGGATCAAAAATCTGCACGTGTAATATTAATTCTGGTCAAAAACTTTAATGGAATACAATCAAAAATCATCAAAAGGAATCAAATTTTTAATTTTATTTTTGATGTATACATAAGCCTTCTATAATTACACAAAATCTGTCTGCCTCACTTGTAGTTTAAAATAAAAATTGGTAACAGCCTTTTTTTTAATCATTGTATTTACATCTTAAAATTGCTCGAGGGGTAACTAAAAAAAAAAATCAAAACAAAATGAAACAAAAAAATAAAATTAATTTTAATCTCTTGTTTTTTACATGAATTTTCTTCTCCACGCGTGCAAAAAGCAAAAATTAATTATTTTTTTAGGGGGAGGGGCACGAGTAAGTTTCGAACATCTAAATTTCATTAAAAAAAATTTTAAAACTGTCAGCTCTATTCTTGTATATTCAAATTTACAAGTTATGTTAATTTGTTGATACGTCAGAACCAACTATTATCATTAAACAAAAAGTTCCGCTTGTGCAGGATAAGAATTAGATAAATGTATAAAAATAATATATATTCGAATAACTCTTGTAAAAGCGAACTAGAAATTAAATAGATATTTTAACTGAACATGATAACTCTGAAAGCTCTTAGTTCAAAATTAATAATTCAACTGCATTTGCTGAATAATTTTTAATGCAAATATAATATACATTTCATTTTATTAATTACGTATAATGTATTTTTTAAATGCATAATAATTTATGCTAATAGTTTATGCTAATAGATTCAACCTTTATAAATATTAAACGCGAAATATGCAAACAGATATTTTTATTAATTTTAATAAACTTGAACGTTACTTTATGGCATTGCATATTTGATATTATAATAAAAAAATACTATATACTAAACAAAAAATTATTATTTTTACTTTATAAACTTTGTGACATGTTTCAATCAATACAACCATTATCACAAAAGTAATTGGTAATGTTTGACTTATTTGATAATGCTCAGATCGATTGAAACATGACATAATAAAAAATAAAAATGTTATATTTTACAAAGTAAAATATTTTGTTTACTAATTACTATTGTTATATGAAGAGGGTAACTACCTAATAACATAAAAAACCTCAGTTGCTGTTAAAATAGCTTTTAAGGGGTGAAATCACCCTTCAAAAATTAGGGTAAAAATATAATATTAATTGTTCAAATATCTTGAAAATGGTAAGGGATAAAGCAAAATTTTAAATTGGCGATAGTGCTTTTATTTTAAGAGCATCTATTAATATAAAATTTGTTCAAATTACTTCAACAGGGGTGGTTGGGGGTTAAAATTTGGGAGTTAATTTTGCGAAAAGAGGGTAAACAAAAAATATGTTAACATTTTATTTACGGATTTCAAATTTACGTAAAGAAATCTAATTGATCTGTTTTTGCTCAATTTTTTTGATACTAAGTCTAAGGTTAGTTAACTAGCGGGAAACTGTTCGACGTAATCATACTATTAGAGTCTTTAGAGAAAACTTCTTCATGAAAAATAAGACAATTAGAGTAACGTTGTCATGAACTTCTCAAATTCAAAATTTAGTTTGAGCAACATTGGAGAAGGGGCTGAGTCACCCCCTTAACTTACTAGTTTTCATACACTCATTTTACTATTAGCACACTGGCGGTGGGTAGTAATGTCACGAAAAGTGTTTCTGATACTGGGCTGTCGCATGTAAAGTTTTATGTTTGTCTTTAAATGATACTTTTTTGTATCGTAAACTTTTGATCGTAAATGTCTCGTAAATGATACAAAGCAAGCTATAGGTATTAGGCGAACATATGGAGACTATCAAAATGTAGTTTTCGTTATCGAAAATTATCAATATCGAAAATAATGATATTTTCAAAATCATAAATTTTATATTATATTTTCATATAATATATATTTTCAAATTCATAAATATTATATTAGATATATACGACGCCTGTGAACGACGGAAGAAATCAGTTGAAAATAGTCAACGGTCAGTTAATTAGTCAGATTTGTACAATCAATAAGTGATCAATTAGTGAATTAGAAAATTGATTGGAACAAATGGCTATAACAGTTCGAATTGGAAGACTAGTGGCAATATGAATGGAACAACTGGACACCGTAAAAAAGAACATTTTGTTCCATAGTGGGTATATTCGGCCACTCAAAATTTTATTGGATAAAAACCTGTTATTGCTGACTGAATTTTCTCTTTTTTTATTTCTCTCTTGTTTGATGTTGTTTGTGACCTGTTGTGTCTTGTACATTAAACCAAGACCAGAATGCCACAACAAGAGCTTCCCTTAAGTATATTTTAAGAGTTACATGTAATTTTCACTCCTCAGACTTTTACAATCCCTATATGGTAATAAAATTCTCTCTTGGAATTGTACTACAGTATTTTTAACGTAACTAAAATCAATAAAGGTGCTAAAAACCTGCCTTAAATTTCATAAAATGTAAATATAGAAAATTATGAAATACTTTCGATACATAACATTAAATAATGAATTTACCTCGGAAACATCAATTTCGATCAAGAAAATGTCTTTATCTTAAAATAACTTCTCACTCGTTATACCAGCGCCATACGGAAAGAAGAAAATGAAAAACGCATAGAAACAAAAATAACGTAATACAATATCTACTTTAAACAGTGTTATTTAATTGTGGTTTTTCTCATACCAGTTTTCACACCGTCATATCACCCTCTATTTGCTTCAAACTCCATCAATCCGCCACCCGCCAACCCTGCACAACATCAAATGTCCCATATCAGACCAATATAACAGTTGTGTTATTTACCCTCATGAATCAACCACACCTAACCTACCTAGCTATTGTAACTCTGGCCCAGTTATCCACCATGCAAATGTTTCAAATATATACCATACCATCAGCTTGATAAGGATAATTTTGCGTTGCAGTGACGCAGATAAAACAGTTGAAAATTCTATTCAAACCAACGAGAATGATAGTGACTATTTTATATTATATTTTACCTAAAGATATACTGTAAAATTTTCCAGGAGGCTTCTAAGAACTATTTGGAACAAGTTAATATTTTCTACATTTGATATAATTCAATACAGTGCCCCCGAAGGGTTTTTCAGAGACTTTCGGAAACTTTAAAAAATAAAAAATATATAAATAAACGTGGTATTTTTTGCTAAGTAAAATATTTGTCTTATTGTTTACAAATGTGCAATACCACAAACTAACATTCAAATCAGTGGATATTATTAAATTCAAACTTATTAAAAAAAAAAAAAAAACAGTTGTATCGTAAAGATTAAAAAAAGTTAATTTATCCTTCGTGTGAATTGTTGCTCTTGGTCCCTTGCAGACCCTCTGGTAATAAACTTCACACTCGGGATTAAAAATTACACTTTCCTCCTTTGGTATATAATATTATACTATACCTTCTAAGATAGCTGTAACTATGATACTTTTTAATTATTCTTGATTTATTTGGTAACTTTTTTTTATTTTCTGAATATAGACGAAAAAGGTTATGTAAGTCGCCCAATGGAAGGTTCTCTCGTTGCGGTCACTTTGCTTCATCTATAGGAATCAATTATGTACAAATTTGATTGTTTATATTTCTTAAGGAGGCTCACCGGTTCAGAGATCGAAAAAGCAGGAATTTTCACGATTTTTCATAGATAAATTGAAGAAAAAAAGGAAAAAATTCTTAATCTATATGAGTATGGTTATTGGCGGAACCAGAATTAGCAATTTTGCATGTATAGAAAGAAAATGGCAGCAGTGTAAAAAAAAGTTTTGAAATTTTACCATTTTTTTCGGATTAAAATGGTTATAAAATGGCCATATTTTATCCAAAAAATTTTGTTATGGTTTAGCCCATAGCGAAATATCTTGTAAATATTCTGTCCGAATTTGAGCTAATTTCGATGAATAGATTTAGAGTAATCTTGACAGAGGTATCGAAAAAAGTCTTTTCGAGAAAAACGCGTTTAAAGTGATTTCTTATAAGTATAACCATAAGAAAATGCAAAAACAAAAAAATCGGTTTTTTGAAATTTCTGGACTGGTGAGCCCCCTTAAAGAGACGGTAAGGTTAATTCGTACAAAAAAAGGCATGTTTTTGTTATTTTTTTGTGACGACACAGTTAAAATCTCTTTATTAAAAGCAGCGGTACGTTAAAGTATAACATTCGAAGAATATTCTGTAAAATTTTCACGAGGAAATATTAAAAAATACAGTAATGGCAGCAATTATTCGAACGTGTCTCGGAAAGAAGTAGAATTGCGGTGCCCCTCATAACTTGGTGCTGGATTATCCGAAATAAAATAATTAAAGTTCATTCGTTAGATAATAGTTTTCCTCAGGTAACGCTGCGAGGGTTTTTCGAAATTTCTATTTTTCACTTTTTTGGAACACTCAGAACGGAAAAACACAATTTTTGCGAAAAAAATTGGCTAATTTGTTATTGTAAAATAAAAATTATTAACAAATTTGAATAAAACTCTCCAGCGTTACCTCGTAAATTATGTATAGAAATAGTGTTCAAAATTTTAAATGGATCGGTGCTGTAGTTTTGAAGTTATGAGGGGCACCGACTTTGAAAACGTGAGCTGTAGGGAAAATGCTTTAAAGTTTTGAACAATTAAAACTTCTTGTATAAAACTGATATAGCATACTTACTGCTAAACTAAATTTTGTACCCTACACTGACAAAATTTACAGTACAGGTATAAACACGTTAGTACTTCTATTGAAATTTCTATAATATAACTGAGAGAGAGAGATATATAGAGAGCGAAACATCTGCCAGGTAACAACAAAAATGCTTATAACTTCGTCAATTTTGCTCCAATCAACTTGAAATTTTGAAACAATATTCTTGCGATATTATGCATTCAGTTAAAAAAATAAAAAAAATTTTTAAAAAAAATTATTTTAATACCTTACCCTGCCCTTAAAGAACCGAAACAGTTTTTGTTCACTGCGCCTTATTTCTCCGCATACAAATTTACTCTTGTCCATACAATGACAATATTCACATACGTATACATATATATATATATATATATATATATATATATATATATATATATATATATATATATATATATATATATAACACGGTACATTTTTGTGTACCAATTTGAACAATATTTCTAAATTAGGTAAAACATTCGCTGTATACAATCGCACGATTTGGTGTGCGTTTATTTGTCTGTGTATTATTTTGTTGATATTTTTTTCGGTGGCACGTTGAAAAAAAAGTATTGGTGACAAATACAAGTGTGCCAGGGGTTGATAGGTGACGGCTACCCGGCTGGAGGGAATGATGGATGGAGGGGCGGATACGGTTTCACATACATAAAACTTATTCCACAGTAGGTGGTGTGGTACATACATAATATATACATGCCAATTCGAAATGAAATTGTAAATTAAAATCTCACATTGAAATTAATTGAAATAAATAAAATTTTAGCTACAGTTCATCTGTTGTTTTGATGTGTTGTGTGTTATTTATCACGGAAAGAAGCGGAGACGGAATCCTTATATAGTTAAGGGGGCAGGGTCCTCTAGACAACAGGTTTTTTAATAATTTTTTTTAAGAAACTGGATACATTTATTGTATCAAATGAAGCTACATTGTATAGTACATGTTATGGTGTTATTCACTCATAATTTTTTATGCAAAAAAAAGAAAAAATGGCGGCGCTACAGCTGTTCCAAGTTGACTCTTTTAATTTGCGCCGTGCAATGCCCAGCCTCTTGTAATCAACTGAATTCATCGGACAAAAAAATCTTATTAAAATAAGTAATTCCGCTTTTCATATATCTATTTCTGATGAGAAAATTTTTTTTCACAGTTTAAATTCAAAAAAAAAAAAAATGTCACTTTTTTTTATAAACAAATTATCATAAACAATATTTATAGTAATAATTTATGCAAAATTTTAGGTATATGCAAAGGCCAATATCTTAAAGAATATCTATACAAAATTTCAAGTTAATACCTTAATAACTTTTTAAATTATGTTAAACAGCGCGGAAAAATAAAACCTGTTTGGAGGAAAACGCTATTAAAAAGTTTTCGTTCTTCAAAAGTAGAGTTAATATCAGTTTATTGTTATCTAAAATAATCTTTCTGTTGGGATTAAAATATTAGAAATATATTCCTTTAGGTTCAAATAAACTTTCAAAGCAAAACAAAAAATGAAAAATTTGAAAGTTCTGAAGGACTCTCCCCCCTTAAGTGCCAGTCTTTTCCACGTGTTTTCTAGAAACGTGTAGAGAGCACTTAATTATAAAATGAAAATATGCGAATTTCGAGGTGAAAGTAAAATGAAATTTCAGTATATGTAACGTATAATGTGTACGTACATAATAAATATTTGCTTAATATACAAAATTTTAGTTGTATAATTAAATCGTTTTGTTTTATTTTGAATGAAACATGATGTCGTATAGATCATAGAAGACTGACAAACTAATTCAAATTTTAAAATTTATTGTTACTTGTGTCGACGTAAGACTTGGTTTGTGAAAATTTGAATTTACTTTTCGCAGAGACGGTTTTTCTAAAGTTTAACATCTACTAGGTTGGTAGCGCGGGCCGCGGGATAGCGCAATTCGTCTTTCAAGAAAAATAATCTGAACAAATACAAAAGCCCGTGCTAGTCTGAAATCGTGCACTAAAGCGGCAGATCGGCAGGCTGCACGGTGCAACGCACTGCCGCACTGAAGATATCCCGAGACTTTTTGAAGTCGGAGCCGCACCACACTACTACCCCCCAACAACCCCCAACTACCCCTGTTGGTGTAATTTGAATAAATTGTATATCAATAGATAACTCTTTAGAAAAGACCAATATCGTCAATTTAAACTTTTACTCTATCTCTTCCTATCTCTTACCGTTTTCGAGATATTTGAAACATTAAATTTTACCCCAATTTTTGAAGAGCAAATTAACCCTTTCAAACCGTTTTTCTGAAAATAAAAAAAAATAAATGTCGCTTATATTTTAGTGTTCTAGAACTTATTCAAGTTTCATCAAAATCGATAGGTCCGTCCTTGAGATCTTTATTTGTTAGTAATATATACTGTACTAAATGTACCAAAATTGTACACGTCTTAATTCAGAAAAAAATTATTTTTTTGTGTGTTACCATTAGAATGCCATCATGAAACTTTGTATACAACTCACTTAAGAGGTTGGGTATAACATATATTTTTTTCAAAAAAATTAAAAATTCCGATTTTGGAGTTTTTATAAAAATTAGGTTTTTGGATTGTGGAGAAAGGGTTAAATTTGAACTGTATTATCACGTTATATGTCAAATTAAAGCCCTTTTAATTCTGAAATTAATGGTGCCAGTTTCAACTTTCTAAGGCAAATAGTTTTTGAGCTACATGTATTTAAATATTTCAAAGCGCTCCGAAAAATTGCAGTTTTTGAATTTTAAAAATTGTTATAACTCAAATAGGAATATTCAAAAAAATATAAAACTTGGTATATTTGGCCACACTGATTTGAAGAAACTATTCACCAAATATCATGCATTTTGAGAACATTGATATTTAAAATCAGGTTTTTATTGGTTGATTTGATATGGACTTACCCTAATGCAATTATTTGTAAAAATTATTTTTGTTAATGGAAACTGGCCACGTTTTCAATTTAAATTCTTATATAATGGTAAGAAGATATCCCATCATTCAAAAATATTGACATTTATGCTTGCGACGTCAGCGATTATAGTAAATCGTTCTTTCACTTAAAAACTGTAAAAGAATAGTGTTTATCAAAAGCTTCCCTTGTTACTATTTTTAATTTTGAAAAAAATAATGCTATAACATTTACCAAAGAGGTAGTTTAATAATAAAGAAAAAAATGTGGTGTACATATCTATCAACAAAATACCAAAATATATTTCAGATTAGTTATATTGAACTATCCTTCCTTCCTTGCGGAATTTTACCTTAATTAAAACTAATATTTTATTATTATTATTTTTTTTAATAAAAATATTTTAGATATACCTACCTATAGTTAAATATATAAATATAAAAAAAATTATTGTCAAACTTCTCTGGTAATTTATTAAAAAATGATACACTTCAACAAATTTGTAACATTAAATGAATTGCTTTACTCAATCTCTGTTCGTATTTTTCGATATTTCTATTCACTGAAATTTAATATCACCTTAGAAAATTTTCTGTATTGAATGTTCTAAAATAAAGGATTTGTAAGTCGATATTTCTCTTCCCGCCGTTTCTTTTTTTTTAGGCAAACTGACTTCAGTAGACTGACTCGATATTGTAACATTAATTTACGGAATAAAAACGATGATTGAAAGAAAAATATTATTGTGTAACTACAGCAGTACAAAAGTTATTTCAAAACACAGAAATTATAGAAGCAGCCTACATATAACACTCTGTCGTTTGTAAGTTACAATAAGTTGCAATTTACACCGCTACTGATTTAGTCTGTTACTGTGTCGTGTCATGGGGTTCACGTCGCGTCATAACAAGTATTATGTTTTTTAATCAACTCGTGAAATTTAAACAGAAAAAAATATGAAGTGTATCGTATCTAAGTGTAAAAATTCTATTAAACAAAAGAATTCTCAAAATAAAGGGATATCGTTGAAATAAATAAATTTATTTTTAATTGTTGGTTGTTAGTTTCAAAGGCGGCCATGACAGTATATGTTATATATATATATATATATATATATATATATATATATATATATATATATATTATATAAAAGAGAAATACCAAATACCACTCATTCACTCACTCATCTATATAGAAATCTCCAAAACTACAATAGCTACAAACTTGAAATTTGGCATGTAGGTCCCTATTGGGTCGTAGGCGCTCGCTAAGAACGGGTTTTGCAAAATTTTTTGTCTAACCGTCGAAATTTACGAAAAACCGTAAGATATTAATTTTTTATTACTGTAATATAGCAGTCTGTGGCCAATTTATCAAAAAATCATAAAAATTTTAGATAGTTGCTAAATAATTGTAATTTGAGATTTTCGTATATAAGTATTAATAAATATTCCTAGAGATACTATCAATAATATTTTTACCTGTGACTACTATGAAATTACTTATTTACTGTGCAAAATACTATTTGTATCCAATATGGTTTTATTGGGATATTGTAATAATCTGAAATTTTGTAACCAAATATTTTACTAATTTATCATAGAAGATGAAGGATTAAAAATAATAATTCAACATTCTTCCATAGAATAAATTGTTTCTTTATTTTCTCTATAAAAGATACCGAAAAATTTTTGGAAAAAAGAGAAAATAAAGAAACTGTTTATTCTACGGAAGAATGTAGAATTATTATTTTTAAACCTTCATCTCCTATGATAAATTAGTAAAATATTTGGGAATCTTAGGTTAAAAAATTTCAAACTATTTGTATCCTTTAAAGAAAATAGACAACTGGACTGTCCAGTTATCATCAATTGGCATGTGTGTCTGCTCTTCTCAGCAAATTCCATAAAGATGAAATTTCCATCGGAGCGGGCTCCGTCATCCTGATATTAAAAATGAAATATGGACTTTACTTACCTGTCTTCAGTAGTTTCGAGAAAACGGTAGCAGGTATCAAAAAAATGATATAACAAAACTATAGGTAAAATTGGTATAAGAATCCAAAAAAAAGACGATCAAAGTTGAAGTTATCCTGTAGGACCTGCGAACCCCCAAGAAAGCCTAAAGTAAGCAACTGGACGTATCGTTACCAAATTTTTGGCTCTCCAAAGAAACCCAAAATAAATGGCTGAACGAATCTTGACAAAATTTTTCTCAAATTGTACTGAGTTTCTGAAAAACGACATGAGGATAAAACCCCTCCGTGAGCTTTGCGGACCCAGAAAACCCTCCAAGTAAACGACCAAACGGATCTTATCCAAATTTTTCTCAAATATTACAGAGATTCCGAAATAAATTAATGTGAATTCTGAAATATTC
This sequence comes from Brachynemurus nebulosus, assembly GCA_035578155.1. Taxonomy (NCBI): domain Eukaryota; kingdom Metazoa; phylum Arthropoda; class Insecta; order Neuroptera; family Myrmeleontidae; genus Brachynemurus; species Brachynemurus nebulosus. The sequence goes on from JAPWDM010000003.1 coordinate 28,309,935, forward strand.
TCCAGACCCTGGGATCTCAAAATGTCTCACAAATTACAGTTCTCTTGAAATTGTCACTATGCATATCTAACTACCTACGATAAGATCTCAAAGTATGGAAATTAGACATGTTATTGAAATATGAATATAGCCAATTCAGAATATTTGATTTGAAATTAAGGTGAAGTTGAAATGAATCATCCAGCGCTATCGAATTAAACAACTCTATACTCTAATTAAACCACTTGACTCATTTTGATAAAATTTTATGAAAATTAGACGTACTATAAAAATATGAATATGACTTGAAAATATAAATAATATTTTTGTGTCGTCGAGCGAGCGAAGCGAAGCACATAAGGAACTGATTTTGTACAAAATTTCAAAATATCAAATTTAAATGGACGTGTGGTCACATTGTCCGTCAGTTACATCAAACAGAGAGCGAATTAAAAAACTGAAGAAATTTGACAATTTTTACTCAAGTACTGTTGAGATCTCTGTGAAAGATGAAACTGACGTTAAAATGATTTCCTGGGGCCTTGGTGCCTTGAAGGGCCTAAAATAGAAGCAATGCTAAGACTGTTGGTATAGTAACTATACTAAGTTCTTACGGTGCGGAAATTAGCCATGCTAATAAAATATGAAGATAGTCATTTTAGAGTCATTGGGCGAGCAGGGTCAAGTGCTATAAATAATTGATTTTGCACAGAATTTTGGAATATATGATTGAATTGACCTATATAAATTTTACCTATAATTCAGATAATTTTATGCAAGTGAAACCGCGGGTCTCAGCTATATGCATATATATCTATTTTAAGATCATTGGACGAACGGAGCGAAACACTAGAAGAAACTGATTTTATAAAGAAATTTAGAATATTTAATTTAAATGTAAAGTGACATCAAAATTAACCCCCAGCACTATCTAATAGAATTAAGATTAAACGGTTGGATTTTAAAAATATTTTATGAAAATTAAATATGCTATGGAAATATGAATACGGTTAATTTAGGGTTATTAGGCGAGAATTATGCTCAGAATTTTAGAATATCAAATTTGAATGAACCTCGAGGTCAGAATTGCCCGTCAAGGCCATCAAATAAGCCCCAAATTAATTGTAATATTAAAATTGTCCCCTTCTATCTTGGTGCCCCAAGCAAGGCTTAAAATGGAAATACTCCTAAAACTACCTATTGATACGGGTATCTAGCTACATAAGGGTGCGGAATTTAGCCATGCTATTGAAATATGCAGATTGCTACTTTAGAATCGTTTGACGAGCGGAGCCAGGTATTATTTCCGAATATCTAATTTAAAATTGATCATTTGACCAATAGTTAAGATAATTTTACGTGGGTGAAACCACGGGTCACAGCTAGTATATATATATATATATATATATATATATATATATATATATATATATATATATATATATATATATATATATATATATATATATATATATATATATATATGTATTATGTGTTTCAAAATAAAATAGTAAATAGTAAATCAAGAAATATGGAATCATTTCTGCCAACAAAAGTAAAGTCCATCCGTTTTGTATTTAATTGTTTGTGTATCGGATACTAAAAAAATGAGACAAAGTTAAATGTACAAGCTTACGTTACTATAGTTACTCTAATATAAAAATTACAAAAAGGAATAGACAGAATACTAGGTTCGTTTTCTAAAACTAGCCAGACTTCTTTTGAACATCACTCAATTTGTACGCAATCCAACACAACTAAATCTTTTTCTCGGCTAAATGTTCATGCAGTATCTTACTGACGCTCGTCAGACTAATACCCAAGGCCAGATGCCGCAATATATTGTGATTTTTGAACTGCACACCCTACAAACACAACTTACATGCATTTATAACCTTAACATTGTCCAAAGTACTTACCCTTTTAGAGAATTTCCAGAATGGAATTTAGCTATTACAGCCACTTACAGCCACTGCCATGACGCGACTTGAGCCCGGGATTATGGTAGAAATTTGTTTCGAGGTCCTTAGAAACAGAAAATAATATTTACTAATATATATATATATATATATATATATATATATATATATATATATATGTATATATCAAGGGGACAAACTAGATTGGCTTTGCCTCTGTTCCACTTGTAATGAGTTTGTGACGTAGTCTGTTTGTGTACATACACACTGTTTGCAGTGTATTAGTTTGGCTTTTTGTAGTAGTATGTGTATACACACTTACAATCACATCACACGTATTACCAGAGAGAGCTGTTCAACGTGCTCAACTAACAATGGGTATATTGTTAATATAATGGTGTGTTGACTCGACGACGACTACTGACAGACTAATGCCTTAAGCTGTGACTGGCTTACAAATGACTCCAAGCGAATTTCACTTTTTTTATGTTAGTTGGCTTCTAGTGTTCTATGGTATATATATATATATATATATATATATATATATATATATATATATATAAAGATATGAGGATTTAAAGATTTTACTTTTGTGACTTAACATACTTTACCTCCTAGACGCTGATATATATATATATATATATATATATATATATATATATATATATATATATATATATATATATATATATATATATATATCAGCGTCTCGGAGGTACAGTATGTTAAGTCACAAAAGTAAAATCTTTAAATCCCTATATATATATATATATATATATATATATATATATATATATATATATATATATAGATATATATATATATATTAGTGAAAATTATTTTCTATTTCTAAGGACCCCGAAACAAATTTCTACCATAATCCCGGGCTCAAGTCGCGTCATGGCAGTGGCTGTAATAGCTGAATTCCATTCTATATATATATATATATATATATATATATATATATATATATATATATATATATATATATATATATATATATATATAATAAATCTTACAGGAGAAGTGTTTTAGTGATACTTAGAAACTAATAAATTATTCTATTGTTTTGTTGATATATTGTCCTTAAACTATAGATAAAATCTGTAATATTCTTAAACAAAAACTTTTTATTTTTTCTGACTTAACTGACATCTGACTGAACTGACTTTGTTGTGACTTGACATAGTATATTTCTGAGGCGCTGATATATATATATATATATATATATATATATATATATATATATATATATATATATATATATATATATATATATATATGTGTCCGCACGATAACTCTCGGACAAAATGTCCTAGGTTTACGAAATTTGGTAAAAATGTTGGAAATCCCAAACCGTTGGACAATTCCGTTAGCGAGACACATCCGATGCCCAGAACATGGTTTTTGTTCTTGAAAAAAATTAGTGTTTCATCAAAATTTCCACTTATTCAGAAGTTTTTCCCACATTTTTTTTTACACCATTAGAAAGAGGAGAGAAAATTACATAAAGAGGTTTTTAAACCATCATTCTATATAAACTGGTTTCCGAGAAAAACGAATTTTTATAAACGGAAATTCGCTATGTTATGCAGGATGCTGCGACAGGGGTATTATTTGTTCTCTAGCTATCTGTTATACATACATAATCCTGTTATCAGAGATGAACTTACTTTTCATATGGTGTACACAATCAAAAAAATGTTGTACAATAACGGAAGGTAACACCATATTACATACGCATCGATAGTCGACAACGAAAAAATAATCTGATCATCAATCACCATTTGATAGATTTCTATCATCCACAACAAAATTCGGGTCGCTCTATTATATTATTTTTTTTTACCTATATGCATATCGGGGATGATTTATTTCACATAATTTTATTTTCTGAATCGAAAACAAGTTCAAAAAAAATAAAATTATGCAAAACTTTCACTGTCCGTTACGCATGGAGTTGAAGTAAATTTTCTTAAAAAAATACAAAAATAAAAAAATAAAAAAAAAATAATAATAATAAAAAACCCTTCAAACAATTACTGTTATCACTGATATTAAGTGAATTTCGTTATTGGAAATACACTTATCAGCTTTTAAAACAATGTTCTAAGTGAACTATATACGGAGAGAAAATTCCTATAAAAATTACTGTGCTCATACTACAATCGACGTGTAACAGGCGAACATATCCAATTTTTGTACGGTAAAATTATAAAAATTATAGTTATATTATTGTAATTTATATATATATATATATATATATATATATATATATATATATATATATATATATATATATATATATATATCAGCGCCTCAGAAATATACTATGTCAAGTCACAATAAAGTCAGTTCAGTCAGATGTCGATTGTAGTATGAGCACAGTAATTTTTATAAGAATTTTTCTCTCCGTGTTGCTTTTAAGAAAAATTAAGAATTTTGCTAATTTTCTTTACAATGCTTCATTGTTTTTATCATTACAATAACAATATTTATAAAAGAGTTTTGGTGATGTCGTATATTTGGAAGGTTTATGGATTCACACACAAAAAGCACATTGCAATAACCAAACAAATTTTACCAAACAAGGTGTACAACCGCGCAGAAGATTATGAATATGAACAGCCCCACTCATCATAATGTCAAATATTAAATAATACATTAGTTCAACGAAAACAAACACAATACTAGTCATTTAATATAAAGATGTGTTTTTAACAATATATATTTTACCTTTAATTGTTTTAACTATTTTATAATAACTTTCTTTTAATTATTTATTATGATATTTTATAGAATATTTTAATTGTTTTTGTTTATAAATAATAAACAAATATTTTACTTTGCAAAATACCACTTTTATTTTTGAAACTGTGACAATATTGTTTCGAACCGTTAGTTCATTTTCAAACAGAATAAAATTTATATCCAATACATGCGCTTATATACTAATTTTTATCTACCTATACTTATGAAGGGGAGTGGTATATCGTGTGGAAGTGGAAGGGGCGGGGGTAGTGGGAGAATCCGAAAAACAAGAAAAACAAGATTACATTACATGTGACAAATGCGAGCAAGCACGTGAAAAAATATTGAAATTAACAAACAAACAATATTACTGAAAATACAATTTTAAATGTTTAATTAAATTATAATATTGAAAATAAAGTTGAACTGTAGATATCGGTGTAGTCATTTAAAACGTGATCGGAGTTGTGTTTATTTATTTCTATTGCTTCTAGGATTGTTAACTTCTGTCCTTTGTTTGCCTCATGTAGCACGGTAATTTCCCGTTTTGGTGTGTGTTCGGTGTCAATTAAATGCCTCGCAAAAGCAGAGTCGGATTTCTTATTCCTATAGGATCTGAAGTGCTCTGCTCTCCGGGTTTGAAAGTTTCTGCCAGTTTGACCGATGTAAAAACTATTACAGTCTTGGTAGCTTAATTTGTAGATACCCGATTTTTTAAGTTTATCAATTTTTGTTTTATTGTTATATATTAAGTTTCCTAGATTAAAGCCTGATTTAAATGCTATATTTATGTTTGATTTTTCTAGAATTTTTTAAATTTTATCCGATATATTACCAAAATATGTTATGTTAAAGTTAGTTTTTAGTTCTGGTTTAACGGAGTGGTAAATTTCTTTTAAAATTTGTTTAAATTCTTTCTTAGCTATTAATTTATCGATTAAATTTGAATTATATCGGTTATTATTCCCTATTTTTTTTATATTATTTATTTCTTCAAAATTTTCTTTCGACAAAGGTATGTTTAACGCTCGGTGAATCATGGAATTGTTTAATTATGTGCAGTTTTTAAACTTTTTGTTAACCTATAATAATTTTATTTTTATTTATTTTTTTTTATCTAAAATTGACGTTTTTAAAAAAGAACAATTTTATTTCATTTTGTAAGTATTTTTTAACAGTTTTTTCTTATTGCTGTTTTTCTAATACTTGAATATTGTTAACTTTTATTTTATTTTGTTGATAAGGCCTGATGAGGGGGATTTTAAGAACCCCGAAACGTACGTCGCGTGAAATATAAATTATTTTCAAACATTCTGGTGATTATTTTTCCAAAATATCCTTTTCCTTAATAACAATATTTATATCTGTTTCATTTTTCAACTATTCAAGAACACGTCATTACCGATTTTGAAAATTTGTTCACTGTTAAAGAGCTAAACTATTTTAGATGGATTGTTATATGAGGTCTGCCAGTGTCCGGGGGTCCGAAAAGTGCCAAAGGGCGATTCTCGCGTGACGCACGGGACATTTTTGCAACAAAAACATTTTTTTAAAAAATGCAATTAATAATAAGCAAAACAGAATGTTTATAATACGCAGAAAATGAATTCAAATTTTTTGAGCAAATTCTGATTTTTATCTGAAATCCAGTACTCCAGATACAAGGCATAAACTCACGTGACGCACGGGATATCGTACGAAACGAAATTTATGCCTTATATTTGGAGTACTGCATTTCAGATGTAAATTAAAATATGCTCAAAAAACTTTAATCCAGTTGCCCCGTGTTATAAGCTTTTTGTTTTGATTGTTATTAATTGCATTTTTTTTTTAAATGTTTTTGTTGCAAAAATGTCCCGTGAGTCATGCGAGAATCGCCCCAAAACTAAAAGTACATAACTGATTATGAAAATTTTTTCACCTTTTAAAAGTAAAATTCTTTTAAATGCATACATATATGCTATACTATATGAGATCCGCCAGGATCCTCTGGGCCCAAAACCGCTTAAAATTAACTACTTAACCGTATACAAATTTTTTTCACTTTTAAAGAGCTAAACTATTTTGGATGGATACAGGTTGTGGTATGAGATTCGCCAGTGTCCAATTTTTATGCAGATGCTGCGACAGGTGTATTAGCAATTGTCATCACATTGGGAATGTTATGCGTTTTCTATATAATATGTGTCTATAATTTTGAAACTGGTTCAAGTCAGTGTTTCCCAACCGACGGTCTGTGGACCAGTACGGGTCGTAAATGTATTTCACCGATTGATAGAAAAATGTGTAAAATTATTTTAATAAAATTTTTTATTTTAAATTAACTAATAAAAAATATAATATTCTAGTGTTATCCGCTGTTACAAACCATACATTTTAGGTTGCAAGGTCATATTTAAATCAATTACTCTCAGTGTTGGATTTAGAATTTTTGCGGCCGTAAAGACTCCTAATAACACCAATCTACACCTAGCTCTTAAATTTATTGGGATGTTTTACTTCTCATCAATGTAATCGCTGCGTCTTATCCCGTGTTCGCAATTGCTATACATCAGTTTTGTCTACTGAGCCTACCTTGACCTCTGAATTATTACGTTTATAACAAGATCAGGTAAATAAATTAAAAAATATTCTTATTTTTATAATTTTTTTCCTTGCGAATCTTCTTGAACCTGTATTTCATGTTTCTAGAGTATCAAAATTAGAGTTTTTGGAGTTTTTAAAAAATTTAGATATATGATGACGTCATTAAGGTCAATTTTTTTCTTTTGTAAAATAATAGATACAAGAAAGATAACAACCAGATCTGCCGGTGAAGTTTGGATAATCTGAGTGGTGAATTTTCATTTTTCCTGGAAAGATGGCCCAGTGCGTTCAGGAAATTTGACTTATTTTCCGAATCTGATTTTTCTGTTATGCTCTATCCCTATTTCAACTTGTAAATTAAAATAGGAGACCGAAATTGGCTCTGCAATAGACGGGTTAAACATTTCTATTTTGCACACACAAATTCATTTTTCCTTCATATCCTTCCTTATTTTAAAACTTTTTCTTGGTTCACCAGATAGTTTAGTATCTAAAATTTGGCCCGCCGACGTAAAACTTTGTTGACCATTGATTTAAACTTTCATTTTTAATAATATCGTAAAAATTACCTTGATTTAAATTAACTTATATGATTTACTTTGTTGAATACCACTGTTTTATATAGTTTGCTCCCAAAACGAAGCTTTTGCCAACAAATTCGTTTTAGCGAATTTCCAAAAGTGAAACTGGAAATACGCTATTACAGTAGGTGTCATGACGGGACCTAAGCCCGGGATCATAACAGAAATGTGTTTTGAGGTCCCTAGAATACGAAAATGATATTCACTAAAATTTATATATAAATATATATATATATATATATATATATATATATATATATATATATATATATATATATATATATATATATATATATATATATATATATGTGTCGCCACGATAACTCTCGAACGAAACGTCTAATGCTTATGAAATTTTGTGTGCGGACTGGATTCTGAATTCGCTCGGCTAAGTTCGTTATCCAGACACGTCGGATGCCCAGAAGTAGGTTTTCTGGCCATTTTTTATCATTCGATCCTATCATAAGACTTATAAGATTTTTACATCGTTGAAAAGGAAAAAAAAATTATGAAGAAAATATTCTTATAATTTTCTTTCTTTTTTAAGTATTTTTCGAGAAAATGTAAATTTTCACTATTATATTATTAGTTTTCTTTCTTTGCTAGTCTAATAAGTAATTTATATTTATATCTCAGTTCCTTATGAAGTATAAAAATATTTCACTTTTTTATTAAAGAATTTTGTGAGAACAAGTGAAGTCTATTCACATACATGTGTTATAACACACACACATGTATAGAGTTTTGTTTCTCATTTATTGCATTATAATTAGCATGGTTCTATCTCATGTTGAAAAATGTAAATTAAACAGATTTTCTAAGCTAATGTAATGAAGAATTTTTTTTTTTTATTGAATTTTTAAGTAAACAAGAAAGTAGATAGGCTAGGAGAGAGCGAGCACACCGGTTGTCTCAACAGTTTGGGTACATCCTGACGCAAGATGTACCCAAACGTTTGAGACACTCTGTACCTCGTGTATGGATTGTCCTTTGACCCGGCACGTACCAGGTACATGTATTTAAAATTTGTTGTTGACATTTGACCCCACACGCGCTCATACTGTTAGCCTTGAAATTCATAAGAGATGAGTCATTACCCGCAACCAAATTAATTTATGTTAACCCATTATTCGTCATCACAATTTACTTATCACAATTTGGTTTTGTGTTAACCCATTATGGGCCGGCACTAATGTAGTTTTTGAATGCAAACCTAACGCATGCGCAGACTGAATTTAAGTACCCGACGCATGCGCAGACTGAATTTTAGGTTACAATTTGATAGATGGGGTACACTACCGCATCAAAAATATGGGGAATACCCTAACTCGGGGGGTGGCCCCAAACTTTGGACACCGTACTGTACTTAAATTTTTGGTACACTGTCGTGTCAAAAGTGTGGACTCCCCCTGGTCAAAAAGGTATCCTATCACTTTTTGAAGCGTACTGTACGTGCAAACCTTGACCCTAACACGCGCTTGCGTTAATTGCGTTTATTTGCGTCATTTTAAACGAACTACCGCGTCAAAAATATGGGATTACCCTAACCCACGGGGTGGCCCCAAACTTTTGACGCCGTACTGTACTTAAATTTTTGGTACACTACCATGTCAAAAGTGTGGACCCCCTGACCAAAAAGGTATCCGATCACTTTTTGAAGCGTACTGTGCTTATTACGTGCAAATCTTGGCCTCACTTAACTGCGTCATCTTAAATTGGGTGCGGTCGCTAACGATAAATTTTGTCGGGGGCGCACTATACCAAGCGCTAGATTTTAAGATTAGACTCCGGGGTCCAAATTTCTGACCGCTACTGTACTGTAAGTCGAGTGTCTACTGTACTTTTCAACAAGTTTAAGCCTGTTTTCAGCAAAGTCAGCACTTTTTTAATTTGTTTATTTATATAAGATTTAATTTAAAAAATGTTTATTTAAGATTTTGATGACGCAGCAATTTCTTTGTTTGATTTCAAATACGAAATAGTCTTCTTGGAATTTTTAATTTATGGCCTGATTGTTGAATTATAATTATAGTATGATTCATACAAGCGGGGATTTTTGTTATATTTGTTTATTTATATAATAATTTTGGATCATGTAATAATTTTAAAATTGTTTATTTAAGATTGGGAGGCCGCTAAATTTTGTGGGGGCACTGTACCAAGCGCTACCGCAAAACTAACTTCAGACTCCAGGGTCCAGATATCTGACCGCTACTGTACTGCCGGAAATTTGGGTGTCAACTGTAACTCAGGGTTTTTTTTGTATATTTAACCTTGGAAAATTCCAGGAATTTTTATCAGTTTTAACATAAATAAACAACCAATAATTAAATGTTTGTTTTAGCTGAATTATGATCGTAAGACTCATATAAGGAGTTTTTTTGGTATAAGAAAGATGACGTCATGGAATATTAATGAGTTAAAAAATTGTTTAGTAAAAAATATCACCCATTGTAGGCCTCAAGCAAGAAATTATTTTTATCAGTTTTAATACTTTAACATTTAACCTACAGTGACCAATTTTTTAGTTAACTAACAGAAGTTCTTGAAATTTTAACAAGTTACAAAAAATATTACTTCTTATGGTGCACAACATTTTTGAATTTGACTGTAGCACAAAACTGTTTCTATATCAAACGAAAATTATCTGAAACAATTCAGTATGTACATATGTATAGACTCTGTATATTAAAAATATTTTATGTATACACTCTGTATATTGAGAATAAGAAAGAAAATTTGTATATAATTTTAATTTTTATGAATACTAGTAAACGAATTGTATAGCCATTTATGAATAAGTATTAAATCTAATTATAAAATAATTTATAAATATTGCAAAAAATTTGTTTAATCAGCAAAATCAATGTATATCATTTTAATACTGATACATATTTATATTAGGGTATAATAGTATTGTATTTAACATTTTTAAACAGAATAAAAGTTCAATTTTTGGTTTTAAATTACTATAAGTTAAACACGTCGCTTAATATAAAAATGATAACAGCATTGAGTTTTACTAAATTTTTAAGTCTGTAAAATCAAAATTTTTTATAGACTAGAACATTTTGAATTTGCTACTTTATCATTAACATACAAATAATATCATGTATATATAACGGGTGTATATTTAGTATTTTTAATAAATATTTTAGTATACAGGGTGTATCATGAAATATGCTTTTCAATTAGAATAATAAATTTCATAAGATTTTTGTTAATACTCTTATAGGATAACGAAAGAAACTTTTTGCTGTAAAAAAAATAGGGGAATGCAGGGTAATAATTAAATAAAACGCACATATTTTTTTTTTAAATTTTATTTATAGAATATGTATACAAAAAATTAAATTGCTTAAATCTCTATATTACTTAAAATCTATTTATTTTCCATATAAAAATTTTTTAAAAGAATACAATTTTCTAATGAACAAATTTTATCTGAATGAAGCATACAGCGTCTTGAATAATATTCATCTCGCAGAATGGAAATCTTCGGTACATCAAATATTTCTTCCAAATTCAAAATCCACGGCTGGTTTTCGGTACCATCAAACAAACTTGATATCCATTTCTTCTTTTCACCACCCTTGACGTATATAACATCATACTTCTTTAATATAGGTTTCAATAGGGTATGAAGTTTTTTGTATGGAATAAATCCATACGACCAAGGTATCCCATGCCAATTTCGGTAAAGCCAACTGGCTACTCGTTGATATTTCTTCGGCAACTCGTTGAAATCAAACGGTGCGTCGAATATAAGATGTAATATATCATCCGAATTTTCTGCAGTAATACCAACTTCTTTAAAATAAAATTCGTTGTTAGCTCCTTGATAGCCTTGTATGTCAAGAAACGCCATTTTTTACCGCCACCGTAGAACTGAATTTATTCACACAATCCACAACTTTATATAGAATAATTAAAAGTGGTGGGGGCAGTTAGTTAATTTGTGGAACGTATTCGAAAATGGCTATTAATAGCTATTGCTAGTTTACCATCAAATTACAAACTGTTAATAATATTTAGCACATTTGTGAGTACCAGGTTCTTTTCACTTTAAGACCTAGTGATTTAAGGAATGCTAAATTTTCAGGTGAAATGTGTTGTTGCTCAAAAGTTTTACGTTTAATGATCTTAGGTTTCGAAAGTCCTTTGCTAGGTTCTCTAGCGGTGGACTGCGCTGAATTGTAAATTAACATGGTTCCAAAATGTAATTGTTTTACCACGAAAGTATAATTTTCAACGAAAGAAATGTTAACTCTTTGACAACCACCGGTAAATAGATAATATTTTATGTAAGTTCAACTATTTTATACCCTTCAACCATGATAAGGTGTATAAGCTGGAGTAACACTCAGCAAATTATATAGCGGTGGTGACGTAACACACAAATGCGGTGGTTGTGTTGCGGTTGTGGCGGTGGCGGTGTTTGTGTGGCGGTTGTGTGGTGGTGGCGGTGGTGTTTGTGTGGCGGTGGCGGTAGTGTTTGTGTGGTGGCGGCGGTGGTGTTTGTGTGGCGGTGGTATCTGTATGGTGGTTTCGGTGTTTGTGTGGTGGTTGTGGGGGTGGCGGGGTAGCAGCGGTGTTTGCGGCTGACGTGGACAACTTTATCATTAATTCAATCGAAGCAGCAATTTACTGTAGACAATAAATCGGTGGAGACATCTCGCGGGGTTTGTTGAACGCAATATCTAAATTAATCAATCTGGTGACGTTCCTGTTCCCTGCTCTTATAATGGAAGATTATTAAATATCGATTTTAGATAAAATATTGGAAAATTTCGGTTACAAAATACTATAAATACAACTGAATTATTAACCGGATGTCATTTGTTGGTTAAGTTCCAGAAGGTAAACAACAACAGCAACATGCCGATTTGTGGTATTTGTAAATTTCAACCGTCACAGTGTAAGTGTGCCTTCTACGAGTACTGTGATAGGTGTCGAAATGAAAAACGAATTTGCATGTGTTGTAAACGATGTATGATGCCATTTCCAAACTGTGTTTGCAATTATATAAACTGTACCACATGTAAAAGCCGCTGCAATTGCAAATAATTTAGTAAAATCAATCATCTGATTGCCACATAATACATATTGACCAATTCCACGGTTGCTCAAACCAACGTAAACATTTATTTATAAGGCAATGACCAGCGATGTAATGAGGCATAATGGATATTTTGTGTAACAGTGGAATTGGTCAATATCGATTAAATATCGATTTTTTATAAAATATTGGATTATTTGGTTTCAGTCAAAATACTATAAATACAACTGAATTATTAACCGGATGTCATTTGTTGGTTAAGTTCCAGAAAGTAAACAAAAACAACATGCCGATTTGTGGTATTTGTAAATTTCAACCACCACAGTGTAAGTGTTCCTTCCCCGAGTATTGTGATAGGTGTCGAAACGAAAAACGAATTTGCATGTGTTGTAAACGATGTATGATGCCATTTCCAAACTGTGTTTGCAATTATGTAAACTGTCCCACATGTAAAAGCCGCTGCAATTGCGAATAATTTAGTAAAATCAATCACCTGATTGCCACATCATAAGTGTTGACCAATTCCACGGTTGTTAAAACAAACATTAGCATTTATTTAGTAATGAGGTATAACGTATATTTTGAGTAACAGTGGAATTGACCAATACCTATTAATCAGTATTAAAGTTTTTGTTGAATACTCAAAATATGCATTATACCTCATTACTAAATAAATGTTAATGTTTATTTGATATTTTCCATTGGTTGTGGTGTATAAACACTGCTCATATGAAGGTGTGGTTTCTTTAGAGTAACTTAATTTGTAGCTGTGTGGGAATAAACATATCGGTGGGGTAAAATGAGCAACTCAAATTTTGTAGTTGTGTTGGGGTGGTGGTGGTGGTGGTGGTTTTTGTGGTGGCAACTCATAATTTATTTAAGCGACGTGCTGTAACAGAAATTGGCAGTGTATTGGCAAAATGTCTGAACAACAAGGTGTTGAGTTAAGTATAAGTGATCTGTGGACCACTTTTACTGCCACTGATACAACAATGGATCCGGTTTTGGAGAAGTTGAATCAACTTGATGCTGGTAAACCATTCAAATCGCTATCTACACTCAAACCACATGAAACGTGGAAAATTCTTGATGTACGACGCATGGAAACTCGATATGGGCCAGCGGTTGCGGTGGAACTTGCAGATGCTCAAGTGTTCCTTCCAAAACGATTCGCGGATTTGGATGAGCAGACCATTCAATGTTTACGTACAGGACAATATTTTATTACATATAAAGGAACTGATTCTAGTGGTTTTTTACATATTGTGGAATTTAGTAAATAGCTATCACATGTATGATGTTAGATGTAAGATTAAGGTAACTGTCAGATATGAAAATGAATTGATTTACTTTTTAATTTTAATATTGTAAACGTATATTTCATTAAAAAATAAATTATTTTACGTATAAATTCTTATATTGTTCTTATTTTACAACACACTAGAACCTCCCAAATTATATCTTGAATTATGATAAGACTCTCAGTAGGTATGGACCCAGTTGGCAACGCAATGTAATCCCTATATTCGGGAGCAAGTATTTTAATGTTGGTGTTGAGTCACCTGACACTTGTATATAGCTTTTCATTCATTTTTCTGAACTAATTTCCAAACCGAAGGAGCGTAATGGGGGCAAAATATGTAAGCTGAATGTCAACCGCTACTTCATGGAGTAAAATGAGCAACTCAGATGTGGTGGTTGCGGCGGTGGCGGTGGTGGTGGTGGTGGTGGCGGTGGTGGTGGCGGTGGCGGCGGCGGTGGTGGTGGTGGTGGAGTATATAAGTAATCGCTAACACAATTCTGAATTAATCTTGTAAGACTAGTTGAGCTTTACACATCTATTATAATGTTCGAGTGTACGCGGTGCTATAAAAGCTTCTCGCGGAAAGATTCTCTTTCACGTCATATAAGAAATACACATATGCGGGAATTTTCACCAAAAAGGTTTGAAAATAGTTACTCTCTTGATCCGCTAAAAAGACAAACATTAGACACGGCTGATGACTTATCTAGTTATGATACCGGGAGGAATGATGTTGATGATGCATTTCTAAACAATAAAGTTGAAGAAAGGGTCAATCCACTTGAACAAAGAATTAAAGCTGCATCAAAAGCAATTCAAACTAAATTTAATAATTTAAGAAATCAAAATAATGTTTACACACCCAGCGATGAGTCTAATAACAGGGTTTTAACCACTTCTGATAGTGGAACTGTTATCATTCCCAAGTTAACTACAGCTTTGCAAACCCATTTGGATATTTTATTAATCAAAGAAACTCAAAATAAAGGTGAGGATTCTAATGAACGAATAGCAATAAAACGTCCAGTCAATTCAACGGACCAAGAGCTACTTGCTAAGCGTATCAAATACAACGATTCGGAAAATGCTAATGGGCAATCGAAAAAAATAAAATACTGGCATAATCCTAATTCTTTAATAGATGAATTACGACGTTTATACGAGACTTCAGAGACTGGTGAACAAATACTCAATATTATTCGGAGTATAGAGGAAAATAAAAACATATTGTTTAACGTTGACGATAGTGAAGCTTTAATCGAAGAGTTAGATGCTTTAAGAGAAACTACTGTCGGTCAAGAAATATTTTCTATACTTCGTGAACTTCAAAAGGCTGATGTTATTGAGCCACTAGGTGATTATCTGGATGAAACTGATAAAGAGGATGCTAGCGATTATGATGATGATTAATTTAGATATTGCGTTTAACAAACACCGCGAGATGTCTCCACCGATTTATTGTCTACAGTAAATTGCTACTTCGATTGAATTAATGATAAAGTTGTCCACGTCAGCCGCAAACACCGCTGCTACCCCGCCACCCCCACAACCACCACACAACCACCGAAACCACCATACAAATACCATCGCCACACAAACACCACCGCCGCCACCACACAAACACTACCGCCACCACCACAAAAACACCACCGCCACCACCACACAACCGCCACACAAACACCGCCACCGCCACAACCGCAACACAACCACCGCATTTGTGTGTTACGTCACCACCGCTATATAATTTGCTGAGTTATACTCCAGCTTATACACCTTATCATGGTTGAAGGGTATAAAATAGTTGAACTTACATAAAATATTATCTATTTACCGGTGGTTGTCAAAGAGTTAACATCTCTTTCGTTGAAAATTATACTTTCGTGGTAAAACAATTATATTTTGGAACCATGTTAATTTACAATTCAGCGCAGTCCACCGCTAGAGAACCTAGCAAAGGACTTTCGAAACCTAAGATCATTAAACGTAAAACTTTTGAGCAACAACACATTTCACCTGAAAATTTAGCATTCCTTAAATCACTAGGTCTTAAAGTGAAAAGAACCTGGTACTCACAAATGTGCTAAATATTATTAACAGTTTGTAATTTGATGGTAAACTAGCAATAGCTATTAATAGCCATTTTCGAATACGTTCCACAAATTAACTAACTGCCCCCACCACTTTTAATTATTCTATATAAAGTTGTGGATTGTGTGAATAAATTCAGTTCTACGGTGGCGGTAAAAAATGGCGTTTCTTGACATACAAGGCTATCAAGGAGCTAACAACGAATTTTATTTTAAAGAAGTTGGTATTGCTACAGAAAATTCGGATGATATATTACATCTTATATTCGACGCACCGTTTGATTTCAACGAGTTGCCGAAGAAATATCAACGAGTAGCCAGTTGGCTTTACCGAAATTGGCATGGGATACCTTGGTCGTATGGATTTACTCCATACAAAAAAACTTCATACCCTATTGAAACCTATATTAAAGAAGTATGATGTTATATACGTCAAGGGTGGTGAAAAGAAGAAATGGATATCAAGTTTGTTTGATGGTACCGAAAACCAGCCGTGGATTTTGAATTTGGAAGAAATATTTGATGTACCGAAGATTTCCATTCTGCGAGATGAATATTATTCAAGACGCTGTATGCTTCATTCAGATAAAATTTGCTCATTAGAAAATTGTATTCTTTTAAAAAATTTTTATATGGAAAATAAATAGATTTTAAGTAATATATAGATTTAAGCAATTTAATTTTTTGTATACATATTCTATAAATAAAATTAAAAAAAAAAATATGTGCGTTTTATTTAATTATTACCCTGCATTCCCCTATTTTTTTTACAGCAAAAAGTTTCTTTCGTTATCCTATAAGAGTATTAACAAAAATCTTATGAAATTTATTATTCTAATTGAAAAGCATATTTCATGATACACCCTGTATACTAAAATATTTATTAAAAATACTAAATATACACCCGTTATATATACATGATATTATTTGTATGTTAATGATAAAGTAGCAAATTCAAAATGTTCTAGTCTATAAAAAATTTTGATTTTACAGACTTAAAAATTTAGTAAAACTCAATGCTGTTATCATTTTTATATTAAGCGACGTGTTTAACTTATAGTAATTTAAAACCAAAAATTGAACTTTTATTCTGTTTAAAAATGTTAAATACAATACTATTATACCCTAATATAAATATGTATCAGTAATAAATATGTACAATACTATTATACCCTAATATAAATAAACATTTTTTTAAATTAAAACTTATATAAATAAACAAATTAAAAAAGTGCTGACTTTGCTGAAAACAGGCTTAAACTTGTTGAAAAGTACAGTAGACACTCGATTTACAGTACAGTAGCGGTCAGAAATTTGGACCCCGGAGTCTAATCTTAAAATCTAGCGCTTGGTATAGTGCGCCCCCGACAAAATTTATCGTTAGCGACCGCACCCAATTTAAGATGACGCAGTTAAGTGAGGCCAAGATTTGCACGTAATAAGCACAGTACGCTTCAAAAAGTGATCGGATACCTTTTTGGTCAGGGGGGTCCACACTTTTGACATGGTAGTGTACCAAAAATTTAAGTACAGTACGGCGTCAAAAGTTTGGGGCCACCCCGTGGGTTAGGGTAATCCCACATTTTTGACGCGGTAGTTCGTTTAAAATGACGCAAATAAACGCAATTAACGCAAGCGCGTGTTAGGGTCAAGGTTTGCACGTACAGTACGCTTCAAAAAGTGATAGGATACCTTTTTGACCAGGGGGAGTCCACACTTTTGACACGACAGTGTACCAAAAATTTAAGTACAGTACGGTGTCAAAAGTTTGGGGCCACCCCCGATTTAGGGTATTCCCCATATTTTTGATGCAGTAGTGTACCCCATCTATCAAATTGTAACCTAAAATTCAGTCTGCGCATGCGTCGGGTACTTAAATTCAGTCTGCGCATGCGTTAGGTTTGCATTCAAAAACTACATTAGTGCCGGCGCATAATGGGTTAACACAAAACCAAATTGTGATAAGTAAATTGTGATGACGAATAATGGGTTAACATAAATTAATTTGGTTGCGGGTAATGACTCATCTCTTATGAATTTCAAGGCTAACAGTATGAGCGCGTGTGGGGTCAAATGTCAACAACAAATTTTAAATACATGTACCTGGTACGTGCCGGGTCAAAGGACAATCCATACACGAGGTACAGAGTGTCTCAAACGTTTGGGTACATCTTGCGTCAGGATGTACCCAAACTGTTGAGACAACCGGTGTGCTCGCTCTCTCCTAGCCTATCTACTCAAGAAATTGAAGATTATGTTATGATATAATATTATTAATATGAAACAAAACAAAATATGTACAATGTACATATGTATGTACGGAAAAATATTTTGAATCGATTTTGAAAATTTTTTCACTAATAATTAATAATGTTAAAAAATTAAACCATTTCAAATGGACTTAAGGTATTTTATGTGAGACAAGGTTTTCGGGATCTAAAAAGGCCAGAAATTAATTAACCAATCGATTTTAAAAAATTTTTCAGTTAGTAAGTTAAAGTATTTCAATTAATTAATTAAATGATGTCCGCAAGAAGCTTACGGACTGCCATAAGTTATATGAGATCTTTAGAACCCTTTTCTTACTGTTAGAGTACTAGACTTGTATGAGTTTCGCCAGGATTTACTGATCCCATAATTGTAAAAAATAAACTAAACGACCAATTTTAAAAATTTCTTCACTGTTACAGAGCTAAGCTATTTTAGATAGATTTAGAATACATTATGTAAGGTCCGTCAGGGTCCACAGGACCCAAAAGTGTCAAAAATAAACTAACTGACCGATTTTGAAAATTTTTTCACTGTTACAGAGCTAAACTATTTTAGATAAATATCGATTACGTTATGTGAGGTCCGCCTGGGTCCATTAGACCCAAAAGTGTCAAAAATAAACTGCCTGATCGATTTTGAAAATTTTTTCACTGTTACAGAGCTAAACTGTTTTAGATAAATATAGATTCCGTTATGTAAGGTCTGCCAGGGTCCATAGGATCCAGAAGTGTCAAAAATAAACTAACTGACCGATTTTGAAAATTTTTTCACTGTTACAGAGCTAAACTATTTTAGATAAATATAAATTACGTTATGTAAGGTCCACCAAGGTCCCTAGAACCCAAAAGTGTCAAAAATAAACTAACTGACCGATTTTGAAAATTTTTTCACTGTTACAGAGCTAAACTATTTTAGATAAATATAGATTACGTTATGTAAGGTCTGCCAGGGTCCATGGGATCCAAAAGTGTCAAAAATAAACTAACCAACCGATTTTGAAAATTTTTTCACTGTTGAGGAACTAAGCTATTTTCGATAGACATACATTACGTTATTTAGGGTCCGCCAGGGTCCATGGGATCCAAAAGTGTCAAAAATAAACTAACCGACCGATTTTGAAAATTTTTTCACTGTTACAGAGCTAAACTATTTTAGATAAATATAGATTACGTTATGTAAAGTCTACCAGGGTGCATCGGATCCAAAAGTGTCAAAAATAAACTAACCGACCGATTTTGAAAATTTTTTCACTGTTGGGGAGCTAAGCTATTTTAGATACATATAGATTACGTTATGTAAGGTCTGACAGTGTCAGTAGGACCTAAAAGTGTCAAAAATAAAATAACTGACCGATTTTGAAACTTTTTTACTATTACCGAGGTAAACTATTTTAGATAGGTACAGGTTGTGTTATCTGAGATCCACAACTGTCCTGCGGATGCAAATGCGGCGTAGAATGCTACACAACGGGTTTTGAATATATATATATATATATATATATATATATATATATATATATATATATATATATATATATATATATATATATATATATATATATATATATATATATATATATATATATATATATATATATTACATAAAGTCCGCCTAGAATATACGGTCGAGCTGATTTTTTAATGAGGTCCACCGGGATCTTGCAGATCCGAAAACGCCAGTAATAAGCAATCGAACCGATGCTAAAAAATGTCTCACTGCTAGAGAACTAAATTATTTTAGATGGATACAACTATGCTGCACAAAATTCGTTCGGGTTGTTGGGTCCCTAAAAATACCAAAACTAATTACCCAGCCGATTTTAAAAATTCTTTTACTCTTAGAAAGCTAAACTATTTTAAATAGGTACAGGTCTTAGATGAGATCCGCCAGTGCCCAAGATTTGGAAATTCGCTATGTTATGCAGATATGGAAATTCGCTATGTTATGCGACAGGGGTATTTCCTTTGTGTCCCTTCCTATCAATTTTTTCTTGTTTCACCAAATATTTTGGTACCTATTTGGCTCGCCGACGTAAAACTTTGCGCATCCCTGACTTAAAGTTTCCTTTTTGACAATATCGTGAAAATTACCTGGAATTAATTTAGAATATATTTAGTTTTAGTTTAGTTTATTATTTTAGTTCAAAATAATATAATACCTATAATATAAAATAAGTGGTATTATCAATTTTTTTTTAAATTTTGATTTAGACCGTATCCAAAATCATGGGCACATATAATATATGACCGGGCTACATTTAGTTTGGTCACTTTGTAGTTTGTATCATCGAAAAATATATCAGTTTTGATAATATACGTAAAACGATAAAGTGGCACTATAATAAATGAAACTGATCGTTCAAAATTTGTTTCAACTTCCTTTCATTCTCTGCAAAGGTTTGTTTCTTTATCGCACTCTGTGTTACACTTGTTACCTCTGTCATTCGTTCACTATATATAGATGATATAGTAGGTACCTTTATTCAATATAAGTTTTGTTATATAACAAAGTACATTATCTATTTTATCTGATAAATGTATACTTTATCTATCGTGTATATCAATCTGTATGGATGCGGAGAAATCGTTGTATTTTCAATTTTTCTAAACATACAATACCTAAATTATACACCAAAATTTCATGATAGGGGCGCTTTCGGCCTAATTATGGTCCATTTCACTTAAATTTAACCATACTTCATCACTTATAAATTTAAATAATTTCCGTTTCCTTAGTACTTACGTAAATTTTAAAATTGCAGTTTGTTTTTAGAAAAGAATAAGAGATTGATTTGTTTTCACTATAAGAATTATTTAATTTTTTAACTTTGACTCATAATCAATTGCATTTGAAATAGGGTATATGTATAAATGCTGAGTAATACACTTAAGTAATTCTAGTTACGAATACTGAATAATACTGTAATTACTCTGATTAACCTATTAGTGACCAAAATATTACACGTAATACCGTAGTAAACTTAATTTTAAGGACAGTTTCGTTAATTAAATGCATTTAAATATATAAACGGGGTAACGTTCTTATTAACTCTTTTCTCTCTCCTTGTGTAAAAACATAGAACATTAGAAGTCAAGTAATATCAAAAAAGTGTAATTCGCTTGGAGTCATTTGTAGGCCAGTCACAGCTTAAGGCATGTAGTCAGTCAGTGTCCGTCGCCGAACGCACAGGCATTGTGATACATTGTTAGACAATGGTTAGACATTGTTACTTAAATTGGACAGCTTGGTCTGTCCCATAATACGTGTGTGTAGTAGTATGTGTGAATACGCACACAGGCGCAACCATTAAACCAATATCACTGCAAACAGTGTGTATCTACACGCCAGAGTGGGGAGATTTTACGTCACAAACTCATTACAAGTGGAACAGAGACATAGACAATCTAGTTTGACCCCTTGTGTAAAAATGATCACTAAAAAATTTTTGATTGAATTTCTCTAACAAGGAATGTCACGGGAGTGTACCTCTCCGACTTTGTTTATTCTTTGATATATTATTATAGAACATCGAGAAATAAGAGACACGTATGTTTTTAGCGGATGTAAAACGATTTGAAGGGGTGAAATCAAAAATTGGGATAAAAATTTAATTTGTCAAATATCTCGAAAACAGAAAAGGTTTAAATTGACGATATTGCTCTTTTTTAAAGAGCTATTTATTGATATGCAACTTGTTTCAATTACATCAACAGCGGCGGTTGGAGGTTAAAATTTAGGGGTTAATTTTGCGAAGAGAAGGTAAGAAATACAATATATTAAATTTTTTTTTACAGATTTCAAATGTAGGTGAAAAAATCTAATTAACCTGTTTTTGCTCAATTTCCTAATATTAAGTTTAGGGATAGGTAACTAAAGGGTGGCAGTGTTGACATAATCATACTATTTAAGTTATTCAGGGACTTCTTCATGAAAAATAGTTTAAGACAACTATAATAACGTAAAAATTAAATTCTCGACTTCAAAATTCAATTGTAATCTTCTAAACGTTCATCTTGTAACCACGACTCGTTTAAGGTAGCGGTTACACTGGATACGATTTCATCCGAAAATTCATTTGACGAATTCGTACGAGTTTATCCGAGTTAATACGAATTAAATAGATGCATATATTTAGACATGCGTGGTTACACTGTTTACGACTCTTTCGTACGAGCTCGTACGACTTTTTGATACAACCAAAATATTTTGTTTCTTGATGCAAATTCGTACGAAAAAAATGATGGATTTACAAAAAATAGTCATTTTTGTTGAACAAAGGCGGTCTTTAAGGGATCAAAAACATAAACATTATCATAATAGGATATTAAATAAAAAATTGTGGAATGAACTGGCAGAGGAAATGTTTAGATAATTTTTTATTTTTTAATTAAATATATTACGATATAACAAAACTAACCTAACATAACAAAAACATTTCAAGTATGTGTAATGAAAAATTAATTAACTAAATATTGAAGCTGTAATCCGGTAAAAATATAATTGAATGTAAGTTGTGACATGTTCAAGTACTCTAAAAATTTCTGTTCATCTTGAAAAAATTCTTCAAAGCAATTCCAGAACTCAGCTTTTTCTGCTCCACATGAATAATAAATAATCGTTTACCCAGAATTGCTTGTTTTCTATAATTAGAAATTTTAAAAACGATGGTTCTAATAAATAAGATTCGGTAGTTGGATCCATTGTTTGATATCATGCAATAAGTACTAACGGTTTTCAGTTTAAATTTAAATACGAATTCGTATTACGATTCCGTATCCACTCTAACCACACAGTCGCACGAATGAATTTCGTACGAGCTCGTACGAATCAATTTTCGTACGAATTAGTATCCAATGTAACCGCACCTTAATAAAGTTCTATCGATTGAATATATTTATATTACTTCGAATTGCCATACACACTTTCATTTTGATCGGCGTGGCATATATACAATTTTTTTAATAACTAGTAGGGTAAGTGCGGGAGAGATGCCACAGTAGTCATAGTTCGTCCGTTGATTGATAGATAGCGCTATTAATGGATTATATTTTTAAAATAAGTTACTTATTTAAGCTGTATATGGTAACCTTTATGATTAGTCCATCAGTTTAGTAACTTTTTAACTTTTCAACTAACATCCAACTTTTTATTATTGAAAAGTAAGTTTTTTAACATAATATTTTATCAAGCATTTAATTCATTAGAATTTAAGAATATATATTTCATTGTTTTAATGAAAATGAGTTTTGTTATTAACTTATGTATATTTTCAAAGTACTGTATAAAGTTGGTATAGATGCCGCATCATATTACATATTAAAAACATAGACTTATATACACTCTAAGAAAAAAGGGTCAAAAACGTGTAAAATAACTTAAATTTAGAGCAAAATTACTCCTCGCTCTGAAAATACGCACTATTATTTGTGTAATATGAAAAAATTGGTGTATTTTTATATAATTTGTGTATAATTACTATTTTTTTAACATTACACAAATAAAGGTGTAACTTCGGACGTTTTTGGTTTATTTTTACACCATTAAATAGCAAAACCCATGCGCGCGCATATGATTTTATGTATTTTAAAATTATCTGTTATTGGATTGCTGTAATATTTATACGTACGTAAGTAATATTCTTAAAGGTTAAAAATTATGTGTTCAAATTAGCTGAATTAAACAAAAGTATTTTTTGATAGGATATATAGTTAATATAATTATAACGTGTATGATAAATTAATATTTAAATATGTTACAAAAACAGTGTTATAGTGGTGTACTGATGTTTTGTTTTTATATGCATTGTGTAAAACGTCTTCTGGAATAATGTGCAAAGAATAATGTAATATAAATTTGTTTGTTTCCAAAATGCTGTCCTGATGATACATTTAAAATATTTCAGGTAAGTTAATTTTTTTAATTTTGCTTCATACAAATAGTTATGTAATTTAATCAAAGTTTATTTTACAATTTGACTAATAATTTATTTTGCGGGGCTCTCAATTTCTGTGAAAATTAAAACATTATCTACAATTCAGATATCTTTCATTCAGATATGTCTAAAAAATTATATAATGCTTGTAAATTGGTAAAATCTGTAGTGATAAAAGAATTATACATATTTTTTTTACTAAAATTTATTGACTTGGGAAACAAAATACCTAAAACTATTTATCAAATTTTAATCAACAGAATCGCTAATTAATGTAGGTATATAATATTTCGTTTTTATGTCATCGAAGATGACGTATTAATATCGTTGTGTGATTGAATTGAACACGTGATTGAATAATTACTGAGTTGTACATCCATACTGAACAAACGCAAGAGGGCTACTAACTATAGAGTTAACAAACAACTATAGAGTTAACAAAAAATCATAAATTAACACTTTCACTGAGATGGCATTACTTAGTGCGTGTCACAAACACGCACTTAACGAATTTTTTTTTTTTTTTTTGCTTTACAGTAATATAAATTCATAACAGGTTTAAATTGAAACGACGTATGGAAATCGAGTTTTTTAAGTAATAATAACAATGGTAATAATAATAATGGAATTTAACGTTCGTTTTTTAGACAATGGTATGTAACGGACATCACTCACATCATTATTTCTCAACTTTTTCATGATGATATGGGCGGAGAACAAGAAAAGCGGTATAAAGATTTGGCAGGTGTCCGTCTGCAACCGTCTTCTTAAGGACGATGTCGATATTCATCTGGAATTGCGATGGGATATAGCAGAAAACTTTCACCAGCATATAACCGGTTGCGGAATTCAAACCCTCAGTCTACCGGTTCGGAAGTACCAGTGCCTAAGCACGCCGGGTTACTTTGCTGGTAAGTTTTTTAATCAAAAATTTAATATCTGTACATTCATTAAAATAGCCTAGAAGTAATTTTGTAGCGAAAGCGAAATTTTCTTAATTTTAAATTGCTGTGAAAGATTTATTAAAAAAAGAAAAAAATAATAATCAAAAATAGTTATAAAATTAAGTAACCCTAATTTTCTGATTTGTTTAGAAACTGGAATTGGCGAAGACATCTATGAAACCACAGCATACATTTTCTGCGAAGTTCTAAGAATAACAAGAGTCAGCAGAATATTGTTTTTCTTATATTTAAGTATTGTTTAGTTAATTTTCTTAAACTATATTTTTGATATGATGTAACTACAATTTTAATCCATAAGTTTTTAATATTATCATTGTAATTTAATTACAATTAAATTTTTTATAAGATATTGCTTAAATAATTGTGTCTGCAAAACGTAAGCATTGTAAAAAAGTCATATCTCAAAATTTTGACCAGTTTAATTGGCAGTTACACTGCAAAATAAAGATTACCTATGTTCATGAAAGCAAGTAAACGTTCATAATAAAACTTTTATAATCTTACTTTTTTGGAGTTTTTATTTTAAAATTTACCAAAAATTTATTATTTTATCATACGACACACTTATATAGAAATTTAGACATAATAAGCAAAATATTTAACATCTCGAATCTTTCTGTATATAATTCCAAATTATTCTATACTTCATATTATTATAAATATTTATGTAAAAAAACAATCAATAATCTTTTTTGATTCTTTATTTTCAATTAAGTTGAATCAGTTTATTTTTTTCAGCACAATTGAATCACTCATACTGATTCAGATGAACTGAATCAGAATGAGTGATTCAGTTGGAATAATATTACACTTTTCTGGGTGTAAGCATTACTATATAAGTGTGTAAAATCACATTTTCAGGTGTACAGGCGTGGTTTAAAAATACATTAATATGATGTAATTTTACGTTTAACTGCGCACTATTGCGAACTGAATGTGTAAAATTACATCTTGTTGTGTAGTTAATACACAAATAAAACGTAATCTATTACACACCTGGACCGTAATTTTACGTACGACATGTGTAAAACTACACATATGAGTGAGTAATAATTACACCATGATGGTGTAATTTTCACCTTCGTACATTACGGTTTGTAATGTTACTGTCATTATAGAAAGCATTTAATTGCCTCCTATAATAGTAGTAAAACGGTACATTTTTTTCTTAGAGTGTATCTTAATTATGCAATTTTTTTTGGACTGTAAATTATGCCACGTTAATATAAAAGATCCATTAATGGATCGGGAGGAGCTCTCATATTAATGAAGATAACGAAAATAATGATGATTACCTGTGTATTGAATGTTTTGAAAGGTACTCAGAAACAAAAAAAAAGTTGACTGGTTAAGATGTATAAAGTGCCAAAAATGGTTACATATGGCATGCATCATGTATGAAGATGTGTGTAAAATGCAAAATTTTTTATGTGAGCTCTGCGGCGTCTCACCTTGCGGCATCTCTCCCATAGGTGTGGGAGAAACGCCGCTTTGCAGGCTATAAAAAAATGTTAATTACGAATCCTTTATGACTCAAAATTTAAAAATATTTATAAATAATTTAAAAGAACAATGTTTACATTTATTGTGTAGCGAATTTCAAACCAATTAAATGCATACTTTAAGAATTATCAAGTATTTTCAAAATGTACGGCATCTTTCCCGCATTCACCCTAATCTACAGCTGGGCAAATTCAGTTGGTAACTTTTGAAGCCAATATTATTATAAAATTATGTAAGTATATTCCTGCAAATTATCGTATACTTTTAAAATTTACTCAATTAACACACATTTTATTAGAACAGAAAAGTTAAAAAGATAGACAGTCAATATTAAAAATTGATTAGTTTTCCAGTTGGATTATGTTTTTCCCTTATCATTCTTGAGTAAAAAATAAAACAATAATTATTATAAAAAAAAAAGATTATAAATGTAACTATTTAAAATAATAATTATTAACTACTGTAGACTTTAGATTGTACATTCTACTAAAGTCTAAATTTTGATACATATAAAATAATTACTGTTTGGCTGTCAACACTGCTAGAAAATTTAATTATGGCATATCCATAATATTCTATTGATCCGTGGATATATCTTACAAAATTGAAAACATTCGGTAACTAAATATATTGATACGTATATATTTCTGTTTGTAAGTTAAGGTAAGAAGTTATAAATAAAGTTAGATTGAAATTTAAAGGATATACGACCAAGTAAAGTGAACAATGGCTCGAGTATACAAGACGAAAAACTTAACAATTGTTTAACTTGTTCATAGAAAAATATTATATGATGTCGTTTGTGAAAATAACTGGAGAAAAGTTCATTTTTAATTTTTTTTATTTGTTTACTTTCACATTTATACGAAATCTTATGTCAGGTATGTCAATATAACACCACTATAGTTATTAATTTTCTTTTAAAGTATTACTTTAATTAAATTTAATAGCAAAGTTACTACTTTATAACAGTTGAATTAAAATTTCATAAAGAAATTATGATAGATTTGTGTGCCGTTCGAAATCACAGTTCCCAGCAAATTTACTCCGTTACTTGAGAAAAACAGGTCAAAACTTAATTATTGTATTGCGCCATGGCCTAGTTTTTCACCTTGTATACAGAAATTTTTAGAACATGGTCTTACTTCGAATAAATGCGCAAATCCACAAATAAGTTCTCTGTCCTCTCCATTGAAAGCAGGATTGTTGCGCATATGATATTTCTCGAAAAATCTTACGATATTTACTAACAAGCCTCATTATTAAGGTGTCTAAATTAAGATTTGAAGTTAATCGGATAAAAATTAAAGGCGTTAGAGGTACGGTAAAGAAAAGAAGAGTAGCATTTTTTATACGAGCTGCTATGCCGCAATTTTTTGTTGTTTTGTTTTTATTTTGCAGAAGAAAGAAAAAATATTTTTATGCCTTTGAGGTTTGTACTTGTGCGAAATAGAATACTAGTAAATTCTACCATTTCTTTTATATAATTTTTTTTTTTTAAATTAATTTTTTTGATGGCAAGGTAATTTTTTAAATAAAAAATTAGTATTTAAAACATGATCTTCTGGGAAACAGCTTTAAAGATTTTTTTATAATTTATGTACATAATATTTATGAGTAGTAAACAAAAACAAATTTTTAAGTGTAGTTAATTTATTGTCTGAGTGAGAATTTTCAAATTTCAATTTTCTTTGAAACGACTACGATAATTATGTTTAAATTCTGTAAATTAATAAGCTTTATAAAATTATACAAAATGCCGGCATTAATTTGTCTCACAATCAGTATAATCTTAGAAAAGTAGTTTACTGGGGATCAGAATGGAACGGTAGGAAAATTAATGCTTTAATAATGATGGGCCGTTAAAGATTTTTTCATTAATTTAGTAAGGATATTTGCTAGCATATCCATAGAAATAACTGATCCAAAATATTCAAAAAAATTGACAACAATTCTTAAGTAATTTTCTGACTAAATATTAACACGTATCAATTTTATAAGTAGTGTCATTAATACAGATCTGCCGTGACTAAAAGGACCCGATACCTTATCTCTATACTTTGATCTATCCTTTTTTTGCAGTTTGTCTTTTTTTATATTTATATAGTTGCCACAGTTAGATTCCAGTGACCACCAAACAGTTGTGAATAGAAATTTGAAAAAAAAAATAGATTACTCTTATTTGTTAATTTACTGTTCCTTATATTCTTACTTTAATAAGACACAGTATAGTAAAATATTAAGTATTATTTTATAAACTCAATTTCATAAAGTAACGTTAATATCCATTAAATATTAAAAAAAGTTTGGTTTGAAAACGAATTAAAATAAATATTTGCACATCAAAATCATATTTACAAAATAAACAAAAACCACAAAAATATCTTCAAGTTAAAAAACTCAAAAAAATTTCTGTTTCTTCTTCATAATCTTCATACGTTGGAAACACACTTGCCAACACAGTTATCATCATGTTATCAATAAACTATGTAATAAAATTTTTCAAAAAAGTCCAGAAATAAATTGTATAAAGTGGTTGGGTAATAAAACAATTTTGTTATCCTGTTTTTGAAGATATTTAACAAAAGCTGAAAAAACTTATGATAAATATGTTAAATATAATCTTTGTTCAAATATTCTAAAAACGAAAATGAGAAAGACAAGAATATTATTTGATAAAAAATTAATAAATAAGAATTTGATTTAACTTCAAAATCAGTATTCCAGCTTATTATTAATAATACATATGTTATTGATAATATGTACAGCTGGCCCACCGATTGGTAATCACAGATACAATGTTTGGTGTACGCTGTTGGGGGTTATTCATACTTGTATTCACTATTCAAACTGTTCATAATTTTATAACTATAGTAACAGCCATACACGCTCTGTATAGCTGTATAAGATTACAAAGCAAATTAATTAAAAAGGCTTAATTTCGGTTAGAAAAATATTTTTTGCAATACATACTACACCCATAAGTTAAATAAACTTGGTTTTTAACCTTTTCCTTTTGTAATTAAAGTTATATTTATAAACGTAATTGGAAAATACATTAACTTTATGTGTAAGTGTACAAGCAATTCTGTAAGACATTATTTTCTATCTTATGTATGGTTGCTTTACCTCCTCTCTTTCGTCACTCACCCGACGAAATCGGGTCCAAATAGTCACGGCACATCTGTACTTATTGAAAGAACAACAGACGACTCAATACACTTAATAAATATCTCTGTTTCTTTCCGATAAGCGTAAATAGACCAAAATAAAAAGGATACGATCATTCTGAGGATATTTCTCAGATAAAATATTTTGTCTAGCCCCATATGTTGTTACATCAAACAATACGGTACAGTATTTGCGCAAATACGACTTTCACTTGACGTCTTTTTTTCTTTGAGAAAAAATTTCAGGTTTTTGATACTATCATTAACATTTTGAATCCAACTTACAAAGATGTTTCAACTTTTAGGTAGGAGCAGTATATTTTTGAGGTAGAGTACAATAATAATAATTGTTGAATATTATAGAATACAAACTATACGCAACAAATCTTAAGCCGGTTCTACACGATGCTACGAACATCTTCCAATATTGGACGTTCGATGGTTCATCGCATCGTGTGGCCGTTGTTCGAACCTACGAGTGTCCAAATGTCGAGCGTCAAACATTCGCATTTGGCCATGTCCCGCTCGATGTCGGTATTCTTGCACCGAGTCAAAGGGATGCTTCGAACGTTTGAAGGTCAATATTGGTTGCGTTGGTTGGTTCGACTCAGCAGCTGCACGACTCGTTCATGTGAAGAGAGACAACATCAGTGTATAACATTAGAGATCACATAAGACAGATGACATCCTCGTCCACTGAATAAACGTTTGTACCAACACATAATACAAGAGAGACAACATCAGTGTATAACATTAGAGATAACATCAGACAGATAACAGCCTCGTCCACTGAATAAACGTTTGTACCAACACATCATCATTCGTATTGGATCAAACATTCGATTCACCGTGTAGCAGATACATTCGTAGCACCAACTATCGAAATTAATTGCCTCAAACGTTCGATCGAACGTTGGAAGGAACGTTCGTAGCATCGTGTAGAACCGGCTTTAGAGTAACGGATTTAGTTACGTCGACGTGTAGCATTTATTACTTGTGGCAATAGTGGGCATGCGCAATATAGTCACGCTATATGTTCGGCAAATTCCGCGTTTGTATTCGTTAACTGTCGTGTCGACTACCTGTTCTGTTAACGTGTTCATCCTGTTGAAGGTGATTTTTAGTATAATTAAGTTTTCAGTTAGTCAATCCGTCTCGTAAACGAGAAACGATTGAAATTGTTGAAAAAACTAGTCGTTGATTCAACGCCCATCTCTCCTCGGTGATAATAGTAATGCGGGTGAATGCGGGAGAGATGCCGCACATTTTGAAAACACTTGATAATTCTTAAAGTATGCATTTAATTGATTTGAAATTTGGTACACAATAAATGTAAACATTGTTCTTTAAAATTATTTATAAATAATTTTAAATTTTGAGTCATAAAGGATTCATAATTAACATTTTTGTAGAGTCTGCAAAGCGGCGTCTCTCCCACACCTTTGGGAGAGATGCCGCATCAAAAAAGGTGAGACGCCGCATAGTTCATATTAAAAATTTTGCATTTTACACACACCTCCATACATGATGCATGCCATACGTAACCATTTTTGGCACTTTATACATCTTAACCAGTACCTTTAAAAACATTCAATACACAGGCAATCATCACTATTTTCGTTATCTTCATTAATATGAGGGCTCTTCCTGATCCATTAATGGATCTTTTATATTTACGTGGCATAATTTACAGTAGAAAAAAAATTGCATAATTAAGGTATATAAGTCTATGTTTTTAACATGTAATATGATGCGGCATCTATACCAACTTTAAATGCGGCATCTCTCCTTTTTGTTGGCATAGATGCCGCATGTTGCTATAGCAAGCATAGTACGGAATTCCAACCTAAACTTTTACACAGTACTTTTAAAATATACCTAAATTAATAACAAAACTCATTTTCATTAAAACAATGAAATATACATTCTTAAATTCTAATGAATTAAATGCTTGATAAAATATTACGTTAAAAAACTTACTTTTCAATAATAAAAAGCTGAATAATTACTAAACTGATGGACTAATCATAAATGTTACCATATACAGCTTAAACAAATAACTTATTTTAAACATATAATCCATTAATGGCGCGATCTATCAATCAACGGGCGAACTATGGCTACTGCGACTTCTCTCCCGCACTTACCCTATTATCATGTTATCAAATTTGTAGAAAATGAAATTTAAAATTAATACCTTCGTTTCCATTTTACTTATTGACTTTTCGTTCTAAGAAAATTATCGATAAAATTAACAAGAATTTTCTGTAAATAAATTTCACTTTTACTTTCATCATGTGCTTCTTTTGCAAAGATATTTGCCGTGTCGGAGTAGATACTTACAGTATTAATTATAAATTACATTTAGACGATCAAAGAGTTTTTAAATGCTAACTAAAGTAAACATATTCGTTTAATAAACACCGAACAGTTTGTTGTTTTTGTTTACTTGTCTCTCCGCTTACTTTGTTACACTTAATGTCACATGCTCAAAGTGTTCAATAGATGTTCGTTTTTCATTAAGGAAACCCAAACGAACGAACCCTCAAACGAGTCAAGTCGAACACTTGAATATTTAGTGAACGTCTTCAAATAAATTGGAAATAATTATCAAAAACTGACTTCAACGAAATTTATTTTCATTTACAATAAATAAACTTGTACTACCTATGTTATCTTTGTGCTGTGACAAATATCTACTTAGAAATTAATTTTTTGATGACTTCAACATCGTTTGACACCTTATAAAGTAAAATTTTATTCTAAAATATTATTTTATGAATTTAACTTCTCATTCATTTATAATGAGTATTTAGCTTTTGTTGTATTAAACTAGCTGCCCTTTCTTCTCTCGTTTTTTCTCAAAATATAATAATTTTGATAACAGTCTTCGTGTTCCCTGTATTTTCTGACATTCAAAAACATTTTCGTATTTCGTATTGTATTAACTTATAAAACTTTAAGTTTACTTTTCAGTCTGTTTTAAATAAGGACTTCTCGAGGTAGCGACACTCTTGAGTCTTTCAAACCATCAAAATCAGGAAGCAATCGTGAATGTAATTTTTTGGTAACAACAGAAAGATTATCGTTTGTAGTGTCTAAATATAACGGCAAAATGTTCGTAGGATCGCCTGATAAAACATAATTAATTAAAAAGTTATTTAAAAAAATTGCGCATGCGTACCATTTTAAATTTGCTCCATGTGAGTTCGTTATTTTAAATTTGACGCATGTATAGGTTTTATTGCATTATATTATTCAAAATTTAATAAATTGCGTTTATGATTACAGTAAAATTTGAGCTAAAAGTTTTTTACTTTTAATTAATTATGAAAGATAATAAGAATAAACTGTTAAAAAGGAAAACTTCTTACACCTACACATTTTTAAACTCATCTACTTTTATCGCAAAGAGAAGAGTGCAATGGATTTTATTTCGACAATGGTTTCTAGAATATTTTTAATTTGAATTTTTCTTGGACAGCAATTAGAATTTATTATTGGAAATCTTATATGTTTTAAAACTTCAAAATTAAAAAATATTACGAAAAATTAACCACATGTAACAGAATAATTATGTATTTTTATGAGGTTGTTATATTTTTGAAAATAAAAATAAAACAATGAATTTAAAAGAAAAAAAATTGTATTTCAATAAAACATGCTTAATAATATATAATACTTACATATTATTAAAATAATTTTTCTTAATACACTATCAAAATTACATCGTAGTTTCTTTTAAACTTGTGTCAGCAATTGGTATGAATGAAAAATTTTAAAAAACTAGCAGCTTTAAATAATAAAATCTCATAAGGATTTTCGAAAATGTGCGAATTAAGCGAACTCGCCAGTTACTGAAGCAATTCTTTAAATAATAATTTACTTAATATGAAAATAACTTTGATTTGTTACTTTTAACCAAATTGAAGCTTTATTGTAACGAGCCACCTTTTGAGTAGTTAACTCAATAACAAGTTAAGACAATTTATTATTGTTATCTATCTTTCATTAATTATTTGTTATTATTATCTTTTATAATTAATTAAAAAAAAAATTTAGACTAAATTTTACTCTAATCATAAACGCAATCTGTTAAATTTTGAATAATATAATGCAATAGAACCTGTACATGCGTCAAATTTAAAATAACGAACTCACATGGAGCAAATTTAAAATGGTACGCATCCGCAATTTTTTTAAATAACTTTTTAATTAATTATGCTTTATCAGCCGACCCTACTAACATTTTACCGTTATATTTAGACACTACAAACGATAGTCTTTCTATTGTTACTAAAAAAAATTGCATTCACGATTGCTTCCTGGCAACTTCAGTACAAAATTTTGAATGTTAATAACAAATAAGCTAAAGGGCTACAAACGAAAATAAATATACTACAAACATTTACAAATGGCCTACAATCGATTAAAGTTATTAAATTTTGACTACGAAAAAACTTCCGGCCAGTGTCAATGCCAAACTTGATGCCCCATATTCCCCAGTGTTAAAACATATTCCCCAGTGTTACTATATCCCAACGGTATTGAGAGAATAAACTGTATAAATGCCATTTAAATAAGAAACAATTGGTTCATAAAAATAAACAATGAAAGCAAATATTAATTATATCCGATAACATCGTTTTCCATCAGTTATAAATGATCAATTTTTATGCACTCACAATTTCCTTAATATATAATATTATTAATTACCTTAGAGAAACTCGATAAGAAATTTAAAATTTAATTAAATAATTTTATCAAATAAAGACGATACTGCCTTAGGGTTGATAAATATTAATTTGAATCAACTGATTCAATGATTTTCTTTGATAATAATTTGCAGATAGTCTCTCCAAAAATTGTACGTTTCATTTTAAATAAATCTTAATGAACTTATTAATTAATGACTTCCATAAATGCCCGAAGCAAAGTAAAATAAAAAAAAAAAAAAAAAAAAACAAAAAAAAAAAAAAAAACAAAAAAAAACAAAAAAAAAAACAAATGAGAATTTTTTAATAATCAATGTTGAGGAAAGAGCCTACTTTATAATATTGAATGCTGGCATATGAATGGTCTGGACTTCTACAAAACTATAAAGATACTTTGATAAAACATAAAAATATTATTACCTGTAATAGCTATCTATGCAAATGGTTTATTATGAACAACTTTATGTACGAGCTGCATAAAGTTAAAGTAAAGTTGCATAGAAAGATTTATGTTCGACTCTAAAAATTCCTAGTTATCGATAAAAATCCAATTTATAAATTTGACATCTAAATTGTAAATAAAATATTTATTTGAAATGTCATTGGCATAGAAAAATCAATAATTATACTAAAGTATAATTTGATTGCAGTTATTTGTCATTTGAAACCAGTAAAATACGACAGAACTTTCATGGTTCGTTCTGCTGTCCGTCAAGTGCTAATAAAAAAAATACAGTTTTTGGCATTACTTAAATAAACCTAGTTTTCAATCGTATACATAATCGCATAGAAAAATAAATATTTTGTTAAAATAAAGTATTAGATTACAAAAAATATGAACTTATTTTATATTAGTAATGGGACATAAGAGTCTTACCTTTTTGCAAAATAAAGCTTTTTCTTATTAACCTTAAGTTTATATGACTAGCATTGTAAAATTAAATATATTAAATATGCATTATAAACTTGTAAAAGTTTTCAGTTTCATTTTCGTCCCAAAGTTAGTAGTAATAAAATAGTAATAAAATTAATTTTTAAAATTTTTTTTTTATTATCCTTCTAATTCACTATACCGTTACAGTTCCGGTCCCGCTGGTGGTGGTTAATCGAAGGTCTACTGTTCTAGGACATTTTTTAGAAAATTTATCAATAAAAATTATTTATTAATATTTAAAAAGAGGAGAGAAAAATTTGCCTGGAATAAATATTAATAACGGTACAAATTGTGTAATTAGTATTAATTAGTATTATATGTATGAATTTGTAAGTCTATACTATACAAATAAAGTTAGCATGTTTTTATTATAAAATTAAAATCTATGAAGAAAACTGTTCTTTATGGCGCTAGTACTTTTTCCTTGCAATTATGCAACTAGTGCCATAAAGTATTATCTACATTTCACATTACTAACAGTGCAATATTTTTTTTTAAACTGCTATTCTTGCGAAAATCACACTTTTTTTAGGAAAATAAAAGTATCGTAAAAGTGCTTACATACAGGAAACGCGAGCTGAATTAAGATAATTTCTTCTGATTATTGTGATTAAAAGTTCGAAAACAGTGATATTTGAGCTCATCTTCAGCTACTATTAATAAATATAATAATAAAATGGTTTAAATGAATGTTATAACTATGATTAAAAGAGACTGGTAAAAAACTTATTTATTTAGATTGTGTTTGTTG
The DNA here is from genome assembly GCA_035578155.1 of Brachynemurus nebulosus. Lineage (NCBI taxonomy): Eukaryota > Metazoa > Arthropoda > Insecta > Neuroptera > Myrmeleontidae > Brachynemurus > Brachynemurus nebulosus. The sequence continues at coordinate 28,346,441 of JAPWDM010000003.1, forward strand.
TTCAAAAGTTAAATATATTTGATATGTTGGTTTATCGGCTTTTAAATACTATTTAATAAGCAAATTTTACACCATTGCATTATGTATATTTAATATTAACTTCTATTCGTTTCTATTGATTCTGACAGCGGGCTGAAATGAAACCTTATTTTAAGATTTTCCGGTTAAATAAAAAGAAATGAATTTTTAAAATGATAAGAATAAAGAACAAGCTACATACTCTACAAAACTCCAATACAAAGACTGAAAATGATGCGATTCATTCTTAGTCTCGTTTTACGCTGGCTGAATATATTTTTTGATTTAGCGACCACAGATACTCATAGGCTAATGAAATTTTCTTGTATTTTGTGTATAAATTGCAAGAAGTATCATATTTTGTGGAACACATTATGTTATGTGGCAATAATCTATAGAATTACCAGTGTTATATATTTTTAATTTGGCACCATTTCTCAATGAAAAACTTATATTGTTAAATCGATTTATCAAACAAAACGAGTTAACATTTCAAATAAAATTCGACTCAAAAGATAATAAGACTTTTTATTTCATTTTGCCTTATTTAACTAATTTGTTTTACCTTTATAATAGTTTGACAACATTTTGCTTTTAAAAGCTTACATTACTTTTTTGAACTATTTAAAAAAAAGTCTCTATACAAAATGAAAATAAAAAAATAAAATTATTGCAATGTACCTATTTTTATGTATTAACAAAACTTTTAATGAGAAAAAAGCTCTTTTCTTCTATTATGAAAAACATTTTCATCTGTCTTTTTTTAAAAAGAGAAAAACACACATTATTACTTCCTAAATGGTCATTATTACAATATGTGTGATACTTTTTAACTAATATGGAACACAGAAGTTGAACATACATAATATGGTCTGAAAAGAGAAACGTAGAAACACAAATATATGTACAAGGAAATTTTTTTCCAGAATTGATTTTTATTTAACAAATTCAATGTTAACAGTTAACAATCTAGATGTTTAAGTTCTGACAATTAAACACATAAATGGTGGTAAGTCTTGTTTGAAACCGTATTAAATCAGCAATCAAATATATAACAGATGACTTTCAGAGCAAAAAGAAAAAAAAACAGTTGTAGGATTTTCATTATTTTGAAACCTGCTGAGGAGGAAGCTTTCATGCCAGTAACTAATAAGGGATCAACATATAAGAATTTATGAAAAATATCGTAAAAAACCTAAACGAAAAAATATTATTTCTACTCCTGGTCGAAGACTACAAAGAATCAAAATCTATTTTGCGATTCTAAAGGTAGGTGGGTGAATTTTTTAGAAAATTAAAATTTATACAAATTATGTTCTGTAAAATTTTTGCAATTTTTTCAGTCACAGTATATTAACTCTCCCCAATCCTTTTGTGACTGCATTTTGAAAAAAATTTAAAAATTAATACAAAATGTCGAAAATTTTTCCGTTCTGATAAGCGTCTAAATAAAATCACAAAAAATTAAAATCCTCCTATGGCAAGTAAAAAAAATTTTACCCTAAAAATAATAATTGGAACCTTTTGCTTATAAGTTTCGTTTAAATTTTACTGATTTTCACCAAGATTCGTAGAAAATCTAAAAACCTAAAAGACGAAAAATGGCGATAACTTGCGCATTTTAATCCTCCATATATATATATATATATATATATATATATATATATATATATATATATATATATATATATATATATATATATATATATATATATATACGTTAACTCTGTTAAGCCTAGTTTCATTTCTCTAGCTCAAGTAGGTGTCGAGATATTCATTCGTTTGGACGCCAACATAAATACGTACATACGTACAAAAGGTCCGGATCAAAAGTTCAGGTCCGCAATATTTTCGTCCGGATTTTTGATTTTCTAGATTCCTTAGGGCCCAGAATATCAGGATTCAATGAAAACCCCAAATGTTCAAATTAGCTTGACTATTATACTTTTCGTTTTTTTTTTTAAACAATAGCTTCTATATAGCTTAATCTTCTAGTTGATACTATAGAAGTCTCCTGATACTATAGAAGTCTCCTCTGCTTTCAGACTCATTTTTGACAAACTGGCAGGAGATATTTACATTTTACCTACAATCAAAATGATTCTTAATGACTTTCAATTTATCAGAATTTATTTTCGACCTTTGTATCCAATGTATTACGTATATTACTGATATTTCTATGTAGCACATAAAATATGCACAAAACTTATTGTTTATGTTTATGTATAACTAACATCAACATATGTAGATGGAACGAAACGGTACGGAGCAACCGGCAGCGGATACAACGACCAACCAAGTTTAGTTATAAAGAAGACATTTGTACACTGACCTATTTATTTGTTGCATACATAATAATCAGATGCCGTGGATACTGATAAGTATATATGAAATTCATTGGCAACGATTAGTCGTAGCCAATTAAAAAAAAATTTTAAAAAACTTAAATATGAATATGTGTTAGCAACTTCGGTGCAGAATCAGCGTGACTTTACTACCGAGCAAAGTAGTAAAATTTCTGAAGTTCTTTGGCAATTTTTTGGTTATATACTAGAATTACTGCAAATTTGTTACCAAAATGTTGAAAAGAATGAAAATGGAAGGAGCCGTTCAATAAAAGATTTTCACAAATCAATAAAATAACTTTTTTAATTTCAAATATTATCGAGTGCTTGTGAGACATTACTACGTATGACAAACTTTTGTTTGCATTTCGACACACGCAGTATTGATATGTTCACTTATCGTTCAGCTAAGCTGAAACTTTAAGCACTCGATTTCCTTGGTATAGTATGACCAAAAACCACATGTAAATTAATAATAAAATAACTCCTAAAATGAACCTGAGTAACAAAAATGTGAATATTTTGCGAAAGTAGATACACAATAGCTGTGACCTGGCTATTAATCAAAGTAGTGAGGTCACAGATTACAGTTGCAGCAATTTTTCTACAAATTTCCACATTCAATATAATGATAATTGGGATGTCTGTCAATAAATTTGTTCCAGTATGTCCATGTATTTGTTTATTCTCCAATGAAATAATTTCTGAAAATAAATTTAAACAGTATGAATAAGAATATGTTATCGGTTCGCTGTGATCTTGCTACTGAGAAAAATAGTAAGATTACAGCAATGTTGGATATTTTAGTTTTTTAATTTTTAATATTAGACTAAAATTGCTGTAATTTAATACCTAAATTGTTGATAATAATGAAAATTAAAGAAGACTGTCAATAAGTTAGTTTCAGTATTTTCACTTGCACATGAAGTAAATCTAAAAATAAAATTTAGACACTATAAATGCAAGTGTTGCCAGTTTTGGTACAGAATTACAATGACCTTACTACAGATGAAGGTAGTAAAGTTACAACGGCTTTGAAGCAAATTCTTAATAATGAACTAGAATTGCTGTAATTTTTCTATCAGGACATTCAAAACAGTGGAAGCCAATAATTTAGCTTTGTTTTAGCTAAATTGAATATTCCGACATGCCAGTTAACCCTAGAATCATACGTTGGTCTAAGAGTTAAGTTAATCATACATCGGCGTCATTTTAACGAATGGACTTTTTACGGGGAGTTTTAGAGTTTACTTGCAGAAAACATTTTTTTACATAACAATACTATAAATGCGAACAAAATATTTAAAAAAATTCTATTTGGAAAAATTCCTTAGTATAAATATTTATTAATTTTTTTAATCTTTTTATCAAAGCATATTTTCATCATAAAAATTAAAAAATAGATAAATACATCAATTGTATCATAAAACATGTCTTTCAAATAATTAATTAATGAAGTATTATGAGCCAGTGGACATGTGTGACTTTACAGAATGTGAAATTTCTCAGTCATAAATATTCTTATAGATATGTGGTTATTTCCCCATTAGGTACATTTGTAAATTTTCTGAAATTTGTTAGTAATTTTTCGAATAAAATCTCAAAAAATAATAAAAATTAAAATATTTTCCACAAAATAAATTGCTAATCCATTATTAAGTCATTCGAAACGCATTCTTTCGATTCAATATATTAAAATTTTAGAGATTTTTCGAAAGAGACTTCAGTATTATGTCGTCTCTATAAGTCAAACAGCTGTAATCATCTTTCACATTATCATAATCATTGAATAAATTAATTATAACATGCATATCTTTAATAAATTTTAGAAAAATTAGGAAAACTTTTATATGTGAAGTACAAAATCTTAAAAAAAAACATCGCGTAATCATACATCGACGTCCTTTTGACGGACACTATTTCAATACAAACAAAACGATAATGACTATAAACAAAATAAATACGTCTTATGTGTTATAATAACAAATAAATTAGATAACAGAAGTTTCACAGCAAGCAAGTAACGACAAGTTGTAGTATTGGAGCAGGTAGAGAAGTTCGACGAGTACGTATGATTCTAGGGTTAAATAGCTCCTGAAATCAACCACTGTATGTTTTCAATCCCGATACAGAATCTCTGTGATCTTATTACTGAATGAAGTTTTGGCTCAAAAATATTTATATTGAATTAGAATTGCTGTAATTTTTTTTTTATCAAAATATTCAAAACAATCAAAATTGAAAGAATCTGTCAATATTTTGGTTTCACTTTTTTCACATATTAATGAATTAATTCCTGAAACAAAATTCAAACAATATGAATATGATTATGTTGCGAGTTCTCGTATAAAATCGCTATAGGTTTTTACTGAGCAACGTTGTAAAAGTAGAACAGTTTTTGATCAATTTTTTAATACTGAACCAGAATTACTATTTTTTTTCTACCAAATTATACAAATAATTTTACAAAACAAATTAAATTTAAGCATTTTAAATATGAATATGCTGCCAGCCTTGATAGTTGATTCAGAATTGCAATGACCTTATTACTACTGAAGGTTCTGAACGAAATTTTTTATGTTGGACTAAAATTTCGGTTTCTTTACGACCAGAGTGTTGAAAACGGTAGAAATTTAATAAAATTGTTAATAATTTTCTTTTATTTTTCTCACAGGCAAATGAAATAACTCTCTCATATCGAAATTATAAGCCCTTCCACATTGTTGAACACATTTTGCTCGAGATATTTAATTAAAACTTGATTTTCCAGCGCCCCCGCCATTATAAACTAATTTATCGAAAATATTTTGTAAAAATTTTTATTTACATAAAATTTAAAATTAATTACAATAATTTCTTAGTATAGTTAAACAACAAAAAGTTCTGCAGTCATATGTGTATCTATTTACACAATATAGTGTTTTAATACATAAGTATAACTATCATCGAACCGGTTATTATTTAAGTTGATATATACAATACAACAAAGAAGGAACTATTATGAAAAACATTGTTGATGGTTAAAAGCTTTATTAAAAATTCCCATGTTGAACATGGCGAATGAAGTTTATTATTTTTATATAGATATTTATATGACTTTTAAAATTAACGGTTATAGACTATAAAATTACATACTATGTTTTACTTATAGGTATTTGAAATAAACATGTTATAAATATATTTATATATACTGTTTACATATGCATTACCTATAATATAATGTATAATATACCTACATATTTTTATACAGTGTGAGTCAGAATACCTGCTCCAGATTATACCAATTAATAACTCATGGCAAACTGAATAAGGAACCGTAATATCACTTGCTGTCGGGACGTATAGTCTCGAGGATAATCACCTTTAAAGAAATTTCAAACCACTGGTTGCTTAACTTTTTCACAAACAATATTGTATATGACCATCGTCTGCTCTTACATATACATTTAGTCGACGCAGCTCTAATTCACGGACACGCTGAAATATGCCAGCATTGGGCCGTGGGTAAATTTCTTTATCAGCTAAAGTTTAAAATTAAACGCAAACTAATAAGTAACAAAATAGTTTTATAGAGGGTTAATAGTCACACTAAACCATTAACTTTACTTATTTACTAAGTACAAAATTTAACAAAAATGTAAAATAAAGAAAGCTATTATAAAAAATACTAAAAAATATACTTAATACTTATTCAAAGAGACAAAAGCTACACTTCAAATACAAACTGTCTTTACCGTGAGAAAATCGGTTTAGTGAATTTACGGAACCGAGTTTATTTTACCGAATAATTTGAATGAGCATATATTTTGACACTTAAATGTAAAAAAATCATTTAAATAATATAAGTGTTTAATAAAATTTTTGCAAAAGAAGAATATTTACATAGTTTAAGTCTTTACGTTGAAAATTATTATTATTATCCTAATATTATTATTTTATTCAAAAAAAAAAAAAAATGTATTTAGACATTTGTGGATATTGAAGTTATATTTTGTAAAGGAATTGTTATTGTGTTGAGAAAATTGAGGAAATAAAAGAAGTTTGAATTGATGAAAATATGCTTTATTACCAAATTGCATTACATTATATCACATAGTTATTTGAAACAGAAGAAAATTTCCAAATAATTAGAAGTTTTAGAAGAAAGATATAAAAAGGTGTATAACTAGCTGAGGCAATCAGCTATAGGATTTAACCCATTAGAACACATGATATATTACCACCAAGTGCACCACGTGTACCCCGTTGTAGAGTTTTTTATAAAGTAAAAGCGAAAGGTTTCCAATAAAATCTTTTAAAAAAATTTCGATACAATTTGTATTGGATAAATATAAATATTCACTGGATGAATATTTTAATCAATAATCAATTCTATGTTTTAAATTATAATCAATTTATAATTCTGTGTGAACCTGTAAATCGGTTATAGAAATGTCCATAGCTATTATTATATTATTATATGAAATACATATTATGTATAAGTCACCTACTACAGATACCACTATGTATTAATAAGTATGTATGGAAAAAGTTCAACCAATAGAACAACAAAATGATACCTTAGCACTTTAAAAAGTTTATAATTTACCTTACACAGTGAAATGAGAGAAAATATGATACAAATTTTGTTCAGTTTTCAGAATTTTTATTTTAAACATTAAATATTTCAAACTTTTATCTACACATTATATTTTACTAATCATTATAATTTATTTTTCATTTTAAATGCACTCACTTACAAGGTGCATCAGAAATAGATCCCTCAAAAAGGAAAGGTAGGAAGAGGCTTCATTAGAAATTAACGATACATCACAGAAAATTTTCAAAGACTGAAGTAATCAAAAACCTTAAACTAATTCACGGGGCACAAAATTTTTTAATTAGTATATTATTAAATTGTTTTTGAAATTAAGTCATTATGACCCAACGTATTATATATAATATCGAGGAAGGGGACACTCATGTTTATAAAGAGTGTACTTTTCCCATGAAATTAAAAAATAAAGTAACAATAAAATTTCTCTTTTCGTATGTTTATCATTCCCTGCATAATACAGTAATTATAAAACAAATAAAATAGGTAAGGAATTAAAATAGTCTATTATTAAACATCATCGACACTGCTAAAAATATGGACTGTAACATTTTATGATTGGATAGTTGTATATATAGTAAAATGGACCGGTTAATTCACTTAAAACGAAAGATGAAAATATAAAGTTACTTAATTTTTTCCGAGATGTTGCACTTTAGTGTTACAGGCGGAGGTAGTTTTGCCGCCATTTGTTAACGACGGGAGTACTAATCCTTTTCTGTAGGGATTAAATTAGATATTATCAGTAGCGGTGAAAACCCCACAGAAAGGCCGTGGTTCGAACTTCAGACCACTACGGTCGAGTTGCGGGAATTTAACTACACTGTTCACTCAATAAAATAATGAAGTTTCAACTTGACAATTTTATTAACTGAACCAATAAATAAATAATAGATACAAGAAACAAAATACAAATCGCTTCCCCAAATAAACAGGTAAACATTTATAAACAAAAGATAAAATAAAAGCGAAAGAATTAGGACTTACCTAGACACACGTTTTTCTTTTTACTTGGTCACAAACTTTCATTAATGGCCACCAAAACCAACTTCCCAACTCCGACCTTTTTACGTTAAATAAACCTTAGCGACGTTTAAGAAGATCCCGACTAGCGACCCGACACTGCACTGCACTCTTCTGCCTCACTGCCCCTCTTACCCACTGCTTTTGCCCACTATCACGATTATTGTCTTTACGTGTCTTTTTATATTGGTATTTACCTACATTTTTTCTACTAGTCTCCAGAAATTGTGTGTTACCAAACTTATTATTGATAACACATATTTTATTATTTGTTTTGGTTTGCTGGCCTCGTTAATAATTTGTGTCCAAACAAATGGTTACCGATTGCAACATTAGGGTGTGGTTAATGCAAGGATATGAATCACTCAAATAACAGCGATACAATTAATTTTAATTATAAATTTAATACAGTTCAGCTTAACTATAATTTATGACATACAACACAAAACTGATCATTATTAATGAATACGTGAATGGTATCAAAAAATTTACAATATTCGCCAGGACAAATGACAAACCAAAACGTGGTATTTGTCACATAATTTTGAATTACAGCCGTCACTCGAGACAAACCATATGTATGTACCCAAGCTCATACGTGCTGTGTGATATTGTGACAATGCATACATACGTATGGTTTATCTATAACTCGAGGAAAACTGCAATCAGTGGTCATAAGTTAAATCGTCAATAACTTGAGTGACGCTTGTATATCGACTAACTAAGTACTAGTGATATCTGCCGTCGGCTAATCGAAGGCAAATCGACATGTTCTACGCTGTAGCGTCACCAGTCAATTATCATTACTTCACCCTGAAAGTAAATATTATCTTTTGCAGTTCTCGTATAAAATGTTATCAAAATCCTGCAATCAACGGTAGATAGAAGCAAACCATAATAGATTAATTCGTCAAAAATATTTTTAGTGTTTTAGTGTTCTAAACCAAAATTGTCAAAACGGAACACTTATGAAATATTAGCACCGTGATAGAGTGAAGTGAAATTTTGATTCCGGGATAATTTTAATGGATAATCTGAAAAATGGAAAAAAATTATCAAAGGAAAGCTCATTAAAGCTGAAAGCAGATTGACCGAAAATTATTAAGACTGAGTTTTCTTACGTAATTTCCTTGGTACATAAAAAGAAAACTTAATAATATTTTTTGCTTGGATTAGGATGTTGTTAGTCAATAATTTAGTTAATGTTATGTTAAACGGGTATTTTTGTAAATTCTTGAAAAATTAGTTCTTAAAATTTATAAATTTACACATGAAAAATATAACAATTTCTACACATTAATATAGTAAATAATATATAAAATTAAATAGCATAAGTTACTTTTGAATTTCATATTTATTTTGTTAGCGTATCCATCGAAATAATAAATCCAAAATATCTTTAGAATTTAGCAAAAATTTTTAAATAATTTTCTGACTTAAAATATAATCTATTAGCACCTTATAACAAAAAATGTCACGAATTATTGAAAGAAAAACATGAAGCACGCGTTGATATATACACGTATTTAGTAAATATTCGTCATCAAATCTATAATAACAACTGATAGTACAGAACACTATATACGCAAGTACAACTTGTACCTGACGACCTGTTTTTAATCAAATTTAATATTTTTATATTTTGTTGCACCGTGCTAGAATGATTTTCCAATGACGCTGATTTCCAAATGAATTCCTCTTAACGAATACAACTTTAAGATTTATTTGCTTTGAATATTCATGCTAGAGCTAATTATTATTTCTAGAACTGTATATAAATAAAGTAGTTTAAAATTCATTCGTATAATTTAAAATTCATTTCTAAAAGATTGTATTCTCCAATAGATCTCACTATATACTGCATACAAAAAAGAGAATCTCTCATCATAACGCTTTTAAACCATGTTTAATTAATTACACCTATATACCACAGACCAAAGAACATATTACAGGTATTCCTATAGACTTACCATATCAATGTACAAAAGAAGCACCCACATACGATCAGGATACCACCTAATAGTGTTCTGTAATATTTTAAGCAAAATAATTATTGTCAAAATATAATATTGTTTCAAATTCAAAAATTTGTGCATACACTTCTGTAAATTTATAAATTTTGTTTTTGATAAAATGCAATAGTTTTATTCATTTGCTAATCTATTGCATGAATTGTTATTAAAGAAACACAGTTCAATATTTTAATTCAGATGGAAAGGATCAAAAATCAAACCAGTGATTTTGTTTCAATTTGTTATACTTAAAAGAGTGCCAGTCTTACAATCATAGTATAATATTTTTTCAAAGTTAATAGTGAAATTAGTGAGTGGAGTCTCCTTTTTCCTCTTAGTATCCCTTTCCCATCCAAGAAGAAGTGGAAAGTTCCAGATAAATTTAAGATAAGGTTCCATTCATACTTTTACTCAATCAATTCGTATTATTGTATTATTTTATGTATCATTCTCGCAAATATCAAAATTCTCGGTCCTTCGAAATTAGCAAAATCCCCATCTAAATATTGATAATAAAATTTACCTCTTTTGAGAAAAAACTGTCAAATTTTGAAAGAAAAAAAACATTGATGTTTTATTTTCAAAATACGTAAAAATTTAATTAAATTACACTATAACTCAAAATTAAATAAAATTTTTAATCATTTTGTGCTACATAAAATTTCATTTATTTAAAATTCGTTAGAATTTTTTTCTAGAAAAGTAACAAACGTAGATTTACGAATGAAAAATGTAATTACAGACGTATTAATATTATTTTATATATAAGCTGTATATGAACATAAAGCTTTTCAGGCGTACAAACGCAAAAAAATGGAACTGAAAAAAGCATCACAAAGCTTGCAAGCTTGCACATACACAATAATATATATATATATATATATATATATATATATATATATATATATATATATATATATATATATATATATATATATATGTGAGGGGCGCCAAACCATAACGTTGTAAGTGCCACACAAACTCGAATACGTTTTATTGCAGTAAAGCGTTGTATATGCTGGTGTTTTTTCCTGCACCCTTAAAGTTCCGACCGTCCAGACCCTGTGACGGCCACCATCCTCAATATTGTTAAAAAGCAAGTCATAGCGTTGTATGTGCCTAGATCGTGATTTTTTAGTTATTCGAAAAACAAAATACCCCTGTCGCAGCATCCTGCATAACATAGCGAATTTCCATTTACAAAAGTACGTTTTTCTCGAAAACTAGTTGATATAGAGTAATTGTAAATAAAAAAAACCTTCTTTATGTGAATTTTCCGCCTCATTCCGCCAAATCTTTTTCACGAAAAATGTCCAAAACACCGTAAACGTTTTCACGAAATTTCTTAAAAATAAGATGTTTCGTTCTTGAGTTATCGTGCGGACACATTTATATATATGTTTACTAAGTGTCCGCATCGTGTAGAACCGGCTTTACATCAACATTATACATGTATCATAATTATGTGGTCGTATGGGTAGTGACGAATTGACGTTATACATATATACACTATATCTTCTTTGACTATACATAGTGTTTCGAATATGTGCTTAGAATGTGAGTAACTTAAGACTTTAAGATTACATCACTTAAAATTACATCGCTAAGATCACAATCTAACTCACATAGTTTTTCTCGGAAACTAATTGACATAGAAAAAAAGTTTAAAGACCTTTTTTATGTAGTTTTTTCTTCTCTTTTAAATGGAGTAAAAAAATTTCGCAAAAATTTTTGAATAAGTGGAAATTTTAGCAAAAAACTAATTTTTTGCAAGAACAAAAACCATGTTCCTGGCATCCGACGTGTCTGGTTAATGAACTCGTCCAACGGTTTGGGACTTCCAATACTTTCACCAAATTTCGTAATCCTAGGACATTCCGTTCGAGAGTTATCGTGCGGACACATATGACACATATATATATATATATATATATATATATATATATATATATATATATATATATATACATATATACATATATACATATATATATATATATATATATATATATATATATATATATATATATATATATATATATATATATATATATATATAAATTTTAGTGAATATTATTTTCGGTTTCTAGGGACCTCAAAACAAATTTCTGCCATAGTCCCGGGCTGAAGTCGTGTCATGACAGTGGCTGTAATAGCGTATTTTCAGTTTTGGAAATTCGCTAAAAGTGTACAATGCCACGTATTACAAAAGACCTCGTTGAGCTTGTTGCGAATGCTGGTAAAGAAATATTGTTCTCAATAGGAGTGACTACAACGTTTTTTGATTGGATGAATCTGGCTAAAACGATAATTAGCACTAAAAAACTGCAGACATATTCGACTACTACACTGAGAAAAAATTACAGTAAAAATTACGGAGCTGCCTCCGGTAAACCAGGCTCAAGTGACCAGTCGGTAGGAAATTATCGAGCAAATATATAAGAAATGCCTTTCAAACATTATTTTTTAAGATTCATTTGAAAATTTTTCCTGTACAGCTTAAGAATTTTTCCTATACAGCTCCGTAAAATTCGACTGACTAGTAAAATTTCAATTGGATACCAGGAAAATTTACTTAATTTTTGTTTAAACGGTATTTGTTATCTCTATTTTCTCTTTGAAACCTGTCTTCAAGTATCTCTCTCACACAAGTATCATCACACAAGGTCATTTTGAATAACTCACCAGCAGTAGCTATGATACGTATGATACCAACGTCAATCGATACCCTGTTCGAGCACCACACCACTTGTTCAGTTGCACACAAAATATGACAACAGTCGGTCTCAACAGTCCAATAATACCGGCAAGTCAACGGTCATACAACACAACAGCATACGTTCATTTGTTCATATTAATACATGTGCTTTTTGTACTTTCATAATTACAAACATTATAATTTTAACTTCAAATAAACAATTTATTTTGTTATCAAATAATAAATACATCATTGTGTTTTTTCTACATTCATTTCAAATATTGAAAAAATGTTCTGTGGTTTTTTATTATTTTATTTTAACATCAATCACAGTGGTGAATCCGACAAAATCACAACATAATTTTGGTGACCAGGACGTGATTCAACAATGTTTTTCCACAAATAATAAAAGACCACAGAACATTTTTTCAATATTAATAATTTGATTTTAATCCTTACCCTTCTATCAATATCTTTTTAAACTATTTTAATTCAATTATTTATTTATTAATAAATAAAATAAAAACCTTATAAATAATACGGTAAGAGAGTAAAATTTTTCCTGTACAGCGCCGAAATTTTTACGAAGGCATAGGGTTTTTTTTTAATATACTCATCGTACTTTTTCCTTTGCCTGTCACTTATACACATACATACCATTACCAGAGAGCTCCGTATTTTTTTACTAAAAATTTCCGTAAAAATTACCGTATTTTTTTCTCAGTGTATGATTCGAGTAACATTTGAAAATTTTATTGTAATTTATACAAAGAAAAGTTACAGCGACTTTGCCCAATGGATAACAATTTCACTGATGAACCTGAAGTCACAAAGACGAATTTTGAGAGCTTGGAAATTGAGATGAAGGCAGCACCTGTACCTTTAGCTGCTGAGAAGAAGAAGGACATTCCTACCTTATTGCCATATTTATCAGGAGAAGATAAATTGTTTTATAAAAACTTCATAAAACAAATATCTTAAAAGTTTTAATTTAATTTGATAATTGCAAGTAAAGATACACTTACAACGTTATGACTTGTATAAAGAATGGCACTTACAACGTTTTGTTGTTTTCAGCTTTTTTAAATTAATATTAAAATGATTTCTGTTTTTCGGCATATTACAAATTTGTATGTTAATTATGAGTAAATTGAAAGTTTAATAATAAATATTGTATGCATTAATTCGTTTGTTATTTCTCAATTAAAACGGTTTTTTGTCTCTACTGAAAACTTATTTTTTTGGCACTTACAACGTTATGGTTTGGCACCCCTCATATTAATAATCGTAATCATATATTCGTACAGAATACGCCACCGTGCCGAGACCTACCGCTGGTTCTTTGTAAAGGATTCTTTCAGTGGCATCATTAAAATAGTAAACAATATATCAAAAAATAGTAAGTTTTTATCTATATCGAGGATATACTGTAATTCAAAATATTTCGGTTTGTTGCACTTCGTTTGCCAAATATATGCCGAACCAGAATCAAATTTACTTAATGGCACTTAGGACACGTGCCTAGAGACCCGCACCTAAAAGGGACTTCGATAACTGAAACTATATATTCATAAAAGAACAAACAGTGATCGAATACAATTTGGGAATCCGAGGATGAAAGCCGAGAATTCTTAAGCGTCCATGGCCATAAAAATAAACTTACGGGGCGTTATATAAGTTATTTATTAAACCGAAAAAAATAATGAATAAATTCGAAAAAATAAATAACAAATAATAAAAGATCATCGAAAATGCAATTTTAATAAAAGTAAATAGTAGGCGTCTGTTACATAAAAAAATCGATTAACTTACGTTCTTACTTTTATGACCTATTATTTTTTGTAAGTATAGTAACTAGAAAATAGAATGGTAAATGTTGCTTACGGAGGAAGTTATCTGCTATGTAAATGGCAACTTATGATTCAAGAGGTTGAAAAAATATATTTATTTGTTTTAATTTTAAAATTTATTTTGATTTATTCTGATATTCATAGATTTGTTGAATTTTAATAATCTGAAAAGCACTGACAGATAATAATTATGAGCCTTCTGAAGCATCGAAATTCTTAGCCTGCATATATAGAAAAATAGAACTTTCCTGCATATAATTACTCATCTCTTAATTTGCCAGCAAACTGATTAAAAAATGGATCTTTCATCCCCTGTTTTAGGCTGTCCAACAAATTAGCATCCCGTGTACATATTATAATTATTAAGATCAAGTTAATGATTAAACACACAGGCGTTCTACTTACACACATATTCAATGCATACACGGAGAAATAAAGACCAAGCTGTACTCAGTATACGGTTTACCATGTTTACCACAATAGAGGAGGGGCGTGCACATATATTATATATGTACAACTACAATAACAATTTGGTACATACTATTCAGAAATAACCGTCATTTTCAACTGTATCAGCAACATTGTACACTTTGGAATTACTAATGTCGGAAATAACGAGATATACCTTAACAAAAATAGCTGTTGTTCTGTGTGAAAAAGATGTGCCTTGACCAGCTGTTAAGGAGTCAGAGCCGGATTGACATAAGGTTAGTCTCTTTTGAAATATTCAACTTTAAATATTACCAAAATACGATTTTAGGCATTTTTGAAAAATTATAGACAAACAAGTAAAAAGTTCTCCAGCTTGACGCAGCATCTGCATAACATAGCGAATTTCCAAATCTTGGGCACTGGCGGATCTCATCTAAGACCTGTACCTATTTAAAATAGTTTAGCTTTCTAAGAGTAAAAGAATTTTTAAAATCGGCTGGGTAATTAGTTTTGGTATTTTTGGGGACCCAAGAACCCGAACGAATTTTGTGCAGCATAGTTGTATCCATCTTAAATAATTTAGTTCTCTCAGATAACACAACCTGTACCTATCTAAAATAGTTTACCTCGGTAATAGTAAAAAAGTTTCAAAATCGGTCAGTTATTTTATTTTTGACACTTTTAGGTCCTACTGACACTGTCAGACCTTACATAACGTAATCTATATGTATCTAAAATAGCTTAGCTCCCCAACAGTGAAAAAATTTTCAAAATCGGTCGGTTAGTTTATTCTTACCACTTTTGGGTCCCATGGACCCTGGCGGACCCTAAATAACGTAATGTATGTCTATCTAAAATAGCTTAGTTCCCCAACAGTGAAAAAATTTTCAAAATTGGTCGGTTAGTTTATTTTTGACACTTTTGGATCCCATGGACCCTGGCAGACCTTACATAACGTAATCTATATTTATCTAAAATAGTTTAGCTCTGTAAAAGTGAAAAAATTTTCAAAATCGGTCGGTTAGTTTATTTTTGACACTTTTGGATCCCATGGACCCTGGCAGACCTTACATAACGTAATCTATATTTATCTAAAATAGTTTAGCTCTGTAACAGTGAAAAAATTTTCAAAATCGGTCAGTTAGTTTATTTTTGACACTTTTGGGTTCTATGGACCTTGGTGGACCTTACATAACGTAATTTATATTTATCTAAAATAGTTTAGCTCTGTAACAGTGAAAAAATTTTCAAAATAGGTCAGTTAGTTTATTTTTGACACTTCTGGATCCTATGGACCCTGGCAGACCTTACATAACGGAATCTATATTTATCTAAAACAGTTTAGCTCTGTAACAGTGAAAAAATTTTCAAAATCGATCAGGCAGTTTATTTTTGACACTTTTGGCTCCTATGGACCCAGGCGGACCTTACATAACGTAATCGATATTTATCTAAAATAGTTTAGCTCTGTAACAGTGAAAAAATTTTCAAAATCGGTCAGTTAGTTTATTTTTGACACTTTTGGGTCCTGTGGACCCTGGCGGACCTTTCATAATGTATTCTAAATCTATCTAAAATAGTTTAGCTCTGTAACAGTGAAGAAATTTTTAAAATTGGTCGTTTAGTTTATTTTTTACAATTATGGGATCAGTAAATCCTGGCGAAACTCATACAAGTCTAGTACTCTAACAGTAAGAAAAGGGTTCTAAGGATCTCATATAACTTATGGCAGTCCGTAAGCTTCTTGCGGACATCATTTAATTAATTAATTCAAATACTTTAACTTACTAACTGTGAAAAAATTTTTAAAATCGATTGGTTAATTAATTTCTGGCCTTTTTAGGTCCCGAAAACCTTGACCTCACATAAAATACCTTAAATCCATTTGAAATGGTTTAATTTTTTAACATTATTAATTATTGGTGAAAAAATTTTCAAAATCGATTCAAGATATTTTTCCGTGCATACATATGTACATTGTACATATTTTGTTTTGTTTCATATATTTAATAATATTATATCATAACATAATCTTCAATTTCTTGTTTACTTAAAAATTCAATAAAAAAAAAAAATTCTTCATTACATTAGCTTAGAAAATCTGTTTAATTTACATTTTTTAACATGAGATAGAACCATGCTAATTATAATGCAATAAATGAGAAACAAAACTCTATACATGTATGTGTGTTATAACACATGTATGTGAATATACTTCACTTGTTCTCACAAAATTCTTTAATAAAAAAGTGAAATATTTTTATACTTCATAAAGAACTGAGATAGAAATATAGATTGCGTCATGAGACCTACTGTAATAGCTGAATTTCGAGTTTTCGAAATTCGCTAAAAGGTGAGTCTCTTCGTTTTAATAAGTTCGCAACACTCAGAAGTCCCATTTTTAGTTAATTTTCACTTTAATTTTCTCCTCTACTTAGGTAATATTATGTAAGAACAAAAAATCTAGAGCATATCAATTTGACAATTTTTTTTTGTTCGTCTTGATATCTGTAAAACTAACAGAAGACCGCCAAAAGAAAAAAATATGAACCTAAAAATTTTTTATCCCTAGTAGTACACTCACCCAATATTAGGGAGGTACCTAATAAAAAAAATTGGAAAAATCAAAAATGTTTTTGTTCTTTTCTGGGTCTGCGCAACTTAGAAACTATATTATTATTGTTTAAATATACGTAAGCTTTTATACAAGTGTTGTTTGATTGCGAACACCACTAGTGACACACTGAAATAGACACAAGCAACACTATTAGGCAACATAAGCATCAAAGAATTTGAACACAGGCTGAAATGATATTAGCAACTGCTTGCTAGCCGACACATCTACTATAACTACAGAAGACTAGAAGGAAACTAAAATCAAAAAACTGTAGATAGCTTGGAGTCATTTGTTGGTCTGTTACAGCTTAAGGTAACTAGTCGTGCACCAGCTGTAGCGGTGCGAACATTGATTGTTTGTCATTGTTATCAACCACTTACCAACGATGATCGAATATGTACTGATGTATACATATTATATGTGTGTACACAATGCACGCCCCACCTGCCAGAGATTGAGTGTGACGTATGACACTTATACAAGCGTAGATCCGTGTACATAGATCAAAGGTTTATTGTAGTAGCATGTTGTGCGTTTGGTAGGAGAGAGCAATTTTACGTCATATTTTGGCAACAAGTGAATTGTAAAGTATAGAGATACGTTAGTTGGTATCTGTATATATCTGTGACTATAACGGTCAAGTTAAACGTTACAAATAAAATAATGTACAATCACGTACAATATATAAATTCTAGTGAAATTATTCTGGCGAAAGCCAATACTTGATATTACCAGAGATAATTGTAATTTTATTTTCTTGATAGATTCCCCATTTAAATGTACATTTCTGTATCTACTGTGACGGTTTAGATATAAGTAGTACGTATAATTTGATGTGTAATATATTTTAGATCGTTCATGATTCCTGTGGGAACCATTTTCGGTTAGTGAATCTATTTGTGAAAAAGGTAACAATTCACTGACTGGAACCACCCTAGTTTGACTGACCATCGCATCGTATAGTTATAACCTACACACGGACTATATAAATACCTACATAGTACATATAGAGGATATCTTTCTGTGGTTCTTCAACTATTTAAAATATATCTTATTTATTGTTCCAAAGAGTGTTTTTAGAATAAAATTTAATAGACGCGCAACAGAATAAGGGTAACATTCATAGATAAAATATTTACGTATCTTTTAATGGAATATATGTAGATAACAAAAATATTTATTCTATTAAATTGCCTAAACCTTTTCCTTTTTAGTATCAAAATTTATGGACAAACAGAAAATAAGAAATAATTAAAATAAAAATGCAACCGTAAAATTTCTAATAGTAAAATGACGGAAATATGTATAAGTTTGTAGGAAAATAGACGAAAAAGAATCCAACATAGGAAGTAAACAGGAAAATATTACAGTAGAGCATTCGGTTTGAAAAACATCATTTTGGAGAATTCATAAAAGCATCAAGTTGGTCAACGTCCGATCAGTTAAAGTGGGGATGAAGACTTATTTTCGAAGGTATCACATATCGTGTGGCGGTATCGTTAGAAACGGCTCCTAAAATAAAGTGAACGTTCTGTTTTCAAAATATTTAGCATTGAGCTGTTTGCCCTTCATAATTTTTAAATGTGTTGGTAGCTTTTGGATATACAGGTAATTAAATTTTGAAAAATTCAAGAAGTAATTTACAGTCGAGAAAATGGTTTCAGGTAAATGAAATTTTGAATTGTTGTGTGTTACAGTATATTAAAAAACATCCTCTAAAAATTTAAGTCCAAATCATTAAGGAAAATCTTAAAAAATGCAGAATATTTTAATTTTCTACAAACACAATAAATCTAGAAATAATTCTATATATCATATCGTTCGGCGCATCGTGCAGCGAAACATCCTACAATACTGTAGATTATTCTATATTTATTTTTATTACTCATGCGGGAAAAGTACTAACTTGGCGCACACATTTCTCTACGCAAAATAGCTGATTGCCCAATGTACTCTTCCCGCATACTTTTTTGAGTGTGGAAAGTAACTTTCCACATCCAAGTTGACAATAAAACACGCAAAATTTAATCAAAACACTCAAAGCCGCCTCTTAATTTTTCATTTAATAAATATTTCATAATTATTTCTATAGAAACCACCAACAAAATAATTTAAACGATAATTAATTCAGAAAAAAAGACGAACACTTAAAAATATTATTTTAAAAAATAATAAAAATGTCAAAAATAGTGATAATAATAGAAAAAAGTATGTGAAATTCGTAATAAAAAATAGTATGTGCAACTCGTGCGGGATTGTCGATTGCCCCACTCAAGAGAATGAGCGTACTCACTACGTTCGTGCGCTAAACTTCGCTTTCGTAAGCAATCGAAAATTTCCCGCACTTATGGCACAATATACTATTTTCGAATTGTCTAACATTATTTGATCTACAGTGAATTAGCTTTTTCATGGCAAGGCTGACTTTAAATTAGGAATTCCATGAAATGTTACCATTTCATGGAAGGTAGGATAGGATTCTAGACATTTTCGTATCTACTATTAATACGTTAAAGATTAAAGTTTCTTATGTTAGTGGAAAAGTCACTTCAGTATCAAATTGTAACTCTAAATTTAATTTTAGTGCATTTTGCCTAATATCTCACAATACAGTGTTCTCATGTGCATATACCTCTAACTTTAACATAGTATAAAATATAGTTAATTTTTTGTCTGTTTTCCGTCTGTTACACAAAATAACTCTATCAGACATTAGTTTTCTTACGACTTGAACCCAAAATACCAATGCCATCATAAAATTCAACAAAATGGAATTATTTGATCTATAATTGTAATAGTTGTCCTTAAGTGTAAGGTATCCCATGTCTGTAATCATCCAAAAAAATAAACAGAAAAAAATAAAAAATCACTCCTAGGTATACTTTTGATTTTCTTAACTGCTAAATAAATAACATATACATATCTCAAACTAATATAAATTTTTCAGAACAATTTTCATTCCTTTAATACGTCTTTTTATTTTTTTTTTTTTAATTTATTTGTAATAAATAAAAAGTTTTATATTTGAAAAACTACCGTCAGATAGCGTACGTAGTTGCAGAGTTGTAACATTTGTTAAAGCAAAATAAAAACAAAAATCATCAACGAAATAATAAAAATCTTTTATATAAATTTTTCTACATTTTTATCTAAATAAAGTTCTCATAGTTTTTTTTTCGCAGCTTTGCTTACCTACTACTTATACTGTGTTGTAATCATTTAAACTTTTATATATTTTTATATTAACAAAAAGTAGAGAGAAGCTAGAAACGTATTCTCATTAACTAAATATAGAAAAGTAAATATTAGTTAATTGTTTCCCATTCCCTTTTCTCCAAGTTTCGTAGTTGAGAAAAAATTTAAAATTTTGTAGCTTTTTCAAATTTTGAAACAACTGCATATGTTAATTAAATAATGTAGGAAAATACACTGAAAAAAAATTACGTAAAAATTACGGAGCTGCCTCCGGTAAACCAGGCTTAAGTTACCAGTCGGTAGGAAATTATCAAGCAAAAATATAAAAAATGCAATTCAAACATTATTTTTTACGATTCATTTGAAAATTTTTCCTGTACCGCTTAAGAATTTTTCCTATACTGCTCCCTAAAATTCGATGGGCTGGTAAAATTTCAAGTGGATACCAAGAAAATTTACTTAATATTTGTTAAATTATACTAGAGATAGAAGAATTTTTACGGAGGCACAGTGTAATTTTTACTAAGCTGATAGGAAAAGTAGAGGGTAGACGCTATTTGCTATCTCTATTTTCTACTTGAAACCTGTCTTTCGGCATCTCTCTCACACAAGCATCACACCAACGTAACGCTAGAAGACTATGTGCTTGTCTGCTTCTAACTGCTCTGGCAATCTAACAATTAAGATTTTTATATGTATTGATGTTTATTGAAACATGTTTTTCCACAAATAATAAAAAACAATAGAACATTTTTTCAATATTAATAATTTGATTTTAATCGTTACCCTTCTATCAATATCTTTTTAAACTATTTTAATTCAATTATTTATTAATAAATAAAAAAAAACTTATAAATAATACGGTAAGAGAGTAGAATTTTTCCTGTACAGCGCCGAAATTTTTACGGAGTCACAGTGTAATTTTTACTGTGCAGTCAAATTTTACGGAGCCATAGATTAATTTTTACTATACTCAACGTACTTTCTCCTTTGCCTGTCACCTATGCTCGCATTACCAGAGAGCTCCGTAATTTTTTACTAGGAATTTTCGTAAAAATTACCGTATTTTTTTTCTCAGTGTATTAATTAAGTATTTTTAACACTTTTTTGTAGAAGTAAAGACAATAATGTACTATAAGATCTATTCCCTAATAGAAGCTTTTCTCTCTGTCTAAAGTGAAAGAAAGCAGAGGAGTTCATTAAATAGCCGTCTAACATGAAAAACAGATTAGATTGTTGTGAATTGTGACTGAATTTGCGATGAATAAAAGCAACTGACTTAGAAGGTAATCTTAAAAATATTTCTAGATGAGTTCTAATAGTTTCTCCGATACATATGACCTTAGTTGACTTGATTTATTTAATAAAATCGAAATTTGTCATAAAGTTTTACGTTCCAGAATCACAATTTTATAAATATATATTTCAAAATTTATTTAAAAATATGTTTATTTGAACCGTATCCAAATTTTGTTGCTTTTTGAAGCTATTAATTTTATCAATTAAACTCTTACTGTTATATCAACAAAAGAGTTATTTCAAGACTGAAGATAATAAAGTATTACTTGGAACCAACTCTTACTCAAGATCAATTAACTTCCTCAATAATTTTATCCATTAAATTTCTATGCTAAAAGTAGAAAGGTTACAGCGGTTCTGTACAAAAATTAGTAAGATTACAGGAATTCTGTACCAAAAGCAGTTCTATACCTATCAAAAGTAGTAAGGTCACAGCAGTTCTATACTAAAAGTAGCAAGGTTATAGTAGTTTTATACCCAAAGTAGCAAGGTTACAGCGAATTTATACCAAAAGTAGTAAGATGACAGTGGTTCAAAAGATTTACGAAAACGAAATAAAAGTCACATACGAATATGCATTTTTTTTATTTACAGATGTAAGTTTATGTAGTAATAGAAAACAAGAGCAACCGTGTATTTCGCTCAAACAGTTTATTTTCAGCAGAAGTTTTGTATACATATAAGAATTTTGCATATGTCAAATACTAATTATGCCAATAACTTTGTTGCTTTGTTCAGTCCCATAAGAATGAACTATTTATTCAGAATTGTTTCCCTGCAAGTCATCCTAATCCCGACTATATGAATTTTTACAACGTAAAGCTAGCAAAATGCAATAAATTTTTATGTTGTTATGCAAAATTTGTTTCAATACTCTGCAAGTTAACTTTAAAATGTGTCCCGCTTTTGATCGGACCGGCTCTGAGTAAATATAATCTGCTCGTAAGCGTTATAATAGCGAGAGCGCTTGGAAGAGTCAGATCTCATGAGTTCAATTCCCGGCTATGCTCGTAAATGTTTCTACCGTTTTCCATCAAAATTCCAAATAAATATGAGAATGAGAAGGCTGGAGGTGCATACTTTCCAAATCTTAGTCTCCGACCACTTCCACTATCCTCCACTCAGACCATAAGTCGTAACGTAAGTCTTAAATAGAATTACTAAACGTGTCATGTTGTAAATAAGAAATCTAAAAAACAATCGTTGAAATCCATTTTTATATT
Organism: Brachynemurus nebulosus; assembly: GCA_035578155.1. NCBI lineage: Eukaryota > Metazoa > Arthropoda > Insecta > Neuroptera > Myrmeleontidae > Brachynemurus > Brachynemurus nebulosus. Next base: position 28,369,747 of record JAPWDM010000003.1, read on the forward strand.
AAAATAAAAATTTAAAGTAACATAAAAGCCCCTATACCGGAACAAAACTTTTAGGTGTGTAATTAAACTTGCTTATAAAAATTGACAAATAAATTAAACACCCATTTTTTTTTCTTAATAAGCATGAATGAAAGTTCTTTTTTAATCCAATGAATACGTTTTTAAAAAAATACAACCCTAAAATATTTATTTATTAATATTTTTCTTTTACAAAATGTCGACATCTATATCCAAACAAAGAAATATTAATGACACTGGGAGTTGGGACCCGATGTACAAACAGACGTGTAATATGAGTAATACGACACATAGAGTGACATCTAGACGTCATAGTAGGAAACATAGAATGGTTTATCAGACGTAAGTAAAGGATCAAAATACTGTATTCAACAAAAATTGTTTAATATATATATATATATATATATATATATATATATATATATATATATATATATATGTATGTATGTATTCCTTTAATTAAGTAAGGAAACATTAAATGCGAGGTGAATTTAATTTGAAAAGTAATCATTCTATCAATAATCATTTTTGTTATCAGAGGTTTCTTTCAGAAATAACTTCATTAATATATAAATGTTAAAACTGTTCGGACATATGATCGCGTTCCGGTGTAGGGGCTTTTACGTTATTTAACTTTCAAAAAATTTATTTTCTAAAATCCCATATTAGAACTTTTAATATTCGAACGAACCACAGGTCGGACATTAATAATAATTGAAAAATTTTTGGAATATTAAATGAAGAAATTTTTTCCAATTGAGAACTATCTATGAATTTTTAACCGTAATTTTTAGAAAATAAATTCATTGCATTGGATTTAAGGTTTACATTAAGAACCATTCTTGGGCCTCGTATTAATTTTTTGTTTCCTAAAAACATCTTCCCCTCCACTGATTCGATTCAGATCACTACTTACGAAACACACCCTGTACAATCAAATGAATGTATGCCAGAATAAAAAATAAAAACACTAGAGTTTTATAAACGTTAATAACATATATAGAGAACCATTAACACTTCTAACTATTATCGTGTAGACTTTTCATAATTAAATTTTCTTTTCATAAAAATATTGTATGGAATGTAACATTAGACTCAAGGGAGACGAACACCTACTTTTTAACTAAGTACATATAGCTCTGAGTTGCACCTAACTAGAAACTAACATAGCAGAATGTGAGTTCGTTAGGAGACAACCAACACCTAGCAATATTTTACAGTGGATAGATTTTATCCAACTTTACCATTTTCTTTTTATAAAAGTACCATCGAGTACTCAACATATACACCAACTATGTTTCAAGTTATGAAATAAAAAATTATTTTTATTACAGTAAAAAAAGAATAAAATGTCTTCACTGACATTGGAAATTGTTATATGTTCCAAAGTAAAATATATTTAACTACCCACTTAACTACTCAAAAAATGTACCTTTCTGAGTGGATAGGTTTATTTTGACTTTAGAATGATATTCTGAGCTGCAATTGGTTAAAAGTGGTATTTCCAACACACCCTCTCCAAATTGGATTTTTAGAAATGCAATATTTATTTAACAATTTACAAAAAAAGACAGTCTTTTGCGTAAATATTATGGGCAGACTCCTTGCAATTTAGATTAAAAGTTTTGGAAAATGAATTTTTTGGAAGGTTTTCTACTCAAAAAAGGAACAAAACTAGAGAACTAATTCTGAATATAATTCGTATTTTGTCATTCTTGTCTATTAATTTTAACAATAACTATTTTCAAAAAAAAAAAAGATTGTTTCTTTAATTGCTATATAAGAAAGAGTGGTCTACTACTATTATTACTGTAAATGTATGTTTATCTCTGCTGTGAATAAAATTGTTTGAAAAACGGATACAAGTTTTAAGAAACAAATATCGCGTCTGCCCTGTCCCAATCGCGTATCTGAAGACTCCTAATTTTTGGATACAAAAAAAACGTATTTAAATCTGTGTTTTCATCACTATGAAGTTAAGATTTATGCTAATTACACCCTTTGATGTTGGCTACCTATATATTATATAAATTAGGGATGCTAGAATATCCGTAGGATATCCGAAATAATTATATATTTTATATCCAAAACCGAAACCGTATCCGAAAGTAAACGTTTCGGATTTGTTTCGGATAATAGCAGACAACTGTAGTTAGAAAACTGAATTTAAATCGAAACAAGTATTTCCTCTATATATTTCTCTTGACAGATTTCCATTGATTCGTTTTTGACGTTCACTTTTTGGGTTAAAACTTTCCCCTTTTTTCCTAAAAAATATGTTGATCGAAAGCAACTATCCATAACCGTAAGCATATCCGAAACATTATCCGATATTTTTACATATCCGTAACCGAAACTGAAACCGAAACCAAAAAAAATGGTTTTAAATGCCCGTATCCGAAATTTCATATCCATAACATCCCTATATATATATATATATATATATATATATATATATATATATATATATATATATATATATATATATATATATATCAATACAATATTGCAGTACAATACAATACGCGTACAAAACACCCATCAACTTTGCAATAGCCTACATCTAATTTGTGTTAGAGAATCATTCTTTCTAAGTTCAAAATTGAAAATAATCGGCCGGTAGTTGATTCTACATAAATAATTTTTTTCTGCAAGAAGTTCAGGAAAATTAGGGAAAATATACTCTCTAATTTTATTTTAATCATAAATAGTTAATTATATTTAGAACCACATTCTTTATGATGTGAGTGAAGGAGAATGAAAAATATAAGAAGCGTATATTTGGAAGTTATAACGTCTGATCATCATACTTCTACTATGATGAATTGTAATTAATTGCGATTAGTATTGAATGTATTATAATTAATATGCATAAACGTAAAAATAAAATTTGAAAATGAGCAGGCAAAAAGAAAATCTGTTTTTATATGGTTCATAACGCAAAGTTTATGTTCAGCTTTATTTTTGAGAGTCAGAAAAACATTTTCTCATACTTAAATGTATGTAAAACAGGAAATAAAAAAAAAATTGGTATTGGTATTGGACTTTCTGATTTACCGCTATTGGTATTCCTGAAAGTCCACTATTAGAACAATTTAAATAAAAATAATCTGCTCAGTGCCCAGCAAATTACATAAACTATGGACTAAGCCAATGTAAGTTTTTTGCATTACTTAATCATCTAACATAAGATTAAATAATTAAACCGAAAGACGACAACAGCATGAATATTTGCATAAAAATCTAATCTTTTCTACATTGTCGTTTAGTTCGTAGAATCATGTTAAATTCCATATTATGTATATTCATGTCATAAATACAGCATATGTATAAAATTACTTACAGAATGCTGTTGTTACTGGGTAGCGTATATATGTAATGTTTAGCATTAATATTAGCTGTTGCTTTAATATTACATGTAAAGCAATATTCAAGTTAAAATAACGTCTAGACTCAGTAACCCAATTTGTTATTTACAAATTAACATTTACAACTCCCAGCAACATCATGTTTCCCTATTGTACCCCCATGGTATATTATACAAGATACACAGGAATATTAGATTAAAACAGTAGCGGCTATAAAGCAAGTTAACATGTTGCTAATTTATAACACTGGATAAAGAGTCAAAAAAATGAATAATTTGTCAATGTATCCATAATAACTACATAAACATTTTGCTAGGATTTTACTAAATTAGATACGTTGGAATTTGAATAGGGCTGCCACCCGTCCAAGTTTCCCCGGACTTGTCCTCTTTTTGGGGGCAATACTATTCGGGTTTTAATTCTCGAACTGTATCGAAAGTCTCACCTAAATACTCCTCAGAAGTCCTCAAAATGAATACAAGTCCGGGGAAACCCAGACAAATGGTTGCCCTAAATTTGAAGCTTCTGTGCTCTATAGTTGCATCAGCACTATATTTGTTATTTTATTCCAATGCCATTTGTTACATTCAGTTATGAAATAAATGTGTGTTTTGCTAATTTGAAGAATTACATCGGCTTTATTGCTTCATCGACAGAACAACATGTTCTTCAAGGCATCAGAATAAAAAGTAAAGATATTAATTTAATGCGTTAACGTTTGTATATCTCTATTTGAATTTTCTTATTATTTCATGCAGTAAAGTCTATACAAGCTACTGTCAGTGGACACATAACGCCTACTGTCTATACTCCAAAATCATAACATCAAAAAACAACATTGAAATATCTAAATGTAAGTCAAAATGAAATAGCTGTAACATAAAAGCCCCCACTATGGAACGGTATCTAATACTGGAACAGTTTTGACATTTACATATTTATTTTTTTAATTAAGTAAGGAAACATTAAATGCGAGGTGAATTTAAATTGAAAAACAATCATTATATTTACAATAATTTTTGTTATCAGACATTTCTTTCAGAAATAACTTCATTAATATGTAAATGTCAAAACTGTTCCAGTATTAGATACCGTTCCATAATGGGGGCTTTTACGTTATATATTTCTAATATTTTTTAAAATTTTAAATGTAGGTACTATATATAGTACAAATTATTCATCTCTGCCAGAATTATTCTTCGCACAGTATGTGTTCTTCTAACGATTATATGAATCGTTCTTTGTTCTTCTTGTTCTTAATATTAAAATGAAACTGATGTATTCCCCGCTGTAATGATTGTACGGGGTATTAAAATATATAATTTTCACACCATGAGATTTACTAATTTTTGGTAAGTAATATTTTTCGGTATTTTTAAAATATGAATTTTTTTCATTAAAATTTAATTAAAAAGATTAAGCATAAAATGAATTCTAGTTTAAAAAAATTATTTCTCTGTAAAAGCAAAACTATATCAAAATAAATTTTTATACAACACAAGCTAACTTTAGCTACTCATATATTATATTCAATACAAAATCACTGCCTCTTTAGGATCGTCGTAGGCCTTGACACTTTTTCGTGAAAATACAAATAAAAATAATTCAAATGAATAAGAATTAAAGACACTTAAATTAAATACCTACAGTGTGTGCTATTCTTAGACAGAAATCAGGATAAGCTTAAGTCGAACTTATCTAAGTTATTATTAGGATTGAACTTATTACTGGTATTCATAGACAGACATTTTGCAGTTTTCCTAGTAGAAACAGGCTAATGATTGATTCAGGTCTACACAAGTTTTAGTATTAATTGACCAATCAAAATCGATGAATAAAATGAAAGTTGTTTGAATAATTTGGAGTGCAAAATATTTTAACTGATAAGAATTCTAATATATACATAATTGAATTGTCAATTCTTTTTGTTGCAATAAATAAAATAACATAAAATTACATAATTATTTATTTTAATTTGGAATAAATTGCATTAACTACAAACTTTGTTTGTTAAAATTTAAAAATTATTTAAATTAAATGAATGTTTTATATTTTTTTTTAAAATATGAATTGGATTGGGCCTATTTATATTAATTTTAATATACTTTTATTTAATTTAGTATACTTAACATAATAAAACATACCTGTTTATTATATTAACAAACAAATACGTGAAAAATATTTATATAAAAGAAATGACAACCACTTATATTTTTTAATAACTTTTCCCTAAAAAAATAAGTGACAAGCAAAGAGAAGAAATAAAGTTACGAAATATAATAAAGGATATACACGAGCCTATGCGCAGTCACGTTCTAAATTTTGCCACCCTACTCCTGAAAATTTGCCACCCTGGTCACTAGCCCCTAGTGCTCTTAGTGTAAATCCAGCGTTGCCTAATTTGTCTATGAATAGCACAGAAAGTCATTGAATATTCGAGATATGTTATACACTATGTAAACTTAACTGGCTTATATTGGTTTAACGCGTGTAGTTAAAAGAATAGGTACACTTGAGTACTAGAAACGATTGGTTATAACCATTTACGTTTATTATTTTAACATATTTACATTTATAGTGTATTCACAGTAGCACAACAGTATTATTATTAAATCTGTATATCAATATTTTAAATTACTATACCCAAATACCTAACATACAATCCGTTCGTTTTCTCAACTTACCTAATAAAATACAATAATTCACCCTTCAATTTTGACCATGTCGTCCATTAAATCAAAAGATAAAAGACATAGGTATACCTATTTTACGTATAATAAATTGGATTGCTATTGTATTTACTTTTATATGTCTCTTGTTGTTCACTGTAAGCAAAAAATTGATTATAAAATGAATAACAACATCAAAGAAACCATTTTTGAAAGATGAGGGGACATTTGTTTGCCTTTAAGCCATCCGTCAGTATATTTAAACAATAATGAAATCAATGACAATTCAGTGGACATATGTATTTATAAATTATTCGATCTAATTTATAAAAGAGTTTAGTATTGTAGAAGGCGACAAAATTTTGATACTTCGATAAAAATAATAAAAATTTTACTCTGACATTAATTAATGGAGAGAAAAAATATGCGAAGGTGTTATATGCACTTTTTATAAAAAGTCATATTTTAAAATTTAGAAATATTCTTTGCTGAGTTATAGGTATTATGTATTGAAAGTTTACTTCATTATGTCCAATAGTTTCGGGAAAATTCAATAATATTCAAAAAAATTATGCTCTTGCATAAGAGGTATATTTAATTAAAAACTTTTAAACGCTTCTACAGTAAAATTGTAAAAATGTCACATAACACCTTCAATTGTTAGGCAAAACTCAATTGAAGAGGTGGATTCCAAAACGCGCTAAGTCACTTTTTGCAATTTTTCAGGAAATGTAAAAAACTATCTAGGTAGACAAATGTATCATAGTAATCTGTTTAAATTATTTTCAAGTTCTTAAATAATAATTATTATTGATGTTACATATTTATTTGTTCTTATTTATACATATAATTTTCAATAGATTATATTGAAAAAAAAAAACTTTAAAAATTTGGTTTGAGTTGGTTAAAATAAACCTAGTTTGTTTAAATACAGATATATTTTATTCAAGAAACATTTTAAACAGTGCATTATTAGCTATTTCATGTGTTTGACATAACAGAAAACTTGTCTACAAGCAAATTTGGAAAAAAATACCAGCTATTATTGGAAAAAAAAAATGTAATGGTTTACGAGTAAATTTGACTTAGAGCGTTTTTAAAATAAAACTGTCACTGATTTAGCGCTTTTTTGTAAAACATTCCATTTTTTATCATTCACTTTACAGTAGACTAAGCTTATTTTGAAGGGTGGCACTACGAAAATCGTGTAGAGCTGGACTTGAACATTCTGCATCAACTAAAATCTCACATTAGACAAAAAATGACTTAGCGCCTTTTGAAATCCACTTCTTCAATTGTTACAGACCTATTGAAAAATCTCTTAAAATAGGCATATGTAGTTAAATTTGTTTATCTCCGAAAAAACTGAAATTTTTTTAATGTAAGTAAAATCACAAAAGATAAATTTCTAATATCTTATATTTCTAAAAGAAAATCCAACCACTTTGATAATAAATTACCCCTGTCATAGCATCCTACATAACATACAGAATTTCCCAAGATAATTTTACTAGAATAATTATCAGACACATCGAATAAGTATATATTTCAGTTCAAAAGATAAAATTTTAAGTCGGTAATAAAACGAGTTTAGATTTGATAACAGTTCCAAGTTTCGGTTGAAAAGTTAGCGCAAGGTACATTAAATGTCAGTTTGGAGGTCAATATTTAGGAAACAGGGTTAAAAGACGACAGGGTACATGGCAAAAGATTTTCATCACCGTGTTCCAATAACAAAATGTACCTGATATAATTATGAAAATTTCTTTTACTATAATACTAATTGAGACCTACACCTATAGCATGTACTTACAAAATTTCATGAAACTGTTAACATTTCCTGAATTTTCTTCAGAGTCCTAAAGTAAACAACACAACTATTGTATACTGCTATAAACATATTTTTAATTCTCGTTGTAAACCAGTAAACCTAGAATAATAGTTTAAACACCTAGCTTATGTTATTTCTCTCGCTCTTTGTTATTCTATAAAATAAGTTTCCAAAAAGTTTTGAATTTTTACAAATTTTGACAAAAACTCATCTTTTTGACGAACCGGATTACATAGGCTGATAGTTTAAAAATTCACATTATGTAATTTTTTCAACTTTTTACCATTGTATGAGATAAAAACGGCTGAAAAACTCATCCAAGGATCTAGGATTTCCTGCGTTTTTATCAAATGTTTCTTTAAAAATAGAGTGTTTCGTGCGAGAATTATCAGATAGACATGTTCGAATTTGAACTTCTAGTTCGGCACCTGCTGTAACAGCTCAATTTCCGTCCAAAAATTTGTTAAAATGGACAAATGATCGAGAAAATTACTGTAATCCTACCAAGAGTTCCATTGAAAGTTATTTAAAATTTAACTACGTTCAACCCAAACCACTGAATTCCACCACTAACGTTTCCTTGTTAACCGAAAATGTAGTTTAAAAAATAAATCGTACCTATTTCGAAACCAAGATATTTTATAGTATAATAGCCCGTTCACATTATTCCAGTAGCATTCCAGTCCAGTGATCGAAACCAGCGCTGGAATGTCACTGGAATAATGTAAACCGGCACTGGAATGCACTGGAATGTATCCATTCCAGTAAGTAATTACGGTCTACTTTTTATTCCAGTTAGTCCATTCCAGCGCCACTGGAATAGTGTAGACGGCCAATCCATTACTGGATTAAACGTTGAACAATGAACAAGCATTGTTGTTTTTGTAATATAATTGAATAACTGGAATGAACCATTGAATGACTGGAATAATGTAAACGATATAATCCAGACCAGCACTGGACTGGATTAGCTCACTGGATTACTGGATTGGAATAATTGAAAGGCTATAAATGGAACCTACAGAGTAATTCCCTTATCTTTGCATCAAGTTGAGCAAAAACAAAATTTATTGTATGTATTTACAATAAAACCAAAACACGAAGGTATAAATAAATCATCAAGCATTTTCAACTTCTGTTAAAATCAACTCTAAATAATTAACTAATTTCCATTTTAAACATCGCCCTTCTTTTACGCATACAATGATATATTTTTAATCGAAAACAAACATCTATCTCTTTTGAGTATTATCTAACGTTGCATCTGCAAAGAGCCCCAGCTAATAAATAAATACCGCTGGTTGGTATGATTCGAATATTATAAACATATCGGCAGTGTAACTACCGAATTGTGGTTCTGTTTAGTTAAAATTGTCGATAGACTCTCTCTAGTCTTTGATCAAGTACCGTATACGAACAGATGCAATAAAGCACTTCAACATCTGTTTCTATTCTTTGAATATGTTGTTTTATATCATTGTAGCAACTAGTTTATACATAATACAACAAATTCATACATACGTAATAGAAAGTATTACATATTTAGAATTGGACTGATCAAAATATCTTCAAAGAACTGGTTAAGTGTCGAAAAAAAATAAATGTATTTAGCCTTAAAAACAAATGAAAATTTGAAATTTGATCATTAACTAGTAAACAAACTAGATTTACCATAGAAAAAAAGAAACGGGTAACAAGAAAACAAAAAATAAAGAGAAAGTTGGTTTAGCAAAATTAGGGTACTGGACCGTGAGTTTCCAACAGAGCAAATTATACTTTTTACTTTTTACATTTATATTATATAAATGTTTAAAACTTATCCAAATTTGCTTGTAAGATCTGAAAAATACATGAGTTTTCCCAGATTCTGCCGAAACATTAGTAAATACGTTTGCCAATTAATGTGCTCCCCTTATTTAAAACTTTTTTTCAGCAGTACACTGTCGAAGAAACTCATAATTTTTTCCTTTATTCTATGGTTCAATGTCTATTGACCATGTTAAAATCAAGATTTTAGTTTTAGAAACTTAGGAGATAAAGGGGTGGTATTATATTGAGCTTAAAATCTCTGGATCTACAATAATTATAAATATAAAAAACAAAAATTTTTTTTGGAATTCTTAGAATTATAACGCCTTCAAATGATATATCATACGATATATTAATTAAACATTTTCTTTTTGGGGCGAAAGAGACCCCCAAACTATGTTGTTAAAATTGAACATTATTTAGAATTATACTGTATTTCGGAAAATCTGTCACACATAGCGGCACCTGTACCAGTGAATATATACATACAACAGTATTTTGAGCCGCCATATTGCAGGAGCAGTTAACGCGTCTAATCATTTAAAGAGTTAAATGCAAAACCGTAAGTGTTCTTTTTTAAATTTTAAGTACAGGAAAGAACTCTCTCAATTGTTAGTGATACTCACTTTATTGTTACAAATTTCATATACTTCTCGAAGCTTCGAATGTGGACTATTGCTAACTGAAAAAATCGACTTACGAGATTTTGTACTTTTAACGCATATTTACTTGCTAAAAACCCATTTAGATGAATTAATATTAGGTAAAAAATAAGACCTATTTGGCCGACCCGGTCCCCCTTTGGGACCATGAGCCCCGGGGGCTACAGCCCCGGCTGCCCCCCTCTCGTCAGCCCTGATTGTTCGTTTTAAAGTGCGAAACCCTAATATTAAAACTATAATTATTTCCATGATTGTTTTAATACAAGTTTCGTTATTACATCTTTTAAACAATTAAACTTGAATAATTCTGAAAAATAAACACATTAAAAATAGTTTCAATTACATATAACTTCTATTATTGTACTTTTCTCATATTCAAACCATCTTATGGTTACGTTTTAATGTCATTTTACTAAAGCAGACACAATTAGATAATTAAGGAATTTTGTTATCCTATTCTTTTTTTGTGAAATAAAATTATTATTTCATCATTTTCTTATTCGCTTGCATGCAAACGACATTTCATTATTTCTTAAATATTAAAATGAGATGAACAATTATTTCCAAATAAATATACAAAATATAAAATAAGTGAGACAGAAAATTTATTAAAGTCAACATGAAAATGACAGCCGAAACGACCGAACAAACGAAAGGATTCCAATTCAGAAGAAAGTCGTAGCGCTAGTAAAACAAATGTGCAAATGAAGACACGGATAATTAATGGCAAGATAAGGATAAGAAATTTGATTTTATCTTTATAAAATTTGCGTATCAAATACAGAGAATTTTCATTTTTACTGGATATGAGTTATTGTTAGTGCTTAATATTATAAAACGAGGGCGTGAATTTCCGTGTTTGTGTGTTTGTATGTAAAAAATAAATTTAGAAGCTACTAGATCAGTTGTGCAGTTTCTTTTACAGCTAGTGCCTACCTGTGATTGACTATTTTTGATGAGCGATTAGTGCTAAGTTCCCTATACGGGCAATTCTTAACCTTTTTTAGTGAGTTCTTATTATTTCTCTCTATATCATTTTTTGGAAAATTTAGAAACTATGTAAAAGAAAACTATAAATATTATATCTCTGAATATTGTATATTAACCCTTTGCACTCGAATCATTTTTTAGTATTGGTACTCAGCTACTCAACAGGCTTTGAGTTTTAAAACGCTGCACACACTATTGTATTAGGAGAAAATAATATCCATAATACAATATATCTAATAGTTAATTTTAGTAGTATGCATCACAATGTATTGTAGCAAGACGTCGCGTCTTTATAATTTTCAAATAAATGAAGAAGGCTGAGAAATGGAGCGAAGTGGAATCAAAAACGTGTTCACTATCATCGATATAGGGTCTGATATCGCTCCGATAAAATATTATCTCAGTGGTATTGGTATTGGAGCGGTATTGAAGCGAGAGCGAACCATGACTGATATCGGACCGATATCAGAGCGATGATGTGAATACACTCATTATTTATTATGTAAGAAAATTTTATCGAACCGAGAGCGGAGTGATATCGTACTGAGAGCGGAGCGTTAATGTAAATCGGACCTTAGGTCCCCTAGCGTGTTGTAAATAATAAAATACGTGCCTATTGTTTATGGCGCCGCTGCGGCGCCTAACGAGTGGATATAATATTTATTGTGTCGCCGTGGCGGCGCCCATCGAGCGCAAAGGGTTAAAAATTTGGTGTTCAAAGGCGTTTCATCTTTAACCAAGAATCTAAACCCATGACCCTAAGTGATTTGCCCAAGAAATGAAATTTAAGGACATGTATTCCATTGTGTAGCTTAGTGAAAGCAACATGTATAGGTATTTTCTCAATATCATTAAATTTCGTTATAATGCAAAATACCAAAAAATAAAGGTCTTATTCAAACTTTTGTTTGTCGTGAACTATTACGTGTAGTGGCGATATAAGCAAATTTAAATATATAGATTAAAGTCACATCGATGCAAAAAGTAATTATAGATACACATTCAGATATAAGGCGGTCATAGCCAAAGTGAATGAAGTCCAAAAGTGAAAAGAAATTGTTTGTTTCATAGCTGTATCATAGCCTATCCAGCCGTTAATTTTGAGCCTCCAGGATCCTAGGGGAAAATTCTAACCTCGTGTTTATTTTTTTGAAGATCTCAATACTATAAGATCCCTCCAGCCGTTTATTTTGCTTCTTTTTTGGGACCTTAAAATCCTAGAGATCAATTTTAATATAGCGTACATTTTTTCCAAGTCTCAATAGTATTTAAGCAAAATTTGATAACGATCCGTCCAGTCGTTTATTTTGGACCATTTGGGGTCCTAAATCCTGCGGGACAATTTTAGCCTTTTAAATGTAGCCTATATTAGAACAAACCGTAACACCTATCCACTATAGCACGGTAGATAAGAGCACGGGTCCTCTCTCAACTCATTATCTCCTTTGTCCTTGATGCAGTAATCACAGAAAATTATTCTTTGCAACCAATTACAGGAAAGTAATGAAATCGAACTCTTGTTTCTGTATGCTCGAGTGTCTACAAAATGCCTTCCTAGGATAGAAGCTTGTCAGCGAGAAGTGTCTACAGCAGTGACTTCGATGTTACATTTTAATGTTCGTTACGACAAAACTTAGGTATGACTTGAATACAATATTTTAAGAAATAATTTAATGTATTTCTCTTCCGCAAACAAAATCTAGAATTTTTTTTTTAATTTCCTTCTACTTATATTAGTTATTTCTATTCTCAAAATGAGTAAATTTAATTAAATGGTGAAGAGAGTATTAAAAGCTTTGAAAAAGCATTTGTATCCTCTCATTAATGTCACATATACCTATATATATTTAATGCCTTTCCTACTTTATTTTATTATTTCCACTGTCACACAAAGTAGACGAGTGACAAAAGAGAATCAAATCGTATTTGATTCTTAATTCTTTTTTTTCGACGTCTGTGTTTTTTTTTTCGTAGAAACTGATCGTTTTCTTTTTTTATTCCAACGAGGAAAAGTATGTTTGTAATTGGCATTTTTATAAGGTGAATCATTGAATTACTAATTTTGTATATAAAGTTCGTAAGCGTACTACACAAATACTTTATTAAAAGTTTCTGGTAGCGTTGTATAAGCTTAAAAGGTAGCCAAATATATCTCCTTTGACACAAATGAGATTTATTCGAAAGTTTGAAATAGATAAACTGTGTATACTGTTGTGTTTGTTGGTGAGTTAATATATATGTAAGTAGTACGTTTATATAATCTGTCTTCTGGGATTTTTGTTCTTTATCTTTTTCAATAAATATTTATGTTTATTTACGAATAACAAAATAATTTTTTTTTTATTTGGTATAGTTACGTATATTTTTTAGAAAGTTTTGCGGTTTTTTTCGGCTTATGAATTATTACTTTCCATACATGTAAAAAAAGGAAAGTATAAACAAAAAAAAGCGAAGTTACTAATTACTCACCCTATCAGGCTTGCGACTAACCACAGGAATTAGGTTCTCAGATGTGCATTCTCCGATACTTTGAAAAAAAACTTTTCTTGAAGCGATATTTGCGACACATTAAAACGTTGTTTTAAAATGTTTTAGGTACCTATACTAGTTCGAAGACGTAAAGAACTATGTATGTATTTTATATATGAAGTTTGAATACGTGTATCAGCGCCGATCGTGTAATCTGGCAGATTATGATCAATCTTCGAAATCTCTGTTAAGGGGAGATTCGCTAAAAAAAAACGAATCAATTTTTTTTTCTTCGTAATTATGTTCTTTAAGGGGAGGTTTACTTGAGATGAACCAAAAATTATGTACTCGTATTTTTCTTGAATTTTTTTCTCAAAGACGGAAGCAAATATCAATTTCAAATTTTGTACACATATTTATTATCTATTAAGCTATACAAAAAATTTTTTTCAAGGAAAAATATAAAAAATTGTCCATTTTGTAGATAAAGCAGTGTCACGATCCGAAAATCCGATGCCTTGTTGGTGGACATCATAGCGCCGGTAATAAACCACTGAAATCAAAAAACAAAAAAGATTTATAAAATATATGAACAGTATCGGCACCTATACCTATAATATCAATAAATTGCTGAAAGAAAAAAAAATGGTGGATGTGTGAACTTTTGATTACGATTTTTGTCTTATTTTTCGCTCTTTAAAGTAAATTTAAAAATAAAAAAAAATAGTGAAAGTGTATCGGACTTAGGTAGAGGTGCCGAAGAAAAAACAGGATCCATCGAATAGTTTTTGAGTTATCGTGTCCACCAGTTCCAAAAATGTGGTTCCGAGATATTATAAAATATATATAAAGAAAATACTTATTATATTTAATACTCATTATTGCGTGAACTACGTTTTTTTTTCTGGATTCAATTAGTGTGCAAAAACCTTTTTTTTTTTTAAATTATTTTCAGCAAAATCATTTTGGGAACATATTCTACACATAATTTGCTATCAATTTCGGCAAAAAAGATCGATTTTTTGATCAAATCTCGAGTAAACCTTCCCTTAAATTACTTTCAGCAAAATCACTTTGGGAACATATTCTACAAATAATTAGCTACCAATTGCTGCAAAAAAAAAAATTGATTTTTTTTTAACGACACTCAAGTAAACCTCCCCTTAAGGTGTTAGAAATATTCTCCTAAAATTTTATTTAAAAAAAGAAAAATCAAAAATCAAGAACTTATGAGCATTTTAATGCGCGCACTTTACTATAATTCGATTTAAAAAAAAAAAAACTTTACCTAAATGTTTTCTTCTCAAAAGTATGTTTTTCGACATGGTTCCGCCTGTATCTCAAAAAGTATTTGAGGTATCGATATAAGTCAACATGCATGTTATTTCTCGATACCGTCACTTTGGCAGGAAGTAGGATCGTTTGGTTTCGTAAAATATTTTCAAAATGGCGGCTGTTTATAATCAAGAAAAAACGGTAATTTTTTAAAATTTATTTTCAAAATGCGATTTCTCGCTGGTTTTTATTTTTTTTTCTTAGATTTGAGTTAATGCCATAACTGTATATGTACTTATATATTCAGAAAATTCTTAATTTTTTAATATTGGTTTATTGGGGATTTCAGAACCTAAGGATCCATCAAGGTAGAAAAATCTCGCATTGTCAACTTCAACGCCATTTATATTCAATTCATTTTTGAATTAAAAAAAAAAAAAGTTTTTTGTAGTCTCAAGACATGTAGAAATAATGTATATAGGTATTTCTGTACCTGAGAAGCATAAAACTGTAAGCTCCAAATCGCCAAAATTTACTGGATGCGAATTTTTAATCAAAATTACACTGTTCCACTTATAGATTTTTGAAAAATACGTTTTAAAATTCCACATCTCAAACTCTTTTAGGTTAGCTCAGTTACAGTTCTATAACTTTATCGAGGCGTGTATATTCTATAAGGCTAGTGTAAAAATCTAAAAACCGTACAAAATGAAAATACAGTATTATATGCTTCTCAGGTAGAGTTTAGTTTTTAATAAAATATTCATTTGAATAAAGAAAAAATTTATAAAAAAGGTCGATTTTTGATATCTTTTTGCTGAATTTCCCCTTAATTTCAGAGTGACCCACAACCACGACTATCAAGACTGCAAACTAAACAACAATTTTGCATACAAATTGCAAAAGTTTATTTTAACTTCCATTAAAACATCTACCTTAATTTTAAAAAAATGAAAATTGAAGAGTCATTTTTTGTCTAATGTGAGATTTTAGTTGATGTAGAATGTTCAAGTCCAGCTCTACACGATCTTCGTAGTGCCACCCTTCAAAATGAGCTTAGTCTACTGTAAAAAGAATGATGAAAAATGGAATGTTTTCCAAAAAAGCGCTAAGTCAGTGATAGTTTTATTTCAAAACGCTCTAAGTCAAATTTACACGTAAACCATTGCATTTTTTTTCCAATAATAGCTGGTATTTTTTCCAGATTTGCTTGTATAGACAGATTTTCTGTTATGTCAAACACATGAAATAGCTAATAATGTTCTGTTTAAAATGTTTTTTGAATAAAATATATCTTTATTTAAACAAACTAGGTTTATTTTAACCAAGTCAACCCAACTTTTTAAAGGTTTTTTTTTTTAATATAATCTATTGAAAATTATATGTATAAATAAGAACAAATAAATGACATCAATAATAATTATTATCTAAGAACTTGAAAATAATTTAAACAGATTACTACATTTGCCTATCTAGATAGTTTTTTACATTTCCTGAAAAATTGCAAAAAGTGACTTAGCGCGTTTTGGAATCCACCTCTTCTATTATTATGTTCAAAAATTCAACATGCAAGGAAAACCAATTCAATTGAAAATAAGATACTCTACATAATTTCCAAATTCAATTAAACATTTTCTCAAACTATTTCCCATTTTATAAATCCACAATAAATATTTTTGTGTATTGTGCTATTAAAGTAACAACACCACCCGTTTAATAAGAAAGACCATATGGTTTTGTTGGTTTTAATGGCGTAAAAGTATCGTTAATAAGTGTATAATAGTCCCTTTCATAAATATATTAAGAACACGTATTATACACAGATATCTACATTTAAACGAAGGATATGTATAAAACCGTATTAGGTACTATTACTCTACTTAGTCGACCGAACCTTAAAGTCGGTACCCATTACTTAAAGACTAAAATGCCAGTTCGCACAGTTACGTTAATAGTAAGTAAGCAGTTAGAGGGTAGTCAGAAGCGCTATGCTATCCTTTAGTAAGCTAGTAGTGCTAACACTAATCTAATTTACATAGAAATTGTATACACATACATTTAAATATTTGTTGTACATAATAAATACAGAATGTTACGCATTTAAGCAGCCATTTTCGTAGAATATTATCATTGTAACCGTTTATTCGATAAAAAATTTTCGATTATTTCAAGACGCGGCGCGAATTGTTTTTTGCAGTATTCAGGTAGCTGAAATCAGAACCGTATTTACATAAGGGCAGTTAGGGCATATGTCCCACACAGTAGGGGCCTCCACAAAATTAACAAGATGGCATCAGCAAGAATTATGATGAAATAAGCAATTGATACACTGTTTTGACAACTTTAACGCCAGTATATAAACAACTGTACCTCGTATTCTGTCAGGTAAGTAGATGGAAAGGTTCGACAGCGAGTAGCAACCATAAGTTTGCTATTTGCTATACAATGTATAGTATATTATAGATCACATGGGACCGCTCCGGTACCGACAGTAATAAGATAGAAAGCGAGTTATGTTCGTATATATTCCCAATTTTACTATACAAATGTTTCCAAAATGTTTATTAAGACGACGAATCTGACGATGAAACTTGAATAGTTACATTAGACACCGTTACTAGAAATATTAACAGTAGGGGAGAGGTGTGTCAATAGTAACAAAAAAATATGCAGGCTAGCAACTTTGTATTTATTAGTCACAGAGAATTAAATTTTTGGTACAAGATACGGGCATTTTTCAGGTTTTGAATGAGCTGCACAAAAAACCTCTATGTTGACTAATAATTAAAATAACTGCATTTATGTGGACCAAAGTGTAATGTTACAATCGTCACCAACACAGGATCAATTGTTACAGGGCTTAGGTTCAATTGTAGCACTCATTATTTAGTTGAATTTACACGTTAGTTATTATAATTAATCCAGTTTTAAAAATTCTTCCTTACATATTGAGTAAGAAAAGTGACAAGCAGCATAGTCTAAGGCAATTTTATTACTCTTTTAACGGAATTCATATATACATCATTGAATATAGTTTCTATCCTAGTTTTCCTTTTTGCATATTATAAGCAATTTTTTAATCCCATTAATGGAAGATTTTTGTTTCTCCTTTATTATTCCGATTCATACCTAAAATATAAAGTTTAATTTTGTTCAACTAAAATTATTTTTCAGTTGTACATGTTACAATCGATGTTTCATTTTATAAAAAAATTCATAAAATATTAATTAGGATTAAAAAAGCTAAGCTACCTATCTGATAATATTATTTGATTAATTGTGTTTCCAATAAAATCACTTTTCTTCCAATTGATGGGGTATTTACTTCAAAAATAAAAAAATTGTTAAGGCACTCAAAATTTACGATTAGCTTATATAAACACATTTGATATTGCTGAGAGAAAACCGCCGGATGATATTAACTCAAAGTTTTGTCAGTAGAGCACAACTTTAAAAGCCACTTTATGATATGTGATACTCTTCAATAGGATTGACAGATGTCTCGCAAATTTTGAAGTTAGAATTGACCCTCTGTTACTACTGACACATCTCTCCCCTACATTCTACTACAGTCCATTTTACTTTCAGGACTAAAACCTCGTGGACGAAAAGGACGAGACGTTCCTGTAATTTCTATATTCATTAAAATTTGTGCTTGTATCCACCAACAACGGCTAATATCTGTCTGATAAACGGCCAAATCAATTGCTTCAGTTGGTTTGATGTGTTTAAACAAAGCTGAGCCATACTGTACACTCATAAATGCGCCCGTGTAAGATGGAACGTTAAACTTAAACATAACTTGTACTTTACTATTCCATACCGAATGGGACATATCATTATTATTACCGGGAACCAGCAATTTTACCCGGTAATCTCTCTCACCCGATTTCATATTAAAAAGCATAGAATATGCATAATACACAAGCGCAACTGCAAGGTCAGACGCAGAGACACAACGACAATTTATCAGTTTTGCCACTGTAATAGAAAGAATGCCATACAAACGATCCATTATGCTTATTTGCCAGTGATTTGCTAGTGTTGTAACCTATACTTTTATGAGGGTTATTTAAAAATCGTTTATATGAAGATAATTCGTTTTACTTTTCTCACAATTCGCTAGCTGATTGCAACTGCTACTGCAGAGAGCGTTGGTACGTGTTTTTATCGCAAAGAAATGTAAATTTTACGTAATAAAATGGTCCGATCGTAAAAGTTAATTGAAAAAGTTCATAATTGTATTGCTGTAAAATGTAGTTAATGTGTTTTCAGTTTCCAATGTACCTACCACCCCGACATCGCAACAGACATTATTGGAAATAATTGTTGTACAGAAGAACAAGTGATAAGGAATAAATGTCGTTGTTTAATTGTAGATAATTATAAAGCTAATTTAGTAGATATTTCAATTTCTTTTTTTTTTTAGTAATATTATGTCAGATTAATCAGTTCAGTTGATAGGTATTCAGTTTTGGGTCACAGACTTTTGGAAAATTACTACATTTTCTGAAAGACAAATCCTATTTTTAGTTTATCACTGAATTTGTCTTTGTTCACAATGTCATTTAACTATTTTTCTTATAACTTTTGCGACGTTCTAACGTTTCAAAAAATAAATTACCTACATAAATTTTCTTCACACTTGTGATACCAGAGGAAAATACTATGAAATACATGAAATGCATGAAATGACGAAGATTTATATTATTAAATATGTTTTTGCTAGAGATATGATACATTCCTATTTAAAATTCCAATTTCAGACTTTCGTAGCCCCTAGGCATAGTGCCTACATTACCTATTACATAATATGTAGTCCTGTCTGTACGTCACTATAAAAGAAAGTTACCACTCGACTCATAACAAGTATATCGCAAAACGACCGATAATCACGATGGACACTTTAAATTAGTTTAAGAAACATTCATGATAGTTATAATACTATGTTAATTCTTGTTCACATTAAATGTTTAATACAACATAGTCAGGACCGGCGAGAAAGGGCCCGAGTGCAAAAAAGAAGACCGAGTCATGACCCCGCGAATACTCACCTGATGTTTTGTCTAGTAGAAGCCCATCTATTAAAAATACCAATCCAGATGGCAGCCATTTATATGTATAGCAAACAGGCCACCAGTGTTAGAGCACAAGTTGTTTGCGATGGTTTCCTAAAACCTTAAGACCGTACCTAAGACTATACCAACTTTCAAAGACTTGGCACAAAGTGCACGATACAAATGAATTCCCCCTAGGCTATCTATAAAAATACATTTAATTTTCTTTGAAAAAAGAATTTGAAAATAAATGTTTAAATATGTTACACTCGCAAAATATTCAACAGAAGATACTACAGAAAACACAACTGAAGAAATTTAAGAAGAAACTGGCCTATATTAAATTAGCTGCTAAGTTTATCACCACTCATCCAACTACTGCCGCAAGAACCGCCTCAACTACGGTTCTACTCGGTTTCAATATGGTGTAGTCTAGAAAAGATTAGATTTTCAAATCCTGAATTGAATCATATTTTATCCACGATATCTTGTATTCAAAAACGTTTTCCAAATAAAATATTAACAGAAATTATATTTAAACGGTTTTTAACGTTTCTATTTACTGAACACTATTTTTATCGATACCTAATACCGTATGATAAATTTGACCCCATTTATATCCAACAATTTTTATAGGATTAGTTTATTTGTTATATAAGCTTAACAGTTGCCTCAATATCCATATGTAGAAGATTTTCTTATATGTATTTATTTATTTTGAAACTGAATAAACAACGTATAATAAAGGCTGAGCCAAGCTACTAATGTAAGTGAAGGCAAGACAAAACAAGTGACAGAAGATAAAATTGTTTGCGAATGTGAAACAAAGAAGATTAAAAACATGACGATTTGATTTTGTTGACAGTCAGTTGTTGGCGGAGTTTTGTTTATAAAATTTAAAGTATATGAAAGTACTTTAGTTGACTAATAGTTTTAACATGTTTAACACATTTCATAGTTATAAATAAAACATCAAAATTTAAATTTTCATACTTTATTCTTCTCTTATGATGTGTATCAGTACAATAGTTGATAAAATTGTTCACACCAAGTACAATTTAATTCAGTAGTGCAACGAATCGAATAATTATCTCATACTTTTAATCTTTAATTTACTTTATCAATGTATGCCGCTGTTTAATAACGTCACTATTACGATATTACCTCGAAACTAAACGTAAATATTAGTGGTCTTAACATCAGTATTGAAAGTAAGTTTTAACATGGTTTTAACAATATTTACGTACATTGACGTTAAGAGTAGGTATTGCTAAGAATCTACTTTAGAGCTTTATTGATCTACCTTACAGCAGGTTAATTACAGCTGACCACAAGCGTTTCCACAATACAATATTATATTAATTTCTTAAATCTTTTATCATAAAAAACTGATATACTTACATAGCACTTTCCCATGACGCACGCTCCCATTTAATAATTACCTCGTCACACAAGATGTGCATAAAGGCACCCCTCCGTGTTTCAAAGCACATGTTTGAATGTGTTGGTATGTTGTTTGCATTTTAACTCCTGTGCGTCTTTTCTATTTTTTACCTGCTGTTATCTTATGTTACAAAAACAAACAATGATCAAAATTTATGTACTGAAGTTTTGTCATTTAAGTCAGGGATCGGCCCGTTGTGGTCCATTGCAAGTTTTTATGCCGCCCACCGAGCAGTATAATTTTTCAAACAATTTGTTCTGCTCATGCAGGGTTGAGCATACTCTGTACTTTTTTTGTTCTCCGATGTTATTATGACATGTAAATAAAATTGTTACTAAAATTTTTTTCTATTTGATTTTAGATAATATTTATATTAATTTGTATTAAGAAAAAAAAGAAAATATCCCTGTCGCAGCATCCTGCATAATATAGCAAATTTCCGTTTACAAAAATTACTTCTTCTCGAGAACTACTTGACATACATAGAATTATTGTTCGATTATCTTTTTTATGTGAGCCTTTTACCTCTTTCCAACGGTGTAAGAAAATATGACAAAAACACGTGAAAATTTTGGTAAAAACTTATTTTTTCCACAAAAATTTTTTAGGCAAAAATGCTTAAAATACCGTTCCGAGCATCGGACGTGTCTGACTTTTTGGACTTCCAACATTTTCACCAAATTTCCTAAAAACAGAATATTTCGTTCAAGATTTATAGCGCGGATATAAATTTTAGTAAATGTCATTTTCGGCTTCTAGAGATTTCAAAACAAATTATTTCTGTCATAGTTTCGGGCTCAAGTCGCGTCAAGACAGTAGCTCTAATAGCTGAATTTTCGATTCGAAAATTCGTTAAAAAACCCTATTTAATCTACATACTACATTACAAAACATCTGGCTATGTGGCCCGCTAAAATTTTTTTTTTAAAAATGGCTCGCCATCCAAAAAAGATTGCTGACCCTGATCTAATTGTGAGTAATAGTTTGTAACTGCAAACCATACAAATATATAAATAAAAAAAAAAAATTGACGTCCATGACCTTTGACTTTCTCATTTAACAATTTCTCCTCCAACGGCTCTAGTGGATTGCGAAATGGGGGGTTTCCTATGTATTTCACTATAAAAATCTTTCACTATACCACAAAATTCTACTTGCATAGATACAAGTTCAATTTCGGTCACTGTTTAAAACCGTAACATTAATGTTAAAACTAATATTAATTCACATTAAGTGAGACTTAAGATAAACGATGTTAAAACACATTTAGGTGGACATATATCAACGTTAAGATAAATGTTTAAAGATGTAACATATATCTTCCAAATATTATCGAATTCTTGTGAAACATTATTTATTAACTTATGATGAACTGTAGGTATTCGTATTTAAACACACGTCAATATTCAATATGCTCACTTAATATTGAACCCTCGATTTTTCTTAAATTATTTGCATAAAGATTAAAAAATTATCAAACTAGATCGGCTAGGACTCGAACCCGGGTGTCTTCGCAACTAATCAAGCGTTATATCCAACTAAACCATCAACTCAGTGATCGGTGCTTTTCTAACATGAATGCTTAGGAATATTTCCCTTTCAGCCTCGAATTTTCAAACTGCATCCGAGGCCACAAAAATAGCACTTAAGTTCCTTGTTAGGTAATATACTATTAGTCGAAATTCTGATAAGGTA
This sequence comes from Brachynemurus nebulosus, assembly GCA_035578155.1. Classification (NCBI taxonomy): domain Eukaryota; kingdom Metazoa; phylum Arthropoda; class Insecta; order Neuroptera; family Myrmeleontidae; genus Brachynemurus; species Brachynemurus nebulosus. The sequence goes on from JAPWDM010000003.1 coordinate 28,393,034, forward strand.
TTAAATCTGATATTTTCCGGAAAGTTCCAGCTGTTAATATTATTAAATTTAAATTTACTCAGGTATAAATTTTGATAACGGCTCCAAAAAAATATTAAATGTAAATTTCCAATTTTTTAATTTATTTTGTGTAATGAATACTTTTGTTGATCAGTGTAGATAAAAACTTTCGTATCTGGAAAAATCGTTTTTTGTTGTAGTGTTATTCAAAGTAGCTCCAACATTTTAAACGTTCGTAGATAATATCTTCCCTCGTTTCACTCAAAATGCTGATATATTATCTATCCTCTTAAAAAGCAGACGATATATGTCTGTAAAAAAGGGGCTTAACATTTAATATTTGTTACAAACTGGGTGATTGTTGTTTATGTCAAAACAAAAAAAAATATAAAATATATAAAATCGTCAATATTTTTGACAAAGTGACGTAAACAAGATGAACATAAACTTTTCCCATCTACAAATGAAATTTATTTGTAAGGTATCACTTTAAGGATAGAAATACTTTTAAACAGGCGAAAAAAGAGGCAATTTAGGAAATTTTTTACCAAAAATTACGTAGTTTAATTCATTTATATAGCTACATTTTTAGGGTTTCGAAGAAAAAGTCTTAGAACCTTGATAATATTATCACATCGGCCCACCTGTCTTACCCGTCTACCACATCTTCATAATTCCTGTCTTTGCAACTAAAAACATGAAATTTTGCATGTATATCCTACAGGTTGAGGTACTTTTTCTTATTGGAAATTAGGAATAAAAATTGTCTTCATGTATCACATCGTGTGAGATATCGTTAACAAAGAAAGAGCTCTTAAAATATGGTTGAGATTTCTTGTATTTGTTTATCATTTTAAAGACCTTTTTGCAGAATTTTGCTCTCCAAAAGTTTGTCCGCTACCGTAATTTTTAAAGTTTTTAAAAATTGTGTCAGTAACTTTCGGAAATACAGACAAACAAGTCTTGGAAAGTAAAAGTGCTGGAAAAGGAAATGATTGGGCTTCATTTTCTCATTTACATTTGAGAAAATGAAGCTCAATCACACGCTTCACTGTTAAAAAACAACCGCCACAAATTCAAGCCCAAATCATTAAGAGGAATGCTGCATATATATATATATATATATATATATATATATATATATATATATATATATATATATATATATATATATATATATACTGAGACTCTTGCCCCATATATATTTATATACTCCTATTTTTAAATTAACCGTAATACTTTATTTAAATATCCTATATTTTATTTATGTCAAACCAGACTTAGTTAGCGTAGGTAAGTACATTTTTATTATACGTATACGTATTTTATACCTTCAAAAAAATTTTCAATTTAAATTTTTAATAAATTATATTATAAGGAGGAATATTTTTGTAAGAAGAACACTGTAGATATACAAAGTTGCTGACAATCATACTATTAGAATGGCTAAAAATTAATTGTTAGATTTTCCAAAAATTTGGTAAGCGATAAGAGAGACAATACATTTTTGAAATTGTATCAAAAAAATTGTTTAAATCCGTCATCTATCATTTTATAAGTGTCTCTAAATTTTAAAACTTGTATTTTAAAAGCGCATGACGTTAAAGTTAACGATGCATGTACGTATGCAAATTAAGAGATATTTATTTTTAAATTTCTTTTTATTTTCTTTTTGTATAGGTAGGTATCTATTTTTTTGTTTTTTATTTTTTTTAAATATTTACTTACAAATAAAGAAAACCGTAAATCCGTACTGAGAGAGAACCTTAACTTAATATGTTTCCAACACCATTTGGTAAATTTTTCATTATAATTTCATAAAGATTACTTTCCTGTGAGTTTATTGGGTAGTATTTTAGTAAATTAAAAATTCCAGTTTCTATTTTTGTTATTAAAAAGTTGTACTGAAAAATGTTATTAAAATTTTAGCAGTTGATAGAAAAGTTGCCCAAAGTTGCCATTGGAATATAAGACCGAAAATGTACAACTCACATCAACAATTAATGAAATGGTAGAATTCACTTACCAATGATCTAAAATATCTATTTTCAGTGAATTGTTTACAGTCTGAACTCTATACTCGACATTGTGACAATTAAAGTTTATAATTGAAAGTAGTTTCGGTTTTTAAATTATATAAATAGCGTAATTTTATCGGAAGCTCTAGTTTTGATGATAACTATATACAAATATAATATATTTAAAGTTATATACATATATAACACAAATTTATCATCCTTGGCAATGACAATCTTTTTTTATCTCTTTTATTCAAATTATTTAGAATCGAAAAATATGTTCATTCAATTTTGGAAATCTGTATCAGAAATTAAAATAGATAAAATATTTTTCAAAATACATTTCATTTTAATAAAGCCAAAATCAAATTATATTTTGGAAAAATAAATAACAAAAATTTAATATTTTATTTGGGCGGTTAGTTATTTTAGGCAATATAATTTTTGGCAATACGCCGGCTCTATTAAATTCACATCGAGTTAGTTTTATTGTATAGAATTTATTTCGAAAAACATATTAACAAACACACATAGCACATTTTGAGAGGTATTGGTTGCCTTTTTTTACCCGAAATTCCGTACATTCCGATAATATAGATTGTACACATTGTTTTAAAGAAAAATGTTGCTCAGTTTACGCTTAAAAAAAAATTTACAGTGGCAGCAAGCAGAGTCAATTACCGATGTGGTTGCGAACATTATTAAGTATGACGAACTTTTGTTCGTATTTAAACAAACGTAAATATTTTATATGTTCTCTTTTAATATTCCGTTAAAGAACTCGAACTGTAAAAATGTAGAAAACCAGCATTAAGAATTTTTGCGCAAAATAAACCAGCTAGAAATTTAAACATGTAAGAAATTTAAACATTAATTTGTGGTAAAGTTACTATTTTTAAGCATTTAATCATTTGATAAAAATATAAGATATTACATCATAAAGTTTCTTTACATATATATTTATCGCAATTTTTGCAATATTATAAAATTGAAATAGAATGTTTTCATGTGCAAATTAATGTTTTATTTTGTTTAGAAAAGCAACTTCAAAGAAAATCGTGAGGTTTTGAGCGTTTTGAGTTATATAAATTTATATACAGGGTGGTCCAGAATTATGTACCGTAATTGCTGGAGCTGACAGTATGTTCAAAAAAATAATGGTACCTTTTCACCTACACTTGTTTCAAAAAAAACTCAATAATAAGGGAGATAAAGCAGAGAGGTAAAATGTAGAGGTGTGGAACGAAACTGACTTTTTTTTTAAATTTTTTAGGCCATTTTGATTACTGGATTCATATTCTAGGGGCGCGTATGAACACTAAGATAATTAAATTTATGGTATCAATTATTCGATCACTTAAGATTACGGGATAATTTGGAAATAGATACTTCTACTTTAAATTACTCGAAAACGATAATATTTATCGAAATGTCACAAGTATACCTTTTTTGTATGAAATTGTCTGAGGAATTATATTATCAGTGATTTTGTGTAAATAATTGCAAATTAAAAAAGAAAAGACGTGATGACTCACACCTTCCACCCAAAACCACCCCTTAGTCATGAGTAGTGGAATAAGTGTTGACATAAATTTAATCCTTCTAACGCAAAATAAGTACCCCTAAAATATCAATCCGTTATTCAAAAGCGTTTGGAAAATATTTAAGAAATAATGCTTTTTTTTTGAAGCAGTTTGAGTTTTGAAAAAAATTGTACATGAAAAGGTACCATTATTTTTGAACGTACTACGAGCTCTACCAATTACGGTACATAATTCTGGATCACCTTGTATATATATATATATATATATCTCATGTCACAATGTACGGCTAGAATAAACTGCGAAACTTCTGAACCGATTTTGATCAAATTTGGTAACTATCTATAATTTAGTCCAACTTCAAAGATCGGATAGTTTTTATCGCAAAATTTTTAGTCTAACCGTAGATATTTACGAAAAACCACAAAATATCAATTTTTTGTTACTGTATACAGATATCTGTGGAAAAATTTATAAAAAAATCATGCAAATTAATTTGTTGCTAAGCATTTAGAAAAAAATAATTTTGGAATTTTTGTAAGTATTATTAAGTATTTCTATAGATACGACCAATGATATTTTTACCTACGACTACTATGAAATTACTTATCTACTGTGTAAAACACTATTTGCAAAATAAACAATTGGATTGTCCAGTTATCATCAATTAGCACTTCAGCAAATTCCATACTATATACCATCATATATTCCAAAATTTTGGAATATATGATTGAATTGACCTATAAATTTTACCTGTAATTTAATCTAACATCGTTTGACATCTAGGTTGTGTAGACACCCGGTAGATGGCGCTGTGTTTCCATTTCTAGATTATACATTCTATTCCACGTCACATTTGTTTATGTTCACGATGTCAATGATTTTTATAATTATACTGTGTATTGTGTTATAATTGTGCAGTGTGTTGTTTGAAATGATAAGAAAAAAGTAATTCAATCAATTATAACTACTGAGACACAGCAACGCGTGGCCGGGTCAGCTAGTGTATATATATATATATATATATATATATATATATATATATATATATATATATATATATAAGAGGACCTGTAATGATATTATTCGGTTGAAGCAGAAATAGTGCTAGCACTAGACAGTGGCCGGAAAATTCTTAATGCTTGTTTCCTACTTTTTCGTAATTGAGTTCAATTAAATCGTACTAAATTTATTTAAACTTTTATTTTATGTAAATAAAAATGCGAAATATTCTCATTTAAGAAAAGACACAAAATACTTAACTTTTTGATATAAAGTGTACATTTCTCATAATATATACAAACGGGGACAATAATGTAGACAGAAATAACTATTACAATAAATACGTAAGGAATAGAGATAGCGATATAATCATGAATACGGTATACATATTATTTTAAATGTAGTTAGTAGTAAGTATTCCGTTCAGTGGAATAAAATTTATATAAATTTTTTTCTTTACCCTTTTTTTCCGTCGTTCAAGATAAAATAAAATATATTGATTCAAGAAATTCTTGAATGAAAAATTAGAATAGATATTAGTTTACAGTATATTACTATCTTTCTGAACGGCGAAAAAAAAGTTAACAAATTGATTACAAAGTAAGAAAAAAAAGATTGGAACTATAAATTGATGCATTCATTCAATTTTATTATGTTATATCGTACCTTCATTAATTTTGTAACAATCAGAATATCTTATTCTCAAGGAATAATGAAATGTTGACATAAATTTGGACCCATATATAACTGATATTATAGTAATACATACTAGAGAGAAAATTAGTTTCAAAATGTAAATTTCAGTACCATAAAATACCATGAATTACGGAATCTAATTTGGCCCTTTTTTTACTATTAACTTTCACATTTAATGTTTTTTTTTAGTAATCTTACCAATTTGAAGATTAATCTAAATTATAAATATAAAGGTTTAGGTGACTGTAATAGTGAAATAAGGGGAACATTAGGAGTAATGAGTCATCAGGAAAAAAAAATAAAAGAAAAGATTTATTTAAAAATTGCTCCACGATTTCGGAAGAGCATATGCTTCCGTTCTTCTGGCGATTCCTTTAATTAAAAATACAAAAATAAAAATACAATGCATAATTATAAAAATTCAAATTTTTGCCAAAGCATATTTGAAACTATGGAAACAATAATAAATAATCAAATAATCAACTTACATATGTATATTTTTAGAATTATATATATATATATATATATATATATATATAGCGTAGGAAATTACGCCTAATATAATAAAAAAGCAGGCTGTTTCGTTAATTATATATATATATATATATATATATATATATATATATATATATATATATATATATATATATATATATACATATATATATATATATACATATATATATATATATATATATATATATATATATATATATATATATATATATATATATATATATATTATTAAATTTACGAAACAGCCTACTTTTTTATTATTATATTAAGCGTAATTTCGCACGCTATTTCCGCACGGTATGGGCAATTGTTAATTTTTACATATAGTTAGCCGTGCGCAAAATGTTATATTTAACACTAGGAGTAGAAAAAAGTATTTTAAAAAATTTTATAAAATTGAAATTAAAATTTAAAAACTTAAAAAGATATTTGTACAAAAGAAAAATTTTTTTTTGTTTTTGTAATTATATTGTGAAAAATTTGTTTAGAGAATAATGATAAAATTAACCAAAATTTTCCGTAGGTTACAGTGTTGGCACACAAAATGACAACGTGCGAAGAAGTTGAAGGCCTTATATATGTTTCGGAAAAGTGGTGCTCCCGAGTTTCTTGAAAGTATGACTGTAGTGGTTATCAAGTTGAGACGAGTCAGTTGCTAAGTTGGCGTTAGATTTATATATATCCAGCAATGTTCTATAAAAAATCTTTTTCTAGAATGTGCCTCCGTTTGTATTATTGTGATGTTTTCACAATCAAAGCGATGGTTGTTATGCCATGAATGTTGTACTAGGTCGGAGCTTGTGCCGCCTCGTTGGACATTCCGAGGATGCTGATCGAATCTATGCGGCAGTTTCTGTTTAGTATTCCGACATAGTCTGCATCACAATCTTGACAATGGACAATACAGACTTGGACTTAATTTATTATTGTTTATTTATGAATTAGCTTATGAACACAATACTAACAATGAATTTTTGATTTTCCTCCAATTGACTCTGCGAATGCTATGCAATCCGTTTTACGAGTCTTTAAAGTAAGAAACTAGTTTTGACAGTGAAAGAAGATGCTAGTGCAATTTCATTAAAAGATTCTAGAAAAAAAGTCATATTTTTCTCGATGTTAATTTTTAAGCCATTCTGAACATTCGCTGAATCTGTGTGCTGTACGCTGTAAAAGACTTTTAGGAGTCAACTTAATAAAATTTTTCTTATTGATACTTAAAGGAATACCTTTTAATGCATAAAAGGCTTCCGATCGATTGTATATTTTTAGCTACTAGCCCTTAAGTAAATTACGTTCTTTATCTAAAACACAAACAGTTCTCTCAATCTGAGTGGAATACTGAATATTCATCAGCTTGGATGAATTTTGCCCTTCTTCGACTTACAGTGTCTGTACAGTACAATTTTATGAATTTCAAATGTTTCAAAATATGTAAAATAACTTTTGGGAATTGAGAGTTTTTTTTATAATAAGTTTCAAAAATTCCAAGTAAAAATATTTTTATTACAAATTTCTTTACGTTAATTCATAGTAGCTCATCTATTTTAATGTTTAGTTCAAATAAATTGAAATTTTCGATTATATTATTCGTATGTTTACTATATTTTTTTCACAATACTTTAGCTGCTTTTCGTACAGACATGTAGGTATCTAACTTTTCATAATCATGATTATTTTGTTCTCTTTATTTAATGAAAAATCAAAATGGGCTTATTACAAGCAAATGTATAATCCCAAGTATTAATGAATTTTTTGTGGATATAGTTTGTATACTTTATAATAGATACAGGCAGACCTTGCATACAAACATAATACGTATTGCTACAGCACCAAGCAAAATTTTTTTATAAAATAAAAAATGTCATAATTCATACTCGTTTTTTCAAAATTTTAAAAACACTGAATTTTCTGTATTTTCTAAATGTACTCATTCGAATTACACATAGTAGAAACCATATAAAGACCACAAATTTCAGATATTTTAGTCAAGAAAAGCTTGGAAGATACAGATACTTATCAAAGTATCTAAAAGTTAAAAAAATCATACACAAATGTATATAGTGTATAGAGATAGACCATAATTGCATAAACGAAACCGCAAGGTACACTTAAATTATGAGAAACTGCTCATAATTTAAGTGTGCAATAACCGCGGTATCTGTAATAACAATTTTTAATGCTATTTCAAATTATTTTATTGTAAAAATATAATATTGTTAATAAATTTAATTTTTTTTCAGAAAAAACTGCAGAATTTGGAAAAAGATAATATTGCATATATTCTCATTATGTTTTGACTGCACATTATGTTACTGCATATGACATCCCGCTAGGTGCTTCAGTGAAATACCCTTCAAACTGGCTTTATACGCTGCCTGCTCTTCTATAATAGTGTTCCATGGTTTATTCTGAGTATTGAATAGATAGAGGGAGTACAGTTATATAATATTTAATGTGTATGAAAATGAAGCAAAAAAAGGATTAAAGTGTTGACTAATATGGCGGCTAAACAAGGTTTAATTTAAAATTTTCCTATAGTTACTGATGTTACATTCGTTGTTATAAATATTATTAGAATATTTATTAATAAATAGTCTCAACTTACAACAATAATCGTATACAAATTAAAACTACCGACACTTTATAGGTTATTAAAGGTGTTAACCAACGTGGCGATTTGCTTCAAAAAAGATAATGTATACTCCATCTATTATATAGTACATACTGTAGTGCCGCATGGAACAGGCACTGGGTAAAATCAAATAGTTTCCAATTGAAGTTTTCCAAAAAATGAACATCTTTGTAATTAAACTAAGAAAATTAACAAATATCAGTTTTAAAAGAGATTAAATAATAGTTAGAACATTCATGTTCTAACTATTGTTTAAGTTGCATAGAAATTGCAGTAATGCAAATTATAATATCATGTATTAGTGAGAGTGAAAAGAAAGATAATGAGACAAAGGTACTTCAATAAGAGATCTGGTTGGTCAAGAGAACACCATACAAGGGGTAGTTCTGAGAATTAATATTATGTACTTAAGTGATTTATGTATCTCACTCTTTCATATGATGAAAGATATGTTTATCTCAAACAGAAGCTCATGGAATGTTCTATAGAAAAATAATAAGAAATTTTATAACGAACTTTGAAAAAGTTGAGGTATTCTAATTTTATCTTTACTTGTAACAACAACTAAGTTAGTTTGGGGTCCCCTTTCCCTCAAAAGCGGTCTAAACTGATACTTATATTATTTTGATATTGTTACAAATTCAATTTATGATATTCTTATTAATTTTGTTAATTGATTAAATATTTTAATAAATAATTATATTCGTACAATTAAAAATACGCGAGTGTTTTATTTATTGAATTCACCAATAGGAGCGATCACGCGTTGTGGGCGTCGAGACCCAAGAACCCATAGCGACCTACAGAGACAGAACCGAAAGGTGAACATCGCGTGGGCGTAGAAAATCCACAACCTGCACGAATCTAGTTCATCTAGATTTCCCGAACCAAGAGCGGCCTTTCAATATACGCATTCTGATATAAATGTTGGTTTATGTGAAAAGTTCACCAGTAGAGAAAAACTAAACTTCTTTGTACACGAATGAAACAAATAAAGTCAGTGTAAAAAAGGAGACATGGTAATTTTTATTTGAAACGGAGAATAGGTATTAATTTTTATTTTATCAAAGGCAGAGTCGGCCCAACCAAAAACGGGGTCCAATGTAAAATTAACTTGCGGAGCCTTGAAACAAATTTCGTACAAAAATATTACAATTTCTTACATTTTACTACTTTACATTCCACAAACTTGCACAGTCACGAGTAGTCCTTATGGGACTGTGACTGTTCAACAAAATAATATGCTTTCGACATACACAAAATTTTTATATATGCAAAATTTCAGCTGAAAATATACTCTTTGAACGAAATGGACGGTTGCTTTTGCTTTCTATATTGTTATAAAGTTAAAACTGCAATGTAAAAGGACATATTTTTATTTGGTTTTCGCAATTTTTTTGGTACAGAACCACTGTAACCTTACTACTTTTGGTATAGAACTGCTGTAACCTTACTACTTTTGGTATGGAACTGCTGTAACTTTACTACTTTTGGTATGGAACTGCTTTGACGTTACTACTTTTGGTATAGAATAATCGTAATTTTACTACTATTAGTACAAAACTGCTGCAACCTTACTATTTTTGATATAGAATTTTGGTTTATTATAATTTTTGAAAATTTCTTAAAAATTTCGAAGGATGATTGGGATCAGTGTTTCCATTGCAATATTTTTTTAGCAAGACCAAGACTTGAACTTAACAAGACAGGGCCAAGATTATGTATGTGCCACTAAAAGCACGATCAAGATTCTGACAAGGAAAGGTTTTGAACTGTCAATTCGCAATTTTGATGAAACTTGGTATATGTGTAGTACAAGCAAAAATAACTGACCCGTATTTTTTTTATCTGCCACCGTCGCCATTTAAGGGATAAAATCACTCCTCAAAATTAGGGGAAAATTTAAATTTTGCTTGATGACTTGAAAACGAGAGCAGATAGAAAAAAACTTTAAATTGACAAAACACTTCATTTTTAGAGAGCTTTCTATTGATGTGTATAAATCCAGAGTCGGACCTACTGGAGGGGCTGTTCAGGTAGAATTGAGGGTAAATTTTGAATAGTGTGGATATGCTTCAGTATATTAAAATTTGAATAGCATATATGAAAACTAAGTGAAAAATACTAGTTTACCTGTTTTTGCTCAAAGTTGTAATTTAAAATCTAACATCTCAAAACTGGACAGCTAATTTGAGCTGCCAATCGTAATTTTACTGACAATTAGGAAAATAAAAATATTCCTATAAGGTTTTCAGCAAGTGAATTGTCTTGTAATTAATAACCGGCTAAAATATATCAAATTATACTTGTTGATGTCTAACTAAAACTTTGAATTTTATACAAGTACCTAATATTAAAATTTGATTTTGTTAAGTCATACAAGAATATTATTGCATATAACTATAGAAAAAAAATTAAGTTTATAAAATACTTCTTTTTGTCAATTAATAAGGATAAGGAAATTATAATTATCTCGTTTGGCATGAATGTAAGAAAAATTATAAAAGTTTTAATATCATTAATTTAAAATAGTTTACAATAATAAAATAAGGCGTAATCAATTAAAATTTTGCCCTAATTTGAGGGGTGATTTCACCCCTTAAATGGCGACGGTGGCATTTATACCAAGTTTTATCAAAATTGCGAATTGACAGTTCAAAACCTTTCCTTGTGAGTCCAGAATTTATTGATCACTAACAGATAACTGAAATAGCTTGAATTTTATCCTAATATCTTCAATTTACGTCTTCAAAAACCATTAAATTTTACTGATTCAAACTCTCACAATTTTGTCGTGTACTGTAGTAATTCACTCAAAATCATATCATTATTTAATACTTTAACTATATATGTATAGTTAGATTGAAATTTTGAGTGGTGCTGTATAATATTCTGAACATGTATTTATATCTATACAGTTAAAACAAATATGTATCAGATATTATGTTTTTGAACCGAGAGTAGAGCCTCCAGGATGATCCATATCCACAACTAGAACCAGACCTCGACCGATTTGGCGGCAACCGGTTGATGGATTATTATTACAGGCGCAAACATGTGTGTGTGTGTAGCGTAGCCTAGCGTAGATGGATGAGATCACATGATATGTATGTAAAATGTAAGCAAACCCCTCTTCTATGAGTGGAAAAATGTATGTGTATCATACGTAGGGCAGAGATAGCAAAATGATGGGCTAGAGGGATTGGTTGAATGAGAGACCCAATATTATCATCATTCATATAATAGTAACACAACAACTTTGTGTTTCATATACTCTATTTATAAATAAAAAAAAAAAAAAACTATCATAAGTATCATTTCTAAAACAAACATGAAATGGAGAGAGATAAATAGATAACAACATAACGGTTGGAACACATCTGCAAAATTTGTGCAAAAGAAAATTTTAAAAGACAAAAATTTTTTAATTTTTTCAAAAATCTATCAAGTTATATCAAGATTTACTTGCAATTTCATGCTAGTGTGTCTATTGAGTAAAAAAAAAGTGAAACGTTATTAAGCAGTTACTTATGCAGAAAAGTGATTGCTTATAAGTATAAGGTATTATTACTTCATTTTATTTGAATCAAAGATACCTTTTACTTAAAAATAATTCTCGGACAAAATTAAAATATTTAAGTATTTACTAATAAGTATTAACTTTTACTTGTACGTAAACACTTAATTTTGGAGAATTATAACAAACGCTAAATTACTTATAAGTCATTACTTGTTTTTATTCAACTAAAAAATATCAATAAAAACTTCCACATTAAGTAAATACTGGAATTTATTTGAGTTTACTTATTTCCTGTAAATAAACTCTTTTTTAAGTATAGACTTATGTTTTCTTTAAGTAAGAACGTAAAAAATATGAACTAAAAGTGAATACTTCTTTTTATTCAGTAGACCATTTAACAGCGATAGAGAAAATTCACATAAAACTCGGGTTTGAAAACACACAAATCAAGTAATATAAAACTAACAAGTAACACTACCCAACACACTCACCGATTTGAATGAAACTTAACATACTTATTAAACAGCGAAAAATATTAAATAAATACGTGCTTTTGTTTTGGCTGAATACGCAGTTTAGGCGTAGAAAACACCCCTCAACCCCTAAAAGTGGAAAAAATTATGGCTAATTATTTCCGAAAAACGATACATATTCTGAAAAAAGTGCTTAGAACAAAAGTTGTAGAGTTCAAAATGATGCACTTGATGGTGACCTTGAAGTCGACCTTGAGGTCAATTTTCAAAGGCAATTAAATGTGGAAGTAGTTAACCGTTGTCGGACTTTATTCATATCCTGTATTTATAATCACTAGCGTGGGGACATAATTGGGTGACCAATTTTTTATAGCGGGTTCTAGCATACACTACGTCGCCAAAAGTATGGGGACACCTTAACCCAGCGGGGGACACACTTTCAGGGGTTGAGGGATGTTTTCTATCCCTAAACAGCGTATTCAGCCGAAACAAAAAATCCCGTATTTAATATTTTTCGATGCGTAATAAGTATGTTAAGTTTCATTCAAGTCGGTGAGTGTCAATTAGGTAGTGTTACTTGTAAGAGAAACAAAATTATTATAATAAAATATAAAATATAAATTAATTAAAATTGTCAGTATTTTGGTGGCGTAAAGCTGCAGAAGAAAGGCTTTGTAAAGGTAGGTATCTGGTCATTCGAATTAAATCATTCTCAACTAATCCATATATATACCATATAGTTCATGCACTTAATCTTTTGGTTGTTAAAACACTTATTAACATGATGACGGTTATAACCTATAAAGGCCAAATGTTCAACTCTTACACTATTTTGACTGCTAATACACTTTATATGGAATTGTTTACGTTCTACGACGTGGTGCATGAGTTAGTAAGGTTTCACTTGCTGTTTTACGACATCAATGACTGTCAGGATGTTAATATACCTATGGTTAATAAAACTTTAGTCAAACTTATATCACGATTTTTGTGTTCCAAACGTCAACTACTCTCTACTATGGGCGCAAGCCAAAAAGAACTTTTTTACCTACATCTGCATTTTTCTTTGTCTATCATACTAATAAATATACGTTTATTCACTCTCTCCTTTAAAAACATAATTACTTTGTTTGGTTGGTAACTATGTAAATAATACAATTTGTGTTCCCCTCACCTCAGTTTCTGGAGGTCTTTTGAGCTTGCGCTCATAATACGTATCAGATACTCCTTATTAATTACAATAGAAATAATATACTCGAAGAATTTCCCAGTAAAGAATGCATATAATTTATTACAGACAGTATAAATTTTGTTTTACCAAGCACAATAGAAGGAGCATCGGAATAATTAATTTATGGAAACGTAAGAGAAGACAAAATATTTTTTGAAAAACATAAAATTTAAAAGTTCATTACCAACGGCTATAAAAATTTTTAGTCTCTAAACAAGACTATATTAATTTGTGTAATAATATATTAAATGTAAAAAAGAGTAGGTGTGGATACACCATTATATTATGAAGGTAAATTCATCCACGTATGAATACATACATTTTTCATTTTTTCCTCTTTACCCTATTTTGCGGTGATGCTGGTTGATATAATCAAATTGCACATATGTATCACTACGTAGCGTACCTAACATATGAAGTGCTTATCTAAATAGACCAAGAGACAGCGTGCATTTCAATCAAAGAATCTGGTTTAAAAAGGAGGTTAGAAAATCTCCGACAACAGATTTTGTAAGGTTCTTTCAAATATCTAGAAAAATATTATCTGTTCAATCAAATCAACTATCATTAAATTTATTGCTTGCAAATTTTCTACAAAAAAGTTTAGGTTTTCTAGCAGCACGAACCATTTTTGAGATAACTAAATGGTTAAAAATTTATATTTAACAAGATAACAACTGCATTCGAATTGTGACCTTTTTGTACGAGAATTTTGATTTTATACACATTGAAATGTTAAAAGCGATATGTTTTACGAAAAAAATTCAAGTCTCAAAATACCAGAACTGTTACTTTATTTTATTCTCATTGAATGTTAGGGATGGCTCAACCCAGTCAAAGGAGCTTGCTACAACTGCGTTTCTGTGTTGAGAAGCTATCCAAGGTCCTATCCTCTCTTTCTGACAACTGTTGAAATGGCCATTGCAAATTGGCCACTGACCCGCTTACTATATTTCCCGACATATCTCTAAAAAGTCATTTTTAGAAATTTCGAACAAATATTATAGGACCGAAATTTGTCCACATGTGTTTCAAATATAACATAAAGTGTTATACAAAATTTCAGCCGTTACAAAACTCTTTGAAAGAAGACCACGCTGGCTCTCGGTCTAATAATATATATTTGCGCCTACAACCCATAAATCCATAACACTACGCAACTGACCAACTTCAGTTCCTATGATCTTCAGTAAAAAGAAAAAAAATTATTTTGTCATTAGTTTGTTTACGCTCTGTACCAAAGAGTAGATACCAACGTCATACTTAGAGGATATTGCAAAATTAGTAATGGGGGAAACTTATACTGTAGGTACAATGTTAAAATGAATATTTTTACGTAACATGATGGCTGGAAGCAGAAAGAACCAACCCACAATTTTACTAAAATTGAGCTACTGTGACTTTCAACTCACTCCTTATGAACTAGGTATCTTTATCTACGACCACCATAAAATTACTTATTGTATAAAAGGCTATCCAACAAGGAGATACACCCAAAATGAATTTTATAATTTTGATGAAACTTCGCTGGTGTGTAGAAGAGTCAAAAATAAGAGATCCGCAATTTTTGTCGGCCATCTTCCACGTTTATGGGGTGTAACCAGCCTCTAAAGTTGGGGGAGGGGGAATCAAATTGTATTTCTTAAGATATCTCGAAAACTATAAGAGATACAGGAAAAACTTTAAATTGACGAAATGTTATTCTTTGATAGGTTAAACCAGGGTCAAATTCATAAGAGGGGCTGGAGGGGTGAAAATGGAGACAAATTTTTTTGTGCAACCTGAATGGTTCAGTTCATTTTTACCATCATAAATAGGAAGAGCACCAAAAATTAAGGGATACGGGTTTTTTGCATTTTTCTGAAATATGTGTAGTTTCCAAAACATATAAGCAAGAAAAGGATGGGGTAGATTATATTGCATTACCTACGTTAAAGTAGATTTTCCTTTTAATAATCACTCGATGGGTCATTATCTCCTGGTCTACCTTCTTTCTGTTTGAAATTTTTAAATTGCCGTCACAGTAAGAAAAGGCATCAAATAAAAGGAAAAACTGTAACGTAATAAATTTCTTATCTGTACAATCTATGTAAAAATAAAAAGAAGGTACTCAAAAAAAAATTTAAACTTTTTTTTAGTTTTTAATATAATGATAGTTTTTATATTTTTACCTATAATATATATTATATATAGAACATTTTAAAATTACTTTTTATTTTGTTTTCAAAAATAAAGTTATTTGCGCTCTTTGAAACACAGTTGAAAGAGTCGATTTTAGTTTGCAATTGCTCAAAAATTCGTTACAAAAATTCATTTTTCATAGCAACAAAAAAAAAATTAATATAAAATATTATTTATAACTTTTATTAAATATAAAACTAATAATAAGTTGAAATATAAAACGCATTTTATACGCTGCTGCACATAATTACCTTCCGTTACCGTATAACCGTATATAGATATAATATTTATTTATTAAAAACAGAAAATTAAAACTAGTTTAATTAAAACCATTTTTTCGTGTTATTAACAAATTTAGTTAATAATTTTATTTAAAGGCATAGTTTGCCATTCAGCTTCCCAACACCAGGACCAAATAATTACAATTTTACAAAAATTTTTAAAAATTAGCCATACTTTCAACACTATAATTTGAATTTTTGTCATTTATTTATAAGAAACTAGAAACAGGAGATATTAAATAATAACTCTCCATATTAAAATTTAATGTAAGAAATATGAATAGTGGAGCTTTAAATATCGAAATACCTAGGAAAGCATGTTAAATATTTTATATATTTATACAAAAATGTCAAAAAAAAGTGGAAATAGTACGAAGGCAAATAAATAGAATGAAATGAATAGTGGTGACGTTGGTTCCAAATATATATTTCTCTAATACGTAGATATATGAATTAACAAGGATAACAAAAGTGACGCCGCTGTCGTCTTTTGTTTCCATTTTCTTATTGGTTATTTGTTTGTACAATTTCATCTTTATTTTTTCTGTCTTCTTTTGTTTCTTTCGCAACTCTTTTATTTCGAGCTTATACTTTACTTACTTGGATCTAGTCGTTGGTTTTTTCTTTGCTTACTTTATTTATTTAAAATGACAGAAAGTATTAATAGAAAGAGATATGGCGGTATATAGCGCGCCATATTATAATTAACGTTTTATAAAGGGAAAATTGAATGAATAACACAGTGAAACTGATTCTTACTTCAACCAAAGTTTTTGAGTATTGTATAAATATATAAATAATACAACGATCGTTTGATTCTTTAGAAGCCAATTTTATATTGTAGAAAAGCCCAGTAGAGTATCGATTTTCCCAATATCGGTCAACCAAAAGATTACGTGGGGTGCGCCAAAAGTTCTCGGCCTAACATGATTAAACTTATTTAAAGGTAACGTAATTCATACTCACAGAAAGTATTAAGTCTCTAGTAATCATAAACGCAGTGGACGAGTTTATATGTGTTTTATTTATTGTGTTGTAAAATTGGAAACTCAATATGTCGACCGTTTCAAAAATTGAATATCGTGTAGTCATAAAATTTCTGACAAAAGAAAGGCAAACTCCAGAAGAAATAAAGGACAGATTGGATGGAGTATACGGTAAAGCCGTGCCAAAGGTTTCGTTTGCAGTACGAGTCCCTCAACGACGATGATCGTTCTGGACGTTCGACAGATTAGATCATTTCCGAAAACATCGCTCTTGTAGAATCGCTACAAAGAATTTGCTTATTATTATAAAGGCATAGAGATGCTTATACCACCTTATAGTAAGTGTATTGAAATAGAGGGCGGTTATATAGCAAAATAAATTATTTTCACTGTTCTCTCTGTATTTTTTAATACTCAGGCCGAGAACTTTTGACGCACCCTACGTAGTTAACCGAAAGCATTCCACTAATTGTAAGTAAGTTTAGAGATAGTTTTTCTTTTTTTTGTCTCCCCTAGTTACTTTTCCTAAACTGCAAGGCTACTTTATAATATAAGGTACGTATTTGTAAGACGTGTGATGCAAACTAAAATAAGAGAATTTTCTGCGTTGCACGGAGAAACACTGAATCATAGATATGTTTTATAGTTCAATAGGTACACATAAATACAACAATCGTTAGCTATTTATCTGGTTTACCCACGTATGATTACCTGTACCCCAGCCAAAAAAATATAGCCATGCTGTTTAAATTGTGTAGATTAATATGACATCAAGTATACTCTGTATAAATTAAAGAAACTAGGCAATATAATACCTATAATTGTTTACCTGTTTGAATTTATTTATTATTTTATACAGTTCATTACCTATTAGGAACATCATCAAAATTTCCAACTACCCGTATTTAGATTATATGTAATCTGTACGCAATTGGTAATACTAATTGTACATAATTATACGTAGATCGTCACATTTTCTTGGTACCAACTTTATAGATACCAGTTTTAAGTGTCACGAATTCTTTTAATTGTACCCTAGCCCAAAAACATATCCATTTTTAATATAAGTATACATTTAGTAAGAATATCTATATGTTTCTTTGCTGCAATTTGCCTCTTGTATTATGCCTTGTTATTAATGAGTTATTTAAAAAATTGATTATCCGGATACCTCCAGTTTCCAATTGTTTCAGATAGTCGCTGCTCTGTTGTGCCAATTATTTAATATCCTTGATCATATCAACAAAAATAAAGAAAATAAATGCGCTTAACTGCTTCGAAACCTATTTAACATTGTACGTATAGAGAAAAGTTTGCAATCCTAATTTGCATAAATATAAATTTTACGTAAAATACCGCCTTAAGTAAATACAAATCAAAAATACACTGCCAATGGAGTGTAGCACACAGCTTCCACGTACTCGTAAAAGACTTTAAAACAGTATTCTACCAAATATGTATATATATATATATATATATATATATATATATATATATATATATATATATATATATATATATATATATATATATATATATATATATATATCGTGAAATTATATTTACGCCTTAAAGTTCATAAAAAATTGTAACTCAAAATACTTAAAAGCTAAATTATAAAACAATAGCAAAAATATTTTAGAAACTATCTCCCAAAATACCCTAAAAATTTGCGCGAAACGGGACTAGTAGTAAATAAGATATTGACATTTAATGGGATTTCATGGTAGCGCCGTAGCTACCGTTACTCCGATTTCGATTAAATTCATAGCGGACCATCTAGGAACCAAACTGCATAATTTCTGAAAATTTCATTAAAAACAATCGAATAGTTCACAAGTTATGCCACTTGGTGCAAATTGGCGACACACAGACGGACAGACAGACAGACACCAAACCAAAATTGTTCAGGAAGCTCTAAAACGTAAAATTTGCGTAAAAAATTTTATTTTGGAGGGAAAAAATTGTTAATTTTTCAAAAGTGAACACAGTGCTTCCGCTACCTTAGTAGTCTCGGCAGCAATAGTCTGAAAACAAGAAATTAAAGAAAATTCTAACTACGTTTCACTGTAGTACGAAATACAATATAAAATTGTGTAAATAGATATCTTTCTTACTGCAAAGACAATTTAAGAGTTTCAGACAGACAGAAGACAGACGATAGCAAAGACAACAATGTCCTTAAATGTGTCGATGTAAACTTTATTATATTTCTTTTTTAGATTTCTTTCCACCGGTAAACAAAGTAAAATAAATTTAATGTTAAAATTGCATTATGCAAGTTTTACATCTTGATAATAAGCTATAATAACTCACAATCGTTTCAATTTTATATAAGAAAGTTTATGTCATCTTGTTATTATGTGCTAGGTCGTGTAATATGGAATATTGTGTTTTTGGTTAGTCGCTCAACTATAATATTTGAAAAGTTTGTAGAGAATTTTGAATAAACTTCAGTACCTCAAGTTTTTCTATGTTTCCACTCGTTGACAGTATGCAATACATGTTTGATATTAAAATTGCATTATGAAAGTTTTACATCTTAATAATAAATTATTAACAATTAATTTGATACACCAAAATGTTTTATCTTGTCGTTATTAGGTATCTACATACTAAGTTGAATAATATGAAAGTATTTTTTGTCAGTTGCCTAAATATTTGAGATAGTTGCAAAGGTTTTTGAAACAATTTCTTTGCTAAAGAAAACGTTAAAAAGGGGTAAAGACAAATCGCTTCCTATGAGATGCGTTTAATCTTTTACCTCCTTTTTTACAGTGCGTAATTAATATTTATAATAGCAATATCAAATCGCAGTGTTGGCATTGCGAATAATAGGTATTCCTGATTAGACCCATGTATACAGACGCTTTGGTCACTGACTTTGATTCGTCCGCAACATGTGTTCGAAATATTGCAAGCTTATTTTTTCAATTATTTCCAGCACACTCTCTTCTGCCTTCATGATCGTCCTGATCTAGTCATTTCACCTACGATCTAATCTGGACACTCTTGCACTACGTCTAAGGTGGTCCATTTCGGTGGCTTCTAGCTTTCGCTTTGCTTCTTGCGTAAGTATCCAGTCCTCACATTCATTAAACATGACCGATTCCACCACTATTTTACCAGTTCCCTTCTAATGCTTTTTGGAGATGTGCTGGTCCCACCAGACCTCGTCATCTCCAACTCCTGATCTGGTTCCTCAAACCCCCAGATATTTAAAGCCAGGTTTCTGTCAACTTGACATTATCATCAATTATAATGTCAGAAGTATCAGCCCATGTTACTGCCCAAGTACTCTGTCTAGGTTTCACATGCTTAATTTAATCTCCGCAATCGGAACTCCAGGTCGAATTGATCCTGTACGATAACAACTTGATCATCCACAAAATTCAAAGACAGCAGATAATGACTATTAATGGCAATACCCATCTCAGCGCATCTGTCCCTCCATCCTGCGAGCACCGAAGTCTAAATATATAAGGTCATACTGTTTGCAGAAATTCAAGTAGGTTACCTGAAGTAATATCAAACGAATGGATCACTAAGTTAATTAATATTTTACTAGAACTTTTTAAAACTTTTCAGAAATTCTCATCTAAACACAACATTTTTAAAAATACAAAAGTGCGCAAGATTAGTGTTACTATTTTAGTATTTTAAACAGGACCAATACCAAATTCACGACCAAGATTACAGAGGATACATGAATTTAAATTTATTCATCTAGGCGTAATTAAAGTGCGGACGACGTTCATCGCATCTTGCCTCACAATTAATCATTTGATTAATTAAGGAATTATTAGGTAATTTTTAGTACAAAACATTTAATCAATCTGTTTCGTATACAATTACCATTTAACAAAAAATAAAAATGTCAAAACGTTGTTTCTCCTCATCCTCAAAAGTTATATTGATAACACATATTATTATATGAGGTGAACTGAACGATTGTTATCGACACCGTATGAATTATATCAGTGACAACGCAACACACCGTAACCAATAAATAAAACCAACCGGTTGATAGGTTTACCGGTAGCGTATGCCGACAAGCCATATACCGATCGCACACATCATCTAATTATATACTGGCGTACCTAATTTGTTAATTGTATTGCTTGATTAAAATTTATAACGTGGTGGTTAGATGTGAAATTAATTTATGATCGTTTAAAATTATTTTTGTGCGATTTATTAAAACGATATGTAGCCACGATAATTCGCAGATTACTTTGTTGAATCATGACGAATATATCTTACAGACCAGCAGCATTAAAAATCCGTAATGCTCGAAGAAATCAATTCATTTTCTTTGCACGTTGAAGGGTTGCTGAGACTTTTCGATTCAAAGGATCACTCATTAAATTGCAGAGATAAGTGATACACCAATAACTACCCAATCGCTGACGTTGTAGTCAGAGGTGGTATTGTATTTCCATGTTTTACTTATTACTTAACACTTACTGCTTCGATACGGACAAGATATTAGACAAAGTGAACGATTACACAAAAATGTCGAGCCATTACCACCGATTTATCGTAAACGACACTTTTATCGAAATTGAAATTTTTATTGGAAGCAACATTTCAAACTGTAACGGACCAAACAGTGTTAACGTTTTTCTCCAAAATTCGTTAAGCTTATCGTTAATACAACACATTTTCACATTTTTGCGTAACCGACAATAACCATCTTTATCGTAAGGCTAATAAAATAATAATAGGAATAATACGCTCAGGCGTAATAAAATTCAGACAGCAGAAATATCGCAAGCGCCATATAAATATTTAAAAAATCCTCCTCCTGCAAAATTTGATATTTGGCGGTTACGCTAAAATGGCGGTAATGGCGGGATATTCACACGAGGCCACTGTATCTCACCGGTTCGTAAACAGATGTGTAAATTATAATGTATTACAAAAATGAATATAATTTTTATATTTTGTTTCTATTTAAAAAAAAAAAAATACAGTGGGTCTAGTTCTTTCTATAGAGAGGCGTTTGACGCTACGAAATCTATGTTTTGGAATTTAGTATTTTTTTTATACGACACCCGATAGCACATGTCTAGCACAATATAGCACAGCTTATTTTAAAAATAGAGACGGCGTGACAGGATTAACTTTATGGGCAAATGGTCGATAAAAAGTCGAAAAACGACATTTCATATTACACGACCTAATGTTCCTCCAGTTAACGGCGGGAATGATTCCAGGATACAAAATTACCATTTAAATTTTAGAGAACTGGCTATAAATATTTCTATAATGATTAAACAAGTTTGGGTGTTTATCTGAATTACATGGTAAACCAAATTGTCGGAAAACGACATTTCATATTACACGACTTAATGATATTTTAGTTAATGGCAGAAATGACTCCAGACTAAAGGAGTTTTGTTTAAAATTAAAAAACTGCTTTTTAATATTTCTGTGATTTTTAAGAAAGTGTCAATATTTATCTGCATTACATTGTAGAGCATGTGGTCAGAACACGACATTTCATATTACACAACCTAGTGATATTTTAGTTAATGGTAGAAATGACATCAGGCTTAAAGAATTATATTTTCAATTAAAGCACTGTTTTTAAATATTCCTGTCAAAATAAGACCGTTTGAAGATATTCAAAAGTATCGTATTTGCCACTTTTTATTGCTTGTCGAAAAGTATTAAATTTTTAACTAAAATTAATGCAGACAGCAATTGAACAAAAAATAGATTCATATTACTTAAGCGCCTTGCCGAGCCCGTGCCAAATATTATCTTTCAATTAAATTATAATCTATAAATAGGTATTTCCGTTCTTCAAGTTTATATTTGAAAAATTTTATTTTGCTTTGCTAGTATACATTCGACCCTATTTCCATTTGTTTGATACAATTTAAAATTGACGCTCCAAATTCATGAAAATACTTTTTTATTAAATGAAAAAAAGCATGTCACCGTTAAGAATTCAAAAGTTCACCTAGGTATATAAAACGTAGGTAAACATACAAAAACCTGCATATACATATGTATATGTATGGGCTTTGATTATGTCTTTTATTTTTCTATGGTTTTAACCGGGTCTACCATAAAAACTCGTCTACAGAAAAAGAAATGGTAATTAGCACTTCAACCTCATACTTTAACGCGACGACAGTGGAAATGACTAACTGATACACTGTTGTCACAACCTATACACTTTATATGGAATTGTTGACGTGATACAACGTGGTGTCGCAGTTAATCAGGTTTCATTCATACAGCGTCAATAACTGTCAACCTTCGAATTTTAAACTTGAGTATACTCAACACGGTTTCCTGGGTAGTGAACCGACGGTACTTTTCAGCCCAACAACTTTTAAACCATATCTAAAATAATATAATGCAATATTTTACTTTACTATTCAATATTATTCAAAATCATTAATTCGTTTCTTTTATAGTCACTTAACATTTAACAACATAAATAGTGATTTCTTTTAGTAATTTTGCTTCTGTAATTTTTTATATTGATACATCAGTAACAATTTGTTCACCCAACATGACATCAGTACCTACTCAAAGTCGTTTTTATTATAATTTAAAAAATATTTTTGTATATGTACCTATTTGATAAAATTAAGAGCAGTTTTTGTTGATTTGAAAATGTTGGCTATTACAAATTTTGTTTCAGTAGTTCTTAAAATTTATTGCGTGATAAATTAACACTATAATGACCGTTCGCACAACATGTGTGTGATAGCCGTGCGTGTAGAGGCCGATCACACATGTGTGTGATACTACCGCGGATGGTTATTGGTCGGTAACACACTCTGTGATGAATTCTTTAAATATTATAGACGGATAACATAATACATATAATTTTTGTGTAATTATTTAATTTATTTAATTGTTTGTTTCTTAATATTTTTTATCATTTTATTGCTATTGTATTTATTTTTATTAATTTTTTGTATTAAAAATGTCTGAATTTATATAAAAACTTTTTTTTTTAAATTTAATTTTTTGAAAATATTTCCGCCTCCTGCCGAACTAGGTAGACGTGTAAACATTAAATTATAAAGACACTTTTTACGCTAAAATCCAGTACTTAGAAGTATCGTTAGTACACCAAGTATTGTCATGGTTACATCGAACTTACGTTAAGAACAACTTAAATAAGTAGAACATTTATTTTTATTATGATTTAATGAAAACACGAAATCGATAAATTTTTTTTGCACGATCGTGTATTTTCATGCATTTACCGAGGCTGTTGACAATGCTGGTAAGTTACATTTCCCGAACGTTTGTTTATATCCATGGAAACCAAAAAATAACAGTGCGGTAAGTGAAATAGATGCGTGGTAAGTAAATAGGAGTGTGGTAAGTTAAATTAGCTCAAAAATGATTGTATTTATTTATTTATATTGAAATTAAAAGTACAATTTGAACAATTAGGAAAATAAATCCATTAATAATATGAAAATTTTCACTAGTTTGCACATTATTATTATAATTGTTGGCATCAGTCTTCTTATTTTATTGACATTTCAAAAGGTCGTTCAATCATTAAGATTTTCTGTGGCTTTCATAATCTTCCTTTCATTTTACGAGAATAAATTTGCAGTCAAAAATAAGATGCTTCATCAATTTCATTATTCTCACTAATAATATAGTTTAACAAACTATTTTCCTCAATTTTTTTTAATAGAAAATTCAAAAAAAATATTCACGCCAGTGAAATATTGACACTTAATTTTTTATTTACAAATATAGTTGTCAATTGTCACTACAAAGATTCATATTAGTTGTTATGAATATTTATAATATTTATTCATGGCATTCTATGTCATAACATAGAAATATAAATTTCATCTATATTATCTGAATTTTATTTTTTATTTAACACATTTTTAATCTTTAATTATTTTAAATCGATCGTGCAAAAAATATTATACAATACACGATGCGTTAAGTGCATTTACTGATCTCGAAAATTGCAAAAACTCGACCCTGCGGGTCTCGTTTTCGCAACATTTTCTCGATCAGTAAAAGCAACTTACCGAACTTATATTGTAAAATACTATTGTGGACCCTGTACAAAAACATGATGTTTACATATTGTAACTAGCGTTAAACAAATAAACAAAAAAGCCTACTATTTCCAGTTTTATTTATATTCAAAACAAAACATTGTTTGCATTTTCCGTAGAACTGCCTACATATTTCCTTACTTGATTAAATCTGTGTAAATATTGAACAATTTGACAAAAAAAATTCTTGATGATGTTAGTTTTGTTTTCAAACATTATGTTTATTGTATATATAATAAAAAATAACTGTCTAAAAATTTTAGAAATATGAAATTATTTTGGTCACCTTTCCACAAAAAGCTCCAATATAATTTACGTCAAAAAAAGAGTTATTACTAAAAACTGAAGAACTAAAAATTCTTCACAATTGTCGAATGCAATTTTTTCTCTTAGACTATAGTGTCTGCTAATAAACTACATGCTACAAGAGATTCTAGGTGTATCACGAAAGATTTAAAAATACAAGTGCAAAACGCGTAACATCATGAACTGCCCATATTATTACATAGTATATATAACCACCATTCGACTTATAACTTTTTTAAGTTATGGACATATTCGCAGTTCAACTAAACGTACTTATAGACGAACCATACGGTGTACCTTAGGTCATACGTGCTCTGTGGTATTGTGACAATGCACATTTATGTATGGTTTGTCTACGAGTCGACTCAAACTGCGAACATATCTATAACTTGAAACGTCTCAAAGTCGAGTGATAACTGTATAACAGTATCCTTTCCGTTAGCTATCATTAACATGTTATAAAATTAAAACTACGAGTAAACTAAAATTAAAACCATTGTCATACATTGCAAATACATTACTGGGTTGGTAATTTCAAATCGGAATTAGCT
The DNA here is from genome assembly GCA_035578155.1 of Brachynemurus nebulosus. Taxonomy (NCBI): domain Eukaryota; kingdom Metazoa; phylum Arthropoda; class Insecta; order Neuroptera; family Myrmeleontidae; genus Brachynemurus; species Brachynemurus nebulosus. The sequence goes on from JAPWDM010000003.1 coordinate 28,419,037, forward strand.
AGTAATTTTTAGTAGAAATTAAGAATTTGTACCATTTTTGTTATAACTGCATTCCAGCCGTAAAGATTTCATTAATCTTTAAAATGTTGTCACAAGTGTAAAACACTTTTAATTTGAATCGTGTGAAATGCCTTTTTTGTGCTACAACTAACAGAATTTTTGATTTAGCTTTGGTATCACTATCTTTCATTAGCTAAATTGGTTATCCCATTAAATTTCTATAGCACCTTAGGTCATCAAATCTTTGCGAATTTGCGTTTCTCAACGTTTATAAAAATGAGGTCCAAAATACAGGAGAGATTACAACATTGATATTGACATTCCCACCAATGGTGCTATTTTTGGATTGTATGATACCATTTTTATATTATATGTTTATGAAACAATGATATTTTAATATCACTATTTGGTTTTATATTTAGTGTACCGTAAAACAAATTCTCCTCGCCAAGTGTGTCGTAAGGTAAAAGAGTTTGACAGACACTATCTTAGCCGAATGATATGTAAAATTCAAAATAATATAAATTGTTAATTTTATTAAAATATTTTTTTTATAATGCTTTGAAAGTTGTTTATTCCAGAAAAAAATATTTCGGACAAAAAATATGAAGAACTTCACACCCTATATTTTTTGATTATTACCGTTTTATACGTTACTCGCACCGGAAATGAGATATTTGTTGAAAATACGTTTATTTTTTCATTAACACCTCAATTTGACTGATTTATTTATTAAACTTTTATCGACAAAATAACAATAAAAAACTATTAACAACAATAATATAAAATTGTTTCAATTATTTATTATATATTTTGTAAAAAATAAATATTAAGTATTTGTCAAAAACTTTCAGTATACAGGGTGATAGTAAATAAGTGCAAAAGATTTTAACAGGTGATTACTGAGATTCTATTATGTAAAAATGTTCATATAAACCCAGATCCGAAAACGCTTAGTTTCCAAGATATAGAGTAGATGGGCTATTAGATAGCCCATATCAGTTTTGTGGTAGAAACAATAATTGGAAATTATTATTTTCCTTAAAAACTAAGAGGTCATTTTTGTCAACAACTTATAGGACACTTGAGAAAACATTTTCGAATTACAAAAAAATCATTGGCGTGCCTTTTTTTCTTCAAAAATATGTCACCATATGGCTGTACGGACGCCACTGGTTTGAGTGAAAATATTCTGTCTACTTCAGAATATGAGTATTTATCCTGTCATAGCGTATCCAAATTTGGTATCAATATCTCAAAACGTTTTTGAAGTATTTAGGAAAATACTAAAAAAGACGAGCAACTTAACACCCTGTATCTTGGAAACTAAGCATTTTCGGACCTGGGCTTATATGAACTTTTTTACATATAAAAACCTCAGCAATCACCTGTTAAAATCTTTCGCACTTATTCACTAACACCCTGTATATTTGTTCTATATAAAATAATATTTATTATCTGAAGATGATAGATGGTAGTTGTTTGGTAAAAGTTTTCATATTATTAAAATTAGTATTGTATTATAAATAATATTGAATGTTACGGAATGTTATGTAAATAAATAATAAACACATTATTGTTTAGCGGAAAATGTTGTTAACTACTTTGGTACCCCGTACCTGAAAAATAAAGTTTAAAAGATGTCAACGATATTTATTTAGGTATATAACTATATATAACTGCCTATCTATTTATTGTTAACATTTTAAAATATTTACTTATAATTTTTAGAAAATATTGATTTCTTTAAGTTTCAAGTAACGTAAAAGCCCCCATTATGGAACGGTATCTAATACTGGAACAGTTTTAACATTTACATATTAATGAAGTTATTTCTGAAAGAAACGTCTGATAATAAAAATTATTATTAATAGAATGATTGTTTTTCAATTTAAATTCACCTCGCATTTAATGTTTCTTTACTTAATTAAAGAAATAAATATGTAAATGTCAAAACTGTTCCAGTATTAGATACCGTTCCATAATGGGGGCTTTTACGTTAATAGTGTTTCAATAAAACAAATGCTGAGTTTCACGTAATAAAATCAAAACTGAAGGTTTAATATCGTTTTTAATAGTTTTTAAGAATAATTTATAACGATAGTAAATATTTCCTCCTTGATTGGTGAAGTTACTAGTGTGAACCAGCTCGGGTAATGTTGAAGAATAAAACAGAGATTTAATTTTACTGAAAATTTTATTTAATATTTGTTGGGTAACGCCAAATTCTAATTTTATGTATTTTCACTTTTATGTTTATATTACTTATTTAGACAGTTCACAATATTCACTAATGTTAAATGTTGATAACAATTTGGATTAACTGTCAATTTTGGTTGATTTAAATTGATCGATAAATTCCAACTGAATAATCGATTAGTAAAAACTGATCGACTGACTACCTATTAAAAGTTGCATTGAAAACTTTGAACTCAACTCGTTTACAATCGTGTTTATACGCGCTCTATATCTTCTTACAAAAATTCTAGAACTTCTAGAAAGATAGTTGTATATATTTTTTTTATGGGCACTCTTCTAGTTTAGAATTTTTTTTGTTTCTTTCTTTGAGAATAAATACCTTTATTAATAAAAAAAAACTATGAAAAACGTCAGAACAGTATTTTTTTTAAAACAGCCACCATTCCTAGAATTTAAAATTTTTTTTCATTGTAGTTGCTGCCAAAATCACAACCTTTCTAAACCACAGTCATTTTCTTTTTTTTGTTGAAGATGAACACGAATCCCAAAATCATGTCAACCAGCACATAACTTTCTTGCATCGCTATATTTAAATCACTATAAGTCCTTAAATTTTCAGTTTTTTGTTTGGAACTTTTTTTATACAGGGTGTAAAAAAATAACTCTCACCCTTTTGAGGGGTGACTCATTGCATCCTTTAGACACTAAAACCACAGGAGTTTTTTTGGAATTAACAGTTTGAGAAAATCGCAAGTTAATTGGGTACATGATGTTTCAAAATTTTTAATACGGCACTGTGTAAATTATGCATAAGTACCTTCTTAATATCAAAGGCAGAAAATAATTTTATTGGCTAAAATTCAATAAAATTTTGTAAACATATTTAGGTCGTAAACGTGTATTCCAGATTCCAAATATTTTTTTTTTTAAAACAGAAAATTTATTTTACAAAAATGAGATGAAATATTAATTAGATGGGAGAGATCTACCCACGGTTTTCGTAGCGAGATTTATATACTTTACACCCTGTATATTCTTAAGACGAAAAACGAAGGCACTAGTACGGGTCTGAATCTAATTCTAAATTAATATATTTTTGTAAACATATTTTATAATTATTATTGTAATTAAAATAACTTGACACGTTCCATATTGAAAATATTTTGTTATAAATAATGTTTTGTTTATAATACAATATTATATGATTCATATGCGATGTTCCTAATTTATTGGAAAGTTTAAAGATTAAGTCATGCATTAACAACGTAATAAGTTATTTTGTTCGACTAAGTTCAACATGCAGCAATAAGTTCAACTAATAAGCTCTACGGAACACGGTATGTACCTAGGCGAACAGAGAATATAATAACTTTGTTGTACATGGTGTTTACAAAAATTAGTATTAAGTCGAAAATTTGTGACAAATCAAAAATATAAATATTTAGTTTTGTCTTTGAATTGAAGAAGTTGCAAAAAATCGTATATTATTTAATATAAAAGATAATTTGAATCAAAAAATTCATTGTAGTTTGAATTTACGTTAAGAATTTTTTGTCTATGATGTATGTTTTGATGGACACACGGTCTATACCCATTTATACGTCTCTATTCTCACTATAAGTACCTCGATGATTAGTAGAAATTCATGAGCGGAATTCAATGCGAATTATATTATAAACTATGATATTTTCCTAATTATTAATGAAAGTTGCGGGTAGTCTTGAGGAGGTAAGAATTCTCTACTTACTTAAATTAATTAAATCAGTTTCGCTGACTGTCAATATCTAGAGGAAAACAAGTGTTAAAGACACATCTTGAATTTGAGTCCCTAACCTTTCAAGGTGAATATATTGTGCAGTATGGTGGTAAGAATAACCGTTTATTTGACGCTAGGAAATGTATACCTCTTTTCAGATAAAATTGATTATGAGTTTTCGTTAAAAAATTAAATAATTCTTATATTCGAAACAAATCGATCTTCTATTCTTTTCTAAACATAAACTGCAAATTTAAAATTTACATAAATGCAATAATAAAAGAGATAAAGCCAAGAAAACGGAAATTATTTAAATTCAAAGTTACGAAGCATGGTTAAATTTAACTGAAATGAACCATAATAACAATTTAAAATTCTGGTCCACCATATAACTGTTGTAAGTGGGTAAATAACAAAGGAACCGCCCGACTAGAAATTTTAATAAGGTCCCGACAAGGATCTTATCAGGCGTGCCTTACATCCTGATGAGGTCCAGATCAGGATTACCGTATGAGGTCTTTATCAGGTTTGTCACGCAAAACAGTCATCGGGTCCTTATCATGACTACCTTATCAGGTCCTCATCAGGACTACCATATCAGATCATGATCAGAATAACCTTATTTAATCCTAATCAGACTGTCCTTATAGGGTTAGCTCCATATTAAATACTATCTATTGAACCAGTTTGTATTAAACTACATTTCCTACAAAAAGTCGTGAAATCCCACCAAAAACATAAATGTGAAAAATTGGCAAGTTCTAATATGTATTGTGTTAGCCTGAAAAAGAATTGAAATCAAAATAAACTGTCAAGTTCCAAACATATTTTTCGTGCAAAATCGGAATAAGATAAATTGTTTTAAAAAATATACATCAAGCTTTTTTAAGGTAAATAATAGAAATTTTTCATTAGAACTTGGGGAGTTTTTAACACCAAGTAATACATGATAAATGAATAAAAACTCGCCATGTTCTAATGAAAAATTTCTATTATTTACCTTAAAAAAGTTTGATGTATATTTTTTAAAACAATTTATCTTATTCCGATTTTGCACGAAAAATATGTTTGGAACTTGACAGTTTATTTTGATTTCAATTCTTTTTCAGGCTAACACAATACATATTAGAACTTGCCAATTTTTCATATTTATGTTTTTGGTGGGATTATATATACAGTATTAATCGTATTAATACTTCAATGTAGATAAAATGAGTTCAACGTTAAATGTAACATTTCATGTTTATGTTAAATGAAAATATTAACACAAACCCTTTAACAGAACCAAAATGTTAACCTGTTTTGAACAGCAACAATATTTGTGTACAGCAAATAATGCTATAAGTACCTTACTTACATTGGAATATATATGTGTACCCAAATATATAATAATAAAGATGGGAGTAGTTCTTATTATTAAACAAAACCGAAAAATTATAAGTTTTTTCAGTTATTGACGAATATAGTTTTATTAAAGTTTTATTAAACGTTTAAAAATGAAACAATTTTCTTACATTTTAAGGTTATTTTGTTACAGATTCAGTTAAAAAAAAATCATGTAAGCTTACATGAGATTGTAAAGTAAGGTTATCCTGACATGGACCTGATAATGTTCTGAGTAGGATAACCCGATCGGAAATTTATGTTTTTTACATAAGGTTATCCTGATATAATCCTGATAAGGTCCTGATCATGATAACCTGTTAAAAATATTTTTCTTACAAGTAAGGTTATCCTGACATGGACCTGATAATGTTCTGAGTAGGATAACCCGATCGGAAATTTATGTTTTTTACATAAGGTTATCCTGATATGATCCTGATAAGGTCCTGATCATGATAACCTGTTAAAAATTACAAGTAAGGTTATCCTGACATGGACCTGATAATTTCCTCATCAGGTTAACCCGATGAAAAATATTTTTTTTCAAAAAAGGTTATCCTGACCACATCCTCATAAGGACCTTATCAGGTTTTCCCTATTAGGGATTGCCTTATGTAAACCTGATAAGGACCCGATCATACTTTCTGCAAATAAGGAAAATTTCTAGTCGGCCGAATGTAACCTATCTTAGCGTATTTGCATGATACGCTGTGAACTTTTGGCTCTAACGGCACTTGAACGCGAAGTTTTTAACATGTTGACATATTATGAGGTCGTCGTCGCCGAGGTTTACATTTTTATATATGTTTACATTTAAAAGATTTACATATCTAAAAAAAATTATGATTTTAACACTCAAGCTCATGACTGGGGTCCAAACAGATCCCACGGTAATTTTGGACTACGCTCCTGAACTAGCGAGCAATAGTACCGATTTCCGATGTGAACCATAATTTAGTTCGAAAGTCTCTGAGCAGTGTCAGGTCGGTCGCACTTCTAGTTGTTGGTTAGTTGTTACACAGTGTGTTTACAAATTGTGTGTGGGGTCTGTCGTGAGTTTACGTTCAACTTTTATGACAGCAAGTTTATTTTATATTTTATATATAATAATCAATTCATGTATATTTTTCGAATAAATTATTTACGTATTGCCAGGTTGATAAGAGACAGGCCAGGTGCGGCTTGTGTATGAGATTAAAAGATCGCAAAGGCCATTCCCATTGTGTTAAGTGTCATCGAGCCATATGCGAAGAGTACAAACTCCTATTTTCCACCAATTATGGTTAATTGACTAAATTCTTATATTTATAATAGTTTATCCTGTTGAATTTCTTCAACGTTTTATATCAATTTATAATAAAAAAATTCTTTAAAACATAATTTTTAATTTACTAATTTTCGTCATTTTCAAGTGTCTAAATAAATATACTTTTTTAACAGAATAAAATGACCGTAATTTTTTTCTATAGCCTGAAGTCTCCCTTCAAAATGCCGTTGGAAATTTTAAAATTGCTTGAGTGGTTGAAAAGTTCAAATTTTTAGTTGAAAAATGAGCTTTTTGTTAATTTTTCCCAGTTTTTAGTGTCCTAATGAGTTTTTTATGACCTGAATTTGCTTAAAATTAGATTTTATGTATACCGTTCTCTTGCTTATGAAAAAAGGAAGAGAATGGTATACGATAATGTCAGTTTATCAGTCATAGAACCGACTTATTATCAAGAAAACAATGGGGTCCATTTGGACCCCAGTCATGAGTTTGAAGGTAAAAAAATTGAGTCATGAGCTTGAGGGTTAACAATTTTAAATTATGCTTTTTCTATTCCTTTAATTTTTGTCACATATTATGCATTGAACGTAATGTGTCTCATGACACTGATGAAGAATAACTCACAATCAATGAGAGTCATGTGCAATTTGCAACATATAAAATTTAACTGAGGCTGATCTGACGGTGTGGAGCCTATTTATATTTTTTTGAAACAGATGCAGATATGTAATTACTTGGAAAAGAAAAGCAGTTAAACTCAACAATTAAATTGATTATTTCAAAACTGAAACATTCATCACTTTAAACTTTTGTAACAAACGAAGTTATTTAAAGATTATAATTTTTAATAAAAATACTAAAGACTCTTTTGGACTAAACTTACCCTTCCACTTTAACCACAAATAGTTTTTCTGGTCGTTGACTGGCGATATATGCGCCACGCCGTCAAGACCTAACATTATGCCAAATTTCAAAATCTTACGTTACATAGTTTTCGAAAATAATTTTTGTGACATACGAATACAGAAGTATGATCTTTTAAGGCTGCTGTTTTTTCTTTCCAGGTACACGGAGCTTCAAATAATTGCGGGAAGGTATTTATTGATACATTTATTTTCTCAGTAGCGGATGCTGTATCTAACAATCTTTTCGGGCACGGTACGGAATTTTTAGGCCCTTTTTTGCGTTACGCCCATGAATAAACTGATTATATATTTTGCCTTAAACAATATGGTATTCAAAATACTCATAATATTAATATAATATATATGCTAGGAACATCGTATAACGTACAGCATCTTATATACATATGGAGTCAAATAGGGACATGATTAGTTATAGTTTGCCCGTGTTCAGTGAAAATGTACTTACTTGCATGATATATTGTAGAATTACATACTGTTTTAGTTATGTATTGGCTTATGATAATATAATCTTACCTACATAACATATATACATGTGTCGACGGCCGATCACCGAATCAGGCAGATCGTGATGCGTCTAACCAGATTATGAAATGACGCCATTTCATGATATTACTACACGGAGAGAAAAATCATATAATTTTTGTAGATAAAATTTCAGAAAAATTACCATACTCTCTTATGATGCGTGCGCTATCGATGACCAAAACAAAAGATATGTGCTAGCATGGTAACATTTAATGTGCTAACACAACATTTATCACACTCTTATGCATATATGTTATAGTTTAATTCTTGTTGTCGTACTCTTTCATTTGCGGATCTGACCCGCAACCTTATGTTGCTTGGGCGGTACCTGTAAAAACTTCGAACCTGTAAGAACTTTATGATGCATACAAAAATGATTGCCAGCAATATATTATAATACTAAAGATAGTGAAGTAACAAAATGATGAATTAAACGGTGACATCCCCGTCCTCTAACACAGTGTAATGAATACTGCTTGCTGCTTGTAAAACAGTCTAATGGATCAAGGTGCTTGGTCCGACCCGTCCGACCAAGTTGGTCGTCCAAACCTATGGTTGGCTATGTGACTTGCTATGAGTAAGGTACATTTCAACAGCGTTCACAACACACACAACCTTCTTTCTCTTTTTTTCTTTCTACTATTAGCAGATTGCATTTCAAATATTATAATAAAGCATGGTAATTTTTGTAAGAAAAACAATAAAAAATTATTTTTTTGTCGGCAATGGAACTTTTTACTGTGCTGTTTTACAAATTTTACGGAGCTAATATAACGGAAACAATATTCTATTCTTTAAATTTTCTATGATTAATTATAATTTTTATATTTTTACCGTACAAAATTGAATATGTTTGCCTTTTACACGTCGATTGTAGTGCTGAGCACAGTAATTTTTATATGAATTTTCTCTCCGTGTATGTAACTGATATCAGTCAGATCATTTTACTTCTATCGTTTGAGAATTTTACTAGCTATTGGTAGGAGTGATGTCGAGAAGAGGAACAGTTAGTCGATTAATCGACTAAAGTTGTTTTTCAGACAAAAGTAGTCATTAGTCGAAAATATCGAGCCGAGAATAATCAACTTATGGACTAAGTTTTCAATCGAATTCATGAATAGGGTAATTTATGTAACTCTTTCAAACTCGATGTTTTCTTTTTAATTATTAACTTTTAATACGTAAGAAAAATATGACACATCATAATCTGTTAATCACACAAAAGTGAAAAATCATACAAACAGATAATTTTTATTTTTTTATTTTTTACTTTTCTTTAGTTTTATAAATAATAGAGAAATATTTAAATTATTCTTTTGTAGTCGTTTAAAAGAATTAGTCATTTTAGTCATTTATTCAAAGGTAAAATAGTCCACTAAAAAATGGCTAAATGGAAACAAAAGGATATAGCATGATAAGTGTAGGTGAATCTGCCCCGGAAGCGAATTATTTTAATAACTATGTTACCGGTATGGTACGGCTTTAAGTAATTGATATCTACAATTTTGGCGGTCAAAACGGAGTAGTTAAGGAGATAAATAAAAAAATTTAAAAAATTACAAAAATTTTTTTCTTGGTAACTACTAAACTTAGGAAAATAATTCCAAATCCATATGAAGGCAAACACTCTCAAGAATATTAGATATATTTATTATCGTATCAGTTCTCGTTATTAAGGATAATAACAAGGATAGCATCCGATCCAATGTTATTTTTATAGGGTTCCAATTGAGCGACCACTTCAAAAAAAATTTAGCAACTGTACCCTAATGCACTTAATTACTGCACCAAGTCTCATCAAAATTCAAAGGCTGCAACTTGGTAAAAGAAAATATTTTTCATTTCTAATCTGCTGAACCGCCCCTCCAGTGGGTCCGACCCTGGAATTGTATACATCAATCGAAAGTACTTTAAAAATAAAGTATTGTGTCTCATAGAGTGTTTTTCCCTATCTCCTATAGCTTTCGAGATAATCAAGAATAAGCGAAAGAGGTATATTAAGTTATAGGTTATCTGTCCCTGGTAGAAAGTTGTAAATAGAAAATTGTCAAAAAATGTGGTGTAGTAGGCATTTTTAACATGTAGAATATTAAAGAATGCCTACTACACCACATTTTTTGATAATGTTCTATTATATTTCTACTATGGTTTTGTTTTGATCTAGGGAAGTTATACATATGAAATACCTGCAGTGTCACATAAACGACAATACAGTTACTATTGGGACTTAATTTCTATCAGGGGCAAATAACCTATAACTTAATATACCTTTTTCGATTATTCCTGATTATCTCGAAAACTATAGGAGATAGGAAAAAATGCTTTTTGAGACACAACACTTTATTTTTAAAATTCTTTCAATTGATGTATATAATTCCAGGGTGGGACTCACATGAGAGGAGGTTCAGCAGATTAGAATTGAAAAATATTTTTTTTTACCATGTTGTAGCCCTTGAATTTTGATTAGACTTGGTGCAGTAATTAAGTGCATTAGGGCACAGTTACTGATTTTTTTTTTGAAGTGGTCACTCAATTGGAACCCTATAAAAATAATATTGTATCGGATACTATCCTTGATATTATAATTAATAACGAGAACTGATACGATAATAAGTACGTCTAATATTCTTGAGAGTGTTTGCCTTCATGTGGATTTGGAATTATTTTCCTAAGTTGAGTAGTTACCAAGAAAAAAATTTTTGTAATTTTTAAAATTTTTTTAGTTACCTCCATAACTACTCAGTTTTGGCCGCCAAAATTGTAGATATCAATTACTTACAGCCTTACCATACCGGTAATATAGTTATTAAAATAATTCGTTCCGGGGCAGATTCACCTATACTTATCCTGCAATATCCTTTGTCGGCTAAACCGATTATTCAATTAATCATGTGACATTACTAACTACTAGTCAAATCACTCTTACAGAGTAACTAGATTCAGTTAATTACGGTATCATTTTATAAACAAATGTATATTCTGAAATTGAAAGAAACTCATTTAGATAATAAAATGTCAAATATATTTAGAATATGTTGCTGGTAATTTTTTTTACTGGATGCCAAAAAAAGTCTTAATCATATCATATCCACACCTATCCTAGCGCGAAAAAACAATTTTTCCTTTGTATTGCAATTTACAAGTACACAAGTTCAAAATTTTTCTCTTGCTTGTTGGCGATATGATAGTATAATCATAAACACTATCAGCGCCTAGCATTGATATTTTGAAGGTCTTTTCATTTGGAATTAGCTTTTTCATAAAGAATTTCACTGAAAATGCCTGTATATAACTAAGCAATTCATGATTTGACTGATTTCACGATCGACCGCCAACATATACCTATACATACAAAGTTTCCATTATACGATATCTTAATTCATTCAATCTTAAGGTACAAACGTATACTGAAACTACATAGCGACAAAGTTCGCTTTAAGTCCCTCATGTTGATTATGTTCAAGTTATTTTGGCGCTATCGATACGATAATCGTATTTAACGAACTTCCGTCTGCCATCCACCTGAACTAAGACGGATATTACAATAATCATATTTTGATAGTTCACAAAGATGTCAATGTGTTTTACTAATCAGTAAATAATTTACGCCGGCAGGTTTTCATTAGAAATTATCAAAATTCGTTTAGATTGTACTTACTTGAAAATCAAGGTATGCAGAATTACTTGTGTGCCTGAAACCAATACCAAATAAAATTAATGAAACGAATATTTACAAAGAAATGAACTATTTCTTCAGGTTTTCATTCCTGCTTTTTCAAAACCTGCTAAGAAATCTTCGCGATTATTGAGCAAGAAATAATTAAGTAGTATAATTCTCCATAATGTCATATTGAACACTGGATTTTTTTAAAAAGAATCGTACTACATGGATGTTTTCCGCACTTTTTCGGGCTGAGAAAATCAACTACCCCATATAGTATCTTCAAGTCATTCATAAAAAAAAAAACAAATTCTTACATCAAGGACTAGGGGAGACAGGGGCTAGTATTAACGGGGGTAAGTATTAACAGGCTATTTTCCGCCAAACTACGGACGAAAAAATTAAGTATGTCCGGTTGCTGTCATCAGTAGATGACCACGTACACGTTTTGACCAATCAGTCTTCGGCCGGTTGCCGCAAAACAAAGTTGTGAGTAAGGCGTAGATTTTATTAGGTAAAAGAATATTTTTAAGTCGACGGTTTTTTGATTTGAAGCATGATTGTATACCTAAAAGAGACTAAATTTATTCCAAACGGTAGCATATTCCATCTGGTGTTGTATTTTGTTTAAATTTTACCGCATTATCAACGTATTCTTTTTAAAAATTTAAATTTGTAAAAAATTTACCTTCGGGGCAAGTATTAACAAAATGCATGGGGTAAGTATTAACATGTTAACATTTACCTCGTTTAAATTTTATACAACAAAGACTATGTTTTTAACTCCCCTATAAGGAGGTTATTGTATTCATCCCGATTTCAAAATCCAAATATCGTCATTTTCATGCTTCGAGGTCACCAAATTTTTTTTCGTGACATTGCCAAATATGTTTGCATGTATGTGTGTGTACATATGTGAGTGTTTTGTGAGAGGAAGAGTTTTGCTTAATCTGAGTTATCATATATTTCAAGAATTATAATAATGTTAAATAAAACGAAGACTAATTTTTTAATAAGTAAATATTTTTTAATATAGAAGATATTAAACGATTGTGGTTGTCTATCGAAGACTGAAAATTTACCAATTTTTGTGTCGTTATCAAGGTCAAAGTGACGTAATTTGCTACTTAATAAGGACTGACTAACTATTGCCCCAGAAAAAAATTAAAATAATGATTAACTAATTAAGTAAAGATAAATCTAAAATAAGAATTTTCTTTGTCAAATTAATTCCTTTCTAATAATAAACACGTTAAATATGATACTTTGTTTTATTTCCTATAAGTACATATCTACAAAATATCATAATCATATGAAAACTCTAATGTTAATACTTACCCCAGCGTTGTTAAAACTTGCCCCAAAAGTGGGGTAAGTATTAACAAACACATTTTTTTAGAAAATGGGTTTTTTCGTAGAAAGTGCAAGGGATATGTAAGTTTTTTTATCAAAAATTATAGACAGTTGATTCTTCATAACGTTTACAAAAAAAATCGCTAAGTAGTTTCATTTCCGTTTAATATGTAAAAAAGTAAAATCTGTTAGTACATGCCCCTGTCTCCCCTACTGGCGTGAAATTATCCCAAAATTATTTAATTATTGCACGAAAATTTTCAATAATTAAATAATTTTGGGACAATTAGACATCCGAAAACCCGACTGCAAATAAATACACTTTCTCTGAAAATAAGGTTTTAATGGTGTCCACCGTTACCAGTAATTAAACAATTCTGGAACGATTAGATGCCAAGAACTACAATTGTAAATTATTTTCCTATGTCCCAAAATGAAATTTTAGTGGCGTTCCTCTGTCCATTTTTCACTTATCGCTGTCAATGAAAATTATAATATATCATTAAAAGATAATGGAATTATATGACTCCATGAGCCCCAATTCTAAATAATTAACCTTTGTTCAAAAATTTTCAAAGTTAAATTTATACTGTATTATATGACCAAATATACTTATACATGGAATTGTTCAAAATCCTATCTTTTATCAAAATCAACGAAATTTCAGTTAGGACAGTTATTCGACAAATTACCAAAAGTTACCGTGAAAAACGGAAGATTTGATTTGTGGGAGTATTCAACAGTGAGGCTAGCTGTGTGATTTTGGGAAACTATTTTAAAATACGCATATTTATGTATTATGCATGTATATAATTTTAATTTTTAAAAATAATGCCGAAAATCGTTAGAAAAAATTAATTTAATATTTGTTCTCAAAATTTGCGCGAAAACGTTCATTAGCCAATTACGTCACATTCTCTAGATAGCAACAGGTGTTATGTAACTAAGAAAAAAAATTGTTTATTTTTCTTATAACTAGGAAGAAAAATTGTTGATTTTTAAAAAAAATTAATTAAATTCAAAATAATTTCCATAGTTATGTTTGCTAACCGGAATTTACGTAGTGACTCTAGTGGCGACAGTGTTGAAATATAAGAGAAAGCAACGTCACAGTCCATTTCTGCTGACGTAATTTGTAGCTGAAAAATATTAATTTTTTTAAAATTAAATAATAGTTAGGATGAATTAACATAATAAATTGCTGTCTTTTATTATTAATTTTTATTAAAATTTGTTTTTATTGTTTTTCTTTGATACTGTCAAATACCCCATTTTTTCAACAACAGTACTCAACTTTCGCAGATTATTGCTAAATTTGGGAACCCTTTTAGTCGGTTAATAATTCAAACAAACAATTATTACCGTATATTTGCTTTGCCTTAATATGTGTGTCTTTCAAAGATCGTATTGACAAATGTAATCACATCAACTGTTTAATCAAACACTACACGAAAGTACAAATATCACAACCAGTATAATCACACGTTACAATATTACCTCGGTAATTGTCACAAAACCATGAAACAAATACGAATCAAATAAACTTTTTTACAACTTTAAATAAACACACCTACTACCAACAGTAAGATAAAATCCGATCTACACTTTAATTTGTTAATGCAAGACAAGCTTGCCTGTGACAATTATCGAAGTAATAATGTACATACTAACAATTGGTGAGAATGAAATAAAACACATGGTAGGTACGTCCGAACCTTTCTCAGCCAATTTAAATGATAATTTAATTTTGTAACATCTCTACATACGTTATTATTTTTCCGACTTTTCATTTTCTACCGTTTCGTCTTTTTCGTTTTTTCATTGTTTAATTTTTTTTCGCTGTTATAATTCAATGTATCAATAAAAGATTATATATATATATATATATATATATATATATATATATATATATATATATATATATATATATATATATATATATATAGCCATATAGGTATACATAATGTAGCCAAGTGTAGAATATTGTATCTCTAACGAGAGTAACATCTTTACTTACCATTCTTATATTTCTGGATGCATACAGTGAGATGAGTATTATGAGAGTATATATGCATATAAAAAAAATTGTCAAGTGTGTGTTGTATACGCATTAAGTCAGAGACCCTCAGTGGCTCGACTATTTCACAATTTTTGGGGTAAAACATAGTGTACTTATGTACATTTCTGTTGATTTATTATCCAGATAAATAAATATATTCGATGTGCAGATGTGTTATCTATGTATTAAAAAAGTACCGAACCAGGGTCGTAACAACTCATAAAATTACGTAAATTTTCCTTCAATTTATTTTCTTATATTAAAAGTTTAATTTTTAATGGCTTACTGATATTTTTTATTTGAAAATCGAATTCTTTGGGACATTTTCGATAACATTTAGTAAGCTTAGTAAAAAAATTTCCTTATCATATACATATATAATAAAATGGATTATCGTGAACAATAAATGAATTTCAGGATGAAAATAACGATTATCTTTTTAAGGTTCTTTGGAACCCTATAAATAGGATAGAGTGATAAAAATTCAGAACACGTTCCAATGTATTATCAGCTGAATGCTGATGGATACTTAAATTTCTACTTGTAATATACATAAAGCTTTATTTGTGTAGGCATTCATACTAATTTTGTCTTAATATAATCTTCCGTAAGTTTTCAGTAAAATTTTAGAGGGGAGTTGCGTTGATTGGACGACCACCCCCTTGTACTGAAAAAGAAATTTAGATTCGTCTAGTTAGAAAGAATTTTAGTTTCAACTCGTCCTACATAATTACTTAAAAACTTTAGTAGTTGAGTGATTCCAAATAATTTTTTTTTTACAAATTTTGATTAAAGTTTGAAACTTTATTCAAAACAATATACACTGTATCAATTTGTAAGTACAAATGTAATTATATAGTACTTATAAATATCATCAGGAAAATTGAGAACTGATAAAGTTTCAAAAGTCAAAAAAATAATTAACTTGAGATTATCCTTAAATTTTTTTATCAATTTTTTTAAAATTCTTTTAGATAGACCGAGGCTTATTTGGCCTATCCACTAAATTCGCCACTCACTAAAAATCAACCAATAATCAAGTTTTTGTCACACTAATTTGGAATTTCATGCTTGATAAAATTAAATTTTTTATTTTTTAATGTTCTTAGAGTAGCTTTCCAATTTTTATTTCGTTATTACTGGATTTTCTGTGAACTGCCCTTTGAATCTCAAAACTCCAAAAAATTGTCTGAATCAAACGAAAGTGTAAGTTATTTAATTGTATCTAATTTCAAATCTCCTCGATATACCTATAAACAAAATCCACCAGACAATTTGGAATTAACTAGATGTATTAACATGTATCATTTAGTCCCGTAGATACACTTTAAATTTGATGTTTGTAACAATAAAAATGACATTAATATTAATAACAATACTAGTAACAATAAAAGCAAAAGTCACAAGAAACATGACAAAAAAAATCAAATATATTTAAACCACCAGCAAAAAAAGAATGACATTTCTCCACCACAAAACTACTCCCACCATTCATTGTATGAATGCATTTTCTCAACAGAAGTTTCGTCAATTTTTTTTTATAAGTAAATGGTCATAAACACTGTTTTCATTTCCGTCTACTGCATGCACACATCAGTTTTTCTCTCTTCTTCGTAGTTTCATTACTTTTTTTTGTTCCCCTTTTTATGATTTTTTCATTTCGTTTTTATTTGCCAACAATAAAATTTGACAGGCGACAAAAAAGGAGATGAGAACATGATAAAAGGGTATCAGCTTGAAGCAAAAGATGTTCAGTTGGTTTAGTGGTGGCTCAATGGTTAGATGTTAACAGTAGTAACAAATAGCCAACGTATATACTATAAAAATGATAGATATATACTCCCAAAGTAAAATTAATTACAAAAATATTCGTATACAGTGACCATAATCATACATTTGTTAGATTATTTCGTAAAGCTACACTAATATTTGTTTTTTTAAATTCTGTTCATGTGAGTATCCATGTTTCCAACAGACAGAATGCAAATAATATACAAAATGTATATATTCTTTAAAGACGCCAAAAAGTCTTATCCGCGTAATCCTCGGTTCATCTTAAACCACGTGAATATTTTTAACCTAAAATTTTAATAAAGTACCTATAGGTATGTATAGGTACCTTTATATATATTTATCTTTCTATTTCCGTCAAGAATGGACAGGATGCTTTTTTGTAAATTTTATTAAATAAAAATTAAAATAGTTCAAAAATTGCTAAAATTAATTTGAGGAATAGATAAAAATTAAATGTTTTTAAAAAAAAAATGATTGATTGAGCACCTCACATTCATAAACTTGAAAATATGAATTTTTTAAAAATTTAGAATTGTTGAAACTTAATTTGGATCAGTTAGTCGTTGTTAGTAATTTTCATTTTTACTAGTAGTTGAAAAATTGTTACCTTTCTTGATTTTAGAGGCGAAAGATTTGGTAAATTGAAAGATGTAAGTATAGGCTAACTTTTGTTAAAATGGCCAAAACTTTATTGCAGACTTTATGCAGAACATATTACAGTGGAAATGCAGTAAAATTAATTTTTCAGTTTTCCAGAATATACTCACCAGTAAAGCAACTGACGTAATTATTATTTAACGTCATGCGACTGAATAGTGTCTGACTGATACAAGTCGTTAAGCTGCGCGATCTCTCATATCCTTCACGATCAGACTGAGTAGTTGTCAGATAAAATATGTATAGTTTTAACCCAAAATCTCCATATTAAACAAATATTGCTCTCCAAATAAAATGTAGCAACATACAGATGCTCATATCTACTTGCCATTGTACGGAATAAGGATTCATTCGAATTTAGAAGTCAGTTTTGAAAGGTTTTCGGAATTGACTGTAAGCGATAATAATAACACGTTTACTTATTTATTTTTCAAGTAAAAAGAGAAAGAAAAATTAAACGAACGTATAAAATTGAGCCATTTTATTTGTTATAAAATTTTAACAGTTTTATGATGAAAAGCGGGATGAAAAATTTATGGAAAATATTTGTTGAACAGACACGAGAATATATTTTCTCATTTTCATGGAATAAAAATGTAATTTTTAATATTTTGTAATTTTTACTTATTTATACACATTTCGTTATTCAAATTTTATGAAATTTTTCACTTTTCTTTTTTATATGTGTATACATATGTAAAATTTGAGACGGTTCTACATTTGAGACGATTTAAGAAGCATACAAAAGCTCGATTTATAAGGATAAATTACTTAACTTTTCAAAAATCAAATTATATTTTTAAAATATGTTACCTATTAGGAAAATTGCTTTAATTTTTTTCTAAAAAACAAAAGTTACATTATCTGTCTGAATTAAATCAATCACGGAAAATGAAATTAAAAATTTATATTAAATTTTAATCTGATAATAAAGTGAATTTACTAGTTTAAAAAAATTCTATCACAAAAAGTAAGGAAAAAATGAAAAAATAAAAAAATCGTAATTTTACAAAAACAAAAACAATTGAAACATAAAAATATTAATACCAATACATTTATTAAAAATTAAATTTGTTTGATTTTGTGTTTTTTTTTCCGTTCCTTTATTCCAGTTTTTTCTGCCTTTTTTGCTGTTAAATCAACAACAATTGAAGTTTAAAATTTAATAAAAAAAAAATTCAAACGCAACAACATATTTATTCATATCAACCCACACACGGCTGATTTTGAATATTTTTATTTTGTGCGGCATCGGCGTTTGAAAATATCATATGTCAATATATACATACATAGTTACCTAATGAGAAAAGTTAGATTATCGTAAATATGTGATGATGTGAAATACAGGTATGTCATAACAGCCTGAAATAATTTCAAATTTAATTACAAAATAATATTAAAAGGGAGTAAGCATGTGTTTTAGTGGTAGGCAGTAGGTGTGCAAGGGATTAAAGGAACCTTTGTGATCAATGATCATACCTATATATCTTAACTGTTAACATCGATAAAAATTTTGCACACATCATTAAAATTATTTTTGGAGGTTCCCTATTTTTATTTGTTAATTGCTTAATATTCTGAATGAGAATTTTTTTCCTTTTCGTCGCTTATGTTTCACTGTTAGATTTTATCGTTATCTGTTGCTAAAGTTAGATTTTCGTGCAAAACTTTTGAATTTGGTATTTGCTTTTTGTTAATTTCTAATCATTAATAAAGTATTTAGCGCATTAAAACGTCTTAAAGATTAACAAATGATTTCGATATTTTAGATTTAACATTTAAGGCAGTCTTCTAGACTAGAATTTTATAAAATTCGATTCTTTTTGTTTCATTTTCTAGATGTATAGATCTTTAAATTGTGTACCAAAAAGAAAATTTAAAAATTTTGAAAATTTGCATAGTTATAGCTATTTTAATACGGTAGGTTCAGATGTCAGGTATGATACTTCAAAACTAAATCGACTACAACGCCTTTGCCAGAAAGCCACAAAGCGTTGTGATCGATCCATTTCGCTAAATAGGAATTTATTATAAAAAATAAGTTGCTAATCCGAACATTCTGGAAACTTTATCCGATCTTCATTTTTTTCTGTCATCATTAAATTTATACTTAAGACATGCGAGGCGAAAGAAAACTCGCGAACGAACGAACAAACGAACGTACACACACATACACATCTAGCTAGAAATGATGGATTCGGATTCTGGTAACCTTGAAACGTGGAAATGTCCAAATTAGCAATTCGCAAAATCCGACCCATTTCTGATACTATTTTTAACTTCCTATTCCAATAGAAAGTTAAAATTAGTATCAGAAAGAAGAAATAATTTTCTTAATTTATTAGTTTTCAATCGCCTGTATTTAGAAAAAACATTTAATTTTTTTATACATGATATTCTATTATTAAATTACATGTACAGCGAACTTTAAAAATAGCTAGTTTTTCAAAGCAGAGAGATATAACAACAATGAATTTGTAAATAATTTAATATATAAAAAGTTTATCTTTTTTTGTTGTTGTTGTTTGCATGTGTAACAAGATACGAATTTATACTTTAACAAGTGGAAAGCATCCTCAGTTTTACTAAAAATAAATATATCGATTGAAGTTTGCTTTCGGAAAATTTAGTTAAACGAAACTTTTTCATAGATATTTTCAAACTTGTATATGCTGCATGTTTCTTTTGATAATTTCCATTTTCATTTTTATAAACATACATGACTCGCAGTTTTAATTGCGTAAAATTTTGTTGAACAGAGTCGGTATCGAACGCAGGTTCATTCGATTATGAGTCGAACACCTATACCACTAGACTACCGTGATTGTTTACTTGTGAGTCAAATTACTTTTAATAACTCGAAAGTTAACCACTTTCATTTTTCATGATTAGTTTCCGCACCGTAAAACCTCGTAGATACCCATATCACCGGTACCTTTCCGTAAATGTGCATATTTATTGCTTTAAGACCAATTTTTAACTCGTTAAATATTAACATTAAACTTTAGAAAACAATTCTGAAATCGCGTTAATTTATTTATATCTCAATAATATTGTCTTTGGTCAAGATTCATCTAGCCGTTTGTTTTTAGTTCTTTTTAAGGTCTTAACGTTCTGGTGGCAATATTGACCTCATATTCATTTTTTCTAAATCTCAAGAGTATTTGAGCGAAATTTGTCCAAAATCTATCCAATCATTTATTTTGCGCACCTTTTAATTTCCTCAAACACTAGAATCATAGTAAAGTAGTACTTAAGTAAAATTTGACAAACATCAGTTCAATTGTTTCCTTTGTATACTTGCTGGGACTTTAGGGTCCTGGGGATCCATTGTAAACTGTACAAACATTTTTTCCAATATTTAAATAAAGTTTAGTAACAATTCGTCCGGACATTGACTTTGGTTTCTTTAGGGCTATAGAGCCCTACACGAGAGTTTTGTCTTTTTAATGTAGCCTATATCAGAAATTGGTTGAATAGTTTTCGAGATTAGTCGAAACTTACACACAAACAAGGTTACGAACTTTACTTCTTTATTATATTAGTATGATTTGCAAAATCCAACTTGACAGCCGATTCTATAAGCCTGTAAATTCTACTTTAGTAAATGAATAATGTACTCTTAATTAATATGTCATATATTAATATTAATCAAAAATACGGAATATTATATTAATACAACTACACCGAACAGTGACTTTTTAGGATAGCATTATGTTATCATTAAATTTTAATGATCGATCCGGTTGGCTGTAAATAAATAAACAATATACAATCATGACAATATATCATATCTCCCGTGGATCGGTGTAAACAAAATAACTCTATTCCAATAGCTCAGCACCTGTACACAAATTTAATGTATACATTGGTACAAATAGGCTTCGCTAATTGTAACCAGTCGAAATCTGCTCCTCTGACGTAACTTATTTCATTTACACGTTCATTCATAAAACAATATTGAAAACAAAACTGACACATAAAAATTCCTAA
Organism: Brachynemurus nebulosus; assembly: GCA_035578155.1. Taxonomy (NCBI): domain Eukaryota; kingdom Metazoa; phylum Arthropoda; class Insecta; order Neuroptera; family Myrmeleontidae; genus Brachynemurus; species Brachynemurus nebulosus. The sequence goes on from JAPWDM010000003.1 coordinate 28,440,610, forward strand.
ACATTTTACATTTATATTAACAATTGAATAATGTGGATATTAAGTTGAAAGGGCTTATGCGCAATATTCATTTTACATCTCCTATTTATATTAAAACATAATAGTATAATGTATTTACTATAATATAATATGAATGTTAATATAATAATACAAAATATTTTAATAATAAATACTTTCTAATAGGTACCTACCTGTTTAAGACTTTATTGTTAGCATAGATATCAGAACGTGTATGTACCGCACAATAGATGGAGTACACATTATCTTTTTTGAAGCAAATCGCCACATTGGTAAACACCACGTTAACACCTTTCATAACCTATAAAGTGTCAGTGGTAATAAATATTTTTTAATTTGTATACGATTTTTGTTGTAATTTGAGACTATTTATTAATAAATATTCTAACAATATTTACAGCAACAAATATAACATCAGTAAATATAGAAAAATTTTAAATTGAACCTTGTTTAACCGCCATATTGGTCAACACTTTAACCCTTTTTTTGGCATCATTTTCGTATGTGAATATATACCTGTACTCCCTCTATCACTTCGATACTCAAAGATTGTTAGTTATTTTTAAGTTTCATCAGTCCTGAAAATACATTATAGAAGAAAAAATTATTTAATAAAAATGAGTATTAGGCCAGGCGCACATTGAGCTGCGTCACGCAGTAAACGCAGAGCAGCGCAGAGCAGAGCAGAACAGGACAGAGCAGAAAAGCACGTGCGGTCGGGCGCACATTGAAGACACAGTTAACGCAGGCAGGGCAACGCAGTTTCTGTGACTCTTGTTGTAGAACGAGATAGCACGAATGTAAAAGCAGAGCAGAGCAGAAAAGCACTATTTTTCTTCAATTTCTTCAATTGTTTTCATTTCGACGAAATAAAACCAACTAAAACTCGAGAACGTGTTACAAAGTCGCGTAGCATCGCGCAGTTTCTGTGTCACATTCACGAGTGCCACATCGGTCTCGTGTGACGCAGTGCTGCTCTGCTCTGCTTTGCGTTTCAATTCGCGCTGTCCCGTTCTACAACACGAGTCACAGAAACTGCGCTGTCCTACCTGCGTTAACTGCGTCTTAATGTGCACCCCGCCTTAGAGATAGATAATAACATCATGACTAGAATTCAATAATATTTACAATATATTTCTAGTTACAAAATGTAGTTCAACGTAATCTTAAACTATACTAACAGCCATTATAAAGGAATGATTCAATTAAAATAACACGTTTTTGTAAAAATAATTTTATTGATAAAATAAAATATGCATACATATAACATATATCTCAGAATGAATACACACAACCAAAGTTAAAAAAAAATAGAAGCTAAACATTATTTTCTCAGTTTTAGAATTAAATATATTTTATAGTCCACGATAAGTTTTAACAAGCACTAATCACTAGGTAAATCACACTGAAATTAAATTATTTGTCTTTCACCGAATATAACAACAAAGTGGATCCAGTGTTCAGTCATGTTGAATGCACGTCCGTTGCTTGACTTTATACTGTTTAATAAATACAATTGAATTTCTAATAAGGATAATTTTTGGATATTTCGCTTTGTAATACTGAATTTCTAAACTCATCAAAACAATTTTTTACAAAAAAATTTTAATTGTTTAAAACAGTTTAAAATACTATGAAGCTCCATTGTATAAAATTAACCTTGAATATATAAAAAAAAATATACTTAAATCATGTACAAGCGAACTCAACAGACGCCGAATGTGAAATTGCGCAGAATCAATCACATGATAGCAATAAATTACATCCAAAAGATGTAATATTACACAATTATAGTAGTAAACTGCAAACTTATGAACAAACCAACTCAACTGACGTCGTCAATTGCGCAGAATCAATCACGTGATGCCAATAAAATACATCCAAAATATATAGTATTACACAATTATAGTAGTAAACTGCACACATATGAACAAGCCAATTCAACTGACGCCGTTAATTGCGCAGAATCAACCACGTGATACCAATAAATTACATCCAGAAAATGTAATATTACACAATTTTAGTAGTAAACTGCAAACATATGAACAAGTCAATTGCATTTTTTACAGTGATAGTTATAGTTTTTTATGCAAAAGCTTAGGCTTCGTTAGTACCATGTTCAGAAGATATATGCAAAATTTTTGGTATTTACCTTAAATTACATGTTCAGTGACAAAGCTCTATGTCTCAAGTTATATGGCTTTGAGCGAAAACAGGCTAAATGCTACCTTTTATACAGTCTCCATATATGCTACTTAAACTTTGTATTACAAAGTTATGTTTACCCCATTTTAAACATTGCCCCCAATTTTACCTGAATAGCCCATGCGGTAGGTTCGACAAGCTTCCATTAATATAATAACGTCACAGACATTCAAATGCTATTCTTTAAAGTTTTAGTTAATTTATTATTTATTATATTTATATTATTTTCAAAAATTTTTTCACATAGCTATTGTAAATATTATTTTTGGTATAGTATTGAACCAAAACAGATAATAAAAATGATAATTATTTTTTATTCAAAAACCCAATTGCTTAATTCGTTCGTCGGAGGAACCCGGATTCTAAAACTTAACCATCAGACGTTCAGACGTAAAAACTAAATAAAAACAGTTTTGCCAGTGTCACTTTTTTGTTTAAATAAAAAACTTCTAAATGATTCGTTCGTTCTAGGACTGGTGTCATGATACATGTACAATCAACAATTTCATACTTACAGCACCCCTGTATTGATAATATTTAAGCCCGGACATGGGGTTAAATATTATCAATACAGGGGTGTGTCAATAGGTGTGTCATTTATGGAAGTCTTACTGTACACGTATGTACAATCGCGCAATCATTTGTTTGGTACTGGTGTATAATTAGCGACTAGATAAATGTAAAACACTTCTATAATTACTACTAACAAAAGCTACAAAATTTATATATACGCAAACATCGAAACTAAAATTTGATTTTATCGGATAATATTATTTTCTCATCTGTATGAATGTATTGAACAGAGCAGTGACGTTTTATAAATTTTATCAAATTAAATATATAGCACAATGTTTTTTAAATATTTAATAACAACTAATAAATAAATATGTAACATTAATAGATTTGAAAGTTACTTCGGTCTTCGGTATTACATATTTTTAATAATGAAACAAGTACACCACTTGGAACAATTGTTTGGAATATTGATTGTTAATTTTCAAATAAAGTTTGTTTGCATATGAACAACTATCAAGTTAAATATGTATATATACATAGCTCAAAGAATACAGGCAGCTGAGATTTTATTATGCATATTGAATACATGACATAGCGGGGCTGACTTGAGATTGTTGATAAAGATTTATTACACAAAATCGTATCTTTCTGATGGACAAGGAAACGAATATACATACGTGCGAAAAGCATTCTCTCTCAGCCGCCTGTATTGTTTATGTCAAATATAGATCCGTTTATATTCAAATCCAGAATTTTTTTTATTATTTTTTTTTTAAATTGTTGATACTGAAAATCAAATATACTAAAAACAATTATAAGCAAACTAAATTTGTAGTAGAAGAATAGAATGGCCACTACAATTGATCTTTATTTCGATATTTGTACACATATATAAACTAAGTACTATTGGAGGCAGTCTTTGAGTTAAACCCTAGCTTACTCTCTTTTCTGAACTTGCATTGGATTTCTCTCTCCTCAAAATGGACAAATACAAATTATAAATATAAATTTAGTTTTCAAATAAATAAGGAATATTTTTAAAGAAAATCTTCCGGATTTTCACACAGAAATAGACGAATAGATTTAATTTTTAAATATAGTTAACTTTTAACTTAACTAAAGTTTAAATAAAGTCATTTTTAATTAATATTTACCAAAATCCAATTGCTTGCCCTATTGCGAATTTCAGCAATCTTAACGCACGCTACTGGAAAAGAGAGAGGATACATACAGATAGGAAACGGATGTTATTATATATTGGAAGTTTGTTGTTATTGAAATCACATATTCATTAAATTATCGATTTGCATCGTCAATTTTGCGAGTTTATGATGTTCATTAAAATGTTCATCGCATTACGTTTTGTTCATCTTCATTAAAATGTTCAACCCATTATGATAATTCTTCACTTCGTGTTCCATTGTCTCCTTGTATATACATATGTTGTATATATATATATATATATATATATATATATATATATATATATATATATATATTGGAGGTGTTTCTAAAAAATTTTGTTAGCAAACGGACTGTAATAGTTTAATACCGTAACAAATACTTTTAAAACGATAGAAAAAAAAAGTACACTTACCAATATGGCTGATGTTTGGCCTTCACTTTAAATGGTAATTATGGAGGATGGATATTTTTCGGGAAAAAAGGAAACCATTTAAAGGTGAAATATAACTGCACTTTTGATTTCACTTAAACTTTCACTTAAAGTTCCCTTTTCGTTTATTACGGTAAATTATTGACTAAAATTATTCAAAACAAAGCGGCGTAAAATTTTATATGCAAGCGGTTTAACTATTAAATTGTTGAGGTTTTCTAAAAATGTGAATTTTCGATTTAAAGCGGTTATATTATATCCGTCTCGGTAACGGTACGAAGAAAAACTATCTATTTCGGTAGCGATACAAAAACTATCTATATCGGTAGCGGTGAAAAAACTATCTATCTATCTTTTTTTTTTTTTTGACCACTTAGTCAAGAGGGTGAGCTTTTCTAATTTGCGTAAAGTATTTTGAAAAGTAATTGATGCGCTGCCTTCTAGTACGCAGTGCGTACATGAGGCCAATCAATTTATTTGTTTGTCGCGATGTATTAAGTAAGATACGCATACTTTACAAATTTGATCAATTAAATTTAACTTATACATGGTGATCCCTATAATTTAGATCACGCCAATCCATATATATATATATATATATATATATATATATATATATATATATATATATATATATATATATGTATATGTATATATATATATATATATATATATATATATATATATATATATATATATATATATATAAATAGTGCATTTGTTGTAGATGCAATATAATGCCATTTTGAAATTATGTATTGCATGTTTATTGTAAATGTAGCACCTTAATATAATTTAGATAAAACGCACAACTTTATGTTTTACGTACATATTTCTATATGTCTTCGAACACTTCCAGGGTCGGATCAAGCGGGGTGGCCGGGGGGCGTACCCCTCTGCAGGTGTTAGGGAGCGTCAAAATGTTGAATTTGAGTTTTTTTTGCTCATCACTTGCTTTTTGCAGAGATTTTTGAATTTTGAAATTTGAATTTTTCTCGGGAAGGGCGTCAGCAACAAAGTTCCCCCCTCATAATAATTGTAGATCTGGCCCTGAACACATCCCCTATTTTTTAATGTAAATTTGAACACCAGGGGAAAGATGTGCCAGTTGTAACAAGCGGTCAATTGCAATTCAAAACTATGATAGACCAAATTATTAGTATAGTTAATTGAAAATTTTTTCAGTACCTATTGTGTTAATGCCAGTTAATGCGTATTCCAAAATCCATCTTCAGAACGAACTTGGTGTAGATATATACAGTTATATATATATATATATATATATATATATATATATATATATATATATATATATATATATATATATATATATATAACTTGACCATTTTTTCCTGTCTCTATCTACTTAATAAATTTCTAACACTGACTGACTGACAGACAACGCACAGCCTAAACCGTTGGGTTTAGAAGAATCAAATTTTGCACAGGAGTTCCCTATGTAACGTAGGTGCCCACTAAGAAAGGATTTCTGAAAATTCGCCCCCTAAGTGGGTTTAATAAGGGATGAAAATTTGTATGTAAATTTGTTATTTTCGAAGTTAGTGGTATATGTATAAAAATATGTTACTATGGCTATTAAAATAAATAATCTACTTAATAAATTTCTAACACTGACTGACTGACAGACAACGCACAGCCTAAACCATTGGGTTTAGAAGAATGAAATTTTGCGTAGGAGTTCCCTATGTAACGTAGGTGAGCATTAAGAAAGGATTTTTGAAAATTCGTCCCCTAAGTGGGTTTAATAAGGGATAAAAATTTGTATGTAAATTCGTTATTTTTGAAGTTAGTCGTATATGTATAAAAATATGTTACTATGGCTATTAAAATAAATAATATTTAATGAATCTTTAACTTTGACTGACAGACAACGCACAACCTAAACTGTTGGGTTTAGAAGGACAAAATTAAGCACAGGAATTATGAAAATTGGCATTTAGGCTTCTATTTATAAATAAAAGTCAGTTGTTTCTGGAAACATATTCCATAAGGGGTTAAAACAGAAAATGAAAGTTCGTATGGTTCGAAAGTTCGTCATTTTTGAAGTTAGAAACGTGGATATTGATTGAGGCTTTTGAAAAACATTAAAAGTGAGCAAAAAGTCAGTACTTAATAAAAAGATGTTGCCGATGGGAAATCCCATCGGGCATACGGCTAGTACCTATATATGTTCTAAACTTTCATAATAAATCCAGTACAAATATACTACAGATAATTTGTGTCTATGTGTAAATATATAAACGTTAATTTAGTAACAGTTTTCAGTGTTCAAAATTATACAGGGAGCGATCACTTACAAAAATCTCAATTAATTTTTAATTCTTCCAGAATAATCTAATAATGAAATCATTGAGAAATGTATAGTGAAATGTATTTCAAAACTTTTGTTTAAATTACTAATCATAATCTAGAATCAAAAAATATAAATACTATTTGGAATAAATATAGAAATAAATGACAAAATAAAATAAAATAGAATATATAATTATAGTATATTTTTTAAAGTTCATACCTGAGACGTATTTTTTTAAAACATGGGATCGTTGCTTTGTTACTTTTCACAACAAAATCGTAGAAAAAATACGAGTCGACTTTCGGCTTTTACACCATCGTCAGGTGAAAAACATAACTAAAATTGTTCTTTTAGGCGAAAACTATTTATAATATAAATTGAAGTAAATAATGTATTGGTATGGGGGATGTTAGAGATAGAGGCAGATATAATCACATTAAAACTGATGTAAGGGGAACTTCCAAGTTGACCAGTTTTGATAAAACTAAAATTTTTGTATTATTTGCAAAGATACTTACAACGAATATTATTTTAAACCGGTTAGGTGTAATATCCATAAAATGACTAGAGTACGTTGGGGAAAACCAGACACGTGAAACAACAGTGAACGATAATTACAAGAAATAAAGAATAAAACATACAGGTATCGGTCTGTATTAAATTGTCAGGATAGAAACATGTATTGATTTGCACGAAAGGTTACACCCATCAGGTAGATGCTTTTGTTAAACTAAAAGGATTGTTAAATGATGTAAAATCAAAATATTGTATAAATACCATTTAAATATTAATTACCAGGAATCTATAAAATTTTAAAAATTTTAAAAATGGGTACCTATGAGCTAAACTATTCGAAAACAAAACGTGAGATGCACCGTGTTCTATATTTAATAAAGGCGATTTGTTTAGATTAATTTTAACGGCGACATTTTTGTTACCTGATGGGCAAAAAGAAGAAAAAGGTCGCCGATTCTGTAAAAACGAAAAAGGAACGGGATTTGTAGAATTTGTAAAAACTAATGATCAAAAAAAAAGGTCGCCAATTTTAGATCGGGGCGGAAAACCGTTAGTCTATTTCTACATTAGACCATCAGTGCAATGGGAAAGCTTTTAAGTATGTAAACGAAAAATAGATAGTCATGGCTGAAAACTTATAGTAAAAGAGACGGGCGATGTCAGTTTCGTCCAATTTTATTACCGGTAATATCCACCTTTATTCAAATTATTTTAGTATAGAAAATATATATATATATATATATATATATATATATATATATATATATATATATATATATATATATATATATATATATATATATATATAATGTAACACTTATTTTATATGTGTCCAAATATTCGATATTTGGAATAAATTTATGATATTAGTTAATGTATATTATTATAGTACTTATATTTGTAATAAGTATAATATCGTTTTTTCTCTATTAAAAAAATTAAGTAAGTATTTCCTAAAAAATTAGCTCGTTAGTTGCTAAAGCGCTGTATAATATTAATAAAAAATTTTTTTTTAATATTTGGGTACATTTAATAATAGGGTGCCAATTTCAAATTTCCCAAAGCTGGTGGCGTAAGATTCAAAAGATAAAATTAACATCCAACTACAAAAATAAAATAGAAATTGGATAGTGGATTGGATATTACTTCCTTATTTTTTAAATCCCCACTTAATGGAAATTATGCCCAAATATAAAAAACTGGTAAAAAATTTTCTGGTTACATAATTAATTCTTATGTTGACGAAACTTCGATTTTTCCGTCTTGGACATGGGCAGCAATAGAATAAGGTACTGAGAGCAAATAGAATATCAGCTGCTCAGAATATCAACACGAATTTTATATTCATGTTATAAAAACAAAAAAAATTATTTCGACAAAAATATTTAGAAAAAATATATATTTTTTTATTATTTAAATTGTAAATCATATGAACTTAATCTTTGTTTCCCTGCATAAGTTTTCGTTAACACTTATTTTAAAGAAACTTTCCATATTTTTATAAGCTGAATCGAATTATCCAAAAATATTAGAATTAACAGAGACCGCATAAAAAGTTCGAATTAAACAAGTTTAAACTACTTATTACAGTTTAAATAATAGTTTGTTTCACAAACATTTACAAAACGAGATGACGTAAGAGTGTCATTTGGAATTCAAAAATGCTTATGTAAAAATACGTTAAATAATAAATAATTATTAATATTTTATAATAAATCAGTTAATATTTTCGATTTCCACAGTGGCCAGTGCTAATAGGTCGTGACGATCTAAATTCTCGTGTTGAATACTATCATTAATTTCGCGTTTGCTAAATTCATTTTGAAGAAAGTTGCTTTTAGTTGTTCATATAATTTAACATGACCATTATCAACCCTCAATCTCACATGTACAAACACATACAATCACATCAGTAAAAAAGGACATACGTAATTGTTTGTACTTATATCAAAAAAAATAGGAAATGCGTTTCGCTACACTGCCTATGGTAACAATCTTTTATTTATACTGTGTACTTATGTCATATATATATATATATATATATATATATATATATATATATATATATATATATATATCTATATATATATATATATATATATATATATATATATATATATATATATATATATATATATATATATATATATATATATAAATGCTTAGATACTAACATGTACATACAACAATAATGAACAACATGTACAAAGTACATTACAATTTTTTTAATTACCTATCTTTAGATATGAAAAATAAGTTACACCACATATCCTTTTTGGGTCAATATATTAAATATGCATATAATACACAAGACTTTTATTCAATTATACCTAAACATCTGACCGGACGAAATGTATATCATAAAAAAATTTCTCAGACAAAATTGTCATTTTATCAGCTACTTTTCAGGTACAGCAAACTTAATTACGGTCTTTCCAGACGAAAGTGTATATGCCGAAAGAGACACGGTTCACCCTACAATATTTCAGGCTACATGTAGACTAGATAACACAAACTGCAAACATACATGTACATAATATATTATCATAACCAGTCATAAACATAACATATGCACACACGTAAACTTTCTGACATTAATTGTTTATTAAGTAAGAGTTCGAAAATGAAATATACATTTATGTACATACATATTACACTTTACACATATACATGCATTATATAGATATTATTAATTTGTACATAATATTTTCGTGTATCAATTTATCAAAATAATAAACAGATTTTCAATTAATTAAAAAACTGTCATATTTTATTATTTAATCAATTAAAAATAATATATGAATTTACAATTATTATAATAAAATTATAATCGTCTAAAAAAGTTTATAGCAACATAATGGTTACATCTGCTATAGTTGAAGACATGTATATAATATGTATGTAATTTTAAAAAAATGATATTCGAATTTTAGTTTTTCGAGTAAAACACTTGAGGAGCATTTGGAAAACGCTGATACCCTTTGACAGACTATTTATTGTAAATCATCGACACGAAAACAAGATGCGTGGAAAGTATTTTTTTTTTAAAGAGAGAATAGATAAATATAATATACTAGGCTAGAATGAACGTGTAGACTGCTACATAGAAATGTAGACAAACAAAAAATGGCAAAATATACACATAAACACGTGAGTTAAATTTTTAAACGCGTATATTTCAACCGAAAAAAAACGATTTATTACTTTATAAATGAATTTCGCAGCATATACATATAAATATAATATTTGAATAAGTAAATTTTGTATTTATTACAGATGTAACTACTTTTGTTGCGAAATTATTACCTGTTAATAAAATATAAAATATACCAAATATAACTGTTTTAAAAACAATAGTACTGTTTTAATTTTATTAATACCGTTACTGTTTATTTGCAAAATGACATTATTTTTAATATACACATAAATATTGACCCGTTTTTTATTTTAAAAAATGCACCTTCTATTCACCACATTATCCTTATTTCATGTTGTAAATTTTATGCTATCCCTAATCAATAAGTTAATTTTTGATAATGTTCACAAAAACGTCTTTACAAAGCAATCTAATAGTACTTATGAGCAAGTCAATTAGCAGGTATTCTGGGGAATTATTATGTAAATACAGACAATGCTAATAACTAATGATCCTACACTGAACACAAGTAGTAAATCTGCTTACATTGTGTATGTTAGCTGTTGAGTCGCTGAGCCGATTTGCGTCATTCAATTAAATTTTAGAAATTTCATCTAATAATAGTACCTATATAAAATTGAAATCTCACGGCATGCGATAGTTTGGTTACAGGGATGTATTTAACATAATTTTATATATATACATATTTATACCTCAAATAAAATCATATTTCCTTTGCACCCTCAATGCAAAGTTAGGGGAAGTGTGCCTAATATCGCACCCATTTTGAAAATTGAAATTTTCTCTGCTATTTTTACACTTTAATTATCCCCACTTGTACTTCTATTTAGTTCTTTTAATGCTTTTGAAGTTCTAAATAGTTGGGAATTGATTAAACATGTATATAATATATCTTTTTGTAATTAACGAAAAAAACTACTTTTAATCGCTTCATGAAATGTCGTCTCAATATCACCCACCAATAGTGGTTAAAATATCGCCCTGTACGATATTAGGCTATTATTTCTGTCACAATGTTAGACATGGTTTATGAACAAAAAAACACATTTAGTAAAAAATAATATTGTTTATTCTTAAGTAGAACAAAATTTCATAGAATTACATTAACATATGTTTAATCATAAGTAAATTAGACTTAAAATTTTGTAGTTTTACTTATATTACGTTCTTAATTAATAAATGTTTTGTAATCTTCCGTTCCCGAACATTGTTTGTGAAACCAAATGCGGCACTTTGTACAAATGATCCACTTCTCGCCCTTTTGTCTGTTAAATAGGACTAACAATAGGGACATTCACAGTCATTCTCGCTGTCGTCTTCATCAGTTGAAACTGTAAGAGAGTCAGCTACATCGTCGTCACTTGAACTAGATCCAAAACAACTAAATGCATTGAAAAGTGAAACAAAATTTGTAGAGAGTTTTATGCTCTATAACGTTTATAAAAAATACAAAAACGATTTAAGGCAAAAGAAGCGAGATATTTCCACAAAGTGGTCTGTGATCTTCAATATCTAAGGACGCTCACATGTGACCTTATGAGACTCTTAAGGGAACATTTAGGATGCTAAAATAGCGGTGTATAAGAAAATCCAGCTTATATTCCGTTTCATTCCGAGGTTGATCTCTTTTTTGATTTAAATGATTGGGCTACCGTGCCTAATATCGTATAGTGCGATATTATGATTACTGTAGGTGGGCGGTATTTGGCGTATTGTGAGAAATAAATATGGCGGATCTTTCAGCTTGAAATATGTCATAAACTAATATTATAATTATGAAAATACAACTTATACAGTACAGAGAAGTTATTGCTGTAATTGACAAATAAATATCACTTATCTCTCATCACACAATTAGATGCATAAGTAACACCACCAAAATTTTTGAAATCAAAAAAATTAAAAAAAGTTTTACAAAAAATACAAAAGTTACCAATTTCGTTCAACACTCGGCCTCGTTTAATGACTGCCAGAGGGCAAAGAGTTAGACTGATTGTCACCAGGATATAACACTTACGAACGGCAATATGGTGGTGTACGATATTAGGAAGATGTACGATATTAGGTACACTTCCCCTAATATTCGTGGGGCCCTGCTTTTCCAATGTAGTTTTTTCTGATTTTATTTACTTCATCGTCATTGGTAGACGAGAATGATTATAATACAGACACAGGTCGAAAGAAATTCCACAAAATTAGCTAATATTTACTAAACAACATATTCCAGTGGTCACGGACCGAATAATCTATTGTTATTACTAATTTTCATGATAAAATTTTTTTAGCCAACGATAAAAATTAATATTAGTGTGCTTAAAATCACGGAACTGAAATGAAAATTGAATCCACTGGTGATCTCATAACCCATTTGAAATAACAAATATATTTTTATAGCTAGAATTTTATTGTACGGTTATGAATGAGCTTACGAAGCCAATAACAGAAAGACAGAAACCAAATAATTATAAACTGTTTTTAAATTTTATCAGGCTAGAAGTCTTAGAACTAGGTATGGCAACCACAACAGCCTATTTACCATAAAATAATTTATGTCAACTTTGAAATAATTACAAGTACAAAATAATTGTTTTACTTTTAAAATTTATTTTGATTTATTTTGGGTCCCATAGATTTGTTGAATTTTAATAGTCTAAAAACAATAGAAGTTACTTGATAGGTAATAGTAATGAAAGAAAAAGTTTTTATTTTTATCTAATTTTTACTGAATAGAAATATTAAGGAGGGGGGGCACCAGTATAACCCCCGAAGAAAGCATTTTTGCTATTTTTTTGGATGGAAAGAAAGGTAATAAGAAAATACTATTCAAGGATGTTATTAGTCATATATTGAAGTATAATAAAAAAAATCATTGATAAATATTGCAAAATGTCGGCACCGAAGCCATTCTCCCAAGGCATGTTGAATTTGGGGCGCTCCACAGCACACAGTGTAGCTGGTGTAAATTTGAATTTGGAACAAAATAAAAATAGTATATTGAACAATAAGTGGGAAAAGAGGCTTATTTATCACGAATATGAGTTTGTTGCGCGAGCCCCGAGCCCGCAGGGCGAGTGCAACAATTCATATGAGTGAGAAATAAGCTTTTTCCATGTATTTTACACTATACTTTTTCTACGAGCACATTTTTTTTTCGTAAAATTTAACATAAATAATTAAAATAAAATTTAAATAAGTAGTAAAAATTTTTTAAATTTATAATGTCAGTGGTAAGATGTTCAAATTTTTGTCAAAGCATACTTTTAAACAATAATAAATAATCAACATACATTTGTATATTTTCAGAATTACATATCAAATTATATATTAAATCAAACATAGCCAACTTTTTTATTATATTAAGCCGTGCGAAATAATTTCCCACTGCTATTTCCGCACAGTGTGGGCAACTGTTAATTTTAACATATAGTTGCCGTGCACAAAATATTACTTTTAATAGTAGGAATACAAAAATATCTTTTTAATCAACATTGTTATATTATTAACATAGAGGGGATTTTAAAGATATTGATTTTTGTGTGGTTGGCGAATATTTGAGAGTTAATAGATAAAAAACGAACGGGTTTAACATCACGAGTTTTATTGTCACATAGGATTACACTGGCTATAGAAATTTTCATTTCAAAAAGCAAAATTTATGTGTCTTTAAGCACAAAAGGTAAATTTTTTATAATTAAGCTCCGTACAGATGTGGAAGCTAATCCATGATTTTGGGGCCGCATTTTAATTGTTTTTTATTATTATTCATATACCTACTAGGTAAGAAATCTTAGAAGTGGAAGTTATTATTATTACTTATTTCATAACAAAAAAAATTTTTTCATAATAAAAATTACAAAAAATTTTTATCTAAATATTTTGTTGTATTTTATTGTAAATTTTTATAAAAAATTAGTTCAGTATGTTCCCGCAAAATTATATTTCTATTATTATTAATAGATATAGGATTATACGGTACTTGTAATCTGATATCAATATGTGTTATACCATGTGTATGATTAAATAGAGTACATAAAAACACATCCGTTTAGTTTAAGGGCAGGGTTAGGTATTAAAATGGTTTTTTTTTTTTGCTTTTTTTAATTTTTTTAACTCAATGCACAATATCTCAAGAATATTGTCTTAAAATTTCAAATTGATTGGAGCAAAATTGACGAAGTTATAAGCATTTTTGTTGTTACCTGGCAGATGTTTCGCTCTCTATATATCTCTCTCTCTGAGTTATAGAAATTTCAATGCAAGTACAAACATGTGTATACATGTACTGTATATTTCGTCAGTGTAGGGTACAAAATGTAGTTTAGCAGTAAGTATTGTATATCAGTTTTATACAAGAATTTTTAAGTGTTCAAAACTTTAAAGCGTTTTCCCCACAACTCACGTTTTCAAAGTCGGTGCCCCTCATAACTTCAAAACTGCAGCACCGATCCTTTTGAAATTTTGAACACTATTTCTGCACATAATTTACGAGGTAACGCTGGAAATTTGTTAATAATTTTTATTTTACAATAACAAATTAGCCGATTTTTTTCGCAAAAAATCGTGTTTTTCTTTTGTAAGTGTTCCAAACAAGTGAAAAATTGAAATTTCGAAAAACCCTCCCAGCGTTACTTGAGGAAAACTGTTATCTAACAAATGAACTTTCAGTTTTTATTTCGGATGATCCAGTACCAAGTTATGAGGGGCACCGCAATTATACATTTTTCCGAGACACGTCCGAATAATTGCTGCCATTACTGTATTTTTTAATATTTCTTCATGAAAATTGTATACAATATTCTTCGAATATCATACTTTAGTGTACCATTGGTTTTAATAAAGAGATTTTAACTGTGTCGTCATAAAAAAAAATAACAAAAACATGCCTTTTTTGTACGAATTAACCTTACTCCCTCCTTAAAAACATGTTTAGGTTTCTGTTTTGTAATTTCTCAAGCGTCTTCTAAAACACAATATAAGCTATCGTCAACTTTTAAAAGTGACAGAAAAATCCAGAAATTAACTAATATTTATTAAGCATCATATTAAAGCGGCCATAGACCGATTATTTTATCATTATTATTGATTTTTTGTGCAAAGTTTAGGATGTCCGTGCTCCAAAAAGCATATATCTATGCTTAGCACTCTAATTAGATATTTTTATCTATACTTTTTCCTAACTACCGACTTCTTAAAAATTTCCTTAAACCGTTCACATTTTTTTTTATACCGCACACAAATCAATGCATTCTACTTGGCTCCCCGCCGTTTATTTTCTTCAGTAATTCAGTAAATTTCCTATTTTTCCTACCTACTATGTCATAAACACTTGGATAAACTTCCTTCGTTTATAAAACAGATATAATAGCTTACACATATAATAATAGACAGACGTAAACTCTATCATTTTATAACTGGTAAAATAATAAACACACAGTATATGATGTAAGTAATAGATATATAATAAAAATAGAAAAATGAATCCCCATGAAGATTTGTCATGAACATATAAAGAAAATAAATTAAACTTTTCCCTGAAATATAAATGAACAGGTATCTGATTTCCAAATCTCTTTTATGTCTTTCATTCTCCTATCTCCTATAGCTAATAATAATAATAGGAACTATAATTTTCTTTGATCGTTTGTCATTTACAATCAATTAGATAAAGTACTAATAGAAAAAAAATTAAATTTCGATAAAATAAAATCTATGTTTGTTGAGAAACTTTCTATGAATGAAAATCTATCCGTATCTCTTTTTTCAAGACTAGCTTATCATAAAGTTTTTGCAAAAAAACTTTCAAATATACACGGAGAGAAAATTCCTATAAAAATTACTGTGCTCATACTACAATCGACGTGTAACAGGTAAACATATCCAATTTTTGTACGGTAAAAATATAAAAATTATAGTTATATTATTGTAATTTTTATAATTTTACCGTACAAAAATTGGATATGTTCGCCTGTTACACGTCGATTGTAGTATGAGCACAGTAATTTTTATAGGAATTTTCTCTCCGTGTAAGTTACTATTTTTTTTTAAAGTTAAAGTAAGCACATAACTTCAAAAAAAAAAAATAGAATGTCCAAATTTTTCAAAGCTTTTTATAATTTAAAATTCCTCGTAAATCCTAATAAATCCAATAGTCCAATTTTATTTATTTATTTATTTTTTAGCGAATTTCGAAAACTCGAAATTCAGCTATTACAATAGGTGTCATGACGCAATCTGAGTCCGGGACTATGGCAGAAATCTGTTTTGAGGTCCCTAGAATACGAAAATGATATTCACTAAAATTTATATATATATATATATATATATATATATATATATATATATATATATATATATATATATATATATATATTTATGTGTTCCCACGATAACTCTCGAACGAAACGTCTAACGCTTATGAAATTTTGTGTGCGGACTGGATTCTGAATTGGCTTGGCTAAGTTCGTTAGCCAGACACGTCGGATGCCCAGAAGTAGGTTTTCTGGCCATTTTTTATCATTCGATCCTATCATAAGGCAGTTCAATTTTTACATCGTTGAAAAGGAAAAAAAAAATTATGAAGAAAATATTCTTATAATTTTCTTTCTATTTTAAGTATTTTTCGAGAAAATGTAAATTTTCACTTTTATTCTTTCTTTGTTAGTCTAATAAGTAATTTATATTTATATCTCAGTTCTTTATAAAGTATAAAAATATTTCACTTTTTTATTAAAGAATTTTGTGAGAACAAGTGAAAACTATTCACATATATGTGATATAACACACATACATGTATAGAGTTTTGTTTCTCATTTATTGCATTATAATTAGCATGGTTCTATCCCATGTTAAAAAATGTAAATTAAACAGATTTTCTAAGCTAATGTAATGAAGAATTTTTTTTTTTTTTTATTGAATTTTTAAGTAAACAAGAAATTGAAGATTATGTTATGATATAAATATTATTAAATAAGAAACAAAACAAAATATGTATAATGTACATATGTATGTACGGAAAAATATTTTGAATCGATTTTGAAAATTTTTCCACTAATAATTAATAATGTTAAAAAATTAAACCATTTCAAATGGATTTAAGGTATTTTATGTGAGGTCAAGGTTTTCGGGACCTAAAAAGGCCAGAAATTAATAAACCAATCGATTTTAAAAATTTTTTCACAGTTAGTAAGTTAAAGTATTTGAATTAATTAATTAAATGATGTCCGCAAGAAGCTTACGGACTGCCATAAGTTATATGAGATCCTTAGAACCCTTTTCTTACTGTTAGAGTACGAGACTTGTATGAGTTTCGCCAGGATTTACTGATCCCATAATTGTAAAAAATAAACTAAACGACCAATTTTAAAAATTTCTTCACTGTTACAGAGCTAAACTATTTTAGATAGATTTAGAATACATTATGTAAGGTCCGCCAGGGTCCACAGGACCCAAAAGTGTCAAAAATAAACTAACTGGCCGATTTTGAAAATTTTTTCACTGTTACAGAGCTAAACTATTTTAGATAAATATCGATTACGTTATGTAAGGTCCGCCTCGGTCCATAGGACCCAAAAGTGTCAAAAATAAACTGCCTGATCGATTTTGAAAATTTTTTCACTGTTACAGAGCTAAACTGTTTTAGATAAATATAGATTCCGTTATGTAAGGTCTGCCAGAGTCCATAGGATCCAGAAGTGTCAAAAATAAACTAACTGACCGATTTTGAAAATTTTTTCACTGTTACAGAGCTAAACTATTTTAGATAAATATAAATTACGTTATGTAAGGTCCACCAAGGTCCATAGAACCCAAAAGTGTCAAAAATAAACTAACTGACCCATTTTGAAAATTTTTTCACTGTTACAGAGCTAAACTATTTTAGATAAATATAGATTACGTTATGTAAGGTCTGCCAGGGTCCATGGGATCCAAAAGTGTCAAAAATAAACTAACCGACCGATTTTGAAAATTTTTTCACTGTTACAGAGCTAAACTATTTTAGATAAATATAGATTACGTTATGTAAGGTCTGCCAGGGTCCATGGGTCCAAAAGTGTCAAAAATAAACTAACCGACCGATTTTGAAAATTTTTTCACTGTTGGGGAACTAACTATTTTAGATAGACATACATTACGGTATTTAGGGTCCGCCAGGGTCCATGGGACCCAAAAGTGGTAAAAATAAACTAACCGACCGATTTTGAAAATTTTTTCACTCTTACAGAGCTAAACTATTTTAGATAAATATAGATTACGTTATGTAAAGTCTGCCAGGGTCCATCGGATCCAAAAGCGTCAAAAATAAACTAGCCGACCGATTTTGAAAATTTTTTCACTGTTGGGGAGCTAAGCTATTTTAGATACATATAGATTACGTTATGTAAGGTCTGAAGTGTCAGTAGGACCTAAAAGTGTCAACAATAAAATAACTGACCGATTTTGAAACCTTTTTACTATTACCAAGGTAAACTATTTTAGATAGGTACAGGTTGTGTTATCTGAGATCCACAACTGTCCTGCGGATGCAAATGCGGCGTAGAATGCTACACAACGGGTTTTGAATATATATATATATATATATATATATATATATATATATATATATATATATATATATATATATATATATATATTACATAAAGTCCGCCTAGAATATACGGTCGAGCTGATTTTTTAATGAGGTCCACCGGGATCTTGCAGATCCGAAAACGCCAGTAATAAGCTATCGAACCGATGCTAAAAAATTTCTCACTGCTAGAGAACTAAATTATTTTAGATGGATACAACTATGCTGCACAAAATTCGTTCGGGTTCTTGGGTCCCCAAAAATACCAAAACTAATTACCCAACCGATTTTAAAAATTCTTTTTCTCTTAGAAAGCTAAACTATTTTAAATAGGTACAGGTCTTAGATGAGATCCGCCAGTGCCCAAGATTTGGAAATTCGCTATGTTATGCAGATGCTGCGACAGGGGTATTTTTTAATTAAGTTTAATGGCGTCGTTGTACAACATACAGGGAAGGGTCTCACTTTACACAGAAAATCGGCTGTTACAAAAGTAACAAATACTTAATTAATAATTCTAGCACCTACCAGGCATAAATATTACAAAAAAGGATCGCAAATACTTGGCTGACATAAGTATTTATTTAATACGATTTTTTTTCTGTATATAAAAAATCGTAAACCGATGACACAATAGTAAAACTTACAATGCAATGGCTTATAAAATATTCTATTCTATTTTATATTTTAAAACTTCTACACATACTTACAAATATATGGATCGAGTTATATATTTGTAAGCAGTAAATCAGAAAATATTTGGTTATATATATATATATATATATATATATATATATATATATATATATATATATATATATATATATATATATATATATATATATTGTCATTTCAGGAACAATTTTAATTTTGTTCTTAAAACTCTATTCTAGTCTAGAATTGTTTAAAATTCGATTTGTTTTGTTTCATTTACTGAAAGTACCTATAGATCTCTAAGAATGTGTGCCTAAGAGGAAAATTAAAATTTTTAAAAATTTATAAAGTCATAGTCATTTTAATACAGTAGTCAGATATTATAGGTACCTCAAAACTTTAAATACTTAAACTTAAACTCTAGTTTCTTGAAACTACATTTTTTAAGCTGGTCAACACCATATTTCGAGTTCTATTTATCTATTTAGAATGTACCTTCAATACATCTTGCTTTATAGTACAGGAACTACGGATATTGTGAAATTTAAATTTTTAATATTTTTTAAAAATAAAGGACTGAAAAAAACGTCAAAAATATAATTTTTTCTTGCAACAACCGCCATTTTTAGTTTTTTTTAAAACTTTTTTTCATTGTAGTGCCTGCCAAAATGGCAACCTTTTTAAACCAGAACCTTTCTCTCAACACGTCACTTTCTTGAATGGCTATATATTGAACTAAAAACGTTAGAAAATATAAATTTTCCTTGAAAAAATATTTTACTATTAAAGTTTTCCCTAAATTACGTAACCCCGAAATATTATAGAAAACGCACTAGCAATTCAACAAATCTGTTTTTGAAGTTACTTTCCCCCTATTATTCTACATGTTAAAGCATCCAATTAGAATGTCATATATAGGTATCCATAAAAAAATTTTCCACAGAAATTATCATAAAATATAAAATTTACATTACGCTTCGCACTGTTGCATTAACAGCCTCATAAATTATTCAAATTGCTGCACCATTAATTCCTTTTTATAATTTTTTTTGTTTGTTCGCGGTGCAACCAAAACAAATATTGGAGCACACACTGACAAAATAGAAAGCGGTAGAATAGAAAAAATACAGAAGACATAAATTAAAATAAATATATGGATCTGTTCAAAGTTTATCCCTAATAAAATTAAAAACAGCTGTCCCCCTTTTTAATTTAGAATTAACACAGAGTAATATGAATATGGTAGAAAAAATACAAGGGTGCAAAATAGCAAATCCTGTCAGTCAATTTATTTATTTTTTTTTTTTTTTTTTACAACTAACTACATTATTTCTTTCAAGTTGGCAAATATAAACAATTGTATTATTAGTGAATTTCGCATACTTCTGATCTGCACTATTCAGACTAATACAGGGTGCGGCAACATAACTTCCTTTTTTCAAAACTCAATAAAAACTATTGTATGCATCAGAAAATATTTATTTATTTTTTATAATGTAGGTACATGTCTAAAGTTTTTATTTAGATTGTTTTGAAGATCAAATCTGTTAGGTGACGTCCCCCATTCTCCATACATTGCGTAAGTCGATTTCTGGCGTTTGTCATGACTGTTGTTAGCGTTGCAGGTGTTATGTTGGCAATTTCTTCTCGGATGTTGGTCTTCAAATCTTGTAGGGTTCTTGGACGGTTCACATAAACACGGGATTTCAAAAAACCCCATAAAAAAAAATCACAAGGTGACAGATCGGGAGAGCGTGCCGGCCATTCCAAATCTCCTCTAATTGAGATAAGGCGCTCTGGAAAGTTTTCCCTCAAAACAGCCATCGATGCTCTCGAAGTGTGTGCTGTTGCACCGTCTTGTTGGAACCAAGTGTCCCCCAAATCCAAATCTTCTAGCCGTGGGAAAAAAAAAATTCTGTAGCATGTTTACATACCGGTCCGAATTCACTGTCACTGTAACCTCATTTTCCTCAAAAAACCAGGGACCAATAATTCCAGCTGAGGAAATTGCACACCACACTGTGACTTTCGGTGAATGCAAAGGCCTTTGATGCAATTCTCGAGGGTTGGTGTCAGCCCAGTAGCGCATGTTTTGTTTGTTAACCGACCCACACAAATGAAAATGGGCTTCATCGCTAAAAAAAGCAAGAGCACCCTCGGGCACGACATCAAGAAGAAGCTCACACGCGTTCATCCGAGAATTGAAGTCACGTTCTGAAAGTTCCTGCACTATCGCCATCTTATAGGGATGAAAATGAAGATCATCACGAAGAATTCTTCTCACAGAACGATCGGATAGTCCAAGGGCAGATGCGTGTTTGCGCGCAGAACGCCGTGGTGATCGCAACATTGACCCTCTCACTGCTTCAATGTTCTCAGGTGATCTAACGAGCCGAGGGACTCCAGTTCTTCGTTTTGTCGCACTTGCAGTTTGTCTAAATGTAGTGACCCATGTAACAATTGATTTGCGGTCTGGGACGGGAGCCAACGGGGCTAAATTAAAGCGATTCCGAAATGCACGCTGTGTTGCAATAACCGAACATCCGCTTGAAAAGTAGGCCTCAACGGCAGAGGCACGCTCCTCACTCTTCCAACGCATGATGGCGACTGAACCGTGTCGGGACAAAACTTTACAGTACCCCCTCTTGAACGAGACCACTAGCGCTCCGCTATGACATCAACTAACTGAATAGCGCGCATTTTAAAAAAGGAAGTTATGCTGCCGCACCCTGTATTACAAAAAAATAAATGTAGGCTTTTTGCTTAAGGGAAGGTAGCCCAATGCAGGTAAGCTAAGATTGAACGCCCAAAAAAGGCTATTAACCTCGATAAGCAGATCTTTTTTATATTATCTGATAGAATAGTTATCGAACTTTAAAATGAAACTTCGCTTAAGAAATTTTCATACGATATTTATTTTTAATAAAAAAAGTACAAAACCTCTGCAAAAACCCTCTTTACCCGTATAGGTACCCTAAGGGGGGTAATCGACTTTGGGCAAAGCGAGTAAGTACATTATGTATTTAAATGCTGTTATTATTTTTTAATATAAACTTTCTTAATCAAATCATCAAGATGCATCAATCTGATACTATTTGCTAGACAGGTAGGCCAGTTACGTATTACTGTCCTATACCCATTTTTCTTACTACAGCTTACTACGGGCAAGCCATCTCCGTAGTTACAAGAGTAAACAAACCTTTAATTACCATAGTAAATACGGTAAATACCGCAATTGCACAAAAATTCTGTAATTTTCAAATATTCTACCAGTGACGTTCAATTAGGTAAAAAGTATAATTTAAAAATGTAAAGTAGATTTTGTATTTAAAGTATGAAAATATTCGCCAATCCACCTTCATCAACACGAATTTCCGATTTCCGAAAGCGCACGTTTGTAAACATTTTTCTTTTATGCGTACGTATATCGTATAAACACATTTAGTTTGCAATTTTTTTAATAATTAGTTTCTACGCTACTGAGTTATATATGCATTAAAATCTGGGACCAAAAAACTAGCGAAACTGGCTAACCTGTATAGTACAATATACTAATCAATTAAGTGATCTTGCTTAATCATATAGAACTTAACAATAATAATTAAAGGAGTCTCCACATTCTCGCCGAAGTAGGACGAGGTTCCTCGTGGAATTCCTCGCTGAGGTTGGCCGAGGCATATGAATACTATTATAACACCGACAACGAGGAACAACGAAGCGACCGTCTACACTCTCGTACTTCGGCCAACTTCGCGAGAATGTGGATGTTACTTATTAATTAAGTGAAAAAAATTGAAGAAAGATAAAAATAATAAATTTATAACAATTAACTGTAACTTTTTTTACAAGTTCCACATTGGAGAATATTGCTTCAGGTGGTTTCACATCAAAATCACCACAAACAAGGTAGAAATATTTTTTAAGCCTTTTTCCCTCATTCCGTTTACTTAACTAACTTAACTAAGACATTAAACGACATAAGCGTTCAAATGCAACTGATTGAAATTGGTTGATATTCGGTTAATCTCGATATATACATGACCTAACAAAAACGTTCGATGGAACGATATGTAAACGCTTACCCGCTTTAAGAGGGTTACCAACTTTGAGCGACCTTCCTCTACATAACAACAGACAAAAGAACAAATATATCATCAAATTATGATGATGATGATAACAAATAATAATGATTGTGATAATTTTTTAAGGTATGACATGGCTCCACTAAAATTGGCAAGGTACATTCAATTACATTACTCTTACATTAGTAGTGAAATGTTGGGCTAGATATCGAATTTTATTATCTAGGTAACAGATAAGAGGTAACCTATTTTAAAATATTTGAATAAAGATAATTGTAACTAAACCGTTACCTAGATAAAATTTTAGATAACAGATAAGATAATATTTATAAAAATAATATGCTATAGGTTTACTTTACTATTTTAACAATTGTACGGATTATACCCAATTCTACATAGGTACTTTCTATGATAAACATTCTGTTTCAAAACTTTAGAAAAACAATAACTTTTTAAATTTATCTTATGTCATTAAAATCCAAAGACAGTGGTAGGATTCAAACTTACACTCCTAGGAAAAATAATAATAAACATGTTCTAATGAAAAAATCTATAAACATAAATTTCAAATAAATATAATAATGTCATTTTTATGAACAAAAATTACTATAGTTATATTAACAAATAAATACCAACACAAACATTTAATAAAATGCACTAATTTGTACTATAATCATTTTTAAGTAGAAAATATATTCCCATTTATATAACCCCAGTGCCAGATAAAATAGCTTCATTGGTATTTAATACTAATTATCTATCTCCATATTTATCTACACACAATACATATAGTGTGTGTATGTGTGTGTGTGTGTGCGAAGTAAATGAGTGAGGGAATGGGAATTTTTTCACGGGAACCAATTCACAAATGTACTGGGGTATATTGTGTAGTTTGGATATAACAGAATGAACAAACCAAGAGAACATCATCTAGGGATTCAGTCCATTGGGTGAATATGTTAATAGGGTACACACACATGTGTGTGACTATTTATATGTGTGTTGTAGAAATTATATGGAAATCGTCATTTTTAGCTTTCAAAATAATTTTACAACAAAGAACCACGATGTTGCTAAAATAAAATTGTGGTGCGTCAATATCGTCAGTTGATAATGGCAAAGTGAGACACCCAGAAACTTACAGTTTCAGTTCTTTTTTTCAAATTAGTTTCAAGTTGCAACAGGAAAGACGAAAATAATTTTAATCAGCAGTGCGTTAAACGGGTGCGACCGTGCGATTCTAGAATTTTTATTTTGGGTACGTCCGAATTTTTCTGTATTGTAAACATATAACTTATGTGTATCATTTTTTCTTGAAAGTGTGAACATTCTCTTATTGCATAATTTTAAACTGAACAAAATGTAATTTTTATCAACATTTACAAGCCATTTCAGGTAACTACATACCACTTAAGAAAGCCTATATATTACCAGGGTCGGATTAACCCACTTTGGGGTCCTGGATATTTTCCTGTTACTTGGCCCATTCCCGCCCTTACAAGATATGTATATAGCACACAAATTATAAAACAATATAGACAAAACAAAACTAAATAATATGAGAAACTAAAATAAATATTCAAAATAGATATCGAAATATTGATTCAAATATTCAAAATAGATCGTTTGACCAGACTCCTCAAAATATTGGACCCTTGTTATTTATCTAATTCGCCCAGACGAATAATAGACTTAATAATAATACCTATTAATAATAATTGCGGGCTATAAGAATTATATTTAAAATTAACTGCTTTCAAACACTTCTCTGATGCTTAAAAAAGTGACGATATTTGTCATGTATTGTCATATATATATATTGTATATTGATTTATTGTAAATCAGTACCTAATGTTATTTATTTATTGACATATTGTACATCTTAACAGATAAAAACACAATAATAATAATTATTATTATTATATATATATATATATATATATATATATATATATATATATATATATATATATATATATATATATATATATATCAATGTTTGGATTTAAATTATAAATTTTCGAAATATTACTGAATGTCATTGAATGTCAATTTACGGATACAAATTTAAATAAATATTATAGCTAACGTATCTAAAACGCAATTAAACACAATTAAGTCATAGTAAATCGAATATAAACAATTTCATTCCTTATTTTACCCCTTAAGGGGATAGATTTCATATACCTATAACACTTTAGAGATTAGGACGAATCCAGTCAAAATTCTTTATCAAAATTCATCAAGCCGTTTAGCTTGCAGACTGCGCGCAGAACATATTTACATACATACAGACCAAACACCTAACTCTCCTTCGAGGTGAAACGAGAATATCACAAAGTAACACTTAAATCTCCAAATAGGTGTGTAAATAAATTGTCTAGATGGAAAATTGACCAATTTCCTCAACTGCTCTTGCTACTGTATTTTTTTTATTTGTCTCTTCGTTTTCAAAACAATTGACATTTTCCGCTATTCTATACACAATTTCCATATTATTTTTGTTCATTGAAACACAAACAGCCGTGCCTACAATATTCTACACACACTTACCTACCAATTGCTAACTACATCAATAGCCTAGCTGTTACTAGCACGACATATATTTGCTGTTTGTAACATTTTTTTTTTTTTTGTTATTTTTCTCGCACATTTATCGCATATTTGTTCCGCGTGCACGCATTACACCGCATGAACTTATGCGAGAACGTGAATATGAGAGGGCATTCCAATATATGTTCATATTCTTGAACAGGAATAACTAAACCTAAATACATGCGTATAGTAATAATAAGAGCTATCGGTGAAGTAGGTCTTTCTAGATAGAAGTATTATGTATTTAAGGCGCTACTTCACTTTAGAGAAAAAAATTCTTTTTCTTGGCTTAAATGATGTATCTCTAATATAATACTTGAGAAGAATTATGACTGCAAAAATATTTTAAAAATCGTTTCAAATTCGAAACTATTCCACTTATATACGTAGGAGGGATTTCAGAAAGAATATTGGGGGGGGGGGAGGGCAAGGAATATATTGAATATAAAAACTATCTTAGAAAATTCTTAGAATAGCAAACCAGTTGAAGTCGACAATACTTGACTTAGCAGCCTCACCCCTTTTCTTCTGCCATTTCATTTAAATAAATCTGGTTCAAGTTTTTAATTTTTAATTCGCATGTATTGAATATTGGCGGGGGGGGGGCAATTGCCGGCCTGAATCCCGCCTATGCTTATATGTATTTCGTAAGAAATTTGTCAAGTAGGTTTTGTTAAAAATTTTTTATATACTAATTTTTATCTACCTATACTTATGAAGGGGAGTGGTATATGGTGTGGAAGTAGAAGGGGCGGGGGTAGTGGGAGAATCCGAAAAACAAGAAAAACAAAATTACGTTACATGTGATAAATGCGAGCAAACACGTGACAAAAGATTGAAATTGAAAAACAAACAATATTACAAAAAATATAATTTTAAAAGTTTAATTAAATTATAATATTGAAAATAAAGTTCAACTGTAGATATTGGTGTAGTCATTAAAAAAGTGATCGGAGTTATGTTTATTTCACAGTTTATTTATTTCTATTGCTTCTAGGATTGTTAACTTCTGTCCTTTGTTTGCCTCGTGTAGCACGGTAATTTCCCGTTCTGGTGTGTGTCCGTTGTCAATTAGTTCTGACCAAAGTCCAATTCTATTTTTTATGTATCCTTTTCTATTGCATTAGACAATACCAATACAACATAGTGTAACAAAGATAGGGAACATGTTTGGTGGATCAAAACCAATCTGTTGTACCTATTATATATGTTACGTTCGAACACCGAAAACGCTCATTGAGCAAAGGTGATCGACAACAACGTAATGTGGCCTTTGCCGCAACACGTTCTGGCAAACGGCACCGTTGTGGTCGATCCATTTTGCTCAGTAAGCGTTTTTGGTGTTTGAGTGTAACATATATATTCCTGAATGCTTTGCCAATAACCTTAAATACCAAAAGTATATTAAAAATTCAAATAACAATTAGGTGCTGCAGCGCCCACTCTAGCGTTTACGCCGCCCCGGGCAAAAAGGGAATAATTCTGCCCCAGTGGCGACCTTTTTTTCTTTGGTTATCAGGTAAACAAACATGCCGTCCTCGTCGGTTTTTTTAGACCAGCGACTTTTTTTTTTGCTCGTTAACTGTACAAATACCGCCCCCTTTTTAAAAAATGCCGCCCTTTAAATTTCCCGCCCCGGGCAAATCTTTTGTTTTGCTCTTCAGTTGTAAAATGCCACCCTTCCCTTACAAAATTATACAGAAATGCCGCCCCGGGCAGATGCCCGGGTTGCCCCCCCCCCCCATGGAACGGGCCCTGATTGTTGTCACTCGACCTTAACCTTACTGAAAAATTAATTAATTTTTTTTCAAATTTTATTTGCGCATCTAATTTTGTGAAGCGAAATTATTCTTATCACGACATGTCAACGTACACATGCGGTGTAAAACATTAACAAGAAACACACATAGTTGAAATAACATTTGAGTACAAATTGAGTGTTGCGCAATTGAACCATTCAGCCATTGTAAAAAAACAAATGTTGAATAATTTATTTTTCTTTTCCATACATCAATATTTTTGTATTAATCCGATAATCTTGTTAAAAGTACTCAAAGTGCTTAGATATACTTTCTACGAATAATGGCATGAACAACTCTATAGATAGCTAGTGTATAGGGAACAGGGAACTGTTCTTTTGATAGTTCCCTTAATCATAGTTATTTGTTCCCCTTGTGAATATGTATAAGTAACCGCATGTTATATATAAAACATTATTGTTGGTGGTTTTACCCTATAAACTACCGCTACAATTATATCCGGGTTTTGCGATAATACTTGATAATAATATTGATGTATGATTACCGCGTAAATGGTATACGAAGATATGCCAAGTTGCAAAATATAAATTTCAAGTTTAGTCCTAATGGATGTATGTAATTGGTTTTACCGTTACCACACAAGTTGATGGTAATTTTCAGAGGAGGAATAACAATTTTGGATAATTTAATAACATATTAAATAAATGTAGCGTTCATTATAAGTGTACCTAATCTTTTTTTTAAATTCTTTGTGTTGGATCATCATATACATTTATCCAACATTATTTTTAAAATGACGGTTTTAGGCGTCAACCAATATTTTCAGTAATGCTGACACTAATATCGATTTATAATATAAACAGTTTTTAGCACGGGTTTCAGTTTTGGAAGTCTGTGAGTTCGTAAAAGAGCTGCTAAACAATACTTTTACCTGACAAATCGTCTGACATTTGAGTCAACTTGTTTTAAATCGGATATTCCGAAATTTCGTACAACAACAGTTCTATGCAGTTCAATGCTGGGCTACGCTCAAAAGTAGCCATATTCATATTTCAATTGTGTATCTAATTTTCACACCTTAGAACCTTTTCGTAAGTACCCATATAGGGTACCTACAGTGTACCAAATTCGAGAAGAAAGTTGACTGGCCATAAAATTTTAAAAATTGTGATTGGCTGTTATTAATAAAGGACAACGAATATGGCAAATCAGATAAATCCATCTTTGTCTACCTGACCTAATTTCCAAAGTAGGATTTACATACAAAAAAAAAAAAAATCGTACAGAAATGAAATACATTCAAAAACTGATGTTTAAAGTTTTTAAAACAAATTTTTGGAGAATAACAAGAAATAATTAATAAAATAATTTTGTACACATACATACAATTTGTACAATACATTTGACACTTATGTGGCATAGATTAAAATTTTTAAATTAAAAGTTAACCATAAATTTGAAAATAAACACAAGACAGGAACAAAAATTGATTTATTGGAATTAAATATACATTTTTTTCTGTATTTGGTTAAATATTTACATTTGAATTAAGAAATGTAGCTTAAAGGTAAGTAGAATTATGACAGAAAAAATAGCACATTTAAATTGAAATATCTTTTAATATAAATTGAAAAATCAAAATACAAAATCGTAGCAAACAGTTACCGTAGTGACTGTAATTTTAGAGCAGTTAAGAACAATGTAATGCCTGACAACACATACCCCATTTTATTTTTGCTAATCGATCACATTATCATATCGAAAACCATAATATAAAGAAAAAAAAAACATCCAACATCCATTCATACCAACAACTCAATTTTATTACTAGGTTTATTACTTACATAAATTATCTGCATATTACAATTATTTCACCTATACTGAAATTTGATATAATTTTCGTGTTCGAGTTTACGCATTCAGTTTTATGAAAAAAAATATGGGAAAGTACAAAATTATGATTTTGTACATACTTTTTTATCTTACTTACATGTACTCAAGTAGGAACTTTAAAAACGATGTTTAACTATATTCACTAAATATTTTGTTCCAGTGTAAAACTGACTTGTAAAATTTTATTGCCCTTATTGTCAACTCAGATTTGCTATATTATACGTAACAGTGCGTAACAGTAGTAGTACGTACGTACGAGTTCGTAAGTACCCAATAATTTTTAGAGCTCTCGAACTTCGCGCCATTTTTGGGATCCCAGGCTTTTGGAAATATTTTTAAAGTACTTCAACAAATGTGCTCGCAATAGAAACTCACATTAATAACTGAAAACATGAGTGGATGCATGTGTTTGGTAAAATTTTTATAATTTTACAGTAGAAGCGTTTGAAAATTTTTATTTACACCTACTTCTCATGCAATAGCACATGTTTATTATTGAATTTCTACAAAACTATTGCAACTAATGAAACCAAATTTGAGTATATGATACTTCAACATAGAATATTTAAAATTTTAGCAAAAAATGAATTTTCGGAAAAAAGTCTTACGTAACACCTTCATCCACTCATGTCTTCAGCTGTATTTACGGTATAGTGAGGCTATATAAGTAATTTGTATCTACAACCTTCCCGGCTAAAACCGTGAAATTACGGAAGTAATTAGAATTATGTAGTAAAAAATGATTGCGTTTTTCAAAAATTTTTTACTCACAATCAGTAACTACTTAACACAGGAAAGTAATTCCAAATCCATATGAAGGCAAACTTTCTTGAGAGTACTAGACATATTTATTAATGTACCAGTCCTCGTTATTAAGGATAATAACAAGAATAAAAACACATCCAATCTTATTTTCATAGAATTCCCCTTGAGTTACCATCTCAAAAAAAAATACAGAAACTGTTTCATACAAAGGTTTATGTAAATGCAATTTGTACCTAACATAATAATTAAAAAATTGTCGCCCCTAACCTATTGAACAGTCCCTTCAGTAGATCCAGCCCTAGAATTCAACAAGTCCGTCGAAAGTTCTTTAAAAATAAAGTGTTGTACCTATTAAAGCCAGTGTTTTTATACCTCCTATAGTTTCCGAGACAATCAAGGAAAATCGAAAAAGTGTATAATCAGATACACGGAATTTACCCCTGAAAGAAAGTCATATCAGTAACTACGTTACCGTTTAGGTAACATTGCAAGCATCGCTTATGCATATCTTCCGTAGACCAAAAGAAAGCAGTTATGGAAGTACAATAGAAAGTTTTGAGAAAATATGGTTTCAGTGTGCCTTTGTATTACCCTTTGTTCGTGATCTGTCCAGCTATCCGTTTCGGGCCCCATTTGGGACCTCAAGGTCCTGCGAGACAAATTTTAATTATGAAATGTAACTATCCACCAGCGAAAGAATTTTTGGAATCAATAAATTAGTACTGGAGACTACTTCATACAAACACAAAGATTTCCTCTGTAACAACTGTGTATATATTTTTATATCTATTAAAGACTAATGTATCTCCATTAACCTATCACTTTCTTCAAAAAATGAATACTATTGTCACAGTTAAATTAAACATTCAACATTGAAATTAGGAAATACGTACATCACATTTTTTGATACCAAAAAATATTGATTAAAATTTTCCGTGATATAACACAAGCTTTTTTTCGCATTACGTTTAAGCAACTCTAAATAAACACTTTAAAAAAAAATTAAAACATATATTCACTTCCGACAGCTTTGCTTTTTTCCATATACAACAAAAATAATAACAGATAATATGTTATTTGAACCGTTCCTTACTACATGACAGTAGTAGTAAAGAAGGTAGCCTAAGCCAGTAACTCCCTAACTCCTACATACAAAACACATTGTAATATGTGCATGTATATGTATATCGCTAGTATAAAAACGGAACACCATAAATATAAAAATAAAGAAATAGATGATCCATCTGACACGTACAGTTTAGTTATCCAACGTACAAACTGAGAAAAACAATATGTGGAAAGAGGGAGATAGTAAATATGATGTGTTTATGACATTTAATATTGTTTCTCTTTTTCCTTCTTATTTCCGCGCCGGTTTTTAAATACGAGCAAAACAAACGGAAAATAAATAAAACAAATAAAATATTATCGTTTTCTTATGTTCTTAAACGATAATGAAAAATATGTATACCGGATGTTATGGTTAGAAAATAAAATATTTAAAAAAATGCTAAAATATATTTATAATCATTAATTATTTTGTATTTGTTAGTTCTAATTTCACATATTATCCTTTTCTAATTTTAGAAATTTCAATAAAAATTTTACTAATTTGTGGTACGAGACTTATATTTAGGGAAGTTTTTATTTTTTATACCGGGTGTCCCGGTCGGATGTATACATACGATTTACACGTTAATTGACAACATTGGATGCCCATAAGAAAAAAATTATGTCACAAAAGTGCTTTGGATAAACGTATTTATATTTTTGGACAAATTCTTTTATAAAATATAATTTTTTCCACCAAATTATCTGCACTATAACTTCAACAGAGTATTCTTTCCATATTTTTATTATTTTTATATTTATTTCCAAAAAAAATTAAAAGATGCTTTTTGAATTTACAAAAAATAACACAAATATTTATGTAAAAATATGAATTGCTTGAAAATTGCGACATTCGTTTCTTTATTTTACTGTATTATTGTTGTTAAAGCGATAGTAACAATAGTTACAATATTAAATTGGTATTACTACTTTGTTCAAAGCACTCTTGTGACAAAACTTTTTCCTTATGGGAATTCAGTGTTATCAGTTAACATGTAAACCGTATGTGTACATCGAAACGCGACACCCAGTATAAATAAAATAATAAAAATTTAATCCGAATCGAAATGATAAAAGTTATTTTAATTTATTAACAAATTTACTTGATCACTACTTTCTGAAAGTAAATACTTCTATAGTGAGGCTTATTCTATACGAAAGTGTAATGAAATCTGTAAATGGTGAAAATTTAATGAAAAAGGTAATGCTGTGGATGCAATGAAAAATGTTAAAGATACTTACATACTATCTACCTGCATTGTACACTATTATATTAAATGAAACGATTTACCACGACTTCAAAAGTGATTTAATAATAAAATTGTTACGTTATAAAATACACGAAATCATTATGATGATAAGTCGCCACTGAACTTAAATCTGGGTTTAAGCTGGGTTTCGGCCAGTTGAAGATGATAAGAATTTGGAAACTTTTTGAAAAGTCAACAATTCAAGGTCTGCAGCATTTTTTAATAAATTTTTAACAACCTTGCCATGTAAATAACCCAAGATACTTGCATAGTTTTATTCTACATTATTTTATATATTACACAAATAATAAACATACATATTATGTACAAATATAAAAAAGCGCCCAGCGCATTCTCTTCTTACTGTATATCAGATGTATGTAGTACAAGAGCGGATACAGAGGGGTAATCATAGGGGTACTCAAATTTTATCGTAGTTTATCTGATAAAATCATCAAAATTAAGATAAGTAAATTAGAATGATTTAAAAACCGTAAATAATAAAATGACAGAAAATTGAAACTGAAATCGAATTATAGGTTTTCGAGTCGCTCTTTTCAATTTACTAAAATTACGATCGCTTTACGTAGGATCCCTAGACAAAAAGCTTCTGTCTGATCAGTTAAATTTATAAAAGAAATTGACAGCAAACATGAAAAATTTAAACCCAAATTACTCTAATTCAAGCAATCACCCTAATTAAAATTTCATCAATATGAGAAAAAAATATTTTACAAAAAAATTTTATTTAGCGACGTCTTAAAGTTTACTAAAATTTTTCAGTGTCTTAAAATGAAATGACAGAATGATAAAAAACGAAAGAGAATTATTAGTATTCCAAGTCATTCTTTTAATAGTGACTTAGGTACAATCTTTTTAATATTTGCAATGTCAAAAATACATTATGAAACCTTAAGGGGAGGTTTACTTGCAATAGACTAAAATGTATGTATGTATTTTTCTGGAATTTTTTTCTCAAAGACGGAAGCAAATATCAATTTCAAATTTTGTACACATATTTATTAGGTATTAAGCTATACAAGAAATTTTTTTAAAATAAAAACATACAAAAATTGTCCATTTTGTAGATAGCGCAGTGTGACGATCCGAAAATCCGATGCCTTGTTGGTGGACATCATAGCGCCGGTAATAAACCACTGAAATCAAAAAACAAAAAAGATTTATAAAATATATGAACAGTATCGGCACCTATACCTATAATATCAATAAATTGCTGAAAGAAAAAAAGATGGCGGATGTGTGAACTTTTGATTACGATTTTTG
Organism: Brachynemurus nebulosus; assembly: GCA_035578155.1. Classification (NCBI taxonomy): domain Eukaryota; kingdom Metazoa; phylum Arthropoda; class Insecta; order Neuroptera; family Myrmeleontidae; genus Brachynemurus; species Brachynemurus nebulosus. Next base: position 28,474,907 of record JAPWDM010000003.1, read on the forward strand.
TCTTATTTTTCGCTCTTTAAAGTAAATTTTAAAATAAAAAAAAATATTAAAAGTGTAGAGGTGTCGAAGAATTGAATTATATTAAAAAACAGGATCCATTGAATAGTTTTTGAGTTATCGTGTCCACCAGTTCCAAAAATGTAGTTCCGAGATATTATAAAATATATATAAAGAAACGGATTTTCAAAATTTTATATTTAAAACTCATTATTGCGTGAACTACGTTTTTTGAGTTTTTTTTTATAGAAAGCTGGATTCGGTTAATGTGCAAAAACCTTTTTTTTTTAATTATTTTCAGCAAAATCACTTTGGGAACATATTCTATACATAATTTGCTATCAATTTCGGCAAAAAAAATCGATTTTCTGATCAAATCTCAAGCAAATCTTTCCTTAAATTACTTTCAGCAAAATCTCTTTGGGAACCTATTCTACACATAGTTAGCTACGAATTTCTGCAAAAAATAAATCGATTTTTTTTAACGACGCTCAAGTTTCCAAACCTCCCCTTAAATGCCATAAGATTAGAATGAAAGAAAATGTCATAAGAATCCAAAGTATGTCTTAGTTTAAAGGATACAAAATATGACATTAAGAATATTGTGGATTAATTAAATAATTTGAACAATATAAAATACTAAACACTTGGCAATGATCAATGATTTTTTTAACGACGCTCAAGTACACCTCGACTTAAGAAAATGTAGCTCTTCCTAATTTCGCCAACTGCATCCGCCATTGATATAGAAAATGCATGCATATACTACATACATAGTATATAGACGTATATTCATAATATATAAATATTTAGAATTATTAAATTTATATCTTACTTCTCTGCATATAAACTGAATACACATTTCCAAAACAACAAAAAAATAATAATAAATTTCACGCCATACAGTACAACAATTGTTTCATTTTGAATACATAATATGAAATACGTTTTTTTAAATAAATTTAATTTGTAAAAATTACACTTTATTTAACCTACTTTCTGGTTTGCCTTTTTGAAAAAAATTAATTAAAGCACTACCTACAAATATAAAATTAGTGAAAAATATATATGAAAGTACATATATTATTTATATATTAATAATAAAAACGATTTTTGTTTTTCAAAAATAAAACCATCAGACTCCTATTTTTCATATAAATTAAAAAAGAAAAATATTCGTCAAGGGAGTGACGAAAGAGGCAAAATTGGGTTTCTAGAATAATATTATAGGAAATTATGAGAATGGTAATCCATATTAAGAATAGGTACTTAAATTTTCTATATTTGATCTCGAAAATTGCGTAAAACTAGCTACTAACTACACAAAACCCTAAACTAATGCGGGTTTTTTAACATTGAATTAGTTATTTAAAAATCTTCTGGAAGCGAATATGTATATTTTGTGTTACATTTTAATTAAAAATTATCAAGAATAAAAAAAAATGGTCAAAGTGTAAAATTATAAGGAAATGCTATATGTATGAGCAAGTCGACTGCCTACTAGGGCCTGTAGGCCCGTAATCACTCTGCACTACCAAGTATCCAGATGCAAGAAGCACAAATCTCTTATGTATACATCCAAACAACAGTAGGAATCCAATATCTCGCTGCGTATCTACCTGCCTTTTAAAATGTCCGGCACCATTGACCCTATCTAAATTCTTTAATCCTTTCCTGCCTGACGGTACTTTTGAGTACCAGTTAACTGACCCACAAATTTAGCACCCATTTAAAAATATCGAAATGTCATCAGACATTCCGAAGGTGCAAAAATTTGATTAAAACTGACATTAGTGTCAAAAAAAACATCACTAACAATTAAAAACAATTCGAGTTGGATGACCAAATAGTACTCTGAAATATCAACAAGTATTTTAAACGAATTATTAATGATTTGCTAAAATAACATAACCTAAAACTTCTGGTACTGGTAAGTACCGTCAAGCAGTTATGGTCTAAAAACTGTTGGGCAGGGAAGGATTAAATTCAGTGAGACACACGAACGAATTTCCAGAAACAATAAGAGTTTCATTATTATGGCTACGGAACCCTAATGTATCCTCAGGGTATTTTATTTTTTTAAATATCAAAATTAATTCATTATTGTTCTTTTTCAAATAAGTACTATTGTTCTAAAATAGTATAAACTGAAAAAAATTTATTCTATTTAACTATTAATAGCCAATTTATTTCCTTCTAAATGTTTTAAAATCTAGTAACCTGCTAATACAACTAATTCAACAAACTTAAAAATTACTTACTGTAGAAGGCCATTCCCAAAGGTACAAAACTGAAAGCTTTAGATCTTACATATACACAAAAAATATGATTATAAGACTTTGACCTGTTTTAGATGGTTATACTGAAAAAAACAATACAATTGCTCTTACTAAAAAAATTTAGTTAACTTGAAATTATTGATTAAAATCCACATAGGGTTTAAAAAATTGTCAAACTGGATCGGCTGGGGCTCGAACCCGGATCTTTTGGTTGCTACCCAAGCCAGCCTTTGAAATTAAAAGAAAAAAAGTTAATGGCACACCAAAACAAATAAAAATTTGTTGTGATAACTAAAAAAGCTCTATTAAAAAATATAAAAAAAATATTAATTGACACTATATGTTCACAACAAAAGATTGATAGTTTCTATAATCAGTACAATATTGTTAATCCAAAGGAATAAGTTGTAATAAGTTATTTCTTTCTCAGAACATTCAGTTTTTATCTACTAATAAAATTGATAATTTTAGTAACTTTTCAATTTTATCTATTTTAATGTTTATTCAATAAAATCTACAAAGGATTATTCTGTCCATTCTTGAACAAAAGAGAAATATAAAAAGTATACCTATACTAATATTATAAAGAAAAAAAATTGTATATCCTCTTTAAACTCGAAAATTACTGAACATAGTTTAAAAATTGTTTCATTGTTAGAAAGCTACACTATTCCAGATTAACGTAGACTATGTTATATGAGAGTATGAGGTCTCCTGGTTCCTAGAAATCTAAAATGGTCTAAAGTGAATTACTCAATCGATATTGAAATTTTTTACCGTTGCAAAGTTAAACTGTCCCAAAGAGGAGACACTGTCTGTTGTATGAAATCCGCTACAGTCTCATAGATGCCAAAAACTCCAAAATTAACTACTCAACCGACTTTGAAATTTTTTTACTGTTGGGAAGCTAATCAATTCCAAGCCAACATATATTATGGTATATTAGGTTGCCCAAGATTCTGGAGCGATTTCTTCTCAAATCTAAAGTCAGAATTATCCTTCAAGGTATTACAAACCAAAAAAGAGGTTAAACAGCTAGAGAGAACTTGAGTAGTACTTGGGATCAGTATGACTTTACTATCCAGTGGTCTATAATTATTATGATCATGCTACCCAGCAGTCCATAATCACTATGACCTTACTACCCAGTGGCTCATAATCACTATCACCTTATTACTCACTGGCCCATAATTACTGTAATCTTACTACTCAGTAATCCACAATCATTATGAGCCCAAGATTGCATTCCTATACGTTATTCTAATTGTCTTAAACTATTTTCCGTGAAAAAATTCTTGAATTACTCTAATAATACAATTATCTCGACACAATCACGCCTAGTTAACTGTACCTAGACTTAATATTAGAAAATTAAGCAAAAATAGGTCAGAAGTTAGATTTTGTTACATAGACTTAAAATCTGCAAACAAAATTTTAATATTTTTTTCATCCCCTTTTTGCAAAATTTACCCCCAACCATCCCCGTTGATGTAATTTGAACAAATTACATATCAATATATTGCTCTTTAAAAAAATACCGCCATTTTAAACTTTTGCTTTATCTCTTACCGTATTCGAGATATTTGAAAAAAAAAAAAATTTACCGCAATTTTTGAAGGGGAATTTCACCCCTTCGAACCGTTTTTTACAGATAAAAACAAATACACGTCACTTATTCAAATTTCATCAAAATCAATAAGTTCGACCTCGGGACTGTTACTTGTGAGTAGTAAGGTCATAGTAATTATAAGCCATTGAGTAGTAAGGTCATAGTGATTATAAGCCGCTAAGTAGTAAAATCACAGTGATTATGGACTACTGCGTAGCATAGTAGCAAGTTTGTAGTGATTATGGATGACTGGGTCGTAAGGTGGTGATTTTACATTACCCAAATCGGAAATTCGCTATAAACGAAATCTGTCGTGTTAATATATTTAAAAAACAAATTATCACTAGATGTTTTTGTCACATTAATTAACAAAACTTTCATCCAAATAATATGTACTATTAAGCATTGGAAAAGGCAATCTATTCGAATTTTGTACAGTTCAAAAAATAGACACACCACACCATTACACTAAAGCAATAGAATAATATTAATAAAAATTTAATATGTATTTTTTTTTTAAATATCAGGCGAATCTATTCCTAACTATATGTGTGGTAGCGAAAAAAAGAGGAGAAACTAATAGTAATTGTAAAATTAAATGGTGTGAATAGAGGAAATACGTATGTTTAGAGAGAGTGTGAGAAAGAAGCAAATTGTAATAACAATTGTTATTGAATTTTCAAATAGGGGAAATATACAGAAACATGAATATGTAATAAAAATTATTTTTATTTAAATATTGATTGCATGTATTTTTGTAGAATGTATTTTTTGAACAGCTTAAGTCCCCGTCTTTTAACATCATAACTTGGGATTCTTTTATACGTTTTAATCTCTTCGGTCCCACCCGCCCAGCATATTTTTAAGCACGTTGAAAATTTTCACCTCAAATACGATCCATCTTAATACAATCCATTTTAAGCGAAAATATTGTATGTTTTCATCTGATTTATATTTTCGTAAACATTAAATTTGAACCCTCTGTTAAGGTGACATGAATCATACTTGGTTTTACCATTTCACAACAATGAGAAAATTTCTTCAAACAAGTACATTTTTAATGTGTTTTATATGATGTGCATATGTCTGTCTGTTTTGAATTGCTTATTTTTTTTGTTATATACTAGCGAGTAGCTGACATTCGTTGCATGCAACTGAATTCCACATTTAGTACACTTGCAGCATTTATCCCTGTACTTTGATGATAATCACTGTAAATGCAACTCATACTGCAAATTGCAAACGTTTGACAGCATCGTACGCCATCTCTAGTAAACTGGTTGTACTAATTCAGAAATTTTCGCGGACGAAAGGTATGTTTCGTTCGTTTGTACTTTAAGAAAAAAAAGAATTGTTTTATTGTTTAAGAAAGAAATACCTTGAATAAATTTGAAATAAATATTTTCTCTTCTGTTAAAGATGCTTTATTTTAGTAATATGGTATAACGAAAATCAGACATTATGAATAATTTTAATTATTTTCATAATTCCAGCTGATCAGAGAAGTAAACTGAAAGTGTTTAAGCCAAAAAAACTTTTTTTCACCAGTTTAAAAGTTGGGCTAAACGTAGGTACCTAACATATTTTGACCATATATGGCACAATATCTAGGGCAATATAGACGAAAAGACTATAAAATATACATAGTAATGGTTTTGCTGGTGCATACATTATCTTGGTCATGATCTTCGTCTTTTTTTTTACATTAAGACTTGGTTTTGGTGTTATAAAGTTTAATCTTGGTCCTAACCTCGTTGTTGGCATTGGTCTCGTTCTTGATCTTTATCTTTGTCTTGTTCTTACACCAAGGCTTTTGGTCTTGGCGCTTTAAAGTTCAGTCTGGGTCCTAATCTCGACCTTGACCTTGTGGTACATTGAAATTCTAAAAAAAAATTAAAAATTCTAATAAATTATTAATTAACGATCCACACTAGAGATTTCTCAAAAATTTTAATAACAATATCTAATAAATTTCTAGGATTCCTTATATTTTAGCAATATGCTTCCCTTTTTCTGATCTTACCACTTATAATCTTGGTATCGATCGTGTTAAATCATGAATAGTATTTGTTTTAGTCTAGGGTTTGATGTTATAAAGAATGCAAGACCGAAACAAGACAACGAGACCAAGACTGATCGTGCTCATCACTAGTTTATATAGTACCATACCTACCTACATATCCAGATAATTATATCTGGGAACTCTAGGAATCACAGAAAATCTTTAACTTGGTTCAACTTGTATAGTACATTTTGTACTTTGTAACAATAATTAAATGTTAAGCCAGATGATTCCCTTACATTACTTTGTCTATAACCTAACAACCAAAAGTCTTCACTGCAACTAGTTTCAACCGATAGAAGTCATATTCATTCAATAATATTATATTGCATAATAGGAATGAACACAGTATTATTAGAGAGAAATTTCATGAACAAGAAATACACCAAATCTCTATCTACATACTCACAGACAGAACAAGAAAAAAAATGGATTCTAATATCACCTCCAGGATATACGTACTGTATACTTTACTGAAGATATATACAGATTGATTTTAAAATTTTATAATAATTGAAAAGGTTTGTAATAATAATTCAAAAGCCACACTTTTTAAAATTTAGAAAGTGCATGAGTTAAAATTTGGATTTATTAAGTCGAATAGTTTCATAAAAATTCGATAATAAACATATCCTATTACATCTTTAAAACAGAATCAAGAATATCTCAGCAAATTGTGGCAAAAACTTTAATCTGGTTTATTGTGAATGATACTCTAAAAACATAATGTTAAGGACTAAACTCTACTACATTATTTAGAAACATATTTTGTTTAAAACGAATTCTATGTAGTAAAAGAAAAATTAATATAATAAAATAAAGTAAAAAAAATATTTTTTAAGGAAAAGCTTTTATTTAAAAATGGGCTAAAAAAATGAAATAACTATTGAGTGAAGTTAGAAGCAATATACAACATAGTTTATAAAAGCTTGAGGCGTTATCATTATTTCTGTTTTGGATATAAGTGTAGCTACTTTATTTTTCAGTAATTACCGTATTTACCAAACTTGATTAAACGCCTCAAGCTTTTATAAATTATGTTGCATATTGCTTCAAACTTCACTCAGTAGTTATTTCATTTTTTTAGTCCATTTTTAAATAAAAGCTTTTTCTTAAAAAATATTTTTTTTACTTTATTTTATTTTCTACTCTTTAGTTAGATTACAATTAATTTAAAAAAAAATAGAGAAGTAATTTTTTTACCTATATTTTAATCGGTTAATTTACCCTAATTAGACATAACTATGGAAATAAAAAATTGCAATGTAAAATCAATGGACAATATTTGATAATTCGAAATGTCAAAAAGTTGCATAGGACTAAAAATCAACAATTTGGTTTGGGGCAATTTAGGGAAAAACTAATTATACAATATTGAAATGTCATCAAAGTTAGAAATGTATGCAAAATTTGAAACCTCTAGCTCAATTAGAACGTGTCTAAATTTTGATTCCAAGATTTGGTCGAAACCAACATACTAACATAGCAAGTTAAATAAAAGCTTTTAAAAATCTATACTGATATTGCAAAGAAAGTAGATCATCAATATCAAAAAAATACATAAAGCAGCACTTTTGGGGTATGAGTATATAAAATTAATTGCTTTGTTGTCAGAAATTACATATTATGTAACTGGCGGCGCAAAGATTCTCACTTGCGCATCTGGTGGTAAAATTCGAAGCTGTATCAAAAAAATATGTATGTATGTATACTTCTAAATGGAGATATTTGAACATAATTTGTACAATATCTATATTTCTATCACCAATTAAACGCATACGTGTATGTTTTATGTAACACTGCTTTTAGTTTTAACTCCACAGGCACCCGTCCAGTCTTTGCGTTACCAAAGAACTAGTAAGGAATGTTATTTAAAGTATACTGGAATATTTTCTGGTCTACTTTAACTAAACAAATATGTCAAATTACGTTTTTCTACACTATTCAGTATTGTACTGAATATTCGGAATAAGCCAAATACCAAATGTTTCCCGAATATTTACTACAAACTTAGTGAAAACATATTTCAGCAAGAAAATTAACGAATGATGTTCAATTTAGTTTATATAATAATTATGAGCTGTAAAGTTAATTTTTTTTATGCTGATACGACAGAAAACGTAGATTTTCATATACTTTTACGGTAAATTTATAATCATTCTTTATATATGCTGAGCATTGTATGTGCATAATAACATTCATTCAATAAGTTTTTGTTGTCGGTTGTATTTGTGAAAACGGCACATAAAAGTGTGCCAAACGACATTCATAAACTATACAAATATACATAATAATATATATTTGTTTGTACCACACACAATATTTGCCCGGATTTTGTACAGTGTGCCAACTATTGTGACTACTGAGCTCTGTTCAATTATGAACTGTATATTCGACAAAAAAGATTCTGTAATTCAAAAAATTTTAACGGAAATAAAATAAAAGTCAATTTCTTCGGGCAATGCGTTTTAATTTTACATAAGGTAGTAAAATCAAAAATTTTTATCAAAACGATAACTATAGTCTGTTCACGGAAGGAATTCCTAAATAGGCAACAACAAACAGCTAGTATTGACACTCCCTTAGCATATAACTGATCGTGCTTTTAGCAAATTTCCATTCTGGAAAATCAGCTATTACAGCAGCTCTTATGGTAAGACCTAAGTCCGGGACTATGGTAGAAATTTGTTTTGGAACCTCTAGAACCCGAAAATCTACTTCACTAAGATTTATATATATATATATATATATATATATATATATATATATATATATATATATATATATATATATATATATATATATATGTATATATATATATTATATATATATATATATATATATATCTCAAACGAAACGTTTAAGGCTTATGAAATTTGATGTCCGAGCTGGAATCCGGATTACCTCGACTAAGTCGGATGCCCAGAAGTAGGTTCTTTGGCCATTTTTCGCCATTTTTAGTGGTTTTTTGCGAAATTTGGTCAGAATTATAAAATTTTTTTAATTTTTTTTACACCGTCGGAAATAGCGTAAAAAATTGCATAAGATAAGCATTTAAAACATTGTTCTAAGTGAGCTAGCTTTTGAGGAAAATTAAGAAATTTGCTGAATTTTTTTACAATAAATGCTTTATCGTTTAAGCAATTCTTTTCTAGATAAAACAAATGCTAGTTAGTATTCAATATGTATGTATGTGTTATAATAGCTCTGTCTCATCAAAATTAGCTAGATTTTTTAGGAGTACGTTATGGAAAGGAAATTTTTCTATGAAGTCCTCCTTTAGAGAGAAAATATAATTTATTATATATATTTGCATACCTAGAAAAAAAATCGAAAACTGTAGTTATGTAATGTAATAAGATATTGTTAAATGGATATATTCTACACTATATGAGATCCATTGACCCAACAGCGCTAGAAAGCGCCAAAAATTAACTATTGAACTAATTTTGAAAATTGTTTCACTGTCAGAAAGCTAAACTATTTTAAATGGGTACAGGTCTTAGATGAGATCCACCAGTGCCCAATATTTGGAAATTCGCTATGTTATGCAGATGCTGCGACAGGGGTATTTTCAAAATTAAAGCCATATTTTAAAATATTTTTTCGACACCGGTTAAAGGATATATTCATTAATCGTTGACAAAGTTATGCATTTTTTAATGGCGTGAAAGGACAATTATTATACCAAATATCTTTCGGCCAACGAATTCCCCGTATTAATCATTATTTAATGGGTTACAGTTGCGTATCAACATACAAGTAAACAAAGCAGTTTATATTTTATTTTGATTGTTTCCTTAGATACATTTACGGACATTTAATTAAATTTGTAATTGATTAAAAATTATATCCTTTTAATTTAAATTTTGTATTCAGTTTTGCTTAAATTAAAGACGGAAAAAGTCGTAGAAAAAGTAAAGTATTCTACTCGTGTACAATGGCTATTACTCAGTCAGATGAACTACAACAATTTGGTTTGATGTGTATATAAAGATACTATCAATGAAAGATATTACCAGTTTTGTGGAATCGAAAATATTGTTTGTTACATTGTAACTTTTTAGATAGTACTTGTTATATGATTATTACACTTAATATACCCACCCATTCGTACATATTCGGAGACGGGGAGCGGGACCAGGACTCGGGCGGAACAATGGAATATATATTATAAGCAAATACAAAAAAAATTCATAAATGCACTTATATTTTGTAATGTAAATTTAGTTCAACATAATATTCATTAGTTAGTTTTTTCATTAATTATATTTATAAATGTAAGGATAATGTATACATATATAACAGCACAAAGAAATACATTGTTACAATATTCTGTTGGTGACGCAAACACTTCTTTCTTCTCTCGCACTTCTGGTGGTGAAATTAAAAAGCTGTATCAGATCGAACACTTATATATATATATATATATATATATATATATATATATATATATATATATATATATATATATATATATATATATATATATATATATATGTATATATATATATATATATATATATATATATATATATATATATATATATAAATGAATATAAAATTCTAAAGCTGCGTGCATATAAATTATATAATACCTACATATTTTTATCATTAATTAGACGTAGTTAGATGTTCTAGCATCTAGCCGATATAACGAATAATTTCACCACCAAAGGCGCGTGTTATAATCTTTTTATCCTTAGTAATATTCTGGTTATTTTTTAAAATACAAATTTTGATACTTTAGAGCCCAAAATATTATTATAGTTCTTCAAAACGTAGTCACAACGTTGGTTTTCAATATTTTAAAATCTCGGAATCCCGATAGTGTATCGTTTCGTGTACGAAAAGCATGTTTTGACGCAAATTACGTAGTAAGTTTTCTAATAATTACGGAAAACATCGAAAGAAATATTGCAAGAAAAAATTTTGTCTTTGTGTCCACTGCCAATTAGATTCTGTAATAAAATTAAGTTAGCTTAACAATATCGGCTATCAGTGTTTGACTAAATATTTTTTCCTTCGAAACTACACGGAATACAAATTTTTTACAAGAACCAAAAAATGAAGATAATAAATTAATCTCTTTAAGTGGAACAAAATAACTGATCCCTTAAGATTTCAGTTATCCAGGTTTCACTGTAGTTATGACATTATATGGTTTTAAAGATCTTCTTACATATTTATGTAAAAGTATATATTTATGTAAATATACATAACTTTTGAACTTCCTCAGTTAAACGTAATAAAATTTTTAGGCACAAAGACACGTTTTTACTGGCTCGTAGTAGCGCATTCCCTTAAATAAATATCAAAAAACAAAACAATTATATTATATAACAACTATGTGTAACTGCTCACAGACATACCAAACATATTTTCATTAAACTTCCTTTTTATAATTAACAAATGGTATTTTATTCCGCTCATCTGACAAACAAGAGCAAATCTACTTTTATTCAAATAAACAAACACAAAGAAGTGAACTGCATTCATGGCAGATTGTGAAGAAAACTGGAAAGAAAAAAGAAACACAAAGTATACAAACAATATACATTCTTATTAACGTTTTGAAACTTCTTTGAAGATTTTGTTACAAATAAATAATTGTATTTTAAAGATGATGAAAAACGAAAATTTTTTAAATACGTAAGCAGTGAAGTTGAACGTATCTGGAAATGCAATAATTCTCCTTCTGAGAAATAAAAATTTTTTAATTTTTGTACTAGCTTTTCTATTGAATTTTACTTGAAATCTATTTCAGTAATACAAGATGTATTTCACTATCCAAAGAGTAATTTGAATTTTCTAATCTTTAAGGGCTTATCTACAGTTGTAGCGGGCAAAATAACGACATTTTTTCGATCTTTTTTTTTAACTACTTAATAAATATTTATTTAAAAACTGTTAACAACATCGATTAGTCGATGCTTTTGGATACTTGTTAAATTTTTTTCATAGAAAAATATTTTAAAGTAGCCGGGCATCACTTGCGGTGGACATGATAACTCGAAAATAGTTTAATCGAAATCAGAATTTCAAAAAATTTCGTTAATTTATTTTATTGCCTAGTCACTGAACGACAAATTTGTCAAAATTTAGATTTTCTTAAAAATGGCAACGCGACAGTTTAACAAAAAAACTTACTTTTTAAAGTGTTAAATTTTCGATTACTTTGTTATAATTAAAAAAACTTTCTTTTAATCCTTGGATTAAAGACTAGTTATTGTCTTAATAAATAAGTAGTATTATTTTGGTACTGATCAGAATGGTAGTTTTTTAGCAATCCTGTCACCCACAAAGGTGACACGATTAATAATATACGAATAAGATACAATTCTGAAATAATTGCATAAAAATGACAAATTTGTTTCTTCCATATTCGATGTTGAACGTACGAAAATCTATACAAAATCGCTCCAGAGTCTCAAGGCCATACGTTTCGAGCAATACAATACAGCGGCGAAAGTCGATGTTTGGTTATATATTATTCTATACCGAGATGGCACGCTTTAAACAATATAACTTCGGATCTAATGCTCCGACCATTATGAAATTGGGTGAGAATATTCTTGAAGTAATGAACTTAAAGAATATGCAATAAAAAGAATTCCGACCATCACAAGTGTAAGTATAATCCCTTAAATAAAGTGCAGTCTCTAATATGTTATTTTTCGAATTGTCATCTTTTGGAAAGTCTTCATGCATCGTTGAAGTAAGTGAAATAAAGTTTTAATCATGATCAGACTTCAAATAGTATTTGAATTTTATTAAATAAACGCCATATCGATATCTAATTTTCTCAAAAATATTGTTAAAGCCGTCATTTGATTCTTACACGCAATCAAATAAGTTATATAACTTTTTTCAACTTAATTCATTCTTAATCATGCAAATTAATTGTTGTTATTGGAAACTGATAATACTTTAATTCACAATTTCATCAATTTTCCATTACTTGTGCTTCCCTAATTGAACAATTTCCATTGATACGTCGATTTCGAATAACAATAGCAACATCATTTCAAATATACTTTCATTTTTCGTACAACAAAATCAAAAAGTAAAAAATTACATTTGAAGAAAAGTGTCTTCATCACAATAAAAGTAAAAATGAGAAAAGTTTTAATTTATCAACATTTCACAAAAATTTGCAATCATAAAATAAATTTTTATGTTCAATATTGAAATGAATTTTATCAAATTTTAAAACAGATATAGCTGAAGTTTTCAAACTGTTCGATTCGGTTCCATAAAAATTGTAAAAAAAATAAACTTTTTAATAAATTATGATTCCTTAAAGGTACAAGTTACTATTGGTCTCGCCCGCGATAGTGTTGCTGAATTATAATTTTTTGTAACATTGTGGGATATTTATAAAAGTTTTTCATAAAAATATGTATATATGGATATAGGATGGTTCTATTGACACATGCAAACAGACAAAATTGTGAGTCCATATTAGTAACATCAATATTATCATTGATGTTATTGATAATAGGTTTCATACTCAATATGTTGCATACTTTGAATACCTACACACGGACAACATTCATATTATATCGAACCATTACCGCCATTTTAGCGTAACCGACAAATATCAAATTTTACAGGTGAAGGATTTTTTAATTATTTGTATGGCGCTTGCGATATTTCTGCTGTCTTAATTTTATTACGCCTGAGCGTATTATTCCTATTATTTTATTAACCTTAGGATAAAGATGGTTATTGTCGGTTAAGCTAAAATGTAAAAATGTGTTGTATTAACAATAAACTAAGCAGTTGCTATAACTCGTTAATTAACTAATTTTGGAGGAAAACGTTAACACTGCTTGGTCCGTTACAGTTTAAAATGTTGCTTGCAATAAAAATCTCAATTTCGATAAAAGTGTCGCTTACGATAAATCGGCGGTAATGGCTGGATATGTGTAATTCTGACTTATGGATCAAACACCATTTTCTTTTAAAGTTTTCTTACATTATTTCAGTAACTAAATAGAGAATAATTTCAGATTACGTGGAGTTTTAGGGGGGAGGTCCCTAAATTAATATTACAATATTAGTTCCTAAATACGCACTCACAATATGCTAAAGATTTATAACGTTTACATGTCTGCATTGCCAGATAGTTTATTATTTACTGATTCAACAAATCCAATTTGTTTGACTATTAAAAATGAAATAAAAGGATAAGATTGGAAGTGCAGGCTACTTTATCTCAAACACTGATCTCAGTTTATTAACTTAATTCTCTCATAAAGAATCCCAAAAAAATTTTCTTGTATTAAAATTGTTATAGGTACCTATACTTAGGCAATCTTGGAGAATTTCAAATGTGTATTACGAAAGATCCTATACTAAGTTTGGAATTTCTTTTTTATACTCGGTTCTTAAAATTTTGTACTGATTCCAGTTTGCCACACCCATGGCATCACTTTTTGTAACTGCTGATACATTTCTAAGAATACCTATGTGCAGAAAAATTGAGTTTACATTCATATAAAATCGAATTTTATTGTATTATTATTTTTACGATAAAGTCAAACACACAACTTCTTTCAATATACGTAGTATATATGTACATTTATACCGATTCTAAGAGTCTACCGAATTACGAAAATATGTACAATACCGTCAGAAAGTTTAAAAGAGACTGTCTTTCTCGATTTACTTTCTGAATATATACGCTATTCGATCCCTTCTTTTAGTATAGAACCATTGTAACATAACTACTTTTGGTATAGAATCGCTGTAGCCTAACTACTTTTGGTACAGAACTGCAGTTGCAGAAAGATCCTTTCCTAACCTGAAAATTATCAAGAATTATTTTAAAAGTACGGTGTGTGAACGTCACTTTAACTTGTTGACCAAAGCAGGCAAAGTTACTTTTGATACAAAAAAACTGTTATGGCCTCACTACGTTTAGTATAGACGTGCTATAGCTTTGCTACTTTTGATATAAAACCGTTGCAACCTTATACTACTTTTGCTATAAAGCTGCTATGATATTACTACTTTCGGTACAGAATCGCCGCAAATTTACTACTTTTGGCATAGAACCAACCTAGATACTCTTGGTATAGAGCTGCAATTGCAGAAAGATCATTTTCTTAGCTGAAAATTAACAAGCGTAATTTAAAAAAGCACGGTGTCTGAGCGCCACTTTAACTTAAAGGTAATGGGATGATGAATATGTGTGTGACGATTGAAGAGGGATTTGTACAAAAATCGTTCCTGGACTCAACGAATCTGGCTACGCCGCTGTTACCAATGTATATAATATCGAATACTTTAACCCATAAAAATCTCAAAAATTCATCAACAATAAAAAAACCAAGTTTCCCAAACTTTCTAAGGTAGTGTACATTGCATACTAAAGTCACGTTATATACAGAAGACATTAAGTAGCTCATCTTCCTCTTAAATATTTTCTAGTTTTACGATTGTTGGTGAACCGTACAGCAGAACCCAATCATCCAGTCTAATTTAAATTACACGATTCTTATTTTACGTATGAAGGTTTGTAGACGAGTAACTAGCATGCTCCTGTACATTTATTTTGGGGCTATTGTTAGTCTTATAATGTTTCATCTATGTAAATATGCCATACATACAATTTCGACATGTATTATTATTTCCACTCGACAAAATCTGTACCCCTTCGCACCCCAACCGCGCCCCTCCCAAATGCCACCATATATTTTTGTGCGAAGGAAATAGTTTCTTAGAATAAATTGAGTTTATTATCAACAACAGTGTTACCACTACAGCAGTAAAGTACTAGAGTAATATAATATATAAGGTTTATTACATTTTCATTTGGAAACTTCAAAGCAAAAAACCCAACTAAATAAATATAAAATGTAGGAAAACGTATATATTGTTGTGAAAAATCGAAAACTGTAAATGGTTCGTTGAGTTTCAATTTAGTAAAGCTGCTTTTTGTTGATAAAAAAAGGAATAAAATCAAATATTAAAAAAACTCAACGTTTTTTTTTGTCAAAACTTTGATTGTTAGATGTTCAATTATTATGCAAACGGGTTATACATTGATACAGGATGGTCGAGAACAAAACAAACTTAATTTTGTCAGTAACTAATGTATTAACGAATTATGAATATTTTATATTTTTTCTAGTTCAACTCCCCGCCGATTCAGTTTGATTTTTCAACCACTAAACTCACCATATTTGATAATTCACAAGCCCATCGGTAACAATAATTGAAACTGAATCGATTAATTGCGTCTCGTATATTAAAAGAATATTTGGCCTCATGGTACTGAGATATTTTCTTGCAGAATTGTATTCAATTATTCAATTTCGTTTCAGCGAAAAATGGTTCCGCCGAATCTTAATCTGAGTCACCTTATATACATATATATATATATATATATATATATATATATATATATATATATATATATATATAAATATATATATATATATATATATATATATATATATATATATATATATATATATATATATATATATATATGTAATATTAGATGAATGATTAAAATAAAAATTTAATTATTTTAATTATTAAGAATTTTTAATATATTCAACATCAAAGACTTTAATTAATACTTCAAAATATATTTCTGGGAATTGTTTCTTGATTTTTAATAAAATACCCACGTAAAAAAAGATAGATATTTCTAGTTTTCTCCATTCAACGTAATTTTCATTTAGTTCATTTACTCTTTGCAAATAAAATATATGCAAATACAGGGTGTTTGATTCTAATAAGTACATTAGTTTATTATTTGTTTTAGTACTGATTTAGTAATTATTTATGTGATTCATAGAATGAACATTTTTAAAATCACATGGTTTTGATAATTTAAATTTTCTCTTAAATCTTTGTTGCAGCTTGGTAAGCACCTCGAGCTTTACTTCTCCAAAGAATTCAAGGATCATACCAGTGGTAGTTTAAAAAATTTCAGCTCAACAGGTCTTCTCAAAGCAAAGTTTGACGAAGAGTTACTCTATAGTTACAAAGAGGCGACTCAGCTCAACAGTTAATTGTAAACCAAATCAACTAAAAATGGTCTGATGTCATCAAGGACGTGCAACAAACGCAGCAAACGAAGGTAAACGTACCTAGTTTTCTATCCCTTTTTATTTTTGTTATTTTTATATTAAAGTAACTATAGTAATTTAAGGTGGTATGTCTAATTTTACTTAATCAATTGATTTACATGTTAATTTTTAACACTGGATTCCCATAAGGAAAAAGTTATGTCACAAGAGTGCTTTGGATAAACATATTCCTATTTTCGGTAATTTTCTTTTATAAAATAATTTTTTTCCACCAAATTATCTGCACTATTTCTTCAACAGAATATTTTTTTGGTATTTTTATTATTTTAGTATTTATCTTCAAGTAAATAAAAAAAAACCTTTTTGAATTTGCAGCAGATGACACAAATACTTATTACGTAAAAATGTGAATTGCTTGAAAATGGCGGCATTCATTTCTTTATTTTACTGCATTATTATTGTTAAAGCTATAGTAACAGTAGTTATAATTAAATTAGTATTATTTGTTTGTTCAAAGCACTCTTCTGACATAACTTTTTCCTTATGGGAATCCAATGTTAAAAATTAACATGTAAATCGTATGTATACATCCAAATGGGACACCCGGTATATATATATATATATATATATATATATATATATATATATATATATATATAAAGCTAAAGTCCTGTCAAAAGGTGATTGACGCTTCGGCGAACTTAGAACATTACTTTCTCTTTATTAAATATAGATGAGGAAGTAGAAAAGAGGAAACTACTAAAATTAATTTTCATGATTTATGTATATATATGTTATTAAAAAATTTTACTGCCACTAAAATGTTAAAACATTGAGAAATGGGAGCAGTTCGGTACCCTGTAGGCATAGAGACCAAATTAATAAATTGTCCAAACCCAATTACACCACAAGGTGTGAAAATTACATTACAAATTCGTCGTGTATATTTTCAAGTTTTAATTCCATACTTCCAACAGAGCTTGTATCTATTATATACCACTGGTAGCTCTTCCAGAACTATATGCAATGCCTGCTCGTCGGTAGCGTCACAATTCCTACAAACTGTCATTGTCATATTTTCTGATTCATTACAAACTGATTCTTGGGCTAGGCGCACACATACCATTTTTAATTGATCAACTGTTTAGTTATATGTTAAAAGACTATCTTATAAAGCTGCGCATATTATCAACACTATAGCAGCTCGACAGAAAAATCAAAAAAGTACACTAAGCGTTTCTTGACTAAAAAATCGGATAACTATCGATCGATTAGTACATATAGGTATACATTCAACTAAACAATCGGTTTGTAACTATGATAATCGTTCAGTCTTCAGGAATAAATACGCACGCATATCGACTAAACAGATTCATCGAAATAACAATCGAGTGTGTGCACCTGACCTTACGCATGTCCAACTTCTGCGTTTACTCTGCGTAAAAATAATTGACATGTAACTTCAATGTACTGAATGGACATAAACACATTGTATGTACTGTTATTATCTAGATACATTCAGTATAAAATATGGTGAATTACACTTGTAAGTTTAATTATCTAATTAAATAATTTTCAACTTGGTAGAACAATCTCCATATTGGATAACTCGCTCATTCACAGAGTAGCATACTAGTTTTTTTTTCCTAGCATTTGCTGTTGCTTGTTCGTCGGTATAACAACGCGTCAGTAGCTAACAAATGCTACGAAAAAATAAAAAAAATAGTGTTAAATGCAGTGTTAGCATTTCTATTTTTTTTAGTTTTTAATTTTTTTTTTAAGTCTAGTTTTTTCTTTTACTTATGTATATTAATATAATTTTTAAAAATGACTGGTGGCAACTGAACTTAAAAAAAAGTGTTGAACTGTTTAGTTGAAAACTGTTTGGTAACTTTACAATTTGAAAAAATATTGGTGTGTTTTCTTAAACCTTCATATTTTTTAAATAAAAATTACTTTTTTTCGTGTAATATATTAAGAATAATATTTAGAACTAAAAATAATTATATAGAATTTTTTGAGTTCAATGGTTTAACTCAAAATATGTTCCTATATGTTACGTCATCATGATAATATTATTACTAGTGTATGAGAGACACAGTACATAACTGTCAGGTCCGACGAAAGGGTGTGGCAGCCGAGGCTGTATTACCGATATCGGTCGGGCTCGATCTGGCCCGCAAGATTATATTTTACCTAATTTTTATTCTAATAAAATAAGTTATTAGTCAATACTATATAACGGCGGCACAGGTATCAGTGACTCAAGATATTTGACAGGCGGTTCGGGCTAGTTTGTCCCTGAGACCCTGGATTTTGCGCCACGGTCCTGATAGCTGTCTTCCAAAGTGTACCGATAAGAGGTTTCTAAATAGTTTGAATAAGTTCAACGCATAATCGGGAAAAATAAACAGCATTAATATTATTTCAAACATAATTTGACTAGTAAACTGTTAAATTTATCTGTCATTTTTCAATGTTTCTCAGCGTTCTTACTCTTATTTGATCTCTAAATTGGTTTCATATTTAGAATTACGATTCTTATTTTATTTCCGTAGTACAGGAAAATGAATGGTATAAAAATTAGTCTGTTTCTCAAAATGAATGGTTTTGTTAAATAACTAGCTATACTCTACGGTTTAACTCGCACAGAATTATTAATAATAAATAACTCGCGAAAATAATTGTTTTTCAATGAGATGTTCCGACATTTGTACAAAACTGGTTCCTTACAGTGCCCTTGCTTTACTCGCCAAACAATCTTAAATTTTATACAAAATCAGTTCTATATAGTAATCTCCACTTGTCAAGTGACTCTAAAGTAGCTTTGGAGGCCCCTGAGCACTTTTGTGTAGGTCCCTTTGGAGTATTTCCGAAATTTTCAAATTTTTCTGAAAACTAAAGTTCCCGGCGACCAAAAAAAAGAGCTAAAATGCGCTTATCTTTTATATTCAGCTCCTGAATTTTAAGTTTTTATTCGATTTTGTGGAGACCCCTATTGTATGGGGCCCCGGGGTCCGTACCTCAAGTGCCCTTACGTAAATCCAGCTCTATCTGAAACCTCTCCGTAGATACTCACATAAATCGTTTTAGGCATTATTTAATTTTGGACCTTTGTGATTTTTTTAACTTGACATTTATATTTTTAATATTATTTTGAAGTAACCATTGTAATCACTTGCTGTTTTTTTTTTTAATTTATTTATTAACTTCCCATAGGAAGTTATTGTAATGGATCCGATTTGACCAATCGCTAATTTTGACATATCTCCACGTTTCAAGGTCACTAGAATCCGAATCCATCGTTTTTAGCGTGATATCTGTGCGTGCGTTCGTTAGTTCGTTCCCTCGTTCGTTCGTTCGTTCGTGAATTTTTTTTCGTCTCGCATATCTCGAGAACAAATTATGATATCAACTCCGGACTAATTTCATTATATGCGTAATCAAAAAATGAAGACCGGATAAAGTTTTGAACAATTTCGGATTAGCGATTTGTTTTTTCTGGTAAAGAAAAAACAGAATTAACTTTATTAAGATAACATAGATTATATGGATTTTTTACCATAACACTATTATATAATGGCCTAAGAACCTTCCTTGAAAAAAAAACGAAATAAGAAACTGTTTTTGAAATATATTTTGTCTCGCATATCTTGAGAACAAATGATGTTATCATTTGTTTGATAAGGGTGGAGCCCCTGCCCTTAGGTACAGAAGGCGAAGCCCCCGGTATGGTGCAAGGGGCAAAGCCTCTATCGGGGACCCAGGGGAGAAGTTACCCGAAATGGTAAAAGAATTATTTATGAACAGTAGTCTCTAGTTTTTAAAGACACCCAATGGGAAGTTGACAGTGTGGGTAGACCTGTCCCCCAATTTTTTTATTTTGGAATTTTATTTATAGCTGAGTATATATCTTTAATTAATCCACCCTTATATCAAAAATTTAAAAATGTTCATAACGCATTGAATTAAATCTTACTCCAAGTATTGTCCCATTTTTCTAAAAACTTAATTCGAATTCGGCCAATAATCAAACAAACAAATAAACAAACCAATAAAAATACCAAAGTTAAAAAATTCATTATATCTATAAGAACAGATAGCTACAGATTTCAGTAACTACAAGTTGTGTTTACTTGAACGTCTCTTACCAAAAGCAATCTACGCTTACTCATTTTTTCCACTTACCTACTCTGTTCGAAACATTCAGTTCAGTAAATGTAATGAAATATTTCCAATCATAGTGTGTGTCTGTAAAGCCACACTTCAATCTCGAGCAAAATTGAACAACAGCATATAAATCAACACACAATTCAATGAAATGTGTGATGGAGGAAAAAAGCCGCGTTGGAGAACAACTAAAAAAAAAAAAACGAGACAAATGGGGAACCTTATCACACATTTACATATGTATGATACATACGGTATCTACACAATATAACTGAATTTCTAAATGAACAACGAATGGCACAGTTTAATCTGCACTGTCTGCATTTTTCTCATACAACATTTTACTTTTGGATTCTATATAGACTGACTGTACAACAATATACACGTACCTGAACTAGTGATGGGGCTCGAATTGTGTTCAATTCAAGTCACTGATTTAACTGTAACCCAATTCGCTCGAGTAAGATTTTTCATAATGCGAGCTGCAACATAATTCGCGTTTGATTTAATCTTTAAACATTTCGAATTAATTTTCGAAATTCAGTTGATACTGCACGGCCAAAGTGAAAACTTCTATGGCGACCTCGTAAGCGATTAGAGTCAACAAAAATATATTCTATAAATAGAACTTTTTTGAACAAGTTGTTGTTATGATAAACGTGCAATGCTAATAACAAAAATAGGGAAACAATAATAATAAACTACTTCGAAATCAATTAAGGGGAGGTTTACTTGAGAGTCCTTAAAAATTAGGGGAGAGCGGGGCTATATCGTACAGCGAGGCTAAACCGTACACCCATTTTTCGTGTCTAGATTTCAAACTAGACGAGTCCAATCCGTGTCACAACCTAACGCCTGACCGCGGAAAATCACAGGATTGAGTTCGTTCTGCTGTGCGTATAAATGCCAATGTGACGGTGAAAGAACTTGTTTTTATTATTTCTTTTATAATTTTCGGGCACTGCTAAATAAGAGTTGGGTGGAGAACCTTTACTCATAAGCTAGTAGCTATAAGATTATAAGAAACTACTTTTCTTAAGCTCTCTTTTGATCACTAGTGATGACTAGTTAGGCGACGGAATTTGAGGTTAGATTATGAAACTCCCACGAGGTACAAGATGGGGCTCAACCGTACAGAAGTGTACGACTTAGCCCCAAATGATTTAATATGGCAACATTAATAGATTGTAGTTGATGCACGAAATACCATAAACATTATAGTTTTAGTGCTGTCGCGTCTGCAGATAACTTTATTTGTGATTTATATTTAAATGTATAAACTTTAAATAAAATACTTTCGTTCTATAAACTTTATCTCTTTTTTTGATAAAAGTTAACCTAACACTTTTTATATTTTTGGAAGTTGAACTAAATATACCGATAATACAAGTTACTTTATGATGTTTCTTAGTTGAGTCGACAATAAGTAATAAAATGTGTTTTGTACAATAATTTATTGCATTACTGTTATTTACTTCCTTAATAAGTTGATTTTTTTACTGTTCGGTATAGCCCCTCCTACCGTACGGAAACAGTGGAATAATTCAAATTTGTTTGTGTGAAATCAATAGCCAATGGTGCAAATTATATATTGCTTATTTTCTTAGAATTTTATACTCGATATTAGCTGAGCAAAAACAGCTCTCCCTTAAGTGTACGGTATAGCCCCGCTCTCCCCTATGTATTTTTCTGGAATTTTTTTCTCAAGAACGGAAGTAAATATCAATTTCAAATTTTGTACACACATTTATTAAGTATTGAACTATACAAAAAAAAATTTTGCCAAGGAAAAATATAAAAAATTGTCCATTTTATAGATAGTGCAATGTGACGATCCAAAAATCCGAGCCTTGTTGGTTGACATCATAACGCCGGTAATGGTCCGGTTTCCATATGGTGAAAAGTTATTGAAAAAACAGTATGCAGAAGAATCATGGATTTTCTGGAACAAAACAAACTATTGTCTCCTGTGCAACATGGCTTCAGAACGCTTAACTCAACTACCAGCGCTATATTTGAATTTTACGAATATTTAGCAAAAGCGCTTGATGATGGACAGCATGTTATCGGTTTGTTTTTTGATCTGAGTGCAGCATTCGATACAGTTAATCATCACTTTCTACTTCAAAAATTAGAGAAAATTGGAATCAGAGGCAATTGCAGCAAGTTAATTGAATCCTATCTTGAAAATAGAAAATTTTTTGTAGAAATTGAAAATGAACACTCAGAAATCAGAGAGCTTAAAGTTAGGGTACCACAAGGAAGTACAATTGGACCGCTGTTATTTATTTGTTATGTGAATGATTTATCAGAGTATGTGGACATTGGAAAAATAATCATGTACGCTGATGATGTTACTGTTTTGGTTAAAGCTAAAGATACAGAAGAAGTTAAAAATTTAGCCAACGAAGTGCTTACCAAATTTAAATTGTGGTGCTACAAAAATCATCTAATAGTGAACATAAATAAAACTGCTCTTATAGACTTTAAACTTAAAAATATACAAAACATACATATGGAAATCACCAATGAAGAAATAACGCTGACATCTGTTACTAGTGTTAGGTTTTTAGGCACCATTATAGACAATAATTTAAAATTCTCTGAACAAGTTGATGCGGTATGTAAAAAGTTGAACAAATGCTCTTACCAGATAACTATCTTGACAAAATATCTTGATCAAGATCAATTGCTAATGTTTTATTATGCTCATGTATTTTCCGCATTAAAGTACGGTATTGCTATGTGGGGAGGTTGCGCTGAGGCTAAGCGCATACTGATCATTCAAAAAAAGATCTTAAGAAAAATATTTAAAATAGGTGCAAGAGTTTCGTGTAAAGATTTTTTCAGGAAATGGGGTATTTTGACTATACCTGGAGTTTATATATACGAGTTATTAACTTACATGCATAAGAAACAATATTTTATAATAGCAAATACAAGTAGCCACTATAATACAAGATTTAAGTCATCATATGATTTTTCACACAGAACAGCCTTTTATGAGAAAACACCGTTGTATGTAGGTTATAAAGCATTTGATAAATTACCAACGGAAATACGTAGGGAAGAGAAATTTGTTCAATTTAAAAACAAATTAAAAAATTATTTAATTAATTTGGCACCTTATGAAATAAGTTAATGGTTGTAATTTTTGACGTTTGTATACCTTTATTTGGTCATTTCTAATAAATATTATTATTATTATTATTATCAATAAACCACTGAAATCCAAAAACAAAAAAGATTTATAAAATATATGAAGAGTACCGGCACCTATACTTATAATATCAGTAAATTGCTGAAAGAAAAAAAAATGGCGGATGTGTGAACTTCTGATAATGATTTTTGTCTTATTTTTCGCTCTTTCAAGTAAAATAAAAAAAATACAAAATACTGAAAGTGTATCGGACTTAGGTACAGGTGCCGGAGAATTGAAATATCTTTAAAATAAAAAATTAAAAGAAAGGATCCATCGAATAGTTTTTGAGTTATCGTGTCAACCAGTTCCAAAAATGTGGTTCCGAGATATTATAAAATATATATAAAGAAACGTATTTTCAAAATTTTATATTTAACCCTTTGCACTCGATAGGCGCCGCCACGGCGACACAATAAATACCCTTTGCACTCGAAAGGCGCCTAACAGGCGCCATCCTATTCTTTACTTCAAATATCACACTAAGGAAAATTATAAAATTTGATATTAGAATATAATGTTTGTGATATGCAACTAAAAATAAAATATGTAAGTAAGCTACTTTTGTTTAAAATACTTATCTTTCATGTATTACAATTTTTTATTAAAACTACTGTCAAGTACCTGAGTACCCATACTAAAAAATGGTTCGAGTGCAAAGAGTTAATACTCATTATTGCGTGAATTAAGTTTTCTGAGTTTTTTTTTTTATAGAAAACTGGATTCGGTTAATGTACAAAAATCTTTTTTTTTTTAAATTATTTTCAGCAAAATCACTTTGGGAACAAATTCTACACATAATTTTCTATCAATTTCGGCAAAAAAAATCGATTTCTTGATCAAATCTCAAGTAAATCTTCCCTTAAATTGCTTTCAGCAAAATCACTTTTGGAACATATATTCTACACATAATTATCTACCAGTTTCTGCAAAAAAGAAAAATCGATTTCTTTTTAATGACGCTCAAATAAACCTCACCTTAAATGCCATAAGATTAGAATGAAAGAAAATGCCATAGGAATCCAAAGTATGTCTCAGTTTAAAGGGTATAAAATATGACATTAAGAATATTGTGGATTAATTAAATAATTTGAACAGTATAAAATACTAAACACTTGGCAATGATCAACTAACGACTACCGTTTCACCTTACAACTATCAAAAAATTTCATTACAGTCAAAGCATTATCATTTTCTTTACTCTCTCGCTGATTACAGATTTCCTTACAATCTCACATTACTGATTTTATTACACTCTCACGTAGAGTTACAAAAGTTTTCACTTCAAAGTACCAATTTGTATATATTTTTTAATGACTGCAGCACTCGTAAAACAACCATTTTTTTCCACGACTTCATATTTTAACTGCAGCGTAATAATGACTTTACATAACGTTTATCGTATTATTTTTGACAGCCGAGGCCTCACAGACATTGTAGAGTTGAAAAAATCGATTTGAATTAGAGAAAATCACTTAAATTATTAGTTTACCTGGAGTTGAAGAGAATAATTCTCTATGAAAAATTTTCTAGATCACTCCAGTCGAAAAATCCGACTCGAGCCCGATCACTAACCTATACTATTTAAATACTGTGTGTATATAGAATATAACTATTATTCTTTGATGTGCCTACTCTTTCTTTCTCACTCGACATTTACTACTAACATTTCCGAAATTCTAGTTGTCTCACACCTACGACTTCATTACCAATACTCGGGATCCAAGACCATTTTACATTTACGAATGAAAATGTAAACTTAAGACTATATTTCGGCGGTTTTATTAATACTAATTTACATTTTTCTTTTTCCTTCCTCGTACGTGTAGTATACTTTTATTCAATCTTTAAAGTGATTTTGTACTTAAATTCCATCTTAAATTTTGTATCTTGTATCTAACATTATCTGACATTTCGTTAACATATTTTACGTTTGCGCATGCATAATGATAATCCGTATTTGTATTAAAGAATTACAATTCTCATTGCAAGGAGTTCGATTACAATAAATAAATCAGTAACACTTATTACTAGAAATAAATTAGACTTAAAAATAATGTTAATAGTAATATAGGCACGTAGCCTTAAAAATAAAGTTAGTATAACTTAGCATTAAAAATACGTATAGGTAATAGCTGAAAATAAATTAGTGTTAAAATTAACTAACAATAAAATTATTTGTAAATACATGCACAATAATTATCATTATTCTATTTATATTAATAGATTTAAGCGTTACTTTATGGCATTCCATATTTATAAATAATAAACAAATATTTTACTTCGCAAAAATACTACTTTTATTTTGAAACTGTGACAATATTGTTTCGAACCGTCAGTTCAATTTCAAAAAATAAATATTACATTCATTGTTTATTATTTACTCTAATTATAATCAGAGGAGAATTTGGGAATTATGGTTTGGGAATTATTGCCGAGCTTTCAAATACTCGGAAAAATGCGAAATGGGACTAGTAGTAAGACAACATTTAATGGAATTTCACAGCAGTGCCTTGACTACTCTTATTCCAATTACGATGAAATTTATAGGGAACCATCTAGAAACGAAACGACATAATTTATGAAAATTCGCTCAAAAACGATAGAACAATTCGGAAGTTATGGCATTGGTGGTATCTTTGGACACACAAACGAACAGATAGTTCAACTAACAGACATACATGAAATCAAAATTGATCAGGAAGCTCTAGATCGTAAAATATGTTCGTGAAACAATTTTTATGGTTCAAAAGTGCACTTACAATTTATTAAAATTAATCAAGTATAATTTATCTTACTTTTCACAAAGTATTTACTTATACACAGTCGTCTTTAAGTTACATAATTCCAAACTTAAGTGATAGAGACTTAATGTTTACAGTCAGTTATGCATATTTGATGCTGATTTTTTCATTTTTAACCACATAAAGATTGTATAATCAACCGAAAGTACTGCTTTGTAGAATTGCTTCTATTTCCAAATAAAATTTCTATATTTTGACAGTAAAAATGGAATATTTACTATCATGTTACTAAAAATCTGTCATAAAACGCAAACTAGTTTATTTTGATAAGACTTTACCTAAACAAATTAAAAAAACTGAACATTATGACGTTTTCATCTTTACTGGTGATTGATGGCTTGTAATGCTGCTGTAATTTTTGATTAAATTAAAGCTGCAGATTTGATCAAAAAAGAAAACTTCTCTAGTAAAAAGATTACTAACATACACAGACAATTTTCATGGAATGGTTTGAAAGCCACAGATCATACATTACTCAAATATATTTGACGTGCACTTGTTCATTCACAACTTCCGTTTTTTATCAAATGTGTGTGTATGTGTACGGGTATATAGGCAGGAAGGAAAACTCTTGTTTTCTCACATTTTTCTCACTTCCTCTCGTACACCCCGCCACACTACTGCTCGCATTTTCGTGTCCCAGTACAACCATCTATATAATCTAGTCATCATCAAAAACTACATGTTTCGTTTAAGAAGACATACGATCATTTGATGAGTCTATCCTTATCGTATATATTGGTAAAAGTGAAAGAAACGGATGCGAAACAAAACGAGAAATACAGTACAGTGTGCTCCCAATTTCCCCCGCGTATGCATACACATTCATTTATTCTTTTACCACCTATTATTTATTGTCCACTGTTGCGGTTCCCTTGTTGTCCGCCCCCTCGCACCGGCCCCGTTACAAATGGCTAGTCGTCTCACATAATCACTGAATGTCCCGTATGACTAATTTTAATGTGTTTCTAGTAATAATACATATTTTAATGATTGATGCTTGAACGATAGATACAATATCTGCGGCACAGAGTCCCGAGTCATCTTTACCTTATATCCTTACTTATCACGGGTTATTGTGTTTGCGGTACCTACAAGACTTCTGTCACCCCATAATTATAATTGCAAAATATCAAATTTTTTTATTACTTTAAAGATTGTGAACAATGTTCCCTCTAAGGTATACGCTAGTGTGCACGCACCGTCTTTAAAATATTAGGGCATACTAATACTACATTGGCGCCAGGGGCGTAGCTACCGCCGTATCAGCCGTATCAATGATACGGGGCCCCCGAGCTACAGAGGCCCCTAACGTGTGTAAACAACAATTAGTAAAATGTTATCCATAATGTCGCTTAATCTCGTGCTTGCCGGGAGAAAAACATGTAAAAAAACTGTCATACGTGCCTTTAGAGTTTTCACTTCAAAAATGACAAAAGTAAAAAAAGCAATCTCTTTTTTTCCCGGGTTAATTGCTCTGAAAACATGCTTAAAATTTGAAATTCAAAAAATTCATTCTATTAAGGACTCATGGAATTATTGCTGATAAAATGCAATAGCCTTGCATCCAGTTTTCCGGAGGTAATAACAGCATGCTTTCTATTCTTGACCCTTCCAGTTACAACCACAACAGTTGAAAGA
Source organism: Brachynemurus nebulosus (assembly GCA_035578155.1). NCBI lineage: Eukaryota > Metazoa > Arthropoda > Insecta > Neuroptera > Myrmeleontidae > Brachynemurus > Brachynemurus nebulosus. The sequence goes on from JAPWDM010000003.1 coordinate 28,503,719, forward strand.
AGTTTTTCAAAATTAAAGCTGATAAAAAATTGTCTAAGGACTTCGATGGGGCAGGAACGGCTATCTGACTTGTCACTATTGTCTACAGAGGCAGAAATTTTAGGAAAACTGAAATCGTCTTCAATTATAAAAGATTTAATAAATCAATTTGCCGAAAAAAAGGCAAGAAAAGTGCATATTTAATTTGAATTGTTTAGCTGGCTCAAATTCTAGGAGGAAGCGATAACTTATAATAAATAAATATTTATTTTAATTTAATGCAAGCATTTTTGTTTCTTTTGTGAGAAATCTTTACCCTTCATTTGGGCCCCGCAACTAGTTTTGATAGAGGACCCCTCCAAGGCACGCTACGCCACTGATTGGCGCATAGTTATATTCAAATTTAAAAAATAGCATCCGTCTGTGACAAGTTTTTACTGGCACAAATTACTCGGATTTTACAAAAATTTCACAGATGGAAAAAAAATGCGCATTATAGTTAGTAAAAATTAAAGAAAACATTGATTACTAATCGATTCACGGCTCACTTCATGCAGGGCCAGTCCGAGAGCAGTGCAAACGGTGCACCGTATCAGGCTCCATGTTTCTGAAGGCGTTACTTACTTATTTTGTAACATGGATGAATGGATTCAGTCTAAATACAAAAATGCGTGGATCGATTGGCGCCTTTTGGCGCGATGTCATACCACTTTACATTCAGTCGTTCCACAATCAGTGTGCGAGTAACAAGCACTAACTTGAATGTTAATCACAGTACATACGTATCATATACGTATGTAGACAGGTATGTGATATGTACGCGAAACAGAAGCAATGACACTCATACATACACAAATGACACATACACATGCAGAAGCTGAATACACATACATAACACATTGGTGGGAATTTATGTCATCTTTCTGCATTAATCGTTCTGTATGAACTGAACATGCATTTCTTAAAAACATAAACTAAATAATAAAATTAGTACATTTAGTTGTTAGTAGAATGAGAAAACATATTCAAACGCAAAATACTGTCGAGTACATAAAAAAAAAACTTTTTTTGTATATATTTCGATCACATTTATTGCTTACACACACTAAAAAAAATGAATTGTTGCTGTTACCAAAAAATTTTTAGTTAACTTGAAATAGTTGCCGTAACAACTTTTCATAATTTACGACACTATAAATAAAGACACCAAAATTTATTATGTATTTACCGCCCTTAACACAATATATCAATGCCAGACACAATAATATAATTTAAGGAAACTTTTTTTCTTTCAAATTTTCAAAATTCATTTTCAAGAAAAATCAGCACCATTTGAACTCCACTCTAATTTTTTCTTATTCACGAAGTAGTAAACGAGTAAGTAGTCAATGATGATGAAATAATATACCGAAATTACTACCAACTCGCTAGCTATGATCACATTAGCAATAGAATATAGGTATAATTAATTTTTTCTATTTCTGTTGAAGAACACACTCATTATATATCTGTTAATTGTTGAGAAAGTTAGGCATTATTCAAAGATGTAGAGGAATTTTCATTACCCAATACCCTCTTGACCAATGAAATCACAGTATTAATCATTATTCCATGGGTTTGCGATTATTAACTTTCATTCATACCATCCGAAACATATTAAAATTAACATTATACATAATACTTTATATAGAGCCGTGAATTTGAGCAGTGTGACCAATCGTAAATTAGCAATTAAAGAGGCTGTTAAGATACTTAAAAAAAGTAATTATCCCGTACATTTTATTGACACCATAAAAAAGAAAGTTGTACATAAAGCATATAATACCTTAGAAGAAAAGAAAGTCAATACCTCTTTTGACCCTAAAAAACTCATCACTTTACCGTATTATGAAATCACTCAAAAAATGAAACATGTAATAGAATCTTATAACGGCAAAGTTGCCTTCTCATACAATAATAAATTAGAAAAATTATATACTAAAAAAGAATGAATGATGAAAGAATGAATGAATGAAAAAATTATATAATAAAAAATCAACCATGCTGATTTGAGAGACCAATCAGATGTTGTTTATGGCGTGAATTGCAAATCTTGTAACGCTTTTTATGTGGGTCAGACTACACAAAAACTATCCGCCAGAATGTATCAACATAATTATGACATTAAAAGAGAAAAAAATAGTACTGGTCTTTCGGGTTATGTAATAGAGCACAATCATAGATTTGATTTCGAAAACATACGTATTCTTGATAAAGAAAGTAATTTTCGTAAACGAATTATTAGTGAAAATTATCACATAAATTTAAATAAAAATATTAGCTGCAATAGACAGACAGACTCTGAAAGTATTGACCCGGTATACAATATCTTATTTAACAAACTGTCTGAATAACTTAAACAAAAGTCGTTTTACTATGTTGCCATGAATTATATATAATTTAAATCTGCCCGCTCTTTTCTACATACATGTGATTTGTCTCTCATACATAAATATGTATATCACGGAGTATAATTCAAATTAAGTCAAGTTACACATCGGTTCTTTATCATTACATAAATGTATTGACTTCAACCTAAATGTATTCGCAATAATGAAATACAAATTCAATTATTTTTGGTTCAAACTTATGAATAAAAAATTATTTTTAAAAAATTTTTAACTAGTTTAACTACTTTATAATGAATAAATTTTGACTAATGGATTACTGAATTTTCCATGTTATTTTTAATGTAAGTAATATAAAATGTGTTATTGACGTTTAAACTTTCAATTGATTTTTATAAAAAATTTTTTGAAAATTTTGTTGTTATATCCAAAATTTAATTTAAAACTGTAGATGATGTGTAATTTACTTTTTCCTTTTACATTAATAGTATATTCTTTGTTTGGTGAATACATTCTAAAATTGAATCTCTTAAATTTTTGACATATGTCATTTAGATGACATAAAAATTTTATATACATTAAGAATTTTTTATATAAAATAAAAATTTTTTATTTTTTATTTGACATATTGATATTCAATGTTTTATGTGATATGTTCATCACTAAACATGGATATCAATTACAATTTGACTTTTATTTTATTACTATGTATATGACATAGAATGTTTAGTTGGCCCCTTTTATTTGGAGGTGACAAACTTGTTACGGTTTTTCTAATTCTATTAAAAGTTTTTTTTATTAAACTATGTAAAATTTTTTAGATAGATTAATAAACTTGCCGATGAAGCTTTATAACTAAAGCGAAATATTCAAGATATTACACGATGGTTGAATACATAAATTTTTCAATAAAATTGTGGACCATTCAATCTGTTCTTGTTTTCTTCAATGTTTTCCTGCAATTGGCTGTTTTTTCAGCGGTTTTAGAAGACTGAAGTTGACTTCGTTTTTAAAAGGGTAAAATTGGTCTAAATTCTCGTATTAAATTTGAATATACCGCCCTTAAAATACATCAAGAATAGAATATAGGTATAATTAATTTTTTCTACTTCTGTTGAAGAACACACTCATTATATATCTGTTAATTGTTGAGAATGTTAGGCATTATTCAAAGATGTGGAGGAATTTTCATTACTCAATACCCTCTTGACCAATTAAATCACAGTAATAATCATTATTCAATGGGTTTGCGATAGTTTTGTGCATATATGTATGTACCAAGTTTTAATTTAATATATATTGCCTAGTAACGTTCAAGTAAATAAAGTAGTTTATGTTTTGTTTTGATCGTTTTATACATAATATTATACAAACTTTTAATGAAATTAGAAATAGATTAAAAATTTGATTTAAAATTTATATTCAATTTTATTTAAATCAAAAAGGAAAAAAGTCGTAGAAAAAATATCGTACCTACTCGCTTGCAATGGCTATTACTCATTCAGATGCATTACGACACTCGCCTCACAAGCTCGGCTCGTGTCGCAATTTCATCTTCGTGAGTAATAGCTATCATTACTAGCTCGTTGAATAATATACTATTATTCAGTTATTTATTAAAATTATTTTGTTTTTGTAACTACACAGTAACAGTTAAATTATTTGTTACTCCAACAATTTTTTGTAGTCATTAGGAGCACTACTTTTTTAATTATAACAACTAAATAAATTCATGTCATATTCCACTAAAAAATCTAGTAGATTTTATTATTGTAATAATGAAAATTTTTTCAGTATACAAGCTTTTACAGAAACTACAGTAATTCTAGAAAGACTTCAAACAAAATTTTCAAAAAAGTGCATGCAAAATGAAATTCAATTCATTATTATCTTTTCTTTGTCAAAAGAATTTCGACATCCGCTACTGTAGGTGAATTTCAAAAGACCACAAATCATTAAAACTCACCATCAGCATTGAAACCTAGTAAGCAGAACAGTAGGACGACTGTTCTCTGTTACATGCTGGCTAACATAATATACACATTGGGCTATACATTTTCATACACATCCACATACACATACATACATACCTAACAAAACTATAGCCACAAAATTAAAATTGATGCACAATAATTTTCTTCAGTGATTAAAAATAACGTTGTCGTTCCAGTGAGAGAAAAAAAGTCATTTTTGCAGATTTTCTCTTGTATTTATTTCTCACATACCACCATGAAAAAATAAAATATTATCTGTACAATACGGTTGTAAAATAATTAAAACCTATCACATGGGAATAAATAAAATACTTCCTTATTTTGACCAAAAACTTTTGTTTCGTTTAACTTTCGATATTATCTCACATCGATTTTTTTTTCCGATTTAACACTTTTAACTGTAGATGCAGTTAATTTCACAAGAACGTAACATTTATTATTTTGTACGTATATGCGTGCGAGGCTGGTCAGAAAATTTTTATAGGTGGAGAATTTTGACCTTTTCGTAAATCATGTTCCCAAAATTACAAAAAAGTGTAGAAATATATACACTGATCCACAGCTTAAACATTCTTAACTAATAATTTATTAGACTACCACCCAGAACCAACTCGGGAGAAAACGTACAACGATCTCTATTGTTAACTTTTAGCGAATAGCCATTCTGGAAATTCTGCTATTTTAATATTCAATCAATACGACCCTTTATGTGGCCATCGCGGAGAAATTTGCTCAAAAACTATTCGGGAAGCTGAATGCATTTTAATAAAAAACGCATCCAGGTTTATCAAAGATGCCTTTATTTTTAAAATAATTTTCTTTTTATTATTACGCGAACCATTTTGAGTTTATAAACGTTATGGTCTTGAGAAACCAACTGTATGTAAGACATTATCGTATCACCACGACAGTGGCTGGAGATTGTCTTAAATTTTGAGACTAAATAGAAGAAAAAAAAATAGATACAATTACAATATTTTTACATCAAATGAAAAATTTAACACTTTTGGAGAATAGATTTACTATACTTTTTAGATGGACTACTTTCCGCTAAAATCAGTACTGCACGTATTCCCTAATCTAACTCCCAATTGTATACAAGACCAGTTTTTAGCGATGAAAGTGTACTAATACATTACCAATAAAAATGGAAAATGGTAAAACTCCTAACAGAATAAAGTAGAACTGGCACTATACTCCGGTTTGATCACGGTCCCTGTGCACGGAATCGTGTAAAGACCCCTTGGAAAATAATCAATTTTTGAAATTTTTTGTTAATATATATACTTAATCTCGATACATTCAGTTATGTAGAATTAACTACTTGGGGGATTATTTTCTTAATTTTTCATCATTTCAAAACTCAACGCGTTCAATTGTGGAAAGTTAACTGCTTAGTGAAAAAATTAACGCATTCAGTGTGGAGTTCTCTGGGCATGTATCTCAAGCGCTCTAAGGTAAATCCTTTGTCTATTTAAATTCATCCATAATGAGAACATAAAAGTTTATGTAATTCATTATGGATGAATTTGAGCACTACTCGTTCTATTAATAACCCCTAGCTAAGCTGAAATAAATAATGATAGTCAAATTAAATATGTCAAATCACATGTGAAACTGAGAGCACAAAATCAGCAAACAATCTACAACTCTTATTTTTTGCCTTTTTTTTGTTGTCTGCACACTTTAAACCACTTTATCACTTATGTTGATATCTTTCAGTCCTTGTCATAACTATATTCCTGTAATATGAGACTCTCTAGTCTTCTTGTGTTACCCAAGCATCGTTTTTCAACAGCCAGTTCTACTTAAATCAAAACGAAATCTAATTAAATTTGAAAACTGGAGACAAAAAATACTACAGCACAATAAAATATGCCAAAAAATTTTCGAAAATAAAGCAAAAATCATGAATATTTTATACAATTTTTATGTAGAGTATTATGATTTATCGTTATTTATATTTTAATCTGATTTATCTAAGAAAATAGCAAAAACAAACCAAAAAATTCATTTTCCTTACTATTTTTCAACAAACAGATGCCAACAGTTCTAGATTGTTAGTGTTATTTCTATATATCTCAATATGACAATGTACCGTATGTTCCTTCCTCCACTGACTCATTTATATTATCGTTTTTGAAACGTGCGGTATTTTAATAAATCCTAGCAAAACATAATTTCTAAAGAAATAATAAAACAACATTATGTAACGAAAATAATATTTATTTATTTAACAATATCTATTATATTTAATTGTTTTTTATCTAAATTATTAATCTCGGAATAATAAAAATAAATTTGTTTTAATATCAAATAAAATAATTTTGAATGGAAAAAGTCAAGACTGGGAAATAAAATTTACATAAAATAAAAATAATAGATAAATAAGATTAAATAGGTTAATTAAAATATTTTCAACATAAAAAGTTATTTATGTTTATAAATCGTCAAAATGTGATCGGAGTTATAATTATTTTCGTTCAAATTATTACGTACAAAATATTCCCGTTTATTTGGTTCAAGTTAAATACTACCAGAGGCGGAATCAGCTATCAAATTAAGGGGTCACGTTTTTCTAAAATAGATCACTAAGGTATCATTAAAATAAAAACTTCGAATACCAATAATTCGCTTGCAGTTTCACCATTCTGTAATTTCATTAATGGTTATTAAGATACTGAACAACTTTAGTAAATTTAATGGCGTCACTAAATTAAAAAAGAACAATAGGCAAAACTGTATGGGGAGCTGCCCCCTAGCACCCAAGGTTGAGACCGGTGCCGATCGATAGCCTTGGTCAAGTAGTCCAACTTTGTCAATGGGCACGTTCATGGAGAACCTGGCCTTCAAAAGTTATAGGGCGTCAAATGTACAAAGTCTGCACGTGACCATTGCCAAACGGGATATTCTGATTAGATACAAATGGGTAATGAAACATGTCGTGCGCCGGCGTATCACTGTGTAAAACCACTTTTCTAGCAAGTGGCCTAACCTCGTTTTTTCACTTGGCCTATGGCAAAAGACGTATCGAGCGGCTTCAAACCTGTACATTGGAAGTATCCGAAGAGAAGTTTGAGAGTCCTACCAGTGGCGATTTCTGGCAGACCCCCTGGTAGATTGCCGAAATAAAGTAGTCCGAAGTGTACCCTCCCGAAGGGGACTCTAGTGCACGCTGCAGGTCAACACACATCGTTTCCTTAAGAAATGGCCACGTGGAGTATGCAAAACCTAGTGCACGTCAGAACTTTTGAACGCCAAGTTCTCCAAACCTAAGATGGGTATATTTGTGACCTACTAGGAAGGAGCTTTCAGAAAATACATATCTCACCAGTGGGCGCTGGGGGCGGGGGGGGGGGGGGGGGGGGAAGCAATTTTGCCTATTGTCCTTTCCTTCTTCTGAAAGCAAACCATATTGAAGCGATTTGAAATAGGGCGATTAATTTAATTAGAGTAATTTACATGTGAGCTTTTCATCTTTACCATAAAAATGATCCAATTTCTTTTTTAAAGGTGACTGATTCAACAGAAGACTTTCTATCCAATTTGCTTAATTTTAGTAAAAATAAAATACTCGTTTTTATTTTCATCATTTTATCACTTTACTCACGGCATTTACTGATCCGACCAGAGGCGTAGCGTCGGGGGTGCAAGGGGGTCTATCATGCACCGGGCGCGACTTGCAGAAGGGCGCCAAATGTGTACCAAAGAGGTGCCAAACATTAACTATACGTGTTTTTTTGGAGGAATGGGGGGCGCCAATAAAGTGTCGTGCCCCGGGCGCCAGTTATGTTCACTACGCCACTGGATCCGACTGAAATTTTTTCCTCAGTGGTTGTGGCATGTCTGAACACAAACAAACGCAGATACACGTCAAATTAACTAAAAGTGGTCTGACGTCATTGACAAGTACCTAAACCAAAATTAGACGTACAATTTTAAGTAACTAGTTACTGTTATTCTAACAAAAAATAACAAAAAGAAAAAAAACAGAATACTGAATACGCCTAATTTTGCTTCATTTGCTTGCATTTGTTTGATGACGTCAGGCCATTTTTAGTTGATTTGACCTATATCACTGATGTAATCATGTCTTTTTAACTGATGTTAAATTAAATTAATTGTTCTAACTGAATCGTTGCTGGTTCTTCTCAAGTGAAAGTTTCAAGATGAATTTTAAACAAGGAGATGTCTTAATCTGGTTATATTCATAATTCACGGTATAGAAAGCTCTATGTCTATGTAGTCTTTACAGTATTAGCTTAAGTAACGTGTAATATATGTATATACTGAGAGCATTATAAACGTAATGCAAAATCTACAAAGATTGACACGAAATAAATAAGTAGTATTTTACAAATTACAGGGGCGGTTTTCAAAAATGTTGTCTCTGCCTGTGAACTTCATTAAATTACTCATTGTTAGTTATTTTATAAGTTAACCTTACATCTTAAGTTGTAGGTACACTTTAAACGAAAGAGAGCGAAAATATATATGTAGTTTATAAGTGTAATCATGGCCGTTAGGTTTTATTGTATTGAAATAAAAAAAATTCGCTAGTTGTGGCTTACAATGTAACAACAGGCATATGACCTACACGGCAATCCACTCTTTAATCGACAGCACATATTTTTACTAAATATTCTAAAGTAGGTTTTCGTAGGAAAAAATTCGCCTCCGATAAAATTAATGAAGAAATTCTTTGTAACATAAAATAACTTTTCAATTTATTTTTTACTAATTTCAGTTTACTATTTAAAACTTGAATAAAATATTTTGTTAGATAATTTATTAGATAATTTAGGACCGTTCCATACTATAATTACGATAATGCTGCCTTCTTCTGAATGACATGTTTCCCTGTGGTAAAAAGCAACCTATATTCTCTTGCGTCGACTATCACTATGCAAAGTTTCAAATCAATTGGTTAAGCGGTTAAAAGCGTAGGAAAACAAGATAAACAAACTCACTTTCACATTTACGATATTGCTATAATTAGTATGAAGTATGATAGAATTCAGAACTAAATAATCTTAAATGAAAATTCCCATTTTTTAATAGATATCATGATGTTTGTGACTGTCAAAACAGTCTGAATTTTGGCTGCCAAAACATTAAGGGAAGGTTTACTCGAGAGTCCTTAAAAATTATGTATTATTCTAGAATTTTTTTCTCAAGAACGGAACTGAATATCAATTTCAAATTTTGTGCACATATTTATTAAGTATTAAACTACACAAAAAATTCAAGGAAAAATACAAGGAAAAATACAAAAAAGTGTCCATTTTATAGATAGTGCAATGTGACGATCCAAAAATCCAATGCCTTGTTGGTGGATATCCTAGCGCCGGTAATAAACTACCGAAATCCAAAAACAAAAAAGATTTATAAAATATATGAAGATTACCGGCACCTCTACCTACAATATCAATAAATTGCTGAAAGAAAAAAAATGGCGGATGTTTGAACTTTTGATTACGATTTTTGTCTTATTTTTCGCTCTTTAAAGTAAATTTAAAAATAAAAAAAATATTTAAAGTGTGTCGAACTTAGGTAGAGGTGCCGAAGAATTGAATTATCTTTAAAATAAAAAATTTTAAAAAAAGGATCCATCCAATAGTTTTTGAGTTATCGTGTCCACCAGTTCCAAAAATGTAGTTCCGAGATATTATATATAAAGAAACGTATTTTCAAAATTTTATATTTAATACTCATTATTGCGTGAACTACTTTTTTTGAATTTTTTTTTTATAGAAAGCTGGATTCGGTTAATGTGCAAGAATCTTGTTTTTAAATTATTTTCAGTAAAATCACTTTGGGGACATATTCTACACATAATTTGCTATCAATTTCGGCAAAAAAAAAATCGATTTTTTTAACGACTCTCAAGTAAACCTCCCCTTAAGACCAAGACCTCACTCATTACAAGTTCCTTGTTTACTTTAATACATCGTACATTGCAGAAGTACAAGCTTCACCAATAAGAAATTTATTTTTAAGAAGAAAATATCCATATACTACCTAAATCCGACGTGGATGCCGCCATTGTAAATCTTTTGTATCCCCATTTATAAATAGAACAACAATGGCAATACTGAAAAAGTAACTACCAGTAACTTGAATCAAAACATGCTCTTTATAGTTACGTAAGTTCGCATACACATATTATATCTCGTTACAGTGTTACACTTACAATTACTATTATTATATAACTTTAATTTGCGTCTTAGTTACAATTGCTTGCGTCTTAGTTACCTTCTTACGAATTGAGTTGCTTATTAATTCACTTCCCTGTATATACAATGTAAGAAAAAATTTTGTTTTTGATAACACGATTACGTAATAAAAAGAGGACTTTAACGTTTTTAATTGTAGGTATAATTTAACGTCGTGGCGGTTTCAGAACAGGATACTTCGCCCTATCTTGAATGCCTCGCGGCGTATCCCGGTACGTCAACTACATCAAGAAACAGGCGTTGTGCTTGATCACCTTTTCTCACTAACTTCAAGTCACCTAGCCAGATGCCGTCTTCACCACAACAACCGGATTACTGACATGCTCCTACCTAAAACCAAATTTTAGGCACTTTTAATTCACTAATATTTAAGAATTTCATGTATTCAATATGTTTTTATTGGGCTAATGTAATAATCTGAAATTTTTTAAACCTAAGTTCCCAAATTATTTTACTAATTTATCATAAGAGATCAAGGATTAAAAATAATAATTCAACATTCTTCCGTAGAATAAATTGTTTCTTCATTTTTCTTTTTTCCAAAAATTTTTCGGTATCTTTTATACCTTCTTCAGTGGCGATTAATTTTGAGAACAAACTATGGAAAATTAATCGCCACTGAAAAAGGTATAAAAGATACCGAAAAATTTTTGGAAAAACGAAAAAATAAAGAAACAATTATTAATAGTTTTGAACGTTACTTTATGGTATTCCATATTTGTAAATTGTAAAGAATATAAATTTTATTCTGTTTGAAAATGAACTAACGGTTCGAAACAATATTGTCACAGTTTCAAAAATAAAAGTGGTATTTTTCAAAGTAAAATATTTGTTTATTATTTACAAAGAAACAATTTATTCTACGGAAGAATGTTGAATTATTATTTTTAATCCTTCATCTCCTATGATAAATTAGTAAAATATTTGGGAACTTAGGTTAAAAAATTTTCAAAAAGTTTCATGTATTGTTATTATTTAATGGCGCTAATGGCACTTAGATTCGTTTTTTGAGTCTAATTCAATTTTTTTTTGTCATTTAACTTGTTTTTGAAGTCCAGGTCTCATATTAGGTTAGGGTTAAACAGTAGAGAGAGATACCAGATTTAAGGCAAATATTATAATTATAAAAAACTTTGTAAAATATTGTACGGCTTAAAAAAAAAGTATACCTACTTATTTCGTATTTCGTATTTAAAGTAACGCTAAGTATAGAATATTCTGGCTTCCTACAGTGTATATCTCGCACATAATACAATTTCATATTATGCCGTGTGCAGTTATGACGGGTTTTTGAAACTAAAATTTGTTTGTTCTTATACCTCTAATTGTGTTACGTATACTATTATTTAAACAATTAATTTTCAGTTTATTTGTTTAGTGTCTGACGACTGTATATACCTACATACGTATCGAGAATAAGTAGAACGAGTAAATATCAGGTATCTTAATCATAGACAGTTACTTTTCCTTTGACATATTATGAATTAGAGCACAAAATATATCCTTTGTTCTATATATGTACACCTACGACAAATGCCGAAAGTTTATCGTTGAAAATGAATAATGAAATTGTATTGTCTGATCAAAATATAATAATACTAGCTGACCCAGCCACGCGTTGCTGTGGCTCAGTAGTTATAATTGAATTAATTAATTTTTTCTTATCATTTTGATACAATCAATCCAATATTTACTAATAAAACTGAAAATAGTTTGGACAATTTTAAATCATATGGGATTGAGAATAGGCGTGTGTGGCCCACGTAACCACTTATTAAATTGAGGAGTACTTACATACTAAATTTTCTATAGTAAAAGCATTACTTTACTTGCGCGTAGTATATTTATTAATTATTAGTTATTTACTTCGGCCAAACATGGCCAATAATTTGAAAGTGATAAGTAAAATATTGGAGTGTTGAAATTAGGTACAAACCAACATATACTTTTTGAATATACATAAATGAGGTAGATAACATTTATTTCGAACTACTATTTCCATCAAATTATTAAAATTGAAAATTATCTAAGTACTAATTTGTGCACAATATTTTTGGTTAACCTGTCTTTTGCTAACACGAATAGATTCGATGGTTTTCCCACACGTGAGCAGGCGACATATAGTTGCCGATGGAAGAAACAAATATTTTCCAAGTCCAAACAGCAAATAGACATTGTTTGACCTTGAGATTTATTCGTGGTCATCGCGAAGCCTAAACGAATCGGGAATTGAAGTTAAAGTGAATTTGCTTAAATATTGCTTTAAATTTTTTATTAATTTATGTCAGTTGTAAAAGGTGTTCAAATTTTTGCCAATGCATACTTTAAAACTATGGAAACACAATTCAATAACAAACATACGTATGTATATTTTCAAATTTATATAGATTTAAAAGAATTTATATAGATTTAAAAGCACATCACATTTCAAAAAAAAAAATTACTTTTTATTTACAAGAAATGATGGTACAAAAATGTTAAAAAAAAATAAAAATGAACTACCTTAGCTTTCTTTTGTACTTGTTTGTGTCTGTGTCTCTTACATTAAACCAGCAATAGTTACTTAACATAGTTTGGTCCCAGTATCCCTCATAATTTTGTTCAAGTTTTCAAGTCCTAATTAAAATGCTCACCATCCTCGCTATTGACGTTTCCGATATTTTCAGGAAAGAAATCGAGGTGTGACTGTAAGAAGCGAAATTTTAGGAACATGTTGGCACCCATTCGTTGAAAATTATGTAACAAATCGGCAACTAATTTTGTATAATTTTCTTTTTTTGGTTACCTAGGAACTTTTGGATAACAAGTCATAATGAATTTCAAACAGCTTTTTCAGTATTCGAAATACTGTCTATATCTCATTCTTTAATATTTTTTTTTGTTTTCGATTCGATGATAACACCTTTCTTAAGCTTCGCCTCAGAAAGATCAGAAAAAGTGGCGCATAAATGTTTAAAGGCTGCACTAGTTTTGTCTAACGCCTTGACAAAATTTTTAACTAACAAGGGGAGTGCACAGCCTTGGGGTCGGCGATTTAGCTGAAAATTTTTCTGGTGATAGAGTACACCTAATATGTTAATATATTAAAATAATAGCGCGCACTATTTAGAAAAAACTCTAAAAAAAATTTTTAAAAAATTATAATCGAACTGGTATTCTTAATAAACCTGTAGAAGATACCTCTGTATGACGTGTTTAGTAGACTAGTGGTAGCGAGTTGGCTCCGTAATATAATGATCCTCCGTTCGGAACCAGCTGTAGTCAATGAAACTTTTTATCAGTTTTTTTTATTTTTTATTTTTTTTTTTTTTTTATTATTAACAAAAACCTTATTTATTTATAAAAATTATTATTTAAAAAATGTATTTGTACCAAATCTTTAAAATAACTACTTACGACTTATTATGTATACTATATTACGTATACTATATTACAAAAAAAGCAAGAAGCAAATAAAAAATAATTAAAACATTAAAAATAATTAAATTTTTTCCAATAAAAATATGAATGTATTATAAGATTATTAAAGTTATCTATCAGTAAATTTTAAAAAAAAGGTACTGAAAAAATTTAAGTCATAAGTAGTTATTTTAAAGATTTGGTACAAATACATTTTTTAAATAATAATTTTTATAAATAAATAAGGTTATTGTTAATAATCAAAAAAAAAAAAAAAAAAACTGATAAAAAGTTTCATTGACTACAGTTGGTTCCGAACGGAGGATCATTATATGACGGAGTCAACTTGCTACCACTAGTCTACTAAACACGTCATACAGAGGTATCTTCTACAGGTTTATTAAGAATACCAGTTCGATTATAATTTTTTAAAAATTTTTTTTAGAGTTTTTTCTAAATAGTGCGCGCTATTATTTTAATATATTAACATATTAGGTGTACTCTATCACCAGAAAAATTTTCAGCTAAATCGCCGACCCCAAGGCTGTGCACTCCCCTTGTAAACCTAATTTTATATGACGCGGCAGTGGAATAATTTTTTGTGAGGGTATCAACGACACACTCAGTCAGTCAGTCACACTCGTATTCGTACAGCAGCATATTTACTCATATGATAAAATTTAAACCAAAGGGATTCCGATAATTTCCCATAAATTTGAACTTTTTTGTTTATAATATTGTTATTTGGATCTTCTACTTCCTATATAAGTTAAAAAATTTCATTAATAGTTCTTAAAAAAATATTCTCTAAGAAAAATGTTATGCATGCAATTTGTATCAACATGTCCAACGCCACATTCGTATTCGTACACCTTAAAATTTGATAAATATTTTTATGTTTCAAAAATTAATTACTTTATTTTCAAATTAGGAGCATATTTACGCAGGTATGTACCTTTATTTTAAATAAACAAAATTTAGTAATCTTTAGGTTAATTTTTTCATATAAATTTACTGGAAAATTAAAGAAATTTCAGTGGAGTCCAAGAAATCGATTATTGATCTATGCTAGCAGAATAAATTCGACAGAAAGTGCTTAAATTGTAAGCGGGCGACTATTTAACACTTAGTATGTCATAAAGGACAACAAACAGGATAATAAATTAGAAAATAACTCTTCAAATATAAATGAAAAATACTACATCTTATTCTAAATTATCATTTTGTCAAAGTACTTTCGTATTGAAAGAATTTCTCGCGTTATTAAAATACGTGATGTATACCGTGGGAAAAAATGTATGTAAATAACATATATAAACAAAGATAGATAGATTGTTCTAGAAACTACGTAAATAAGGATTCTGAATCTCGGTGTAACAAAATATTCACAGATAAACGTAAAATTAAGATTTTCATCATTGACCTTGTCCTAAAATCCTTATTTTCCTAAATTTTAGAGCAATATAAGTTTCTTTGTTTATTTATGTTACTTACAACGTACATTTTCACGGTATATATCACGTCTTTCAGTAACGTCAGAAATTCTTCCAGGACAAAGATACTTTGCTAAGTAATCCTTTCACTTAATCCTGACCATTCTTATCCATATTTCAAGAGTTATTTTCTAATTTATTATCCTGTTGGTTATCCTTTATGACAAATTAAATGTGAAATAGTCGTTTACTTATTATTTAAGAGGTTTAAGGACTTTCTGCAGGAATTTACTTTAGCAGAATAGATCAATACTCAATTTTTTGGACTCCATTAATTTTTTTTTATTTTTTTCGGCAAATTAATCAAAAATTTGACTTTAAGGTTTATTGAATTTTATGTTTATTTAAAATAAAGGTCTACGTAAATATACTACGATTTGAAAATAAAGTGATTCATTTTTGAAACATAAAAATATTTATCAAATTTTAAGGTGTACGAATACGAATGTGGCGTTGGACATGTTGATACAAATTGCATGCATAACATTTTTCTTAGAGATTATTTTTTTAAAAACTATTATTAATGAAATTTTTTTAATTTATATAGGAAGTAGAAGATCCAGATAATAGTATTATAAACGAAAAAGTTCCAATTTGTGAGAAATTATATGGGAATTCATTTGGTTTAAATTTTGTCATATGAGTAAATATGCTGCTGTACGAATATGAGTGTGACTGACTGTATGTTTTATATTCAATTTACCAGGGATATCTCCTGTTAAGAGACCGGGGTTTTGAAATAACAAAAATAAACTTCTTTGAGTGATTTTGTTATGGGATATCATTTCTTAGACATAATAGGTTCACAACGAAAATGGTCAAGATGCATTATACACAACCTTTTGGACATTTTGAAAGCAAATATTTATTTAACTGTACGTCACACTGTATCGAAATTTAAGAATAAATTCAAAACAAGCTTGTAAGTAGTCGAAAATAAAATACGTTGATAATTTTAAACTGTGACGTGATAAAAAAAAAATGTTCTATGTTTGCGCTTAATTATTGCAGTTAAACAGAGAAATATAAAATTTACTGAAAGGACAAAAATTTTATTTTATTTTGTAAACTAGTAAATTAATGTCGCTAATGTCGCATATACCATATGTGTCAGGAAAAATATTTTATCTACCTTCATATGCTATTACATGAAATCTATAATAGGAAATGATAGTACGGAACACTATTTGTGCAACTACAATTTACAATTTTCGTTTTTAATAATAGTTGGAAAATGTCTCTTGTATCTATGAAAAAAGATTAGTTGTTATATTCAAAAAGAAATTTATTTTGTAAAAAAAGTAGATTTTTTCCACATTTTCATTTTTTTTGTAAAACAGAAGATAAAAAGTTTCATATTCGGTATTTTTGTATTTTGTATTTTTACTCGTATTTTCGAATGTTCAAATACACATACACATGGTGATGGCAGCACTACGAATACAGGATATCAGGGCAATTGAAAACCGGATGTTAATATTATAATACTATATGGTCTGATTTTGATCAGATTTGACGGACATAACAAACAATCATTGATCTCCGGCATTTAATGATTTTGTCGGTTTGGAAAACTGATGGTGATAACGATAACATACCCAGAGTCATATATGCGTATTAATATACAGATTTGAAAACTATGCTGCATTCTAATACTAAAAATATTTGTAAACTTAATGTACCTACTTGACTTTATTTGGCGATAAAGTTTAATATTAATACCAGCAAAAACCAAAAAATTATTTTTAACAAATCTTAAGCATGTCGACCGATTTCGATGTGTCAAAACACCATTACAGAGACAAGAACTCAGAAATCCAATGAGAATAAAATAACAGAAAAGAAAAGAAAACCTTTTAGTTTAGATCTAAACGAGTCATAACAATGTCAATTATAGCAACCCTTCGGCTGCAAAACCACAGCAATTCGTACATCAGCATATAACTATTGCTGTGGTCATGTTTGGTGTCATTGAATAGACTTTTTTATTTTAAAATATTAAACACGTATTGTTTATTTTTTATTAGATTTGTATTTCTCGAGATATTTCACCGTTTCCACACTTCCGAAATAGGGATAAAATTTATTTTTGAAATTACAACGCCATCTATTGCGAACCGAAAAAAATGTTTCGGAAAAAAGTTATGTATTTCGTCCCGTAGAATCTGCATCTATTGTAAAAATAGCAGTTTTATTTAAGATTTCAAGTTTAATCCCCGCTCAGCCCATGGAGGCAGGGAGTGGAACTGATATTATGGCAGAAAGATACCTTCTTCAGAAATATTTTTTTTTTGTTCAGACAAATTTTCCCAGCAATGTTTATTTTTCTAAATATACAAAATTCCAAATTGAATGCTTCATCTCTTGTACCTACCTATTATGAATTATGGAACATATGAGCGATTCTGGCGTGACGCATGGGACATTTTTGCAACAAAAACATTTTTTTTTAATTCAATTAATAACAAACAAAACAAAAAGTTTATAACACGGGGCAACTGGATTAAAATTTTTTGAGCATATTTTAATTTATATCTGAAATGCAGTACTCCAAATATAATATAATACATAAACTTCGTTTCGTCCGATGTTCCGTGCGACACGTGAGTTTATGCCTTATATCTTGAGTACTAAACTGCAGATAAAAATTAGAATATACTCAAAAAATTTTAATTCATTTCCTGCGTATTATAAACATTCTGTTTTGCTTATTATTAATTGGATTTTTTATAAAAAAATGTTTTTGTTGCAAAAATGTCCCGTGCGTCACGCGAGAATCTCCCATATTCAAAAACAGGCCGAGCCGAAGTCTTCTATATCAATTAATACGTCTGTATACTCTCTAAGAGATTTACCATTTTCAAACGTGTATGCCCAATATAATAGTTTATTATTTGTCGTAACGTATCGAATGATGACGTAAGCATGAATAAACAACAATTGATCATTTACAACGTTACATACAAATTATTACTCACACAAAAATATTGACATATCAGCAGCAAACGTGATTCATGTCATTACAAAAGTTCATTTTCCATTACAGAACATAAATTAATACCTATAGCTATAATTTTCATAAACGAATGGAGAAATCTGCCCCCGCGCGTGCATCATTTCCTATTTATTTTTGTTAGATTGCTATGGGTGAATGTAGCGATTTCAACAAGTTTCGACCCTTAATTTTAAACTGTTTAAGTACTGAAAAAGACTTTTCAATTGAAAAAAACTTTTTACATT
This sequence comes from Brachynemurus nebulosus, assembly GCA_035578155.1. Taxonomy (NCBI): domain Eukaryota; kingdom Metazoa; phylum Arthropoda; class Insecta; order Neuroptera; family Myrmeleontidae; genus Brachynemurus; species Brachynemurus nebulosus. Next base: position 28,522,447 of record JAPWDM010000003.1, read on the forward strand.
TTTGGACGGCTTTTTTAATTTTTCTAAAAAAAAAAAAAGGAAACATCTTACAGAGACCATTGAAATACGTGATGGGGTCTGGCACAATCACGAAAATGTTTCTGAAGAATATTTGTATACGTACTATTCTGCAACCCCTATTCCTTTCTAAATTTTAAAGTAAGTCCTCGATTGTTGAAGCCATGACAAACGAAACAACTGCAGTTTGGGGGAATACTGCAGAGCAAGGACGTGAGAGGCTTATGATGAAAGGACCTACCACGAAGTTATCATCCGAAATTCTACAACTGGATAGAACGAAGATGAAAACTACAGTGGGTTTTCTTACTGGACGTTATCACTTAAGGAAGCATTTGCATCGAATGGGAATATATAGAGAAGAACCAGTATGCAGGAAATGTGGGGTGGAAGATGAAACGGTCCACCACATTCTATTTGAATGCGAGGCATTGGCTCGCATTAGGCACTCAACACTGGGATTGGGTACAGAGCTTGAGACTATTCATCGGGATCTCGTAAGGGTCCAACTGACTTCATCAAAGACGCGGGCCTCTTACAAATAACTGATGAATAAACGGGGTTATTGCACAATATTCCACTAGGAATCAGTGCATGGGCTGACAGGACCCCGCCTTCCCATAGGAAGAAGAAGTCCTCGATACTTAAAAATATAATTTTCTTTTGCTTCTTAAGATCTTATTTATTTACAATTAAAACCTATTTTTTTTTAATTTTTCAATATTAGGTACATAATTTTTATAAATATTTGAAAAAAAATATATATAGTGTAAAATCTTTTAATAAAATATTAAAAGATTTTACGAAAACATTTTCGTTACTACTGTGTAAGGTCACTCAGGCCTTTAAGAAATTACATTAAAATATTTTTTCCCCATAATCTAATGATTCTAAGTCTTGCAAAATATTTCTTCACATGCATCTCATTGTCAGTGACCTCTGTAATAAATATATAATTTTTTTTGGCAAAATTGATCAAACTGTTCAAAACTTAAAAATTATCTTTTGAATTTTGAAAAGTATCTTCTGTACTTCTACCACTGAGAAACTTTATATTCTTTTAGGTATACAATTTAATTTAAATATTGATTTTCGATGATGAAACTTATAATTACCTTATGCAAGATAAAAACTAGAAAACTTAATCTCTACAATTTATAGAAAGAAACCCGTTGAAAAACCGAAGTAAAATTAGTTACGAATCCATACAAATATAAACTAAATCACAGAGTAACTTAATACCTACGTGTAAATAAGTAAACTAAGGGCCATTTTCATAATCAAACTCACTTTAACTAAAGTAACTTTAAGCCTTTATCTATAATTTAAAATAGTTGATTTTCATAATAAATTTGATATGATACTCATTTGTTTATAAGCAAGTGTCAATTTATTTAAATTGGTAAAATTATAAAGTCGGAATAAAGTAGGTGAATATCTGTTAAATTAAAGTCAGCTTAAAGTGATAAAGTTAATTTAAAGTCTTTAAATTTTATTATGAAAACGGCCATAAGTATTTTTTTAATTAATTATTTAACAGTGCAAGAGGTTAAGAACGCATAGTTAAACATTGATTCAAATTGATGAAGAAAAACAAGATGATAAATAAGCAATATTAACCTTTGATGCTCAAAAAAATTATGACTGAAACATTGGAAAGAAATTTTTAACGCTGAAAACATTAAATTTATGAGGACTTATTTCAAATTTGACATGTAATTATATAGTGCTTGAAACTTGATTTTTTTTTTTTTTTTTCAAATTAAAATTTATTTTTTAATTGTCAAAACGGTAATTATTAGGTCTGGAATACGAAAAATTACTGTTTTGCAAGCTGCATACAATTCAAAAGTACATTATGTTTTATTTGTAAAATATATGAAATATTTAAAAAAAAAAAAATAATAACGTTATAATTATTTTATCGTAGAAAGACTACGAATTATAAGAGAACATTTTTGCATAATTAAGTATCTGGGAATACTTAAATGTGCAAAGATGTTCTCAATGCTTAAGCTTAAGATTTCAAAATTGTTTTCAATTTTAACTGTCGACTCAAAGAAACCACACTTCTTTTCTTTTTAAAAATATAATTTTAAATAAATAGAGAATTTTGTTTAACCCTTAGCATTTTTATCCCGCTTATATATTGTAAATCTGACAAACTATAGGTATCAACGTTAATCCAACAACAAAATGATGGCACTAAACCAACGTCCATAAAAGCCCACTAAAGACTAAAAACTCAAAGGTAAAAGATCAAATACATCGCAAAGGGGAACAACTAAATGTCTTCGAAGCAATAAATTAGAAAACTGTACACTCTAATCTTATTAACTTCAAATACGATGTCATATTATAACACATTTTAGCATTATGTGACCTGTTGACAGTAAATTTAAATTTTATATTACTCATACTTTTCTTTCAAATAAAAAAAAATAAATAATTTTGTCGCACGCATTCAGACATATAGTTAGGTACATATTTCACAGCATGAATTTATTATTTATTTTCGCGAATTGAAAGAAGAGACACAATAACGTTAACAGTATTAAGTATATACGTAGAACAGTCTAGCTAGTATCGCACATGGAGCCGTCTACTAATATCTATTACTTAAATATATGCTAATATACAATACGACAGTTTTTTTTTTTATATTTTAACTAAAAAGAGGAGGTGAATATGTTTTCATTTTAGATGGATATTTATGTAAAATATATCTTTTTGCTTTTTGTAAAATACATGAATACATATAGTCATTCTCAGTGTACAAGTCAAACCTGAATTTTTTAAGGTTGCAGGAATATTAGCTTAAGTACCGTAAAATAGTGGCATCAATAGGAACATTCTTGATCTTTGCAATCAATTTTCATAAACTTTCCTTGTTACGTATAAATTTCTTTTTTAGCTAGAACAAACCTATGTTTATTTTTAGTGGTTAGAATAAAGTATTTGAAAGGTTCGTTGGGTATGGCAGTGACTTCTAATTGCCACTTGTACCGCTGTTATCGTTCGGTGCATACTAAATGGTTTGCTTAGTTTTCAAAATTCAGTTGGAATTGTCAAATAATGCTGCTTGCAAGTGTTTTGTCGTGGTTTTTCGTACATTATCGTATAAAACCATATTGTGAACTCTATTTTCGTTAGAAAAATTTTGAGTACGTTTGGAATATTGAATATGTTGGCGTCACTGGACTATAGTCGACGGCCGATTTTATCGCTGTTAACGTATAGGAGTAGATCTTCTTCTTCGCTTGGCGTCAATAAAATTACGTAATAAAATTGGCTAGTATTTTCCTGTTTTAAGGAACAGAAATTAGAAAAATTGCTGGCAACATGTGTTTCTATCATTTTAATATCGTTTGCCGTTGCGTATTTGGAAAATATACCCGTATTCAGAGTTCAATGTATCTGAACTCGGATATACATTCAATGTTTAATAAGCATAGTTCGATACTTGAAAATATACCCATTAAAAGCGCTGAGCTCGGGTATATTTTCAAGCTCAATATTTAATAAGAATAGTATGAAAAACATACCCACTTTCAAATTATTGGTAAACAAATGGTTCAATCAAGTAGTTAAGGAAAAACAGCACTTTGACGCCGCAAAAAATTGACAATTTTAGCGAATTTTTTTTTGCAAATGTGAGTGAATACCTATATGAGGGTCGAATTAAAAAAAACTTTAATGAGTATCCATTTGTTCATATAAAATTGTATAGAATAATATTAAATATTTGCAAACTTAATAATGCAAATGCACCTAAAAAAAATTGCAAATTATACCAAGGATATTGCAATGATGAATCATTTCAAATTAAAAGAATAAAAATTATTAAAGTACATAATTGTAGCTATCATTATGCATAGGTTTTTTTTTTTTTACATTTTTTTCATAAAATAGCATCGTTTTCAAAAATTTTTGTTTTCGTTGAATTCTGGTCTAAAATTTTCACAGTATATTCTCAATATGTTGTACTTTCGAATTAAACAAAAAAAAGAAAAAAAATTTCGATTTTTTCAATCCAAGTTACCTGACTACTACCTTAAAAAAATTTGCAAAATATTTTTCAGCGGATTCGAATTCAAATAATATTGTCCATATTCATACGCTTTTGTAAAAAACCCTTCTAAATCTGTTATCTGTTAATCATTATTTAATTTTAAATAAATTTTGCACGTTTAACTCACACGCTATCAATTAAGAATTAAGATAAGAAGAAGCTAAAAATTATTTCAAAAAATTGTAACGGTTTTTTTTATTTGCAACAAAGTAAGTCTTGTTTTAAATCATATGTGCATATTTTTTTTATGAAGATGGAGTATAAATTACAATTGAAATAAGTTTGAAAATATACCTTATTAGTAACTGTATAAGAATACACTAATTTATTGTCGGGTATATATTCAAATTCTCATAGTAGTATTGTTGTACTTGAAAATATACCCGATTTTGGCTCTGAAATGAGGTATATTTTAAAGAGTCATTTTGTTAGTTTCTGTTCTGTAAATTATACCCGATCCTAGATCGGTCAGTGACGTCACAAGCTCTGACTTCAGGTATATTTTCAAAATACGCTTTGCCGTTTAGTAAACTTTGCTTTCGGATTTGTAGTACATTTGATTTAGATCTATGCTTCTTTCTCTGTGAGTATAATTCTAGTTGAATTAATTATATTTTCCGTATTGGTAATTTTATGAGTTCTTTTTCAGAAAGGGTATCTTTTTCTTTTCTTTTACGTAGAGGAAAGTGGGGTAAAGTGGGAAATGGGATAAAGTGGGAAATGGGGTAAAGTGGGAAATGGTACTTTCCGGGTAAACTGTCAAAGTACAGATGTCATGCGCTACTGACATCTGTTAGTAATGACCACAAACTAATCTTTATGGTATACCCACACATGCATATGTGTTTATATGCTCTTTGACACTTGTCAAAGTTTTGAAACGAATCGTAAATTTTATTTCCCATCGTTTCAGTATCGTTTTTTTCCCTCGTTTTAGAGATAAAGAGATTGTAAGTACACTCAAAGTATTCTTTGTAATCTTGATTTTGATAATGCATAAGCGTTTCGTGTAATTTATGCATTGTAAAAAAATGACGCTTACATTTTTGCAAAATGTGGTGTTGGGGTAAAGTGGGAAATGTCAAAAATCACTATTGAGGCGTCGCTTTGCATTCAAATGTTGTCGATTCATTGGTTATGATTTAAAAGAGTTGTTGTGAATGTATTTATGTCCCTCTAACCTCAAAATTTCGACTTCATCTCGGTTTTTTAGGTTACCGGAATATAAAATATCGTACGCATGGCGTGAAAACAAGATTTTTTAACAATTCGCAAATCTAAATCAAGTTGCAAGAAGGAGCTGAAAAACTTTTGGCAAATAAACGCATCGAAGCTCGAAAATCAATTACATTTTTACATTTTTACATTTTTTTTACATTTTTTTTTCAGCAAAAATTGTTTTTTTTTCTACATTTACTATGATGAAATATAGATATAATAACTTTGCTACAAAATTTGCGTTGAATTTGTACAGTTTTTTAAAGTTTCCCACTTTACCCCACGATTTTCAATTTTGGCCATTTTGCACATGGTCGGTCAAAGCTCGGTAACTCAAAAGAAAATCAATTTTTTAGTTGATAGCTTAGGCAAAAGATAGTTTATTGAATTCTCTTTACTATAGAAATTTTAAACATGGAAAAATAATCACTTTTGTTCAATCAACGGAGCTCCAAAAAAAAGTTTCCCACTTTACCCCACTTACCTCTACTATTTGTCGCCTAGAGTTTCCGCTACACACATTTTTATAACCGTAACGTTATCGTTATTGCAACATTTGGAGTTTGTACCTGCTTACGCTACGTTTTGTTTACTACGTTTGGAATTTGCTCCCGCTGTTTCGGAAGCTACCTTTTGTTTTGTCCGGAACATAAAATTGTAGCCCTTTGTAAGCCCGTTTTCCTGGGGCCCGCTGTTTTTACCGAATTGCGTTTATCGACTGGATTTTTTATCGCTTATCGAAATTTACATCGAAGTACCGAGCTGTAGTTTCTCGCTTATCGAAATTTATGATCTGCAAGTCACAAACGGTCATTAGCACATGCATGAAATCTCGAAGCCCCATCAACATTAACGTATCGCATCAACATTATTTACAGGGATTAACGTATCGCATCATAAGCTACAAAGATTAATGTATCGTAAGAATATATTTATTTGGAGGTAACAATTTTTTTTCAATACTCAGTTTTCTTTGGACATTTGCCGACTAGTAGTGCTATAAGGGACCGTTATTGTTACAATATTACTATAATTTTTTTATTTTTATTTTAAATCTTGTAAAAATGTTTGTAAAAGTTACGGAACGTTCCATAATTTATCGCTTAGAAATTTCAATTGTTCTAGTGTAGTTTAAGCATTACCGTTACCGAAAATAAAAACAGTACCGCTTGCATATACGTTTAACTTTTATTGTAACAAAAAGGGATCTAAATAAAGCTACTGAATACAGGTAAACAAATTTTCATTAAATTTTCACTCCCGTTTTTGCGAACACTTTCAGGAAGTAGTTTTATCTGTTTTGCACTTTGGGGTAAAGCTGATGCAATTAAAGTGCATGGCGCCCGTTCTACTAACGCTACCGTACCGAGTTGGCGAAACAAGAGAACTCCCCCGCATGCTCTACCCCTAGGGCTATAGTCGGTTACCGTACCGAAAACTAATTGACTCCATATCCTACATATTACCTACAAGATTAGAACAGCCTAATTTTGGTTCCGATAGCTTGCTGTTCATTTTTACTATTTTGGAAGCCCATTTTTTTGTGTAGCCGACATATATTAAAATATAGACGATATAGACAGTCTCTACTCTCTCCCGCTCTTGTGAACCACACGAATGAATGAGAGGTCAATAGGAACCTTATACAAGGCTATCAAATTTTAAAAATTTAGTAAATTTAACCGACCTACTTTTATTTCCGTATTTATTATTTATAAATAAAACAGTTTACTTTGCAAAAATACCACTTTTATTATTGACATTCTTATAACATGTTTCGATCAAGATGATCATTATTAAACAAACGTTTTGATAATGATGATATTGATCGAATCGCATCATAAGAGGTTCAATAATAAAAGTGGTGTTTTTGCAGAGTAAAATGTTTTATTTATTACTGTCAAATTTTCTTTTTGCTAAGTAGTTTTAGTTGATAGCTGGCTAAGTAGTAGCCAGATTTGTATAGGCAACTTGCCAATTGCAACAGTAAATCAGATTAATAACTTTACAAAGGAAATGGTGACACTATAAATAATTAATATCAATAATTCCCCCGTCAAAACCGAGTAGTTACGGCGGTAACTAAATAAACTAATAAAAAACGATAGTTTTTAATTGTTTTCTCAGTGACTACTAACATAGGAAGATAATTCTAAAACCATGTAATAGCAAAAAATATTAGATGGAAATATTTCAGCTCTTCTCCTTCCTCAAAGAGGAATGTGTATTACCTACTTGTTGAAGGGGGAAAACTAGTATGGCTGAATTAAAATGATTTTATAAAAAAAATAATTTAGTTGAAATTTTTTCGTACTAGACCTATTAAATTTGTCTTAAATGTACAAAAAATTCTCTCAGAAAATCCAGAAAATCATAGCACTATTTTCTCAGTTTGATGGGCAAATGTTATAAGAATTTCTGTACCTTGCACACAAAGTACCATAGTAGGGATAAACTGAAAAATCTCTCATCTAGTTAGCATAAAACGATGGAAGACAAAAATACGAAAACCAAAAACCATACAGAGCAAGGATACACAAATACAATGACATAAGAAATATAAAACAAAGTTATAAGATAAATATTTTATTCCTCCTTGTATAGCATGTTCATAAATTACTTTAGAACAACGTATATTTTAGTTAAACAACTAGCTGTGTCCCACACAGTTCTGCCCACGTGGAAATTTCTTAATTATCGATCGAATTACGTTCTGAATAAAATTAGATCCATACAATGGTTTCAAATTACTGCGCTCGTCAGCTTACAGCTAAAACTGCAATTCGTAGCTATTTTCCTACATAATCATCTCCTGCATTAAAACTCTTATCATATCGGTATTGTCGACAATAAGTTTTTTAATGACAATTAGTGATAAACAAGTGCATAGAGCAGGTTATGAGCAAGATAAAAATGAAATAAAAGAAGCTATGCAACGTAAAATAAACCAACCTCGGATTTAATTCATATGAACTTCTTGATGAACATAATTTTAACTTTACAAAAATTGATATGATACAAATTACTTTAATTTTGGAACCCAATGATAGGGGAGACCAGGCCAAAACCGTATAGCTAAGGATTTGGCGTTGTATATCATTCATTTTAAAACGTATATGTATGAAACCAACGTCTATAATTAGTCAGTTTCCTAGGGAGCATAATCAAATCAACTTATTTCGGATAATCCCAATATTAAACAAAAATAGCACAAAAAATTCAAACCATAATTTATTATGGTTTTACCCCGATACATGGACAAAACCGTATACTATAGGTACTCAACACCGAAGAATCAGTTTAAATCATCTTAAGCTTTTGCGCGTTGAAGAACCCAAATCATTTGTTCGAATTTCTGTGTAGTTGACTCAGTCTTGTATAATGTTGATTTTTGTTGACCTGACATGTCCGAGCAGTTTTGAAGTACCCCATGGTTCCGTCAAAAACAGGTTCAATGGCTTTTCTCATGTTATTCCAATCCCATTTTTTTACCAGTAATAGTAATATTATGATTACGTGGCATCTTTTTTACAACTAATAATGAAAAATGAGTTTAGTTCATATTCATACGTCCAAGTCAAAATCATATATAGGCCGGTTTTACCCCGTACGGTTTTTACCCGGAGACCTATGTGTAAACAGATAATTCACTACCACCTATGCAAATCGATTTTGCCGAAACAAATATTGTAAATTACGAGTAAATACACACACTTTAACATAACTGATTGGAGACTAACTGCTACTACACATAAACTTAACTATTTTTCCTTGAATTTTCACAAAAATAAGATCAAGTCTATCGAAAAACACTAAAATGAAATTTTTTGAAAACGTTCGTGCTTACCGCTACAAGTGTTTGTTGACAAATGGCTCTCATTGGTGGACGCTGTTGAGCGGTTTGCGTTCCGGAAATTTTAATTAATAGCAAAAATAGACATACTATACTGTTTTACCGTGGTATACGATTTTGTACAGGTTTCCCCTATTATCCAAAAAAATATGTAAGAAAAAGCGAGCTTACAATTTGTTGTACTTATATGCAATACCAAATTTAAAATGGAAAAGAAGGAAATTGAAAAATTTCTCTTTTAAGTAAATGTCACGCAGCCAAACAAATAAATTGAACAAAAAATATTGAGCTACTCTTTTTTTTTTTTATTTATCAAACCAACAGAAAAATTTCCTATTTGTACAAATATGGTCTAACTTCAATACCTACATCTAATAGGAAAATCAATATTGATGAAATAGGGAGCATAAGGAGCTTTACGATTAACAAATTTACAATTACAATTTTAAAATTTAGAAAAAAATTAAATTTAAACAAAATGACATGGGAAATAATTGGTATAAATATATATAATTGGTAATGGAAATTAATGATAAGGAATCTTCAGTTGCATTCCTCCTGACGATGAAATGGAGCTCAAAACTTTATATGTAGTCTTATAACTAGTGTTGTGCTTATCTAATTAATATTATTTAAACTTTTATCTAGATGACGTTTTCATTATCTACTATCCCATAGCTAGATATATTTTTAAAAAGTTATCCTTTATCTTACCTTGCTATTAAGTGAAGAGAAAAGATAAGATAACAAAAAAAACACCTTTATTTTTTCTAAAAAATAAACTAAATTTATCATTATTCTATATTTATTGATCGATATCAGGGGTGGCTCCAAGGCGATGTAAGGTCCCGCGTTTCTGAAAGGTCCACGCCGCTGACTAATGACTAATCCTCTATCATACTTCCCCGTACTCACAAATATGATACTCGGATTTCGGTAAGCGCGTATCCGCGATACGGTATATATCATTTTCATTTAATCCAACAATTGAACTTCTTCCCAATTCCAGCCACTGTTGATTTACAAGCTGTAGTAAATGATGCCCAATTCTATCGCACTCCTTTTCGTGCTGACAACTTACTAATAAACTTATTTCCCTTAATGATCAAAACCAGTAAAATTTTATTTTTAATTCTACTAAATTTTACTATCTCTTTAGTACAGTTGTCTCATTACTATAAATACTGTAACTACTCTTTTCGAAAGTGCTATAAACACTAACAAGAACCATGTTTTGTTCGTGGAAAGAAAAAAACCATACAATACAAAAAGAAACAAAATTGTAAAAATGAAAAGAAAACTTTACATTTTATTAAAATATACAAATAAATAAAAGTAAAGTAGCAAAATTTTTGTAAGGGAAAAAAATATGAAATTTTTACTTGTATCCAGTCTTTGTGAAACGTATGAGTATGTGTTGTATGTTGTATACATCCTTGGTATTGTATGCATATTATTCTACATGAAGAAAATTCGTTCGGATGGAGGAAGAACCATTTAACATATTAAAAAATATAATATGTATTTTCATTTACAGCTAATGTTAACAAAATATGCAAAACACATTGGCGGAGAAACGTTAAGATTCACAATCAATTTTATTAATTTGAAGTAGACAATAAATATAGCAAAATAAAAAGGAAAATACCTTCCAAACAATTTTCAAAAATAATTAAGTAAATAAATTATATTATATGTACATATATCCCATTGTGTACCGAAGTAATTTCATTTTGATTATTACCTACAGAAATTTTAAACACGTTTTTCTCGATAAAGCATTTTTACAAATGGCTAGCGTTTTCACGGAACCAAAAAACAAAAAACCAATAAAACGATTTTTTTTTAATTTATACCAAATATACTTTTTACAGTTCTGAATTAAAAAATTAACTTTATAGTTGTCTGTGATAGTATCAAGATACTTACTTTTTGTAATACTTACTTTTTAAATGTCGCAGGTACTTTTTACCACGCGTGAAAAAAGGAGGTAAACAAATTCATTTCTATAATACCGATACAATACAAGCTATAGTCATACATGAATAATTCAAAACAAATACATATGTTAAAATTAATTAAAATTAAATATAAATCGATTTTCTCCGTGTTAAAAATTGCCATTTTGTTTAAGCAAATTTAGTCCGAAACCGTTTCAGTAATATTTCCTAAGAATAAATATCTTTTTAAAGCTTTTAATTAACTTGCAATGTTAGTATGTTGGTTTAAATCAAATCTTGGTATCAAAATTTAGAAAAGTTCTAATTGAGCTAGAGGTTTCAAATTTTGCATACGTGTATAACCTTGATGACAATGCAATATTGTATAATTAGTTTTGTCCTAAATCGACCCAAACCAAAATTGTTGATTTTTAGTCCTGTGCAACTTTTTGACATTTCGAATTGTCAAATATTGTCCATTGATTTTACATTGTAATTTTTTGTTTCCATAGTTATGTTTGATTAGGGTAAATTAACCGATTAAAATATAGTTTAATTTTTTTCAAATTAATTGTATTCAGACTAAAATGTAGAAAATAAATTAAAATAAAAATATTCTTTTTAAGAAAAAGCTTTTATTTAAAAATGGGCTAAAAAAAATAAAATAACTTGTGAGTGAAGTTTGAAGCAATATGCAACATAATTTATAAAAGCTTAAGGCGTTATCATTAATTATTTCTATTTTGGATATAAGTGTAGCTATTTTACTTTTTATTATAGAAGTTACCAAACTTAATTAAACGCCTCAAGCTTTTATAAATTATGTTGTATATTGCTTCAAACTTCACTCAAAAGTTAATTTATTTTTTTTTTAGCCCATTTTTAAATAAAAGCTTTTTCTTAAAAAGAATTTTTTTATTTTAATTTTTTATTTTATTAATCCACTTTCAATTAAAAATAAATTAAAAACAATCGAAGTTAATAAAATAATAACATAAATGTATACTTTAAGATGTAATTTATATGATTATCTTATGGTAGGAAGGCTTAAAATCTTTTTAAAGAATTCAGCGAAAATGTTGCAACGCCACTGTTAAATAAAAAGTAATAACATTATAAAAATTAAAATAAATTTCAGAAAAAAAAAATAAATATTTAACAACTAGCAACTTTCTATAGCAGTTATTTCTTTAAATGGTATACTTTTTTCATCCCCTCCTATAACACCCACATATTCCGCCAATTACCCCACATACCCTACTAACTTTTGTAACAGTATTTTTATTTTCTCTACACACTATAAAAACAAATGTGTTCTTTTGTGTTAATTTGTCCTTAATTCTTTTTAAACTGGAAAAAGCAGCCTTTGACCGGATCAGTTCTAGTAATTAATGTTTCATTACCCATTATTTTATAGAGTATCAAATAAATAAAATTATTGTAAAGTGGTAAAACTGTGACCAGATTATGTCGACAAAAAAAAGTTATTGCAATTTCGAAATGTGAATTTTGTCCTTAACAAATTTGATCCTACATTCTTCTATTACATTACCTTTTTTCTATTAGGTACTTAATAAAAAGTTTTTTTTTTTTTTTTTAAATAAGCTGACCCTCTTTAAAACCACTGTTTGTGATCTTCAGTACAATAACCCAATCATGACATGTGTGCTGTTCGTCACTGAGGAGTTTCAAGGCATATTTTCGAAGTCCATGGTCAGATATCGAAAAAATTTTTTATGTGATCACCTCGAAAGGATACTTTTTAAGAAAGTATCCTCCTCCCTTAAGAAGTTAACTCCTCCCCTTTATGAAGCCTTTTAAAAATAAAAAATAAAAATAAGTGCACAGCGGGACACATGTTCTAGCAAATAATTATATAAACAACCAGACCAATTTCCAGAGTGGCCACTTTTTAGAAAACACAGGGAATTTAAGTAGTCAGGGAAAAATCAGGGAAGTTTCCATTCTATTACCTGTAAAAACGTAGTAAGTACCGTAGTAAGTACTTTATTGAAAAAAAGCAAATTCATTGATAAAATTGTCATATAATTAGCGCCATCATAAGTGAGAAGTGTGGGGCCTTCGAAAATGCGGAACCGAATATGACGCATCGTTTACACCAGTGGTTCCCAAAGTGGTCCCTACGGACTCCTAGGGGTCCCCGGGATCATTCAGGGGGTCCGTGGAAAATTAAAATTGATTTGAGGGTCCCTGAACAACGTCAGGGGGTCCGCGCAAGGTTTAATATAAAATAAAAACATTATGATAAATTTTTATTAATATGGAAGTTAAATAACAATGAACAAATTATTAGCGATTTTTACGTCCTAAGTAAAGTATAAAAGAAAAGTGATACTCTTGTTTAAGTTGATTAAAAAAACTATATAGGATTTCTCTTTTTTTATTAAAAACCGAAGAAGGGATTGTAAGTTTTTCTAACACAAATGTGTTTCTAAAGAATATACATATTATTAATGATCAGAGATGAGGCCTATTTAAGATACAAGTATTTGAAATACAAATACAAGATACAAAATACGTATTTTCATCTTGTATCTTTGTATCTTGTATCATTACGGGTTATTGTACAGAAGCTGTTGATTACTCTTCCGTCTTCCTATTTGGTAAAACGTGGATTCAGTGCCGTTATAAGCCTCATCACAAAAAAACCGACCAGAAATTAGTACTCGTGGGGATTTGCGGTTGCTACTCACAAACATTGAGCCGGACATAAATACACTCATAACATCCCATCAGGTTTATTCTAGTCATTTTTTTTTTTTTTGTATTTTGAAAAAAAGTTATAATTTCAATAAATGCTTCTTCAACAAGATGTTTTATATATATTTTATTTTTACGCCACCATTTACCATTCAAAACACCAAAGTTAAATTTGTGTTTTTTCTATTATGCATTTATATAGTTTTTCACCCAGGGTCCGTGAGCAAGTTTTGACTATGCAAAGGGATCCGTGGGCCAAAAGAGTTTGGGAACCACTGGTTTACACATACCTCGAGCACACCCCGTACCTCACCTGTTACGCGTATTATTTTTCATACATGTATGTGTAACTATCGTACATATTGAAAAGTCTTTTATAATTTTACGATTAACACACTTACTTCTATAGTGTAGCTCTCCTTTTTTGTGTACACAACAAAACTTGGTAATAAGAAAGAAACTAGAAGAAAAAAAATGCAAGTAAAAACTTTATCATGGATTATTTTAAAAGTTTAATTAATAGTATTATTTTATTCTTATATTTGTTTTGACATTTTTTTGCTCATAAGATACCAAATGCTCACTTTTATATTATATTTTATCTTGAGAAATATTAGCTTTCGGTATTATATATGTATGGCTGGCTGTTGTATAGGTAGATATATCTGCATGTTTCTATAAAAAGCACTTCTGGGTATTATTAAAAGACAAACATCCCGCACAAAAGTTTTTCTGCAAACAAATATTATAATTAGAGAACAATAAAAACTTTATTTCAACAAATGGGTAGTCAGTCGGTGCATTTACAATAAGTTGCCAATTTTCACAAAGAAAGTATAATGATGACTTTTCATTGATTTTCTATTGAAATCGAAAACATTCTTTATCCACGTTTTGCTTTATATTTTACATATAACAATATACAGTTTGTTAGTTGGTTTTTTTTTTTTTTTTATTAGCTTTTTAAGTCGTAGGAAACTTTTGAAAATAAAATTTACAAGGATAAGGGGGACCACTAGTGTAACATTTTAAAAATTTTTTTTGCATGCTTCGATAGTCTATACCTTTAAAAATAATATACCAAAATTTCAAGTGCATATCTCAAATAGTTTTTGAGTTACAGCCATCCGAAGAGCGGATTCTGATTTTCATTGTTAACTTTGAGGTATTGAGAAATGTATAAAGGTTGATAGTTCGGGAGTTTCTGGATGTGGCTGCCAGTCACATGCTGTGGAGAAGCTAGACCCTGACACATTTAAACGACTCATCTGGTTTTACTATGACCGTTATAGTGAGTACATCGTAAATAATTTTAGTAAAAACTCTTAGCGATTAAAACTAAAAGGTAAAGTAAACAAAAACTACATTTTTCAAATTTGCTGCACTTATAGCTCGAAGGCAAATCTTCCGATCGATTTGTTTCTCATTGCAGCTTCCTTTATATATGTTTCTTCGTGCCATGAACCTCCAGTTTTCCGATGGAATAAAAATGTAATTTTTGCAGGCCAAAAATCATCAAATTATCGCGCAAATTTTGAAACTTTTTTTAAAATACTCCGCCATTTTGTTAAATTTCAACTCTTTTTTTCGATTGAGGTTCATGGCACGGGCAATATCTTCTAGTTTAATAGCTTTTTGGTTTTTATGATTTCAGGCATTGTGAAGGTCGCTATATCACTCACTGAATTTTCAATTTTTTGGTCCAAGAATTTTATCATGAATTTATTATATAACAGCGAATATATCCTTAAAATATTAAAACATTCCATGCAGTAGTTTTCTTTAAAAAAAATTCTTAAAAATCACCTTCGATTAAGGCGGTCACACTAGTGGTCCGCCTTAATCAAAGCATGTAACGCAAAATAAAGAGAGGAAAATGGACTCCAACGTCAATGTTTTAAAATTTTATGAAATCTTTGGTCCCTAATTCTGAGAAATTTAACTCGAAAACTCTCAACTTTCTGCCCAGAAAATTATAAAAGCTAAGAAAGTGAACCTAACTACCGATGCCACAGAAAAACTCGTCAAAATTAAAGAGGTGCTCACTGCTCACTAAACTATAATTTATTAAACCTTATTCGAACGTGTCTAAACACTCGTCAATGAGTAGATGACTGTAAGAAGCAATTTTACTAAAAATGATAAAGAACACGGTATGGTTTCTCTGTTTATGCAGTGCACGTTAGTTAATATGTTTGAGCCAAAATTGTGACTATTCAAAACTTAATCAACAAAATACTGTATTAATTAGGGAACACTTTATGTATATTCTCTACACTGAAAAAATTTTAAGTTATCACAACCGAAAAACTACTACTTTCTGTAATGAAATACTGTATCAAATATATTTTGTTGCCGTGACTTAAAGGTATTGCTTGTAATAACTACAAAAAAATGTTAGAGTAACAAATAACTCAACTACTGCCTTATAGTTAAGTGCCCTGTAAACGATCAAATTGTTTGTCAAATTTTACGTGTTTGTCAAATTATTTGATAGTATGCAGCTTTGTCTGACGCGTTTGTCAAACAATCTACGTGTTTGACATGTTTGATGAAAATCTTGATTGATCAACTTGTTTGACGTGTTTGACCAACAAGTTTGAAGGTGAGCGGCGGTGTTTGTTGTGTTTGTCAAACAAGCTCTATTAAATTGCCCCGAAATGAATAGCAAATATGACAAAATTTTTGCAAATCTCTGTACAAGCAACATTTTTTCCGTAATTTTCATTATTTATTCTATGTTTGGCCAAGTTTAATCTAACAAAATTATTTTATGGGGATCACTAGTGTGACAAACTACGCGCAAGTTTGTCAAATTTGTTTGAGCTTTGGTTTGATCGTTTAAGCTCTTGTTTGATGAAAACGTGAAGTTTGACAAACAAATTTGTCAAACAAATTTGATCGTTTACAGGGCACTTTAGACACAAAAAATTATTTCCAAGTGTCAATCCGCTACTATTAAATTAGTTAATGTCAGTTAATAATTGTTTTTTTTCAAACTTTGTGAATTATGACAAGTAATTTTTATTTATTTATTTTGGTGACTTTATTTATAATACCATGTATTATCAAAAGTTGTTAGTGCAACTATTTCAAGTTAACTAAAATTTCTTTAGTAATAGCCATAATTCAGTTTTTTTCAGAGTACTAAAAGTACTTTACGTGTAGAAACGTATAAAAAGCTATGGTTTATCATTTTCTAAAGCAGTGCAAACTCAGTTTCATATAGGGATCCCATTTTAGATAACCAGAATATTTTACTCAAATGTGTATCTAGCTTGAAAATATCAACTTCAAAATTCATTCACTTTTCATAGTTACAGTTTGCAACCTAAAATTTTTTTCCACTTTTACAAATAATATATATAGAAACTTTTAGAACAATATACATTATTAGGTATATCTCAGTATATAGTAATTTTTATAATTACACTATTAAAAATTAATGATTCATATGAATAATTATTTTATATTACAATATATACATAGCAATTTTTACAAACACATGTTTGAAACTAGAAGATAATTAAAATAATTTGTCCGCTCAAAATAGTATAGTGGTAGTAAATGAACTATTTTACATATTGTTAAACTTTTAAATATATTTAATTAATTTATAACTAAATAACCAACAGTCTATATTCTATGGAATACAACAAAAAAATACAGTGTGTCACAAATTCACAACAAACTGAATTGGCTTAAATGTTACTGTTTTCTTTGTAAAAGTCTTTGTGTAACTTTTTCACAATCAAAAAAATTCACATGCACATCGATAATAGTAATTAAAAATAAATCAATTAAATACATCTCGCATTTTAGTGGTATCAAAAATGTTTGATTGGTTATTAAAAGGTTCTGGTTTCGATTCCCAGCTGGTCTAATTTCATAATTTTTCCCTAAAAGACATTATCTACGAAATTTTTGTAGGTCTGGTTGAGATGTACAATCGTAATTTTTCGTATGTCAAAATCGTAATTTTGTTTTAAAATTTTTTTTAGAACTTATAGTCTGTTTTCATTTAGCGTAGTTTAGATATCTATACACTGTAAGTTAGTAGAGCAAGAATTTTCGCAATTGTAATGTTACGTTTAAACTAAACACCAATTTAGTCGGAACCTTCAAATTTCGTCATAAAAAAAAACGAGACATAATATGACGATATACAATTTTAATAAATTTAAAAGTGCCAGTGCTTAAAGACACTCTACTACTGCGCTGATTTTCAAAAAAAATATTTTATTGTTCCAAAAAAATACTTTTTGAAATAAAAACATATTTTTCTTTTTTCTGCAGAGTCAAAAAATATTTTTTTTTTAAGCAATAAATAATTTTTTTAACTCGATGAAAAAAAAATTGAAAATATTTTTGATCTTAATTTAAAAAATCGTTTCGAGACTGATGTGTTAGTATAGTTTTAAAAGAAATTCGTTATATTGTCAATACACTAATAAAAGAAAAGTATTTGGTCTCATTGAGACATTTAAAAACCGCAAAATTAAAGTTTCTTTAACTATATAGATTGATAAGCTGTGATTTTGAAAAAAAAAAAACAAAATGTATAACTCGTGCGGTAAAAAGACCCCTCTTTCATTATCGTGCAATATCTTAACTCCAAATATACAAAATTCCTTTTTGCACGATCGTGTATTTTCATGCACTTACCGATACTGTTGATAATACTAGTAAGTTGTATTTCCCGAACGTTTGTTTATATCCATGGAAACCAAAAAATAACAAGGCGCTAAGTAAAACAGGTACCCGGTAAGTGAAACTAGCTCAAAAATGATTGTAATTTTTTATTTATATTGAAACTAAAAGTACAATTTGAACAATTAGGAAAATTAATCGATTAATATGAAAATTTTCACTAGCTTGCACATTACTATTATTATTATTGTTACCATTAGTCTTCATATTATATCGACATTTCAAAAGGTTGTTCAGTCATTAAAATTTGGTGGTTTTCGTAATCTTCCTTTCATTTTACGAGAATAAATTTGCAGCCAAAATTAAAATGCTTCATCAATTTCATTATTCTCACTAATATTATAGTTTAACATACTATCTTCCTCAATATTTTTAATAGGAAATTCAAAAAAATATTTACGCCAGTTAAATATTGATATTTGATTTTTTATTTACAAATATAGTTGTCAATTGTCATTACAAAAATTCGTATTATAGTTGCTATAAATACTTATAATATTTATCCATGGCATTCTATGTGATAACATAGAAATATAATTTTCACCTATAGGTATATTATCCAAATTTTATTTTTAGTCGAATTTTCTCCGAAAAATTAGACTTATACAGTCTATACGATAAGAGCTGCGAGAGGCGAGAGTAGGGGCGCTATCCGTTTTCGGACCCGTAGAACACGAATATGTAGAAAAAAAAATGTCTGATATATATATATATATATATATATATATATATATATATATATATATATATATATATATATATATATATATATATATATATATATTTTCCCGCCACCTTTTAATTTGTGTAGGGCCCCCCTATGGACGTTAAGAGATGAAATTTGGTAAATGGGGCTCATTTTCGAGGCACCTCATACTATCAAAGTGGGGTCAGATTTTGGGCAAATTTTTTTTCTGACCCGACCTTTAAGGGGGTGGTGGGGGGCGGAAAAGCAATAAAACTTTTAAATAATGTTTCGGTCAATTATCTACAACATATCCAAAATTCAGCTTCCTAGGATGATATGGTGGGAGTAGAGGGGGGAAAAACGATTTTCGCTGGATCTAACAGGCCCCCAGCCCCCCAGAATTAACGTAGAGGGTTGAAATTTGGTGTGTTGATAAAGTTCGTACCTAGGTTGTGCTTTCTGGAGGTTTTAATATTTTACCCCCACCCCCCTCATTTTTAAGCTACAATTTCATGCATTTTCGACGTTTTCGAAGTTTGTACCACTCGCACAGGTCACCCGAATAAACCTAGAGGGCTGAAATTTTGTATTCGGATTAAGTTAGTATCAAGGGGGTGCCTTTTGGGGGTCTCGACTTTTAACCCCTACCCCCACCATTTTTATACCCAAAAGAACATGATTTTTCTTGTTTTTTAACAGTTTCGTTCGGGTCAAAATCTCCCCAAATAAACCTAGAGGGCTGAAATTTGGTGTACAGGTTAAGCTAATAGCCAGACACTGTTTTTTGGAGGTTTCAACTTTTAACCCTTACCCCCACGATTTTTACGCCAATATTTCCTTAATTTTTTTGCTTGTTTTCTAACACGTCTAGAGACTCCATAAGGAAACCTAGAGGGCTGAAATTTTGTACGTGTATTCAGTTAGTATCCAGCTAGTACCTTGTAGGGAGTCCGCATCACTTTTCCCCCCACTTCTCCCATTTTTACATCGGAATTGAATGCTATTGTTAAATGTGTTTTAAAAGCATTATGTTTATTCTAAATATAAGTAGGCGAATAGTAATTTTAAAAAATTTAAAAAAAGTGAACTTACTTTTATGACAAATGAAATACATACATATTAAGTAATTTAAAAATGTTATTAAAGTCACTGTTTATTTATAAATTAGGAATTTTGGATTTTTAGTATTTATAAAATAGAAATTTTGGATTTTTTTGGAAAGAAAAAATATCTTTATAAAGGCCTTCCAGTTTACTATTTAAGGTCCTTTTTTAATTTTTAAAACTAAAACATAAAGGCAATTAGCGGATAAACATGGGCAGGAATGTCCTCGTACGAATTGTGTTGGCTTTTTTCTGCTACCTGTTTTCGGCACAAAATTGAAATTTACTGAGATACAGCCCTTAAATACTTAAAACCTTTTTTTAAAGCCTCGATCAGCCGAACACTCATCACCAGTTTTGAAACCAACAAAATGACAATTCGGTTGTAGACTTTCAATCACATTTCGCTTGTAGACATTCAATACCGAAGATGAAAGGGAAAATTCGACTACCGTGATGGGGCCCCGCTGCTCACGGCGTTTTTTATTTACTATTTTTTTATTCTTTAATTATTTTAAACTGATCGTGCAAAAAATATTGTACAATGCACGATGCGTTAAGTGCCTTTACTGATCTCGACAATTGCAAAAATTCGACCCTGCGGGTCTCGTTTTCGCAACATTTTCTCGATCAGTAAAAGCAACTTACCGAACTTATATTGTAAAATACTATTACACACTACTGTGAATGTGATACAACAATAAATATTTAAAACATAATATATACATACAATCATATTATGCCTTGATACATTCTGTCGAACGTTTAATTTTGACCACTAACCAAAACCAATATTATAAATTTAATATTAAAATACAATAATACATATTAATGTTGTTTAAATTAATTGCTCATCCTCCCTCACCCGCAAAACCCAAAAACTTTTTGACCTCGTCCGTACATTATGCTCACCATATTATCATATCAGCACTTGTATTGTTAATCCACACTAAAATATTAATAGTATAACAATTTGTTAATATTAAATAATACCCTATACTTGTAGAATTTATGTCTTTAATAATATAAACACCAAATTTATTTATTTTTCATAAATAAATTGATTATTAGTTACTTACTTGGTGTGTTGATGTAAAAAAAAATTAAATAAAAAATAAATTATTATTTAGTACCAAATTTGGAAGGAATTCGGACCTAAGCTTTTTGCATAAAATTATTACGATAATTTAGATACCATCAGCAAAGTACTAAGTTTTCCTCCTCCAAAGGGCACAGCGCATCCCTCTTTGAATGAAAAATGGTTTTCAAGAGACTCAAAAAGAGTCCAAAGTGAACTACTTAATCGATCTTTAAATTTTTTTTACTGTTACAAAATTAAACTCTCTCAAATTGACCCCGCCAGGGTCCTAGGGACCCCAAAAGTTCTGAAATTAACTATCAAAATCGATTTTAAAAAATTTTATACTATTGGAAACAAGTGGTCAGCGTGAGTGTAAAAAATTGTAACTAGTGGTGAGTCCAGAGTGTGCCCGATATCGTTTAAGTCCATTAGTCGTTGAACTGCTCTCCCAAGACACATATCATATTGTTAATATTTTTGATGAAGCATTTGCAATAATGTAATACATATATAGCATATATACATACGCATGCGTATACCACTCAATACCCCACCCGCTTCATATAGAGAGCAACGTGTGGTGACGTACATCGTACTAATATATTCGCATATTCGAGTCCATACATCATGTGTTTTGGTTGTATGTGTGCTGTGCTACGTCACTCACTGGCGACAAGTGGGACAGTATGATTTGGTCAATAGTTTCGTCCCTTGATTGGAAGTCTAA
This sequence comes from Brachynemurus nebulosus, assembly GCA_035578155.1. Taxonomy (NCBI): domain Eukaryota; kingdom Metazoa; phylum Arthropoda; class Insecta; order Neuroptera; family Myrmeleontidae; genus Brachynemurus; species Brachynemurus nebulosus. The sequence goes on from JAPWDM010000003.1 coordinate 28,544,578, forward strand.
AGCATTCCAGGCGGAACAAATATTTTACTTTGCAAAATACCACTTTTATTTTTGAAACTGTGACTATATTGTTTCGAACCGTTAGTTCATTTTCAAATAATAAACAACGAATGTAATATTTATTCTGTTTGAAGATGAACTAACGGTTCGAAACAATATTGTCACAGTTTCAAAAATAAAAGTGGTATTTTGCAAAGTAAAATATTTGTTTATTATTTACAAATATGGAATACCATAAAGTAGCGCTCAAATCTATTAATATTATCATTCCAGGCGGACATGGGCTATATTATATTAGGTTACCTAAAATTCTGAAGAAATTTATTTTTAAATACTATTGAATTATAAGAGATGTAGGTAAAATTTACCCGTCAGGGTATTAGGGACCCAAAAAGAGGCCGACAATAAACAGCTAGACGAAACGTGGGTAGTAAGATCATAGTGATTATGGACCACTGGGTAGTAAGGTTCTAGTGATTATGGACTACTGAGTAGTAAAGTCATACAGTGATTAATAGTAATGTAAATTTTGATTTCTTGTCATGTTTGAGCGGAATAATCTTTTTTATTGCGTTTTTCTGAGTTACTATTCATAAATACTTATATACCAATCCCTTATTAGCTACTAATCTCAACCCCTCTCTATCGGAATGTGCAAAAATAAAACAAAATATTACTTTCGGTGACATCTCCATTTTATAGCCGTTTAGCGAGTGACGCCAATCGCTATAAATAACATTTCGTGTAAAATTTCGAAATATCTGATTTAAAAGAGATTGAACCTATAATTCAGATATTTTTCCGCAGATGAAACGGTGGGCCACATCTATAAAATATGTATAATAACAGTTGTAAAATATAAGCCAAGACGCGATGTTAGTAAATATTCCTATATTTTTTATATTTTATAAGTAAATAAAAAAAAACGTGAAACGGGAGGACTTCGGATGACATATTCTATTTGCAAGACTTGAAAAACCCATTTTTTTGATATGTCTAAATAAAATATACATAATTACCAGTGTATAATAACTACAGTTAAGACATATACTTAATCACAGACCAATGAACACCAAAATATTATACTACTAGACAAAGCGTAAAGCCAGTTTATAAGCCATTTTCCTTGAAGCAGGTACCAGGGTGAGACGGGTGAGATTTATGGAATATAATATAATGTCAATTTTTGAGAAAATGCGACTATAATTAAGGCAGAGCATAATTTGTATACGTACGTATTTTGAAAATAAAGCGAATACCACTTTTTTTCTTTCAAAATTTTTCAGTTCCTTCTCAAAAAAGTAAAATTTTATTATCAATATTATATATTTACAGTAATTATTTGAAAACATTACCACGGATACCATCCATTATTATCTATATCTATATCTATACATCTATTAAGGTCAGAACTTGGTCGTAACTGGCTGCCTCAGTTATACATTTATATAATTAGTCTATGTAATAGAATATATAATATATTCATTGGTCTGTGCACATAATCTATTTTAACATTCATAAACATTTGAAGAAATCATTTGAGTTCCTTTTTATGGCTAACTTTTTTGAAAATGAGCACGGAATAGTATATTGTGCAATAAGTGTGGCAAATTGTCGATTGCCCACCAAAGCGAAGCCCTCATTCGCTTGAGTGGGACAATCGACAATCCCGCACGAGTTGCACATACTACTTTTTATTACGAATTTCACATAATTTTTTCTATTATTATCACTATTTTTGACATTTTTATTACTTTTTAAAATAAAATTTTTAAGTGTCCGTCTTTTTTTCAGAATTAATTTTCGTTTAAATTACTTTGTTGGTGGTTTCTATAGAAATAATTAGGAAATATTTATTAAATGAAAAATTAAGAGGCGGCTTTGCGTGTTTTATTGTCAAATTGCGTATGGAAAGTTACTTTCCATACGTAAAAAAGTATGCGGGAAGAGTACAGTGGGCAAACAGCTATTTTGCGTACAGAAATGTATGCGCTAAGTTAGTACTTCTCCCGCATGAGTAATAAAAAACTATTTTTATCGAATTTCGAAAACTCGAAATTCAGCTATTACAATAGGTGTCATGACGCAATCTGAGTCCGGGACTATGGCAGAAATCTGTTTTGAGGTCCCTAGAATACGAAAATGATATTCACTAAAATTTATATATATATATATATATATATATATATATATATATATATATATATATATATATATATATATATATTTATGTGTTCCCACGATAACTCTCGAACGAAACGTCTAACGCTTATGAAATTTTGTGTGCGGACTGGATTCTGAATTGGCTTGGCTAAGTTCGTTAGCCAGACACGTCGGATGCCCAGAAGTAGGTTTTCTGGCCATTTTTTATCATTCGATCTTATCATAAGACAGTTCGATTTTTACATCGTTGAAAAGGAAAAAAAAAATTATGAAGAAAATGTTCTTATAATTTTCTTTCTATGTTAAGTAGTTTTCGAGAAAATGTAAATTTTCACTTTTATTCTTTCTTTGTTAGTCTAATAAGTAATTTATATTTATATCTCAGTTCTTTATGAAATATAAAAATATTTCACTTTTTTATTAAAGAATTTTGTGAGAACAAGTGAAAACTGTTCACATATATGTGATATAACACACATACATGTATAGGGTTTTGTTTCTCATTTATTGCATTATAATTAGCATGGTTCTATCTCATGTTAAAAAATATAAATTAAAAAGATTTTCTAAGCTAATGTAATGAAGAATTTTTTTTTTTTATTGAATTTTTAAGTAAACAAGAAATTGAAGATTATGTTATGATATAATATTATTAAATATATGAAAAAAAACGCCGTGAGCAGCGGGGCCCCATCACGGTAGTCGAATTTTCCCCTTCATCTTCGGTATTGAATGTCTACAAGCGAAATGTGATTGAAAGTGTACAACCGAATTGTCATTTTGTTGGTTTCAAAACTGGTGATGAGTGTTCGGCTGATCGAGGCTTTAAAAAAAGGTTTTAAGTATTTAAGGGCTGTATCTCAGTAAATTTCAATTTTGTGCCGAAAACAGGTAGCAGGACCTTAAATAGTAAACTGGAAGGCCTTTATAAAGATATTTTTTCTTTCCAAAAAAATCCAAAATTTCTATTTTATAAATACTAAAAATCCAAAATTCCTAATTTATAATTAAACAGTGACTTTAATAACATTTTTAAATTACTTAATATGTATGTATTTCATTTGTCATAAAAGTAAGTTCACTTTTTTTTAAATTTTTTAAAATTACTATTCGCCTACTTGTATTTAGAATAAACATAATGCTTTTAAAACACATTTAACAATAGCATTCAATTCCGATGTAAAAATGGGAGAAGTGGGGGGAAAAGTGATGCGGACTCCCTACAAGGTACTAGCTGGATACTAACTGAATACACGTACAAAATTTCAGCCCTCTAGGTTTCCTTATGGAGTCTCTAGACGTGTTAGAAAACAAGCAAAAAAATTAAGGAAATATTGGCGTAAAAATCGTGGGGGTAAGGGTTAAAAGTTGAAACCTCCAAAAAACAGTGTCTGGCTATTAGCTTAACCTGTACACCAAATTTCAGCCCTCTAGGTTTATTTGGGGAGATTTTGACCCGAACGAAACTGTTAAAAAACAAGAAAAATCATGTTCTTTTGGGTATAAAAATGGTGGGGGTAGGGGTTAAAAGTCGAGACCCTCAAAAGGCACCCCCTTGATACTAACTAAATCCGAATACAAAATTTCAGCCCTCTAGGTTTATTCGGGTGACCTGTGCGAGTGGTACAAACTTCGAAAACGTCGAAAATTCATGAAATTGTAGCTTAAAAATGAGGAGGGTGGGGGTAAATTATTAAAACCTCCAAAAAGCACAACCTAGGTACGAACTTTATCAACATACCAAATTTCAACCCTCTACGTTAATTCTGGGGGGCTGGGGGCCTGTTAGATCCAGCGAAAATCGTTTTTTCCCTCCTCTACTCCCACCATATCATCCTAGGAAGCTGAATTTTGGATATGTTGTAGATAATTGACCAAAACATTATTTAAAACCGGTTTGGAAAAGTTTTATTGCTTTTCCGCCCCCCACCACCCCCTTAAAGGTCGGGTCAGAAAAAAAATTTGCCCAAAATTTGACCCCCCTTTGATAGTATGAGGTGCCTCGAAAATGAGCCCCATTTACCAAATTTCATCTCTTAACTTCCATAGGGGGGCCCTACACAAATTAAAAGGTGGCGGGAAAATATATATATATATATATATATATATATATATATATATATATATATATATCAGACATTTTTTTTTCTACATATTCGTGTTCTACGGGTCCGAAAACGGATAGCGCCCCTACTCTCGCCTCTCGCAGCTCTTATCGTATAGACTGTATAAGTCTAATTTTTCGGAGAAAATTCGACTAAAAAACAAAATATGTACAATGTACATATGTATGTACGGAAAAATATTTTGAATCGATTTTGAAAATTTTTTCACTAATAATTAATAATGTTAAAAAATTAAACCATTTCAAAAGGATTTAAGGTATTTTATGTGAGGTCAAGGTTTTCGGGACCTAAAAAGGCCAGAAATTAATTAACCAATCGATTTTAAAAATTTTTTCACAGTTAGTAAGTTAAAGTATTTGAATTAATTAATTAAATGATGTCCGCAAGAAGCTTACGAACTGCCATAAATTATATGAGATCCTTAGAAATCTTTTCTTACTGTTAGAGTACTAGACTTGAATGAGTTTCGCCAGGATTTACTGATCCCATAATTGTAAAAAATAAACTAAACGACCAATTTTAAAAATTTCTTCACTTTTACAGAGCTAAACTATTTTAGATAGATTTAGAATACATTATGTAAGGTCCGCCAGGGTCCATAGGACCCAAAAGTGTCAAAAATAAACTAACTGACCGATTTTGAAAATTTTTTCACTGTAACAGAGCTAAACTATTTTAGATAAATATCGATTACGTTATGTAAGGTCCGCCTGGGTCCATAGGACCCAAAAGTGTCAAAAATAAACTGCCTGATCGATTTTGAAAATTTTTTCACTGTTACAGAGCTAAACTGTTTTAGATAAATATAGATTCCGTTATGTAAGGTCTGCCAGGGTCCATAGGATCCAGAAGTGTCAAAAATAAACTAACTGACCGATTTTGAAAATTTTTTCAGTGTTACAGAGCTAAACTATTTTAGATAAAAATATAGATTACGTTATGTAAGGTCTGCCAGGGTCCATGGGATCCAAAAGTGTCAAAAATAAACTAACCGACCGATGTTGAAAATTTTTTCACTGTTACAGAGCTAAATTATTTTAGATAAATATAGATTACGTTATGTAAGGTCTGCCAGGGTCCATGGGATCCAAAAGTGTCAAAAATTAACTAACCGACCGATTTTGAAAATTTTTTCACTGTTGCGGGACTAAGCTATTTTAGATAGACATACATTACGTTATTTAGGGTCCGCCAGGGTCCATGGGACCCAAAAGTGGTAAAAATAAACTAACCGACCGATTTTGAAAATTTTTTCACTGTTACAGAGCTAAACTATTTTAGATAAATATAGATTACGTTATGTAAAGTCTGCCAGGGTCCATCGGATCCAAAAGTGTCAAAAATAAACTAACCGACCGATTTTGAAAATTTTTTCACTGTTGGGGAGCTAAGCCATTTTAGATACATATACATTACGTTATGTAAGGTCTGAAGTGTCAGTAGGACCTAAAAGTGTCAAAAATAAAATAACTGACCGATTTTGAAACTTTTTTACTATTACCGAGGTAAACTATTTTAGATAGGTACAGGTTGTGTTATCTGAGATCCACAACTGTCCTGCGGATGCAAATACGGCGTAGAATGCTACACAACGGGTTTTGAATATATATATATATATATATATATATATATATATATATATATATATATATATATATATATATATATATATATATATATATATATATATATATATTACATAAAGTCCGCCTAGAATATACGGTCGAGCTGATTTTTTAATGAGGTCCACCGGGATCTTGCAGATCCGAAAACGCCAGTAATAAGCTATCGAACCGATGCTTAAAAATTTCTCACTGCTAGAGAACTAAATTATTTTAGATGGATACAACTATGCTGCACAAAATTCGTTCGGGTTCTTGGGTCCCCAAAAATACCAAAACTAATTACCCAACCGATTTTGAAAATTCTTTTACTCTTAGAAAGCTAAACTATTTTAAATAGGTACAGGTCTTAGATGAGATCCGCCAGTGCCCAAGATTTGGAAATTCGCTATGTTATGCAGATGCTGCGACAGGGGTATTTTAAATTTAGTTCACCTTCATTTATTTCAAGTATGTATTTCATTTCTAATTCAAGTGTGCATTTTAATTTTATTTTCATTTATAAGCAACCAAAATTTTTATCTAAGGATAGGTTTATTTTTCTCGAAACACCATTTGTGTAAAATAACAAGCCCGGTAGACAGCTGATACAATGTGAACCTATAATATTATGCAAGGCATGTAAAATAGAAAGTTTTTGACTCTATCATCAAAAACTTTTGCAAACATTAACTTAATGATCCCTAAACAAAGTTTAAATTTAGATAGAAAATGATATGATCGAAGAGTCAGTTCGACCGAGCCAGTCATTTCCGACAGACAATATTACCTACAATGTGACATGGAAAAGCTGCTTGTACTTTTCACGTAGGCACCTATCCATAGAGTTATCTAATTCATGGTAAGTAACAACTACTTACCTACATATATATATATATATATATATATATATATATATATATATATATATATATATATATAAGGTGGTCCAGAATTATGTATCGTAATTGGTAGAGCTCGTAGTACGTACAAAAATAATGGTACCTTTTCATGTACACTTTTTTTTCAAAACGCAATAGTAAGGGAGATACAACTCTATGTAAAGGACTGAAACGAAAACCATTATTTTTTAAATATTTTCCAAAGACTTTTGAATAACGAATTGATATTTTAGGGGTGTTAGGTGTGAGTTATCACGTCTTTTCCTCTCTTTTTGCAATTATTTAAATAAAATCCCTGATAATATAATTCCTCAGGCAATTTCACGCAAAAAAGGTATACTTGATACATTTCGATAAATATTACCGTTTTCGAGTAATTTAAAGTAGAAGTATCTATTTCCAAATTATCCCCTAATATAAATAATTGATATCATAAATTTAATTATCTTAATGTTCATACACGCCCCTAGAATATGAATCCAGTAATCAAAAGCGCCTAAAAAATTTTTAAAAAAAGAAGTCAGTTTTGTTCCACCCCTCTACATTTTACCCCTCTGCTTTATCCCCCTTATTATTGAGTTTTGGAAAAAATTGTAGATGAAAAGGTGCCATTATTTTTGAACATACTATCAGTTCCAACAATTACATAATTCTGGACCACGCTGTATATATATATATATATATATATATATATATATATATATATATATATATATATATATATAAATATATATATATATATATATATATATAAATATATATATATATATATATATATATATATAGATATAGATATATATATATATATATATATATATATATATTATAATAAAGAGTAGGGTGACATCATGTTTCACATACAATAAACAAAGATAGATAGATTGATAAATGTAGTACATAGTATAAAATCTTGAATAATTTATCAGGTTAGGTATTCATCCAAGAAATATTGAATTAGACATCATTTGATATGAAGTGTTTACATTAAACGTACATCTTTTACAGTTAGAGGAATATTTTACAAAAGTCCTTTCTTTCGAAAAATATAATATACTAGTATTTACTCGTGGCTTCGCTCGCGTAGCGTTTGATATTGTCACTATTGAAAACTGTTACTTTTTCTTAGGATTTCTCCCACAGAAATAAAATATTTTCCTCGGGTAAAAAGTAGACTATAACGTTCGTCTAACAATATGCAAAGTTCGAAAAAAGTCAAGGATTCTTTTTTTTATATCGTTTTAAATATATTTTTCCACGAGGATAAAACTTCTCACCAGATTCAAATATTTTCCTGGAGTAAAAGTAGTCTGTGTCCTTTTGTGTCCCTTTTATAAACAATATGCAAAGTTTGAATTCAACCATTCGTTATTTTAACAGTCAATTATTCTCGTTATTATTATTGTTTCGTTTTGAATACATTTTCCCTCGGGAGTGAGATATTGTCTCGGAGTAAAAACCAACCTGTGTGTATCTCCATTCTTTCTGCTAACAATATACTAAGTTCGAAGAAGTTCAAAGAATCTTTTTTCTCTCACATTTGAAATGTATTTTTCCACAGAAATGAGATTTCCCATGAAATTAAGATATTTTCTCGGGGTAAAAAGTAGCTTGTGACCTTTTTCGTTCCTTCTGTTAACGATATACAAAATTTGAAATCAATTATCGATTTTTTAATAATCTACTGTTGTAATCTAATACATTTTCCCTTGGGATTAAATATTTTACCGGGATAAAAAATAGCCTCTAACCGTCTCTGTCCCGCAAGCTATGTTTGTATAGGGTTTCAAATTAAATTGATTAAGCTTTTGAAGTGTGAAAGCAAATCAAACAAACAATTCAACTTACTTTTGAATTTATAATATTAGTTAGGATTATCATTTATAACTTAAATTTAGCAGCAATTGGTATTTTTTATGTTATTGGGTAGTCATACTCTAGTCATACTTACTGATGAACTTTTAGATTTCTTTAAATATTCGACTTCTTGTGGTTTCTTTATAAGCAAAATTACAAACTCAACTACTCAGTGTAATTGTAAAAATTAATATTTAAAAAAAAAAAATTGCAAGCTGTTTGTAATGCTCACAGCAACTAGCGTCTTATACAACCACTACACAGTAATGTCGAGTCGAGCAGCAGTTAGTCGATTAATCGACTAAAATTGTCTTTCAGACAAAAATAGTCATTAATCGAAAGTATCGAGTATAGAGTAGTCGACTAATCGACTAAATTTGACCTATTGAGGTTTTCTTTTGAATTTAATTATGGACTGTTCATATTTTTCGTTTAAGAAAAAGAAAGATATGAGAAATCACAATGTGTCAATTACATAAAAGTGAAAAATCCTACAAATAGATGGTTTTTTAATTTTTATTTTTTGAAGTTCAATAAATAATACAGAAAAATTATTAAATTAGTCGTTTTTAGTCATTAAAAAAAATTTCATTTTAGTCATTTAATCGAAGGTTAAATAGTCGACTAAAAAATGACAAAATGTAAACAAAATTAGTCGACTAAACCGATTAATCGATTAATCATCCGACATCACTACTACACAGTCGCATGCACCCTACTTAGTGATCACTGAAATATTTGGTCACTATTTACAAATAGTTATCATTGTTTCTAACAATTATCATTACATGTCACCGTTTAAAAATGTTGGTTTTCAAAAAATTCTTTACTAAAAATTCATATTTAATTTCTGATAAACACTCTATACAAAACACCTACTTACTGTTAAAATGATAAATTTTGCTACACCTCTACTTCTCGTATAGGAGTGTGAGTCTATGTACCTATGTATGTTTACGTGTCAAACACTTTAATTCTATTACGAAACTATTATAAAACAATAATTCTAGGTAGAAAATTGAGTGAGTAAGTTTTAATTTTATAAAAGTAAAGTAGAAATTCTAAATTATTTATAATATTCCTAAATAATCCCTCGTCTAATGTATTCTATTTGTTTTTATTTAAACTAATAAACCTAATAATTCTATTATATGAAGACCAAAATTTAACCCAGTTTTCATAATTTGTATTGATTATTGTTTAAAATATATTATGGTTTTTAGGATTCGAATGTATTATGTGGTTTAGGCAGAAAACAGAAAGAAGAAATTTTTTCGAATGTTTAGGACAGATTTTAGAGTTTGGAATATAGGCAAAATAGAAAAAAATCATTTTAAGTTAATTTTATATTTTTTAATCATTCATAATAGATTATTAAATGGCTGAAAATTTGTATCGATATAGAATACATACTAAGTACATTTACATTGTATAACAGAAGTGGCGATTTTAAGGAGTAGGCCGAGTAGGCCGGGCCTACTCAAAAATTTTGAAAAAATGAAAAAAAGCAAGAAAAATATATCTAGGGCCCTAAAGTGGATTAATCCGTTCTGTCGACACTTTATGTTTAAAGACACTTTATGGTAAATTCTTAAAAACAATTCTTTAACCCTGAGTAGATTTAACCCTGAGTAGATTTAACCCTGAGTAATATGAAATGTCGTTTTCCGACAAAAAATATCGACATTTTTTAAGCATTAGAGAAATATTTAAAAGTCATTCTTTAACTCTGAATAGATTTCTTGTACCTGAAAATCATTTTCGCCATTATCTGAAATAATATTAGGTCGTGTAACATGAAATGTCGTTTTGCGACTACTTGGGCGACCTTATAATTTAGACAAATATTGTCACTTTTTTAAGCATTAGAGAAATGTTTAAGAACAGTTCTTTAATTTTAAATATAATTCTTGCAGCCCGAAATTATTTCCACCATTATCTGTAATATTATTACTAGGTCCTGTAGTATGAAATGTCGTTTTCAGACCACTTGGTGGAGAATTTATAATCTATTATATATAATATAATATATATTATATATAATACATATATAATACATATATAATACATATATAATACATATATAATCTACACATATAATATAACTCTTACGAGACCGTTTCTGTACATGGAATATTTTTTGAAAATTGTACTGTTACTGTAAATAGTTATCGATGTCGATATTAAAACAGTGATTTTTAGAATTTTTGTCTGTCTGTCTGTCTGTCTGTTCACGCATCACTCAAGAACTATTGGACGGATTTTAATGAAATTTGGTGTGATGATAATTTATTACCTGGGTCAACATCTGAGATACTTTTTATTCCGGGAAAGTGTCTCGTTCCCACGGGAAAATGGAAAAACTATTTTGAGCCATCGAGGAGAGAATCGACTAGAGAGAATGCAGTGTATTACAAATACATTAAGAAATTGAAGCAAAAAAATTGACTGATGGGATTACTTTAATGGCGGTCAAACCATTAATTTAATGGTTTATCTAATATTCATAAACAAGTCTCCATGGTTACAAGTTGGGCTTAATAAAATGGAGTCATGCTTCAAAATTTAATGCCTGTGGTATCTCTAGGAAACATATATTAATATGTACGATTCAGTGCTCAGTGTTTTGAACTTGAACTTGTACACACATTACGTAAATTTACATATTTCATAATTTCATAATGGGTCATACACAATCAATGAAATAAGGAATAAGAAATAAGAAATAAGAAATAAGAAGTATGCCATCTAGTGACGTTGAATGGAACTTTAATGAAATAAGAAACAAGGAATCAGAAATCATTAAGAAATAAGAAATAAGGAGTATCATAAGAAGTAAGGAGTTCATAAGTAATCATGAACGTTACTTTCTCATGAATTTTGATGTACAAAAATACCTAAATACATATACCTATGAGCAGTTAAGTTAAAGTTTCATTCAACGTCACAAGATGGCATACTTCTTATTCCTTATTTCAATGATTGTGTATGACCCATTACTATAGTAACAAAATGTAATGTAAATAAATTGAATATTGTAGCTTGGAGAGTTTTCTGAACTTAAAATCAAAGAAAATGCTAATTATGTACTGAAAAATAAAATAAATACACAATTGTCAATTGGGAGACAATTTAAAGCATTTTGTGTTGCAAGAAACTACAAATTGGAAAAAGAAACTACTAAACGTTTCAAGTGAACAACGTCACGAGTACGGCTGGTATAATATCTATATAATATAATTCTGATAAACCATCGACGTTGAGGGTCGGATAATCGCATAGGCAAATTAGACAAATAGCTAGGGCCAAATCTATTTTGAATATTTGAATCAATATTTCTATATCTATTTTGAATATTTGTTTTAGTTTCCTCACATTATTTAGTTTAGTTTTTTTTATATTTATTTTTTTATAATTTCTGTGCCAGATATATCTTATAAGGGCGTGACAACCAGGTAAGGTAACAACAAAATATCTAGAGCCCCAAAGTGGGTTATATATAGGTTCTCTTAAGTGATATGTGATTGTCTGAAATGGCTTGAAAATATTACTACAAACTGCAATTTGTTCAGTTTAAAATTATGCAATAAAAAAAACGTCCGCATTTTCAAGGAAAATGATACACATAAATTGAATATTTACAATACAAAAAAATTCGGGCTTACCCAAAATAAAAATCCACTGTAAAAAACCGCCGTTTTAACTGAAATCCACTGTATCACATTTTAATTGTTTCTACTGATAAATCAGAACAAAACGAGTTGTCTTAACAAAATTCCATTACAAAAATTCAGTTATTACAGTGTGTGTCATGGTGAAACTTGAGTCCGGCACTATGATAGAAATTCATGACAGACTAAATAAAAAATCGTCATATCACTTAGTGCTGTAAGATATTGTACTTACTTCTTTCCGTGTTCTATTTGCGGATGTGTGTTGAGCGATCCCACTATAACCACGGAAATTGTTTTTTATTATTTTTAATTATTACAAATCCTTTCAATGCCCATTAAAATAATAAAAAATCAAAACAGTCAATTTTTCTAAAATAATAAATATTTTAATACTAATGTTTACATATGTACAGTATACACAAGCAAAAATTTCTTTTAAGATAAAAAATTAAATAACAATAGGTAAACAGAGCATATCGAAACAATATGGCTTGTAATTCATTTGAGCTAATGATAGAAAGAGTTTCTTTTTCTGCCACTTATTAGTAGACTATTTTCGTTTTTTTGCAGAGGAAATGCTGAAGAATATTAAACATTAAAGTCTCTGAGAAACACTTTCTAAAAATACCAAACATGTACATGAATAAATAGTTCAAATATTTTTCGATAGCAAATATTTCGATAACTCGTTAAAAACTGTAACGAATTCTGTATTGGTTTGAAATATGATTTTGAGCAACTCGAGCGGTTGAACTTTTCGAGTCTTCTCAAATGCAGATTTTCACTTGATTGCATGACTTTCATATACGAGTATTTAATTTAATTTTCAGAAAATTTAGAATTTTAATCGAAGAAAACTTTTTAAGAGTAAAAAAAAAAAATAAGTAGTAAGAAAACATATAGCTATAAATAAGCTATAAAAAAATTTACCATTTTTGCTTACGTCAATTATACAATTTGCAATTAAATTTATTTATGTTATTTCATTAATTTAAATTAATAAACGTACAACTGAATGAATGGAATTATTATTTAAATTTTGTCAATTAACACGAAAATTTACATTCGACTATGTTCATAAATGTTATGATTTTAATGAAAAACAAATATTTCTCATCTAATTCTCCCTGAAATGTAAATAATACTGCATAGGTATATCAAAAACTATATAATAGTATTTCCACGAATAAATATTTAAACATTTACAAAATTAAAAATTTTCGAATATTAAATTCATAGAACCTCTAGAGTCTGCGAGTAATTTGAAAATTATTTTTGTGTTTATTTTTATCTCCTATGATGCTATTTGGACCTAACTCCCAACAACCAACAAGAAATTTCTTTTAAATCGCTTAAAGTAGAAAAACCTTTCAAGGTGGTTGGCATACTAAGAATTAATAGAAACTACCAAATCAAAAAAAGTCTATCACTTACTTATTGTAGGAAATTATAACTGGTTAATTATAAAATTTTTGCTTTGGAAAAATTGTAAATATAAAATATGATTAGTTTTTATTTTTGTTGCCCACTTTTTTCAGATATCAATGTGCACGTCATGACCACAATTTTTTTCCACAAATCTCTGTTGCACTAGTGTATGAACAACTTAAAGGATTACCAATAAGTAATCCATCTTTACCCTATATTATATTCAAATTTATTTCTAATAAATACAAAAATTCTTGGAAAATTTTGCGGTATAATTAATTATTAAATATTAACTGTCCGTTCTCATTTGTATACATCTTTATCAAAAACGCCCATCAGTGAAGGTGTGAGGCATCATAAACTTTGAAATGTAAGTATACTTTTACAGTAACTCAAAAGATTCATAATTAATTTTCTTTATTTATATTTTGAAAATATTTCCATTATACGAGTAAAGTATATTTATTATATAAAACTTATTTTATTTGCACATCTTTTAAAATAATCCATAAGAATTTTATGTAGAGGAAAATCTAGATCATAAGAAAAGTTTTGGGAATGTGTAGTATTCTAGAAATTTTTTGTCACGTTGTGGTAATTTGTGTGAGACCTTTGTAAAGCTAGCTAAAGGCAAAGATTTTGAAAATCTCCAAAAACTTACTACACAAAGATTAGGTCTATTTTAAGTATACACAAAAGCATGTTGAAAACAATTAGCTGTTGAACTTAGCTAAGTCTACGCTGAGATTGAACTTCTTATCACACTTTAAATTGCCAAGAACACTTTTTCATGTGCGGCAAGGCTAGATTTACGTAAAACTAATCGTCTCATTTTTAATTTTGTCCACGTTTCTGGAAAATTGTTTGAACAGTTGATTTTCTAATAGCACACCTAAATAGCATCTAAAATACACCATCTCTTATCTAGTAGCTTCTTGAAGTTTATAAACGTACACAAAAGTAAGGCTACACCCGTTACCTGATCACTCTAAACTAGTCTAAAAATGTATCTTCGCTTTTCCCACTTACATTGATAACTCGTTTCAATCGTAGTCTCTGAGTTGTACGGCATCCACTGTAGTAGCTGAATTTTCTTTATGGAAATTCGCTAATACTTAAACAATATTAAGTAATAAACAAACAGATAAATAGCGCAATCAATACAGGTAGCTTAGGTCTTACTGCGCGAAGTATTTTACTGAATACACGATATAGGAAGGACTACTTAAGATAGTTGATGAAAACCAATAAAGAAAGAAATATATATACCTAATTCGTTCCCTCTCAGCCGCCTATGTTAATTGTTTAAGTTGTACCTGTGTAACTAGTCAACAACAGACTGATAATCATATTTTATTTCTGTAACATCGTAAAAATTTAAAATAAAAATATATTAAAAACAACTTAACTAAGTACTTAAAAACATAAGCAATAATTAAATATTTTATGTAAGAATATATGCCTTAGTGTATTATCCACTTATAATGTACACATATTATTCCTTCTTCTATTTTGAAACATCAAGGAAGATATTAAAAAGGATATTAGCTATAGAGGAAGAAATATCTGTTATGATAGATAAAAATTAATTAAAAATTCATATACAGCACTAACAACATACCCAGTAAACTTAGCATAGCATAAAGATAAAGGTAACGTCTTCTTGAATCCTTTTTTTTTCAAAATTTATTCTCTTATCAAAATAAATATACATCTTAAATACTCATCATGAAAGAGGAAGAAAGATGTCTAGTTTTTTCTTAGTGGTTCCGTGTTCTTAAAACTGAATTAAAAACTTATTAATAATAATAATTACATGGGATCGTTGCTTTGTCACTTTTCACAACAAAAATCGTATAAACACGAGTCGACTTTCGGCCATTACGCCATCCTCAGGTGAAAACACAACTAGAAAGTCGACTCGTGTTTATACGATTTTTGTTGTGAAAAGTGACAAAGCAACGATCCCATGTTTTTTTAATATGGATTTTCACAAAGTAAACCTTTCCAATATTAATTATTTAATAATAATTACAATGTAAAATGTATATTAATGAACGTTTACAAGAATATGAGTAGCATTCAAGTGACAAAAATTGAATAATACTGCATTTAAAAATAGAATAGTATAGGTTCGTTCATACACGTAATCCTGGTGAAATTCCAGAGAACATCCGAGAGATATTTTCGATACAGTTCGAGTTTTAAAACCCAGACTACATCGAAAAAACCTGTTCGTATATTTCCTGGACACTCTCAACTCGAACGAAAGGTAGTCCTAGACTTTTTTCCAAAAAGTGGCAAATCATAAAAGGAATGTAAGTAAGATCAATAATATTGATTTTATACATCACCTAATATCCGAAGAAAAAAGTAAACGTAACACCCGCAAAAGAGTAATTATCTATCATTTTGGACTCAAACACTTTCTTTACTATGTTTCACAGCTATGTGCTAGTATATGCAATCCTGTTTTGTTTTAATATAACTAACAATCCTATGCACAACACTCGTATTAAATAAAACTAGATAGTTTAACACTGTACATTCACTATATTTACAAAAAAAAATTGATTTTTATTTTGTTTGTTTGTTTTATTAAATTTGTTTTAATAACTAACCGGAATCAAATATGTAAAAATCAGACCCGTTTTATTATTAACGAGTAGGTATGTTGTTACTAGTTTAGACCGCCAGTATTGTTTCTTGTTACATATCACGTTACTACGTTCAAATATACATTGCAAAAAATAAATAAATTTTGAATATTAAGTTAGTTTACATACAAATACAAATAGTAGTTTTTTTAAAAATTTAAATTGCCAATCAGTATTATACAGTGCCACGAGTTTAAATTCATTATTAAACGTATCATTTTTATTTAATTTCACTTCGGAGCGTTTATATTTTGAAAAATTCTGTCAACATAGAGAATAATTTGAGTATCATCTCATTTAAAAAAAAAAACATCTTTTAAGCTAGAAGATTCCTTACTGTTTATTATAATCAACTGTACTAGAGATGTCGATTTTAAATCGATTAATCGAAGCTTAAAAAATCGATTCTTTTTTCGATTTTTTTCATTTGAATCGATTCATGAATCGATTATTAAAAGTAAGAGATCGATAACCGATTTTTTCCAAAAATAACTTCATTTCAAAAGTAATTTTACAAAGAAACATGTGTTAAAATGAAATACCAAAAACTCTATTGTTAATTGTCACTTTTTACTTGTTATATCAACGAACCCCTCCTATGGCTCTATATAAGTCAGACTATTAATACAAAACGAAGGAAGAGACCACCTATCTGCGCAAACAACGATCCCTTTCCCACAAAAGCGACTTATTTAGAAAACATTTTTTTGTCAATTTGTTTTAAATTTTTGAATAAACTTGGTTCAATTCGTGGTCTTCGTCCTACATATTCAATTGCCTTATTTTGTATAATTATAATTGAAAAGTTAACTCATTCATCGCCTTTACAAATATAAGGTAAGGCGTTTTTACACGATATTACCGATATTACCTATGTACTATCAAGTAAGTTCCTTAAACAAAAATTAATTATCAGCTAATTTTATTAAACTTTTCAAAATTTCGATTTTTTAGATCAATCTCACAGAATCGAGTTTTTTTTTAGCCGATTTTTTTTTAATCGATTTTTTTGATTTCGATTTAAATCGATCCAAAAATTGATCTTTTTTTTGGAGAACCGACATCTCTAAACTGTACCTATATTAACTCAAAAAGTGTTCTAAACTACAAATAACTCTTCTAGGCACCACCTTGAAGTGATCCATTTTTTGAATGGATGACTCGAGCTAACGGTTTCTTGATAGTGGCACCAATTTTAAAATTTTAAATGAAATAGAATTTCTTTCCAACGAATAACGACTACACATGAAATTTCGACCCTGGTTTCTTCAGATTTAGGAACAGAAAAATCCAGGAATAGTATTCCTATTTCATTCAAAATTTAGAAGTTCATATCATTGGTCAAATTGATTGCATAGTGACAAGTAATCGTTAAGCCGAACATAAAATGTGAGTACCTACAAAAAACAGGCATTACTTTGAGTCATAAAAATCCAATAACTTTCAGATTTATCCTTCAAGCTATCTTTGCCGTAGGAACATCGTGGAATACCACATAATATGTTTTATCATACCAATATAATAAAGAATTAAAATTTATGACTGTCGACATGCACCACTGAGCTAATATACCCAAACTGAACTACCCAACTGACTTTAAAATTTTCGCGCTGATGGATAGGTGATAGGTACTCAAAATAAGCGACCGAGGTCCTGAAAAAAATTAACGTGAAGTGGATATTGTCTTCTACGATCCTAGAAACCCACAAAACGTAAAAGACGAACAGCTTAGCGCATTTTTAAAAGTGGTATTTTGCAAAGTAAAGTATTTGTTTATTATTTACAAATATGGAGTACCATAAAGTAACGCTCAAATCTATTAATAGCTTAGCGCATCTCAACCAAAAACTCTAAAATTATTGAAATTTTAAAAATTTTTCAAGAGTCCTGGGATCTTAAAAAGGTTTGGGCGAAGTGAAATACTATAATTTCGTGCAATGAACGTGTCGATAAAATTCTCCGTTAGTGCCACCAAATAGGATCCAAATGACCTTCAGTAATTCTCTTAACTCACTCCCGTATAATAAAAATTTCATACTAAAAACCGACTTGACTACTGGTCTATTTAACTTAGTTCACCTATATCTAAACCAAATACTCAACACGACGTATGCATGTGTATATTGAGTTTGATTATTGAAAAATATATTCAAATAATTTTCGAATGCAATAATCGAATTCCATCGAATGTTTGGTACCATTGTATTGAATTCGACTGACTCAAATACAACATTCCCTGATTGAACAAGATTCATTCACGTTACTTGATACTACTCAATCATTTGAGCTCGAATACGTTGGGTATTATTACCTAAACCGTACGCTGGAGCACGGCGAAGCTACATACCGACTAACTAACTAACGATATAGCTGACTGTAGAATGAGGTTGATAGGTCGATAATGGTAAAAATGGATTGAAAACTTTTTGGGCGAATGTGGATGAAAAATCAGTGAGCGTGATGATAACATATTGATTCCATTAATCTGATTGGCAGTAACAAATAAAAGAGTCGTTTCATTTTTTTTTTTTTTTTGTTGATTGTAGTATTTCATATTGAAAAAAATAAAACACGGCAGGGATTTGACTACAATTGAATATATGCCCGGTGTTTACATTAATAAAACGAAAATTTAGTAAATTATTTGCGATACGTACCGATTTATATACCTATAGCACAACATTGTATATTCCAATATCCAAAAGCAAGTATTTAAATGATTAATAATAATATTACATGCACATTTAATTAGAACAAGAGTCAGTAAAGGTAGTTTCTGGCCATTGAAAATAAAATTTCCCCCTGCATTATATTGCGAATTTTACAATATTTAGTTTTAAAAGAATATCCTCTAGTCACAATAAAAAAAGTACCGTAACTTGGGGTAAGATTGGCCCTTAAGGGTAAGATTGGCCCAAGTGTTGGAAAAAGACAGTTTGGTTTACTATATAAATATAATAACAAATACAGCTATCAACTTCGTTCTTGTGGTAAATGACAGGTAGCAGCACTGACTATACTCGAATGCTAAGATTGATTTAATTCAATCTTTTTCCACTGCTCAGTGCTGTTCCAACTTCACCGTTACTTCTTGTGAATGTTTTGATGCAAACCAACTTTTGCTTACACATCCAGAACTACTTAAGATTTTTGATTGGTAAGTGTATAACAGCTTTCATTTAATATATATTCAAAATATTTTAAGTTTGTTTTTTCTGATACTTACCTTGTTTATTTGTAAAATGTGATTTTGTAAGCTGGGGTAACTTTCGCCCAAGTATTGGGGCAAGATTGGCCCACACTGTTTTTTTTTAAATTTCCATTAAAAGAACAGTGTATTAGAATAACAGTGTTCCTTGCAATAAGTGCGGGAAATTGTCGATTGCCCACGAGAGCGAAGTTGAGCGCACGATCGTAGTGAGTGCGCTCATTCGCCCCTTTTTTACAAAATTACCACCCTTTAAATTTTCTATCCCGAGCAAATCTCTTTTTTTTACTCGTAAAATTGAAAAATTGCCACCCTTTTTTACAAAAATTTACAAAATTACCGCCCTTAAAATTTGCCGCCTCGGGCAAATGCCCGGGTTGCCCGCCCTTGGAGCGGGCCGTGTCCCTAACATATTGTACATTATCTACTTACCTACAACCACAATTAAAAATGTCGAACATTGTCCCAAATAATATTTGGCATTAATTACTATGACATTTTGTATTTGGGACAATGTTACCCCAAATAAAGGCAAGATTGTCCCAAATTTACAGAACATCTTAAAATAGAAATTCAATAACTAATAGTAAGAGGAAGTTACCTAAATATATATGAGAAATATAAGGCAGTTTATGTAAAAAAACGCAAAAGATGGGCCAATCTTACCCCAAGTTACGGTAAATATCTCAGTTCAAAAAGTAAAAATTTTAAAACAGCTCATAATAATGAAGTTTTACTTTTTACCCACACTATTTTTTTATCTATATAATGACAAATTGGGTTTTCAGTGTGTACATGTGTGGTAAAAACAACATAGATTTCGATAAAAGGCTAACTTCAAAAATGCATCACTGCTTGCATGAGGCGGAGTCAAAAGTTCAAAAACGCATCAGACGCATCACAACGAAAAATCAAAAGTTCATTTTTGCATTTTATGCGTTAAAACAATGCATCAAGAAATTTGGTGATGCGTGTCCAAGATACATGTCATGTGTATAATGTAGAATTATAACTACTTGCCATATTATGTAGGTATTAACACCAACAGGAATAATTCCGAAAAACAAATTGTTGAAAAATATTTAGCTTTGATTAAAATTGTTTAAACTATTTGAATACATCTTGCACTCAAAATAGGTATGTAATATTTTTTATTAAAATAATTTCAATATTTTCAATTTCAAGTAATTTCAAATTGAAAGTCAAACATAATATACCTATATAAGGACTGTATTGCTATATTATCTATAGTCTATCATGCTACATCTGCTATCTGTCTTATCTATAGCTAAATCAGAGGCTAAATGATGCCAATATCCCGTTCAAAAACATCTAATGTGCATCAAATTTCAAGAGAGTATCAGCAACGCATCAAGTAGTATTAGACGCATCAGAAAAGTCATGATGCTGCATCGATGCGGTAAAGTTTACATTTTTGAAGTTACCGAAACTTTTCAGATTCATTGCTTTGAGGCTTTGAGAAATTAAAGGCAAAAGTTAAATGTACTAAGCCTATTCACATAAATTTAAAGGCAACAAAAGAAAAACAAATGATTGCTATTACGGTTACTGCAAAATAATATTGAAAAATAAAAATTCCAAATATAGAAATTTTTATGAATTTTTTTACTTTAGAAAAGGATGCTAATTGTAAGTGCATAAGTCGTCAAGTCCAAGTTGTACTTGCGCTAACAGTGTGCCGTACAAACAGTTGTTTCTATAAATTTTTTGTAACGGAATATGAAACTGGATGAAATATTTTTTCTAATGAATTTTACGTCTGTTTACGTTTACCAGAAATGAACAGTGATATTTTCTAAATGAAATTAATGTACTAAGGATCGCCGTTTTTTTCTTTCAATAATAATCAGGGCCGAATCTGGGGGTTGGGCATCGGGGGCACGTGTCCCCTTACAAGATTTTAGGCTCGCCAAAAATGCAAGTTAAGAGGCGCCAAAACGGTGAATTGGATTTTTTTTGCTCGTCACTTACTTTTTGCAAGGAAAAATTTAAAAAATATCGGTGCGCCAAAATGGTATTTTTCTCGAGGAGGGCGCCAACAGCAAAGTTTTCCCCTTTGTAATAGCTGTAGGTCCAGCCCTCATAATAATTATTACAGTACTATTTATTATAAAAATTGTATTTGATAATATATTAAGTTAGAAAATTTTTTTAAGTATTTTTGTCAATTTCTTTGAATAGCTTGAATTTTATTATTTCTATGAATACCTACCAAAATTTTACAAATATTAGATAATATTTAGATGCAAGGTTGTAATATCTTTATCGTGTACAGATTTTTCAGCTATTTCTGACTTCTTTAATTTTTAAAACTCACTTTATAAAAAATTATCAAAATACCCGTTTAACATAATATTAATACAATTACTGATTACCAACATCTTCATCAAAGCAAAATATGTCATCAACGGTTCTTTTTACATACCAAGGAAGTTGTGCAAGCAAATTCAGTTCTGATAATTTTCGCTCAATCTCCACCCCATTCTTAATGTTCGTAAATTTTTTCAGATATTTCTGAACAATCCTTCTGGTAATAAAGGCCGGGGACAGCAATTTTTATGACGTTTTTCCAAAAAAAATGGACAAAAGTATGTAGTTATATATATATTATTGAATTCGTGCTTTAGTAACCTTTCATTTGATACCTTGCTCGGTATTCTTGGCAAGAAATTTTGTTTTTACTTTCCAGATTATTCCCTAAAATTAACCCCCAGAATCGAAATTCAACTTCACATCTGGAATTAGGCCACCACACCCTATCTCCGTGTTAAGTTTCAAATTTTCACGTTGAGTGGTTTCAGAGGAAATTGCCTGTGACACTCGGACAGACACCGAAGTGATTGCATAAGTGTTCCGTTTTGCCAATTTTGGTACGGAACACTAAAAACGAGTGTGAGGTGAAAATTGTCCATCAAAACTTTAAGACTCCAAAAGGAGATTAAAAATTCTCCAATAAATTCTTCTTTTCTGACATTTCAAATTAATGTAATGCCTTAAATATATTGAGGGTTTGAGCCACTATATTTTATCACATTCCGTGACTGTTCATATTAAATAAAATTTATTCAAATTCCGCATACTTAAATTAAAATAGGAAAAATACCAAAAAAGGGAAACATTAAAGAAAAAAAAGCAAGAAAATATTCAAGTGTCGATCATCAACGAACGACAGTTATTTTTATTTTCTTAGAAAAAAATGTCAACATGTACCGGCGATAAATCCTTCGAGCACACCAAGTAGGTAAATACACAGTGCAAGTACCTACATGCCTACATATAGTTACCTTGTCACTCACTATAGTGGGAGTAAATTTGTGATGCTTTTGAAAATAATATAAATATTTAATAAGTTCGTTTATGTTTCCCATTTGTAAAACGGGACGATGACGAACAAGTGGATGAAAAAAAACCGAATGCTATGAAAACATTGAAAGTGTCAAGGGTTATAATATTGTCATATAAGAGAGGATGGCGCTGTTGTCGCGCGCGCGTTATCCCAACGATAATATATCACCATACACACCACACTAATGTAGACGTGGGAACGCGCACGGCAGAGGTAAGGGTGAATGTGTTGTATGTATCTCATTACTTCAAAAATCCTTGTAAGCTCACATACTAAATAAGCATTAGTGTGTGGACAGACCGTGACGGGCGCCCGTTCCATTGCCCGTGCGGCCTCCTGCACGAACAATTCAACACATGTATTTAAATGTAGGTACATATTCAGACCAATACGAACTGGTTTTTGCGGGCAAATTGACGGACAATCTATCTGCGAGTATCTTACGAACTGTGAAGTGGGTAGGTAATAAAATACTTAACAAAAAAGAAATTTCAAGTGGTCACCTATTTCAACAAATAGATGCATATATACCAATTTTTTTTCTACTTTTTAACAAACTCTTAGGTAAAAAATTTAAACATAAATGTTTTCACTAGTGTTCACTGGTGCAATTAAAATAATACACAATTTTAAATCTATTGCATGGGTCACGTATTCAATTTTGTTTCATCTTTTAGGTATAACATTAGGTAAATACAAAATTATTAAATAATATTTAAAATTTAGTTTATTAAATGAAAGTTAAATACATTTAATATTATTCAATATAATACCATATGCTTTTGTCTTCTTACCAATTATTTTTTTAACCAAAAACGCGGTTTATTTCTAAATCAAAAAATTTATTACAAAGCATTTGAACAGTAAATGAAAGAGATTACTGCTTCTTGCCGAACATTTATTAGCACTTGTAGACCAGAGAAGTTTCGCTGAAATAGGTATAGAAAATATAAAATATGAGTAACTAAATATACACACGGCTAAATTATCAATTAGGTAAGTACTGAAAAATACATGAATCATTGTCGGAAAACAAGAATTTACGTTTTCGTGATGAAATATGTATAAAAATAAAAAAAATGGAAGGTATTTGCAGTCAATATGCAATAAAATCCATCTAATTTGTTTCTTCCTTTCATATACATTTTTATTTTTACATATCCTTTGCTATTCAGAAAAGAAGTAATAAAATGTTTTGGGAATTCCAGATTTTGCATTTAACTGTAAATAGACACAAAGTATGTTTACTTAAAATATACATAATTTTATGGCCCTGTATGCCTACAATTTCAAAGTCTTTTATATTTGACACGTTTGTCCACTTGTTGGTTCTATTGTATTTCTATAAAAATAGTTTTTATGAGGTGCCCACCATCAGTCTGAATGCCGAATTTGACCGCATTGTGCCACGTGCCATTTTGCGGGCAAATTACGGGCATGTTACGATCGCTCGGACCGGTCGGATCGGTCCTTTAAGTGTACCACCTTCTTTTCCACTCCGGCATTCAAAACTCCGGTAGATACTGTGTATTAGCAAGTACTGTATATACGTACATGATGGCACACTTGTCAACCAGACATCAGAGGAGGCACACACACACACACATATACATATCTGCAGAATATATTATGAATGTATTAAACTGTTTCACATCAAAACACATAAATATTGGCCAAATACACTGTGTACATTATGTATATTATACAAGTGTTGTGTTTACTAAAAGTTATTTGGTGTCACGAAAACACATGCTCGTAAACTTTTCAATTAAATCATCCGGTTTGTTTTAAATTTTACCTTTATTTGCATCTCTAAAAATCATTTTAAATTCTATTCCGCGAAAATAGATGTTATAAAAGATCAGAACCAAAATTGCCAGCGGCAGATATATATATTTTCATTTTACTGTTAAAATATCCATATGGGTAAATTAGCCACGGAAACTTGATCTCCTTGTCAAAATATACCTATATTACTGGAGGTGAATAAATTACAAAGTACAGTGTAGAATTTTCTTTTGTTAGAATCATTTACATAATGTTTCTAATAACAACATTCATATAATTTAGATTTAGTTTTCAATTTAATGGACCAAATAATCACAATTCTTTTTAAAGAAAGGTTGCATCAATTCTACTTAGAGCCTTTCAACTTATGCAGCGTTGTCGCAAATTGATCTGTATATTTGAAATAGGTACCTGTTTATTAACTCTTAATTATATTTACCAATTTGCAACAATCACTGCTGTTCGAACAACATTAATTAAGAATTACATAATAACCATATTTATGTATATATATTTTTTTTTTCTATTAGTTCTAGAATATTCATAATACGCATGCGACATACTTCACCCTACTCTTCTCCAACTTTAGCTGTACGTATGACGGGAGAGGATGAGTAGGATGAGTAGTGTGGTGTAACACCGTAGTTGGCAAAAGATATCACCATCTATTAGTCTGTCTGCCCCATCAGGTCTTTCAGACTAATTTTTTTTTCAATATGTCATTACTTTAAACAAATACCATTATTGGTAGTATAGGTGTATAGGTGTAAAATTTACGGTGGGAATTTTGTAGAGGCCCGGTACATGCGATATTTTTTTTTTAACCGATAAAAACGAAGCAATAGTGGTGGAAATTTTAAATTATGAAAAGTTAAAGCGCGGAAGCATATTTTTGTTTTGGAAAACTCAAATTTATTAATATTTTTCACAATTTTTTATAATGACAACTATACGATATAGCACATATTTTAAAGCAAGTTAGTGTATAATTTATTTATAGGAAACGGTAAAAATAATAAAACACTACGAAAGACACTTACATATAACTAGTAAAATAAATAAAAAAAAATTTAATTTAAAAAAAAACAAAACAAAACGGGGGAATTTTGTAGAGGCCCGGTACATGCGATATTTTTTTTTTTTTACCGATAAAAACGAAGCAATAGTGGTGGAAATTTTAAATTATGAAAAGTTCAGGAAGCATATTTTTGTTTTGGAAAACTCAAATTTATTAATATTTTTCACAATTTTTTATAATGACAACTATACGATATAGCACATATTTTAAAGCAAGTTAGTGTATAATTTATTTATAGGAAACGGTAAAAATAATAAAACACTACGAAAGACACTTACATATAACTAGTAAAATAAATAAAAAAAAATTTAATTGTACTTTAGTGTAATTGTAATTTAATTGGCGGCGCGCGCCACCCACCGACGCCACCCACTGACGCCCCAAATTTACATAAATCAAACCGATCTGTTGATACAGTGTAAACCGTATAATTTTATGCTGTTTTTTATTTATAAATTTTGTATAAAAGATAAAGGAAAATTATAATTACTATAAAAGGTCATCTCAGTGCCGCGCCTGGGACCCTAATTTGTAGGATGCCATGCGTCATGCTAGTAACGGCGCTTCGCGCCGTAATTTGTACGACGCTACGCGTCGTTCTCATAACGGCGCTCCGCGTCGTAATTTGTACGACGCGTAGCGTCCGGGCCACAACGGCGCTTCGCACCGTAATTTGTATGACGCCCGCATCATTCTCATAACGGCGCTTCGCGCCGTAATTTGTACGACAACGTATCTGACACACTCAGACACACTGCTATCCATAATTTTTTACACATACGCTTAGGGCTTGCATGTATATATATATCACAACTGGAGTATATTCTCTCCGAATAAGAAACATACATAATATGTCGTTCTTTTCAGACGTATTAAAATAAAAAGGTTAAAATTATTTTAAAAAAATTTTTTTGTAAACTTTTATTATAATTTTCTTTTTTTTTAAGATTTAGTAGTTTTACGGTTTTCTCTTATTAAATAATAATAAATAATGCAAGTAATTGTGTTAAATTAATTGTTATATCAAAAATGTGAGTAACATTTAAAATGTAAAATTTAATAATAAAACGCAATTATTTTTAATAAAAATATGTGACCGCGCTTTAACTCTTTAAGTACAATAATTCTCAGCCACATTTGTTTTTTTTTCCGGCAAACATCGAAATTACAGCATGAACCGGTCCTCTACAATTTACCCTTTACAGTATTACGATGTTGTAAATTTGTATTCATTTATTTTTTAAAATTTAATTGATTTAATAATGCTTTCGACGCCACATAATTTGGTGAGTGTTATTAAATTACATTGACATTTGTGTGCTATTATTATCAATTGTGTGTATTTAAAATACTTTTTTTCTCGTTGATAATATGATTGTCAATTGTGCGTATTTATAATAGTTGTTTCACGTTGACAATCATTTAATTTGCAACAGTAGTATTTTTTTTAAATAAGTCAATTGCATACCTTTTATTTTTTTTACACCATCGTATGCCTGGCATTTTCACACCGGGTGGTTAGTTCCACTTTTACGTAAACGTATACACTTAATTAATTTTTTTAAGTAACCTTTGCTATTGTATACGTTTTCCCTGGTTAATCCAGTTTAAGTAATTTTTTTTTTAAATTTTGTATGGTAATGTATTGTATCGCTTTCAATTAATTTTTTGGTAATGTATAAAATTATTTAATTTCATTTCATACCTTTGTAACGTAAATTCATCAATAAAATATCCGTATCAGAAATTTCATATCCAAAACATCCGTAATTTATTTTCGTCAACAGCCAATGATACTACTATAAGCATAAAGCATACACTTGGTCTACATATATACAGATCAAAATACATACATATAATGCTGTATACTCCATTTTTAACTACAAACACACATTAAAGGATAGGTATACCTATAAAAGTCCTTGAGTCATCATATAAATACACACCACATGTATGGTAACACTTAGACTAGTTTTCTTTCAGGGCCTTCCTCTATTCGAAGATAGTTTTTTCTTTGCTCTCCTACTTTTCTACCATTTATAAAATTCATAAATAAACATAAAAGGATACTACACGTATGTTATTGTAAATGTAAGTATGTAACATCTTTATATTAGTACTTTACCTACATATTTAGAAATGATAAAATTTCACTCTAATAAAAAATATATGTCTAAGAGGCGTAATTTTTCGGTCTAGTAAACAATTTTGTCCTTTTTCTTATTTTGGATATAAAATATCACATTTAATTAAACAACCGAGTGAAATTTTATTATTTGAGTTTATCAGAAACTTATTCAGCCAATTGATTAAATTTTGCAGACAATTGAATTCGACTATAGAAGTTTCATTTTTGTCATTTTCACAGTGAATAACAATTAACAATTATGAGCCCGGATCAAACAGTTTTATAAAAGTTGAAATTTACATATTTATTTGTCCTCAGTATATACATAAATATACAGACAGTAGTGATGAGCAAAATTAGTCTTGGTCTTGCAGTCTTGTCTTGGTCTTGCATTTTTTGCAAGACCAAGACTATGTATACCAAGACCAAGACCAAGACTATAAATATGGCTGCAAGACCAATACCAAAACTCAAGTGAGCAAGACCAAGACAAAAGCAAGAAAAAAGCAAGACTCTTGCCAAACTATTTAAATAGTTTGAAAGTATAATTAATACGTAAAGATAGTAAAAATTCTGATTTTAGAAGAAAAAAATTCGCTAATAAAAAATTCAAGAAAGTGCAAGATTTTTTAGCAATAACAAGACCAAGACCAAGACCAAGACTACATTTTGCGAGACCAAGACCAAGACTCAAACTGCTCTAGCAAGACCAATACCAAGACTCTTAATGCAAGAACAATACCAAGACCAAGACTGCCAAGTCTTGGTCTTGGTCTTGCATTTGCTCATCACTAACAGACAGTACCGCTCCTTTCACATTATACGGTTTTTGCCGTACGGCAAAAAACCGTACGGCTTTTTGCCGTGATATTGTTGCTTTCACACTGCACGGTTTTTTACCGTTCTAACCTAAATATTTTCATTTGATTTGTAAATATTATAGAAGTAACAAGTGTTATGAAAATGAACCGTGGACAAATTATTGCTTTGTGGTTGTTACATCGTCGCCGAAAGAGAGCAAAACGAAATCGTCTTTGGGTGCATCCTATAAATTTGCGGAGAGAGGAAGTAGGATTATTCTATACACTTTTTGAAGACCTGAGAAACGACGAAAATAAATTTTTTAATTATTTCCGGATGTCTGTTACCTCTTTTGACGAATTACATGGCAAAATTAAAAATGCGTTAAAACGGCAAAATACCCAATTCCGAAACTGCGTACAACCTGTTGAAATGCTGGCTATCACATTGAGGTGAGTTGGTAAACAAATATAAATCAACAATATATAAGAATTTATTCATTTGCTTTTAATTTTAACATTTTGAACATAACATTTATTTGTTTTTAACATTCTAAACATTTAATTGATTTTAATATTCACATAAAAATCACAGTATTTACATATCGTTATTATAGTGGAAAAATCATTTTTTATTTTTTTATTTTATAAATTTATTATATTGAAAAAGTTTTTGGAATGAGCACGTATTTGGAAAAAAAAAATATTTAAACATAAACAAAAATATTTCGATTTAGTAGATATTTAATAAACTTTTTCAAAATTATGTGTATTATTTTTTTCAAAACAAATTTTACTCTTTCGTAAAAAGTTTAATTTCTAACTTAAGGGATTTTTTCACGGCAATAACGGTATTTTTGCCCTTTTAAGATTCTAAACTTAGGATTTTATTTAATTGTTTTCAGCATTTTGAACATTTTAACATTCGTATAAAAATCATACTTGTTTTTAACATTCTGAACATAACATTTATTTAATTATTTTTAACATTCTAAATATTTAATTGGTTTTAACATTCAATAAATGTAAAAATCAATAACATTTACATATTTATTTGCTTTTAACATTCCCCTTAACAATATTGATTTTTCTGCCCCGTTACGAAGCTCTGTAGCTCCAATTCTGTAGATTCTTTGATTGCTGACACTATTGGCTTTTTTGCCCCGTTATGGTGTAGAAAAGTCAATAGTGTCAGCAATCGAAGAATCTACAGAATTTGTTAGAGGACTGCCTAGATCATCACTTTCTGAAGACAAGCATTCCCCGAATTGCTGATAAAACTGGGTTGTTGACCGCGGACGTTCATTGATACCGGTGGATGATGCTTGACGTTCAGTTCCCCGATGATGGGAACTGAACGAGGTGATCTGTTCTGTAGGTTGAGAGGAAGAAAAAGTTGGATTTTTGGAGAAAGTTGGAGAATGATAATTTTGATATTGATGGTGGGGCATGGAAGCTAAGTATTGGGAAACTAATGGAGTACAAACTAACTTTCTCTTTTTTCTTTCATTAATTTTTTCTATTACTTTAAGTACTTCTAATTGGAACTGAAGATATTCATGTTCATTAAATGTGTCCAAATGAGGTTTAAGGCTTTGTAAAAATGCCATTTTACTACACGGTTTTTCTTCTTCTAGAGCTTTTAATATCCTTTTTTCAACTTCATCAGGTTTCTTATGTTTTCTAGTCTTTGATTCAGGTACTTTTTTGGATGTGGTATCAATTTCATATATAGAAGTATGTTCACCCCGTTCAGTAGAGATCTGCGTTTCTCTATCATCTTCTGTTCCATTATCCAATCCAACATCACCTGCTTGCATGCTATCCTCCGTCTCCCGAGCGTCATAGAGTTTATTTAAAAATTGTAATTGATCAGAAAATATATATTTTTTAGGTATTTTTGCCGCTGAACCACTCTTTTTATTAGCTTTAATTTTCATCTTAGACTTGACAAAGGAATCTCGCAAATTGGTCCACCTCCGTATTACTTCTTTCCCTAAAACCAATGAAAAACACTTTTAAAGCATAACATATTATGGCTAATATTTTTTTACAAAAACTTTTATTCTTTTCTTTTTAGGTATCTAGCAAGTGGTTGTTCTTTCACTGATTTACATTTCCAGTACAGAATTGGGATTTCTACGGCAAGTAAAATAGTGAAAGATGTATGCACAGCAATATGGACATTAATGCGAGAAGAATGTATCCCGACACCGACACTAGAGATATGGGAATCAATTGCATCTGAATTTGAAAGTACCGCCAATTTCCCGCACTGCTTAGGAGCGGTTGATGGGAAACATATCCGTCTTACTCGTCCATTTAGCAGTGGGTCAATGTATTTTAATTACAAAGATTATTTCTCAGTGGTTTTAATGGCTGTAGCAGATTCCAAATATAGATTTATCTATGTTGACGTAGGAAGCTATGGTAAAGACTGTGACTCTGCAGTATTCAAGCGGTCCAGTCTATGGCAATCAATAGAAAATAATACTCAGCAATTACCGGAGGAAAAGTGTCTTCCTGGTACAGAAGGCCCAAAAATACCGTACTTCTTCGTCGGAGACGAAGCATTTGGGCTACACAGACATTTATTACGACCTTTTGGAGGAACACATCTAACAGTCCAGAAAAAAATATTTAATTATCGCTTGTGCAGAGCAAGGAGGTATGTTGAATGTGCTTTTGGCATTCTGACCAATAAGTGGCGCTTGTTTCACCGGCCTTTAAATGTACAACCAGATTTTGCTGTAACTATTATTAAAGCTTGTATTGTGTTACACAATTTTGTACGTGACAGAGATGGATTTGTAGTAGAAGATACTACATCCATCATTGGTTTGGAGGACTTATCTCGAGAAAATAATACAAGAGGAGGACTGACAGCTAACACCATTAGGAATACTCTTTGTGAATACTTTATGACAAATGCTGGAAGTGTGCCGTGGCAAATGTCAAAAATATAAATTAATAGCACAATAAAGACTACGCAATATTCATATTAAGCAAAATTTATTTTTTTTATTGTAAAAGATGTTTAATTTTGTGTATTACTATCTATCTATTTTCAATTTTGTTATCTTTTATTAATATATACTTACAGGCCTATTTAATACAAGATTTAAGCAACTTACCGTAAAAAAATTACAGTAAACGTTATTTATTTCATGATCATTCTCAGTTTGAATAAAAATATAAAAAAATAGTGATTTTTTTTATATTGGTAACCTTTTATCATTACAACAAACGTATAATTAACGTTTGAAAATTAAAATATTTGACTTTATGTAAGGTTATGTACATATTGTGAAAATAATGTTACAAAACAGCATAAAACTTTTATGATAAGTTACTTAAAACTATTTATACTTTATTTTTTATTTTTGAATAAATATTAAATACACTTACCAAACGCATTTTTATTTTTATCTTCCATCAAATCAAAATCAGGTTTTAGTTCTAGGCAAACTTCACGCCAGGCATTTCTTGTTGCAATTCGATCTTTGTAAATATCAAGAGTTTTGTCCCATAATACAGGTCTACTATGAACTAAAGTTATCAAAAATTCAACATCAATTTCATCCATTCTAATTTTGCAATTCAACAATCAACAAAATATATAGGTTAAAAAACACTGCCGTACGTTAAAAAACCGTTTAATGTGAAAGCATTCATTTAATTGCATATACTACTGAGTTAAAAACGCCGTACGGCAACCGTCAAGTCTAGTGGCAAGAGACGGCTGCTACACGGCACGTCAACGGCATTTTGCCGTGACCGTGTAATGTGAAAGGTTCCATGCTCTTCTTCACTCGACTGAAAAAATGCGACCGTACGGTTTTTTGCCGTACGGCAAAAACCGTATAATGTGAAAAGAGCGTACCTCTAGTTCGGAATCACCTGGCACCGGTGCGCTCTCCAAGTAGTAGTGAAAGGTGGTACCATCAATGAATTTTATAAATGTTGAAAATTTGTCAAAATGTATAGTGTAGGAAAGTGAAAACCATCAATTACACCGCTTGCTAGTGGGGCACTTTCAATCAACACTTCCTAGAATTTGCTTAAACAAAACTCGATCTGCAGCGTGATTGCAAAAATTAGGACGATCAAACAGGTCCGTAAAAGCTCAATTTTTGCAAATTGATTATTCATCTATTCAACATAGTTTATTGAAATTACAATCAGACCTCATTCTTGTAGGACAAAACCAAACACCACCTCCGGCTTTCCAAAAAATTATTTAATTAACAAGGTCAAACACAGTAATAGACATAGAGCCCGACCTGCACTTGGCCGATTTTTGGATGTTTATGAATTAAGAAAATCTATTAAAAATTATAAATCGCTATTGTACCTACCACTCTTGATTAATAATCGACTTCATTTTGTCCTGGCGCCACGAACAAACTACATAAAATAAGCATGCTTCATAAACTCCTTAAGAGGTTAAAGTTTCGTCATTCTTAACTACCAAAAATTGTTACTTCCTATTTTCTGTTTCATGTCTACATATTTGTACCAGTCTGATACAATTGTAACTCTCAATTATAATTACCATTTTTCATTACTAAACTAATTTTGACATATAAGCGAGATAAATTATTATATTATTTTAATTATTCAAATCATATATTTGAGAATTATTTTATGCGTTTAAAATAACATTGATTTAACATTATGATATGCAATAGTATTTGAAATATACTTTTAGTTATAATAAACATTATTACGACATTTCATCTAGATTTCCCTTGTAAATTTTTTGTTCTCGTTAATTTTGTTTTTATGTTGCTGACGTGGAAAATTCACTCATTAATTATACAATTAAAATTAAATTTATTCTCTGTGTTGTTAATTGAGGGAATAAAATACTGAATTAATATTTGAGATTTTAATATTTAAATATTTATTTTAATTCATTCAAAGCTTAATACACTAATACTTAAAAATAATTTTTTTTTAAATACTTAGGTACCTATAATAACGTATAACTACATCATCTTTTTATCCATTCCTTAGAGAAAATAACATAACTTCAGTTCTTTGAAAACCGCTATAGTATACTAAAGATTCCTGTAAAACAAACTTTCCAGGTTAGGTATATTTTCATTATTATCGCTAATGTTATGTCTGCAATTCAAAACACCACTCATCATAGTGATTAGAGATTAAAATGTCCCGGAAAAAATTTAATTGTTTAACAAGGAAACTTTCAATTTACGTTTAGTTAAAATTTTTATATGTTTCACATACCTCTACAGTGTACCACAGAAACATTTCTTTAATGCTTAAGAAAGTGTTGATATTTTTATTAATTTTATATGGAGGGTAAAGTGGTCGAAAAAATAAGTTTCATTTTACACAATCAAATGTTATTCCAACTAATGGCAGAAATGATTCCAGTATACAATAATTCCATTTAAGATTGAAGAATAGCTTTTAAACATTTCCCTAAAGACTAAAGCTTAAAAAAGTGTTGATATTTTTATGAATTACATGGTGGACCAAATGGTTGGAAGTCAACATTTCATATTACACGACAAATATTATTCCAAATAATGGCGCAAATTATTCCAGGGTATAATAATTCTGTTTAAGATTAATGAACGGCATTTAAACATTTTTCTAAAGCTTAAGAAAGTATCGATATTTATCTGAACTACATGGTAGACCAAGTGGTCGGAAAACGACATTTCATATTACACGCCCAAATGTTTTTTTCCAATTAATAGCGAAAATGATTCCAGGATACAATGATTTTATTTAAGATTAAAGAACGGTTTTTTAGTATTTCTCTTAGGCTTAAGAAAGTGTCGATATTTATCTGAATTACATGAGTCTTAATGCTATTTCGATTTATGACGAAAATGATTTCATGATACATTAATTCTATTTAAAATTATTAAAGAATTATTTTTAGACATTTCTGACATGCTTTAAAAACTGTTGATATTTGTTTTAATTACCTACATGGCGACCAAGTGATCGCCAGTTTTCATATTGAATATAATTGTTACTTTTTCTTTTTTTTTATAGAAAACAGATAATCGTCATATGCCCTCATATATTTATGTGACTAGCCGTGACTAAAAAATGTTAGGAAACGCTATTCTGCAAAAAACTTAAAGAAGTAAACTGAATCACTTCTGAGTTTCCGGCTTGTTTAATCTTTTTCTCAACTAAAGTGTAACTTAACCCTAGAATCATACGTTGGTCTATGAGAAACGTTAATCCTACATCGTCGTCAAGTTGACGAATAGACTTTTTACAAAGAATTTTAGAGTTGATTTGCAAAAAACATTTTTTTACATAACAGTACTACAAAAACGAACAAAATATTTTAAAAAATTGCATTTCGAAAAATTTTTTAATATAAATATTATTTATTAATTTTTTTAATTATTTTATCAAAGCATATTTTCATTATAAAAATTAAAAAAATAAATAAATACATAAATTGTGTCATAAGACATGTCTTTCAAATGAGTCGGTGAACATGTGTGACTTTACAGAATGTGAAATTTCTCGGTCACAAATATTCCCGTAGATATGTAGTTATTTTCTCAATAGGCACATTTGTAAATTTTCTAAAATTTGTTAGTAATTTTTCGAATAAGATCTCAAAAAATAATAAAAATTAAAATATTTTCCACAAAATAAATTGTTAATATTTTATTAAATCACTTGAAACGCATTCTTTGGTTTTCGATTCAATATATTAAAACATCAGTATTATGTCGTCCCTATAAGTCAACCAGCTGTAAACCTTTCACATTATTATTATCATTGAATAAATTAATTATAACATACATATCTTTAATAAATTTTAGGAAAATTAGGAAAACTTTTATATATAAAGTGCAAAATCTTTAAAAAAAAAAAACATACGTTAATCATACATCGTCGTCAAATTGACGCACACTATTTTAATATAAACAAAACGATAGCAACTATAGACAAAATTGAGACGTATTTTGTGTTATCATAACAAATAAATTAGATACCAGAAGTTTTAGAACAGACAAGCAACGACAAGTTGTAGTACTGGAGCAGATAGAGAAGTTTGGTCATCAATTTGACGAGTCTAGGGTTAATTAACAAGTGAGCCAAATTTATACAATATTTTCTTAAATACAAAATTTTTTTATGTAAATTTTTTTATAGTAAGTCCAAAATCTGTTATTAGAGGACAAATATAGTGAGAGGTAACTATGTCTTTACCAATAAACTTATTTATTACAATATAAAAATCTACCTTAAAAATACTATTAATAAAGCACAGAAAATTTCAAATCCAATACCTACTCATTAATCTACACTTATATGCATAATATTTTTATCCCCTATTTTTTTTTTAAAATTTGTCTACAATGTACGTATCATGAGGGCATAAACGTCTATTGTTTATTATAACTATTTATTACGGGCACGAATCAAAAATAAAAATGGCGTAATTGATTGTTAGCGTGTCACCAAATAATAATATAACGAAGTGTTTTAAGTTCATAATAATATGTAATGAACGAAGTAACTAAACATATTTAATAAATAATAATCTGAATAATATTTGTTGATATCAGAGCCACTAACAGAACGAACGGCCGCCACAGCAAAACAAAAACAGCGAGAAAAAATAGCATGTAAGTAGGTACGCTTGGACAAACATAATTTTACCTCACGGTTGTTGTAGCAAAATTACAAAACGTATAAATCGATCGAATGAAACAAACGTAGGACCGATATAACAGTATCTGCAAAAAATCGGGTCCCGGTTACTATCAAATCTAGGCCTTGCGTGTTTATACAAATGTGGGCTCAATAAAAAGATATCATAAATTGAAATTCATATTTACGAAATTTCAGATTTTCAAGTCTTCAATAAGCACAGTACAGCACCGATAATGGAAACATCAGTTTTGGAAATTTTTTGAGAGCAACAAATTAGTCAACATCGCTTTTGGAAAGTTGCATCAAAAATGACAAGTACATAAATATTAAATCCATGTGCAATAGACCATGACGCATGATTTTATCAAAAGAAACAAATAAATATACCGATAATAGTAGTGACAAACAGCAACAGACCTCAAAGCGTGGGAATGTAGACTTTAATTATTGTACATAGAATGTTTATCTATATGTATTCTGTCCTGTGGAGGTTTTTATCGTACGTAAAATGTAAACAAAATTATATCAAAGCAAATTAATAAAACGACAATTGAAAAAATATTTTCTGAGATAAATAATTTTTAATTCTTCACTTCTTTTTTTCTTTTATTAATATTTAAAAAAAAAAAAAAACATAATTTTAATTCAAAACATAATCTTACGATATTTCTGAATCGCCCCTGGTCAAAAAGCATCACTTTTGTCAAACACCACTTTTGGAAACTACTTTTTCTTGACAAAACTGGTGCTCTACTGCATTCCATAAGCCTCGATCCATACCGTAGTACCGGTACCGATACGCTCCCGCTTCAGTCTCGGTCCGGTAAAATCTTGTCGTGTTCACATCACTGCATTAGTAGGTCTTTTCATAATAACTAAATGCAAACGGAGCCGAGTGGAAGCAAGAAAATGTTCATACTGTCGATACAAGTCTGATACCGCTCCGATAAAATATTATCTGAATGGTATTGGAATTGGAATGGGATTGAACCGCGATTGATACCGTACGTGGATCAGAACGATGATGGGAATACACTGACAAACTAAGAGTGTACCGATACCGTACCGAGAGCGACACGACAGTATGGATCCGGGGCTAAATCGTTTCACATCAATAAGTCTAAATAAACTTTTGTCTACTCAGCACCCCCACCGTGGATGACATTCCTATTTTGTTGAAATAGGAAACCTATATCTATAATCACTGAAGAACCTTTACTTAATGCGTACCCAACACACCCTTGACGATCTTTTTAATTTTGCGATCCGTTTCGAAACGTACTTCTGTCTTTAGGCAAAAATTTTAGTAGAAAATAAATATAATTTGTTAGTAAATAAAGAAATAGATATCAAAGTAAAAGAAAGTTAGAAAAGAACACCAAAGCTGTACAAAAGCAAGATTAAAACAATGAAAAGTTCAAAATTTTAAAAAGTTTTAAAACATTTTTATCATAATTGTAAGAATTAGATACATGTTTTTATTGTTTTTAAAAATTTGTAGATCTTCTTAAACAGGTAATAATGGAAATAGAAAAGACCTAGCCGTTTTTATTTATGCATCTTTAGGATGTTGGGTGTGAATTTCTTAGAAAAGATACATGTAAGAGTTCTCCAGTTGAGCATGTACGTAGTTAACAAAGGGCCACCCCAGAAAATTACATACTCTTTTAGTAAAAAATGATTAAAAAAATTAACAATTTTGTTTTATAAAAATTAACAATTTTGTTTTAAGTGTACATTTAACCTTATAATTTTGTGGCGGCGGCACTGGCAATAGCTATCGTGGTGCCACTGTTTGCCATAGCTATCGTGTTGCCACTTTTCGAAAGACAAACTTCTTTGACGAGGAACGATCACTGACGAAAAGTCATCGCACATCTAATTTTCAAAGACACTATTATTCTTATTAAACTGCATACCATAAATGGGCAACCACTTCATGTTCTCTATTACATGGTTTCCATGTTTGTCGTTGTTTATTGTTTACGTCTTTCCTCGGTAGTTCAACCCGTTTCACTGCTCCATTCACCCCTCGATCTGATCACCCATCATTATTGTTGGCTAGTGAACCACCTCATAACATTTAATCATCGCCCCTTACCCAACCGATATGCTTACAAGGTGTAGCTACAATTGTGGAACATTTCTTACACGACAGCACATGATTTGTGTATAAATAATTTGCGTTTTTTTCTTCACGTTTTTGAAAATTTTATCAGGTTCAGACAGTTACAGGAGCGGAATGAGAAAATTTTGATTGATGCGAAACAGTCTCAGTTCATTGCAACACAATACACTACTAAATGTGTAAAAAAATTTAGTTTCTGAAGAAACTTACCAGGCTAAGCAAATTTTTATCACCATCAAGGCCCGCTCTACGGGGTGGGGGGCTTCAACCCAGGCATTTGCCTAGGCCAGCAAATTTTAAGGGCGGCATTTCTGTGAAATCCAAGGCAAATAAGAGGAAGAGAGGGAGGCATTTTTTACAACTGACGAACAAAAAGAAATGCTTTCGCCGGGGCGGAATTTTTTCTTTTTACTCGGTGTAGCGACACATGGAACAGGCGCTGGGTAATTTCAAAATAAGTTTCCAAATCAATGAAACATTGGGAAATCAACTAATGAAATTGGCAAAATCAAATATTGAAAATTTAAGCACTGTATTTTTTCCCCAACTCATCTCTGTTAAATAACTAATTACCAAGCCATAAAAGTAGTGATAACCTTTATCTGATGGTTTTTATAGGTACATCAACAAATATACTATTGTAAATATAATAAAAATTTGTATATATATATTATATGTGCAAATAACATTTTATCTTATCTTATCTTATCTAAATATTGAAATAGGATTGACAATAGTTAAAACACAGTGTTAGTTGCATAAAAACACCAATATGTTAACTCGTAGTATCTCTCTTAGTTAAAGTGAATAAGAACATAATGACGTAGTGTCGCTAGGATAAGAAATGTAATTGAACAGAGGAGAACGAGTTAGGGGTGGTTTCCAAGAAAAAGAATATTTCCTTAAATTAATATTGTATCTCACTCTTATCTACAATAAAATATATTCCTACACTGTAATGGAACTCTCTAAACTATTCGAGAATAAAGATAAGAAATTTTTGTAATGAACATGATAAATTTTTTTATCATTCTAATTCTGATATTATATTCGATAACAACAACAATATTAAGGGTACACTTTCCCTCATAAACGCATTTATATAAATATTTTGTAAAATCTTTATTGTTGCAACGTAATATATTATTATTATTTTTGTTACTTTATTTAATTAACTAATAAACAAATTATATTTATTTTAAAAATATGCGAGTGTTTTATTTACGATTCACCATAAAAATCGAGTCAAGTGATTGTTACATCAACTCAAATAACCTACAAAACCTTGGGGACAAAAAAGTAAGGCCCTAACATCGCGAGGGCGTAGAAAACCTTCAACCTAAAACGATACGATAAATATTTTTATTAGTAATCCAAGCCCCTTGAGAACTGTGCAGGAAATTAAGTCCCTAGAGACAAACTAGGGAAAACTAACAACTCACCCTCGTCTCCTGTCTCAAACTGAATTCTGAATTCGGAAATTTCATTTCTACGTTATTCTAATTGTCTTAAACTATTTTCCATGAAGTAGCTCTAGAATTACTCAAATAGTACGATTATGTCGACACAGTTACCCACTACTTAGTTAGCTACCCCTAGACTTAATATTAGGAAATTGAGCAAAAAGAAGTCAATTGGATCTTTTTACGTAGATTTGTAATCTGTAACAAAATTTTAATATATTAAATTTTTTCCCTCTTTTCGCAAAATTAATCCCTAAATTTGAACCCCCAACTATCATTGCTGATGTTTAAACAAATTGCATATCAGTATAGGTAGCTCTTTAAAAAAGAGCAACATCGCCAATTTAAACTTTTGCTCTATGTCTTACCATTTTTAAGATATTTGGAAAATTAAATTTTTGATCCCATTTTTGGAAGGGCGGTTCCACCCCTTTAAACCGTTTTACCATCGCTAAAAAAATACATACCCCTTATTTTTCGGTGCTCTATATACTCTATACGTCTATAACATATTAAAGAATAAACAAAACCGGAGGGGTACACCTCCGTGACATTCTTTGTTAGTACTAGTACAAATAATTCTCGCTGGCGCTCTAATCTTTACCGTGAAAGTCAACAATAATTTTTGGTCTGTAACCACTTTAATGT
Source organism: Brachynemurus nebulosus (assembly GCA_035578155.1). NCBI lineage: Eukaryota > Metazoa > Arthropoda > Insecta > Neuroptera > Myrmeleontidae > Brachynemurus > Brachynemurus nebulosus. Next base: position 28,585,259 of record JAPWDM010000003.1, read on the forward strand.
GCTTCACACTAAATATTCGATATTTTTCTCTCCGTGTATCTGTTTGACAATCTTTATAATATCAAATAAAGATAAAGATTTCTCTTGAATACACCTCATATATCAATTAATCAACATAGTATACGAAGTATACCATAAAAAAAGAATAAGGATAGCCAACATTGCATAAAAAAAAAGAATGAGAAAATTGAAAATTAAGAATCATAAATAAAATATAATTATAATATAATAGCAATACCACTTTTTTTTGTACAACACAGTCGAGACTTTGCATTCAATGTTATATAAAGAGGGTTTTCATACCTAATCACTTTGCAGACCCCATTATTTTTTACACTCTAGGTGAGTACACAATTATATTATGTAAAAAAAAATTCTAGTTCATTTCAGAAGTTTTGTAAATTAAACCAACGCTATTTTTTGTAAAAATAGTATTGTTTCTGACCTTTAGGTTAATTATTTCTGAGCTGTGAATTAATTGATATAATTTCTTTAAATTTCGCCGAAGACATCATGACAAAACTATCTATTGATTTACAATTTCTGTGACAGCTGTACCCAAGGCTTTCAACCTTCGATTCAAAAAAAAATTAAAATAATATAAAAACATTTTAAATACCGTTACCACCAACCCACGATATATTGAAGTTTAATTACATTTAACTCTTTTTTTGTTTTTATTAAAATATTTTACAGGGACAAAAAAAATAAATAAATAAAAAATAAATAATGTAATATTTATTTTTTCAATAAATAATAGAAATAGGTAGATATAATAAGGTTGTAATCATTTTACGTAAAAAAATAAAAAATTAATGTTTTTCCGTGACATTTCATCAAATATTCGGTTCCAATACCACAGAAAAAGATAAAAAATTCAATATGTATTTAAAGAAAAAAAAAACCATTGGCGTAGATCTTGAAAACTGACAGTGACTTCATCAACAATAAATAAGTATTTATTCTTTTTAGTCCCATTTTCAAAAAATATTCCTCCGTTACTTCTATTTTTCAATATTGCATAAGTACACAAATTTTCGCTACAATTAATACCTATACCGTAACAAAAATAAGAATATCTAGTGTTTACTTTTTCCTTTTTATGTATTTGTGTGCCTCTATGTGTGTCATACCTTATTTTATTCCCTGTTCTGTTGACATAAAATTATTTCAAATTTAAAAATACTATTCTCGACGAAATGTAAATATTTCAATGTTTATTTTTGAATTTCCTGAACAAATGCCCTCTATTTTTTTAGGTTTTTATTGCTTACTCACTCGGTTCTTTTTTTTTAAAAAAAAAGAAAAAATAATTATAATCAAAAATATCGAGGAAAATATACAATCTTAGGTAACTGTTCTGAAAAGATCGTCCCTCTCGTTGACCGAAAATTTAGTATAGCAGTATGCTTTGTAAAGGTTAAGGCACTTAGAATAATATGTTTTAATGAAAATTATATTTTTTTTAAACAAAGCAAAAAAGAAAGAGATATTCTGTGGAAACGTAAACAGAAAATATCGATTAACAAATAAATTATTTACGACATATCCCTTTTATGCGGTGAATATAGGGGCCATTTAAAAGAGACAGCACAAAAAAAAATTCAGAATCTTCATAAATAGCTATAGAAAATAAAATTCGCTTCAGATTGTATTTAAAAAACCCTTTTTATGCGATGAATCAGGAACCACATAAAAATGTTTCATAGAAAATACGTAACTCAAAACGCTCAAAGCCTCACGATTTCCTTAAAAGTTGCTTCTTTAAACTAAATAAAACATCAATTTATAGATGATAACATTTTATTTCAGTTTTATTTATAGTACACACACCGGCATAATTAGCGGAACATAAAAAATATATAAAAACCTATTTATTAAACAAAGTTGGCTGTTTTTTTTTTTTTTTATTTTCACTTAAAATAATATTGAAGTAATGAATCAATTGACTTTCCATAGAATTGTTTTTATTTATTATTTATGCAAATCTTTTTAAGAGGTCTGTCATTTTCGAATTCAAATGCCACTTCTTCTCAATGTGGTCGAGCTTCAAAATGCCGTAATTGAAGAATGGCAAAGACTGTCCCAGGAGACTATAAATAACATCATTCTGAGTATAGCAAGACGAATGGAAGCTTTGACAAGAGCACGGGAGGAACCAGGCGGTATTAAAACGATGTTCTTCATTTTCTATTTGTTAAATAATCGTTAACTTAAATTATTCCCCGACGACATAAGAGTCCAAAAATTTGCCATTTTATATGGTTACTTTCTTTGTTACCAAAAATAAAGGTATATCGACTTGTAAACATGTAATTTTAAGTGAATAATTAAATAAGAATATATAATATTGTCTTAAAATTAAATGGTTTGTTTGATTTTTCAGATATTTTGTATGTTCCGCTAATTATGCCGGTGTGTGTATTATAATAGTAATAATATACCAAGAAGCTTGTGTAATGTACTGATTAAATGCTTAAAAATCGTCAATGAGTAACTTTATTACAAATTAATGTTCAAATTTGTTACTTTTTCTTACTTTCCTTTCTCATTATACACTTTGATGAGCATTTTAAAATAAACGCTCTATATTTGTCGCGAGTTTTTGCTCTATATTTAAATTTTTATACGTTTCCTTAAAATGGCTGGCACCCAAAAGATTAAGCAGACAACTAAATCAAAAAATTGTCGCAAATTAAAATTGATTAATTGTGATTTTTTTTTAATTCCCTTAATTTTCATTTTACTTTTATTATTTTTTTTAATCTTATTATTTGAAAAAGCTTATTTTATCAATTAAATATACATCAGAATTTGTTGATTTCATTATTTAAATATTCCTAACGAGTTCAAACTTTCTAAGATAAGTTTATTGTTTAGTTTTATTTAATCTTTAACAAATTTTTATTTGATTTTTCGAAAATTTATTCGATTTGTTAACCTTCTATATGTTTTGATGATTCCTCCATTAACTGGGTGCTAAAAGAGTAATTTTTAAAACTTTTTTAAAAATCTCATAAACTATACGTCAATATTGGTTCAAATTGTGACATTCTTCGTATCAAATAATACAAAAACAAATAAGGTTTTGAAAATATAATTCTTTAGAAAAATACTCTAATAGGCCAACCAGCTTAATTATTTTTATTATTATATCATACAATTGTAATGCTACAAAAACGTCAACAAAAAATCTTTTCCTTCATAAAAATCTGGTCACCGTGACTAAATTTTGGATATATTCACAAGAATGGCCTACAATTTTAGAAAATTCTGTTCTAACAATATACGTAGGAAAAAAAATTAGATTAATATTTAAACGTATTTTATTAAATATATACACAGGATTAATAAAAAATATAAATATATTATCAGACGATTAAATATTCAAATAGCGTAATATATAAGCAAAAGCAATTATTTGTTGATATTTTAATAGGTTAATATAATTTTCATGTATAGCTTATAAAAGGATCACACAATTAAAACAAATTTTATAATATGCCCTGAGGTTTCCGAAATGAAATTCTAATAAATCTATGTATTTTGAACTTTTATATAAAATTTCCTGGTAAGTAAAATTTCAATATATGTGGGTATAAGTATTAATTAATTATCATATTTGTAATAAAATATTATATTGTTAATCTTTTTCATTATGCAAATATTGAACTTATTAAGGGAGGAGTTCAAATAAAAAACCAACTTTTTTATTTAAGAATAAAATAAAAACAAAAAAACGAGATTCGAGAAAATTAGTTTATTAGCCGTTTCTGGCGTGAACTCCCCCCTTAAAAGGAAACATAATATTAAGGGGAGATTCGCCAAAAAAAAAAAAAAATGGACCTTTTTTTTTATTTTTGCTTTTTACACAGCTAAATATTTTATTAAAAAACTAAATATACAACATTGTTTCTACATGTCTTGAGATTACAAAAAAAATTCTTTTTTTTTTTTAAATTCAAAAATGACCTGAGTATAGGTAAATGGCTTTGAAGTCGACACACCGAAATTTTTCGGCCTTAATGATTCCTCGCGTTCTGAAATCCCCAGTAAACTAAAATCAAAAAATCAAGAATTTTTTGAAAATATACATAATACATATACAGTTATGGCACTAACTAGGATCTAAGAAAAACATAAGAAACCAGTGAAAGTAAATAGTAAAGTGCATGCACTAAAATGCCCATAATTTTTTGATTTTTGTTTTTTGTTTTTTTTTTTTTTTTTTTTTTTTGTTTTTTTTTTTTTTTAATAAAATTTTAGAAGAATATTTCTAACACCTTAAGGAACATACCTATGAAGAAAATCGATTTCTAATTTTTTTTTAGCGATACTCCCCTTAATATAAATTGAAATTGAAATAAAATAGGTACTCCGTTTTAACTCCTTTAATGTCATTCCGAAGCAAAGAATGTCACTTTTGCGAGATTAGGATGATTTGGTGCCAAAAAAAAATTCTCTCGTTATCTTATACTAATTTTTCAATGCAAAAAAAAATTCATGAAAAAAGTTTTTCATTTTTTCGACGGTTTTTTTATTTAAAATCCGCTATGTTGGTTTCTACAATACAATAACATAAAATCCAAGAAACTTTCCGGATAATAAAACTTCAATTCAATAATTCATTCTAATACGTAGCGTTAATATGTTAAACTAATTGATTATAACTTTAATGTTCATTAACACGAAAGATAAAAATTTTATTCAAAAACAAAAAGGTGATCGTTAATTTTAAAATAATTTGTCGCTATCATTAATTATGTAAAATCCCGCATGTTTATGCTTTACACAATGTAAAAACAATTAATTAAAACAAAAAAAAAAAACTAGGTGGATACAGCCATATAGCTGGTGTTGTAAACTGATTACAAAAACGTGTTAAGTGAATAAATCATTTTTTAATTTTACCTACTCTTCCACATTATTGTTCATAGCGCTGCCCTGCTTACACAACTCTGGCACTACGACCCCATGTATACGTATGTAGAATTACGTGTTGTAAAATATAATAATAATGTACAAGATTATTATTATTATTAAAGGTAAATGCCATGCCATCTGATTTTATAATTCTGATATTAAAAAATAATTAGTACTGAGGATAAATATTATATATGTTTGTATAATAGTGGAAAATATAATATTAGGGTTCATTTTTAAGACATGTTTGTATATTTCATAGAAGGGTGTTGTTGATTTGAATACGAAATTGGCGATTTCTACTAATAAATATTAATGTACTTAATTGGAGCACTAGAGATTAAGTACCTACTACTAACTTCGAAAAAAATTTCTCATTTATTGTTGTAAACTAATTTTTTTTTACTATGAAATTTCATTTTTTAAATTTTTAAAAATAATTTCATATAAAAAAATTATAATATAAATTTGACTGGCGATTTTTTGAGGTTGATAAAATACTTACTTGACATATTATACTTAATTTGCATACTATAATTAATATATTATAGTACTGTTAATTGCTAATAATTAGTCATATCGTTCACTAAAATGACTTGAACTTACTTGTTGTTAATACAAAACATCATTAACGAATAATATATTGCGTGATTGAGGTTTTAAGTTACATATTATACATACGAGCGAGAAAGTTACGCAAAAGTCGAATTGCGCGAGTGTGTGGATAATATACCTTACAACCTAATTACGTACTATACTTTATCTACGACTACCATCAAATTCACAATAATTATTATTTTGGTACAAATAGGGGAAGGTCGCCCAAAGCGGGTAAGCTAAGATTAGACGCCCAAAAAAGTGACTTTTGACCTCGATAAGCAGATCTTTTTTATATTATCAGATAGAACAGTTATCGAACTTTAAAATGAAACTTCGCTTAAGAAATGTTTATATAGGTATGCCCGTATAGGTATCCTAAAGCGGGTAACCCCCTTTGGGCAAAGCCGGTAAGTACATTATGTATTTAAATACTGTTATTATCTTTTAATATAAACTTTCTTAATCATATAGAACTTAACAATAATAATAATTAAGTAAAAAAAATTGAAAAAAGACAAAAATAATAAATTTATAACAATTAACTGTAACTTTCTTTACAACTTCCATATTGGAATATATTACTTCAGGTAAGTCCACTTCAAAATCACCAGAAACAAGGCAGAAATCTTTTTTTTAAGCTTTTTCCCTCATTCCGTCGTAAAAAGAAGAATATTTATTTTTTTCCCCTTCCAACAGTTTTTTCCATTAAGATGCTTCTATTTTGTCTACCCGCTTTGCCCAAAAGGACTTAATTTTGTTAACTTAGAATAATTTGAAAGAAAATGAAAGCCGATACATGTCTACCTTTTCCTATATTAAAAGTCAAATGATGATAACATAATATGGTAATACCAAAAAGATTACAAATAAAAAGTTTTGTGACTAGTCACAGAATATTTATCGTCAAAATTTTTAACAAAACCAATAAAAAAATTTGATGAAGCTTAACTAGGACATTAAACGACACAAGCGTTCAAGTGCAACTGACTGACATTGGTTGATATTCGGTTCATCTCGGTATCCACACGACCTGACAAACACATTCGATACAACGATATACAAGCGCTTACCCGCTTTAAGAGGGGTACCCGCTTTGGGCGACCTTCGCCTACAGTAAATTTAAATTTCGCACAGATATATGTAAAACATAGCTTACCTAGACAGTGTTTTGAACAGTAAATAAGCAATTTCACGGTAGTCGTTGACAATAGTATATTGTGCAATAAGTGCGGGAAATTGTCGATTGCCCACGAAAGCGAAGTTGAGCGCACGAACGTAGTGTGAGTGCGCTCATTCGCTTGAGTGGGCAATCGACAGTCCCGCACGAGTTGCACATACTATTTTTTATTACGAATTTCACATACGTTTTTCTATTATTATTACTATTTTTGACATTTTTATTACTTTTTAAAATAATATTTTTAAGTATTCGTCTTTTTTTCTGAATTAATTATTGTTTGAATTACTTTGTTGGTGGTTTTTATAGAAATATTTATTAAATATTTATTAAATGAAAAATCAAGTGGCGGCTTTGAGTGTTTTAATTAAATTTTCCGAGTTTTATTGTCAATTTGTGTATGGAAAGTTACTTTCCGCACGCAAAAAAGTATGTGGGAAGAGTACAGTGGGCAAACAGCTATTTTGCGTACAGAAATGTGTGCGCCAAGTTAGTACTTCTCCCGCATGAGTAATAAAAAATATTTAATTACAACAAAATTTTTTTTGGGATATATAAATTTCACGAAGAATTTTTTCAACCTTCTCCCAAATTGCGTGGACTAGCTTTATAGAAGGATGGACATAATGAAACCAATATCTTCTATTTCATAGCTTTTCTTTATTAAAATTGCCATATTTTATGAATTCAGGAATTATTCCCTTTCTTTTGTATTGTGTCAAACAAGCAATATGATTTTTTAATTTTGTAAGTTTTATGTTATTGTTCACAAATTTGTTAATATATTTCCGTACATATATATTATATTTTAATTTGATATTTTTTAGGTTATTCATATTAAATTACAACAATATTTTTTTTGGGATATATAAATTTCACGAAGAATTTTTTCAACCTTCTCCCAAATTGCGTGGACTAGCTTTATAGAAGGATGGACATAATGAAACCAATATCTTCTATTTCATAGCTTTTCTTATATAGCTTATAACCTAAAAAATAATAGTATAAGTTAACGAAGAATTGTAAATATATAAAAATGATGTTATTGTTTATTATTACGTTGTAAAAATTTTTTTTTTTTTGATGTTTAGCCACTGAAGATGATATTAAACATATCGAAAATATTTTGGCAATTTTAATAAAGAAAAGCTATGAAATAGAAGATATTGGTTTCATTATGTCCATCCTTCTATAAAGCTAGTCCACGCAATTTGGGAGAAGGTTGAAAAAATTCTTCGTGAAAAAAATATTTAAGTTTGATTATCACTAATAAGTTAAACCGTTGATCAAAAGATTTAATGTTACTGATAAAAAAAATTCGATTTCAATTTTTTTAAAAATTCCAAATTTTTTCCCATATTCATGGATAGCCGAACTGTTAATTTTCAGTTTTGAGCGCCCGATCCCCGTCTATATAACGAATATTTCAAGTAAAAATAATTAGTCGGTGTAGCCGGATTTAAAATTTTACTTTTTTTACTAAACTTTTAAAATTAAGCTCTCTTATTAATCTTATTTTATTCTAACGAAATATATAACTCGATTGATGACGTCGGAGATGAGGATCTCCGTCTGAAAACTTCTCTTCTATCGACAATCTAGGTTTGCTATTATTCAAGTATTCAGGAAGATGTTGGGATGTTCAAAATGGAAAATTAACATAGTCAATGTAGGAGAAAATGGAAAAAAAATTTGATTTTCGAAATTTTTAGGGACTGAGATTAGTTTTAGGGGTGAAATTGCTTTCCGTTTAGTTACTTTCTGGTTTGTTTAATTCATTTTCATAAATAATTAAATTAATTACTAACTAAAAATCCAACAAATTGAAAATTTTAACTAATGATCTTACGTATTAGCGAAAAATAAATTCAAAAATCATTGTACAATACAATAAAGGTTAAAATGAAAAATCGTACCATAATTTATTCAGTTGATTGACAACGGCGGATTTCTTTTTGTCTGAATTGATAATATCCGCCGTCCGGCGGCGACATTAGTGCACTCAATATATAGTTATTCCGCCACGCATGTGTCGAGTAAACACATTTTCTGCGGATACTTGTAACTATAAATACAAAAAAAACCGCCGAACGGCGGAAATGTGAGTTTTAGTATGTGATTCCACCGGCGTACATTTAGTCACAGTGTATTATAAAACTGAATGAGTCGTACTTACTTTAAAATAAGTACCTTATTTCAAATAAAATTCACTCATTTGCTAATAATATTCATGGCAGTCAAATAAACAAATATAAACATATCGTTATATCGACTTGCGTTAACACGACCGTGTTAACGCATGTCGATGTACGTCTATATCCTGTGCTCTTTTGTGAATGATTATTTCGTGAATGAATGAATAATTTTGATAATAATTTTTATAGACACTATTTATTTCCCCTTTCTTTTCTGTTATTCTTACAGCGAAATGCCAAATACACAATATTATTCCATCATTGCTTTATATCCTGTTTTTCACGATCGACCCTTGATCATATAATATATAGGGTTACAAATATATGCGAACACTGATTGCGTATAACAATACGAATTTGTATTACGTATGTGTGTGTGTGTGTGTGTGTGTGTGTGTGGGTGGGTGGGTGTGTGTATGTGTGTGTACATGTTTTTCTGTAACTGTCAAATTTGTTACTGTGCGCTAAGTTGAGCTTTCAAACAAACATTGCCAACAAACGAATCATGAGCGAATATATCTTTAGGGTACACTTCTGTTTTCTCCCATTAAATGTATTTGTATAATATGTATATAAAATCAATTGTATGTATTCGTTATATTTGTTTGATTGTGTGTATTTTATTTGCATACAGTGTGTTACGAATATAGTACAATTCGTTTTTTTTTCATTTTAAGTTATTAGAGGTTGATTTAAGTATTATTACTGGTATTTGTTCTGTGTTCAAAGTTTTAAAAACACAATAATATCATTCAAATTATATGGAGTAAACACTATATGGGTGGTTCTAATTTTTAGGTCTCAACCATAAAAAAAAATAGAGGAAGCCATTTAATAGATTTCATGGGACTAGAATGTAGGAAAATTATCATAGATTCGGTATCTGCAGACCAGCAGCGCGGTTTCATATTAAAACCAATATTTTTTTGCGGATTACGGAATCCAGACAGAAAAAAATGTTTAAATTAAATTTAAATAATAAAATTAAAATTATTATTTAAATAATATTTATATTATGTTCTCCTAATATCAATTAAATAAAATAAAAAAAAGTTGGTTTTTTTTGTCTGATTTGCGAAAAATTGAAAAGTTGTTTTGTGTTTTATGATATAAAAAAAATTGGTTAGGAGAAAGTTGACCAAATTAATCAACTTAATCAATTAACTAAAAAATTTAGTTAATATACAAACAAACACTTATTTTATTATCGTATCCTTCGCCACTTTCATGTCTCCCATCGTCACATTCTACCGTGACGAACGATACACGTGTGACGAAGGATACAATTTTCCAACAAAATCGTTATTAATTGTGAACAGCGATCATTTAGATCGAAAACTTGAGTTTATCCTAAAGCTTACATTATTACAAATAATACTTACGTAAAAACGATTTGAAGTTCGTTAAATACATACCAGAAAAAGCCGTGACGAAGGATACACTCAATAAACACACGCAGCGGGTCTTCTTGCTTGATGTAAAAAAATGACAAGCTCTCAATGCCAATCACTTGCTTTGACTTTCCGTTTATGTACTATGATCTTTGGCGTTTCGTTTCACCAAAAAACATGACCCTTTTACCTATTTTTTTTAAACTTATAGCAATATTTGTCAGTTGTGACGAAGGATACCCAAATTTTCGCAACAATTTTTCGTCACGCCAAAAAAAGAATAATTCTGCAGATAAATAAAATTTAACTTTCTAATTAAATTACCATGCGTAACAATTTAATTCTCTTTTTTATTTATGAAATTATGTGGTTTCAAGCAATACGTAATAGGGACATGCATTTTAGAACTGCAATAAAAGTTTGACACCATTTTTATAAAAAATAATAATAAATCAAAAATTAAAGCAAATGTAGGTACGTCATCTAAATAGGAATTATTAAGTTTATTTTAATAAAATAAATGACAGTATCTTCATTCTGTATACAGTTTTAACCTTCCTTATTATGAAGACAACTTTAATGTTTTGAAGGACCTAAAAAGTAGAATCACCCATATACCTATCTATATCTACATGGAATACCTCATATTATGAACTTTTGTTAGAAAAGACTATGATTTAACGGGCCAGTAATAACTTACGGATGTAATCAGTATAAAAATTGAAACCGTACCTATATTTAACAACAGACTGGGAGGTAAAATGTGAGCAATGAAAAGAACTAAAACGAACAGTGATATATTTTAAAGCGAGCAGCTCAATGAATATCTTGATGCTTAAAACAACAATTGGTCAGTAAAATTATTAAATTATTAAATGGTCTGCAAATGCGATAAAAAATACAATCGACCTCGAAATGGCACACGAGATAATTAGGCTAGCGACTTACTCCTGAAAAGGTGTTTAGAAACTGAAAAAGTAACGGCTGGTTTTTTAGTGTTCCATACCAAAATTAGCAAAACGAAACACTTATACAATCACTTTGGTGTGCGTCCGTCTGTCACAGGCAATTTAGTCTGAAACCAAGCAACGCGAAAATTTTAAATTTCGATCAGGGATAAGATATGGTGGCGCGATTATAGATGTAAAGTTTAATTTTGGTTCTGATGGTTAAGGGGATGGTAACGTTAATTCGGCATAATAAAGGCCCATTTTTAAGAATTTTTTCAGACGCTACCCGTAATACAAATTTAATTAATCGATCGTAACATTATAGTACAACATACGAACAACATTTCCTTAATTTTTTAAAACAAAATATAAATAATTAAGCCAACGGCAGCAAATCTTCGGAGGTGCCGCGAAAAAAAGTTGTTTGTCGCGAAAAAACAATATAACTCATGAGTGGATCATCCGAAATAAAAAAAAAATGAATGATATCATTAGAGAACCTCTTTCCTAAGGTATCCCTGAGTTGAACTTTCTTTTTTTCGATTTTTTTAATTTTTGGTGACACTTAGAATTGAAAACACCGATTTTCGTCTCAAAAATTGGCCTATTTGTTATTGTAAAATTAATAATTTTGAAAAATAAAAAAAAAAGCTCCCAGGGATACCTGGTCATTCATGTAAGGAAGCTGCTTACAAAATTTCAAAACAATCGGTCGAGTAGATTTTGATTTGAACTGTTCACCGGTTTCAAAAATGACAAGTGTCAGAAAATCGCTTTAAAGGTTTGTATACCTGAAAATCCAAAATTAAATATGACAAATTTTTTCATACTTACGTCATTGGTTATAGTATACATTAGTATACTTACATCCATGAATAAAAAAATTCAGGGATTCCGAGAGCACAAAGCCACGTACCTGCTGGGCAGGGATGCGAAAACGTATCGGATCAACAAACGCTCAAGGTTCTATATCTTAGTTAGTTTCACTCCGATTTGTATCAAATTTTGACACAACAATCTTAAGATGTTGTACAATCATATGAAGCAATAAAAAAAATAATGAGAAAAAAAATTTTAATAGGTTAACATCCCTTTAATTTCACGGGATAACCTGAAAAGTAGAAAAAAAGTTTCCTCCAAGAGCACTGGCGTAGGCTATGAAAGGAAAGCTTATAAAAATACGAATTCAGTGATACATATTACTATATAGGTATTTTTGTTCATTTTTTTGAAGAAACTTAAAAATTGCTGCCCCCGACTCTTATTACCAGAAAGATTGGTCAGACAAATTTGAAAAAATTCATGAAAATTATTAAAACTGAGTTTTCTTATGTACATAATTTCCTTGGTATATAAAAATAAAACTTGATGACAGGTTTTACTTTGATCAAGATCTTGTTAGTTAATATTTATATGTACCTATATTAAGTTGAGCGGGTATTTTGGTGAATTTTTTACAAAATGTATCATGTATCATCATGTACCATCATGTACCATCAATGGTGAATTTTGAATCGATTAAAAATCTATGAATAATCTATCTAGGAATATATATGCACTACTTTGAATTTATTTAACACTACTAACCTGAACTGTTTTGTACTCGCATTGGTGATAATTTTAAACAAATAAAACAGATGTTAATAGACTAATAGTTAAATTCGAGTGTTTCTGTACTCATATAAATTACGATACTTATTCATTAAGTTATCCCTAATAAAATTCATTATAGGTATTATGTATCTTTTCACTCAAATGTACGTACGTTCAGTATAACATGTACATGGTGAAATGGGCGTTGTGTAAAAATGAAGCCGACGTTGTTGATTAATGCCGTTATATTGCCGGAAGCATCTTTCCTATAGATATATACATATAGTAAATAAGTGAAGCAAGAGTATTAACATTGTAAGCCCGGAAGTTACAATTACAGTTAAAAGCATTTGATAGCAACGAGTGAATACAATATTTTCTAAGCAAATGGTAATACTTAACCACCCCTGTCTGTTGTTGGCCCCAGTCCTCCGCCCTTTTTGGTCCGACGTCGTTCTTTTAAATGTACGATTTATGTATTTTATTTTAGGGTCACTTAAATTCTCATCCATTTCAGGTTTTCAACGTTGAAAATCGGAAAAATACTGATTATTTTTCGGTAATAAGTGTTGTTAACAAATTTTGTAGTATAGAAGTTGATATTTTTTATGAAATTGACCATTTCATAGATACCTGCAAAGCAGTTCCTGTTTGACTCCAACATTATTCCATACTTTTTGAATAATATTCAGATTCCTGCCACTGTAAATCCTGCCTTCCAGTTATCATAGTAATAGAATTAAACACGCGGTGTAACGTATACCTACATCCTTTTGATGTACAATAAAGAAAAAAACTACGACTTAAATATTATGAAAATTATGCCTGCCTATGGTGGACAGTACAGATTAAAAATGTGCTATAACGTAAAAGCCCCCATACCGGAACGCGATCCCATACTAAAACAGTTTTGACATTTACATACTAATGAAGTTATTTCTGAAAGAAACGTCTGATAACAAAAATTATTATTAATAGAATGATTGTTTTCTAAATTAACTTCACCTCGCATCCTTACTTAATTAAAGAAATACCTATACACCTACCTATATTAAACAGTTTTTGCTGAATGTGTCTCTTTTGCGTTTGATCAATGCTTATTTATAGAAACACATGCCTTATAAATTTAAACATTTTCCAGTTAATTTTCGAAGTTAGCGCAATCAAACTATACAAATAATTTTTATTAGTCCAGTTAAGAGATTATAAGAGCTAAATCACCTTTTTATTTGGTTTAAATATAATTTATATATATATATATATATATATATATATATATATATATATATATATATATTATATATATATATATATATATATATATATATATATATATATATGTATATGTATATTTCTATTATTTCTATTCAGTACAAATATAACCTTTGTATGTAACTTAAATAATGTACGTAAAATAACTAAAAATTTATATTATAAATAGTTTTAATTTATTTTTGAGTCTAAAATAGTTACTGCTGTAAGATCGTAAAATTTTTAATATTTTTTTTTTTTTTTTATTTCGGAGCGTATCATCAATTGGTAAATAAAAAAAATATTGATTTGAAATTGCAAATAATGAAAAATTGACGCCATTTTGACAAATTAGTTTTAATACTGAAACAAAATAATATAACCACTGTCGTTTTTTACAAAATATATAGATGGCGAAACAATACTTGTGTAAAATACAGTATTCTCATCGTTGAATTCATCGAATATTTAAACCATTCTGTGTTTCCTACTTTGACATTCTATGTATTACTAGATGTCACTCTATGTCATAGATCGCACCAATCGCAAGCAAGTATCCACGTTCGGTCTGTCCTCTCAATTAGAGTTAATTATAAAAAAAGACGTTGGAAGTAAGCAATTGAATTCACATGCTAAAGCCAAAAATGAAAATTGGACTTGTATGAGGTTGTGTTCAATTAAGAATGTATTGGATTGTTAGACGATATTTTATTCCTTTATCTATCCTTCATAGAATATTTCACTTAAACATCGGATTATCACGTTAGGGGTAAAATGAACCATAAGTTTCAGCTGAATCCCATCTTACGCCTCACCCATTAAGGTGAGTAAATATTATTGAATTATATCAATATAGTCGCTACAAAAATATAGCTTAATTAACAACAAAATTCATTATCATTCGGGTGATAAAATATATACTAAAATTCGAATGAATTCAAAGCTTTATAAAAGATTTGTGCCAAAAAGAACCTTACAGTAATAAAAAAGTGAATAATTACTTTGCTCTGCGTAATATATTGCCTAAACTGATAGCGTAATTTCAATATTTTACTTGTTAGCAGCTTTAACTACCAATCAGATGAAAAATTATGGCTACAACGGCGTCTCTTCCACATTTACCCTAAAAATTTTACTACTGTTTATTATGGTGGTAACGCTACTATCATAATGATAATTGTACATTCTTTTTTACAGTGCGATTAAAAAACCAAAACTTTCATTGTATCTATTTTTACCATCAATTGAAGTATTTTATTTTATTCTAAATTGAAAAATTTTTCTTTTAAATTATTAAAACAATAAGAAAAATAAAAATTCCGAAGTAAAGAAGAGAAAACGAAAACAGAAAAACGATATAATTTTTGTTCGTTCTCGTTTCAATAATAAGTACTCGGAACTCTCTAGTACGTTTAGAGAAAAAAGTACTTGTTCGTAAGCAGTGTCACGTGCTAAGCATTAATAATATTAATATTTTATTGTATTTTATTTCACAATATAAAGCATATAAGTATAGAATAGGAGACGTCATACTAACTTAGTGTTGAATGAGAAGACCACAGCGGGATGAATCGATATTTGTTTGGAAGTGTTATAATGTTTTACAGTACCATCAGAAAGTTTAAGTCCAAGAAAGTTTACGTGAGAAAATTACCGTTGCCAACCAAAGGAATCTGATTCAAAAAAAATAACATGCGTTAAATATTTCTTCATGATTTTTCCCTGTGTCTTCACGGTATAAATGCTTATTTTTTAAGTACATCATTCACATTCAAAATTATGGAATAAAATACAATCACTTACAATAAGTTAGAAACTGTAGTCTTAATATCTAACGCGTATTATTTTTTAATAAAAACCCTTTTATTTGTAACGGTGCAAGCTCCATTATACAAAACGTTTCGTAACAAAATTTTCTCACGAACACAAACTGTAACAAAAGATTATTGAATTACTTTTTAATGTATAGGTATACATGATTATAATGTAAATCTGTAGTAATCAACATAAACAATAAACAGAATGCTTAATATTATTTTGTGTTTCAGAGTAAAAAATAATTGTCGACAATGAAACGCCGTTGTCGCTTCACTTGAAACTTAACGAGATTCGAATTAAGGTAGTAGTCTGGTAACTCGAGCTGTTTTTCATACCTATTTTTAGGCGCATTTTTTTTTTTTTTTTTTTTTTTTTGAAGAACAAATGAAAAGTTTTGAATTTTTAATATGTTTTTATTTACATCTTAAGGTACAAAAAAAATTTTTTTTGAATAAATTAAATTTTGTTTTATTATTATTATTATTATTATTATCACTTGAAGTTGGCGCCTCAAAAAAGGCACCTGGATGGCCCGCCTGGTTTTGACACTTGGGGACATCTGAAATCAAAAATTCTTAATTAGTCTTAATTTAGTCTTAATCTATAGATATGTCATTTTTTTTGAGGCGCCAACTTCAGATGATAATAATAATAATGAAACAAAATTTAATTTATTCAAAAAAAATTTTTTTTGTACCTTAAGATGTAAATAAAAACATATTAAAAATTCAAAACTTTTCATTTATTCTTTCTCAAAAAAAAAAATACCCCTAAAAATAGGTATGAAAAGCAGCGCGAGTTACCAGATTACTACCTTAATTCGAATTTCGTTAAGTTTTAAGTGAAGCGACAACGGCGTTTCATTGTCGACAATTATTTTTTGCTCTGAAACACAAAATAATATTAAGCATTCTGTTTATTGTTTATGTTGATTGCTACAGATTTACATTATAATCATGTATACCTATACATTAAAAAGTAATTCACACACTTAATTTTAACACACTTAATTTTAAGTGTTTGCCACTTTATGGTTGATTATTTGAAACAGTACCTATATTATAAAAATAATCCTGATCTGATTGGTCGTACAATTTTTCATACAAGAGGTCGGAGTGTGTAATAAAACTGGAAGAAAATATGGGACAAAACTGTGAATTATTGATGGCAAAACGCGGTGCCGTTGTAGCATTAACGAAGGTAGAACTGAACATTAGCTAGCCACGAAATTAAAAATTTCAAAAATATCCTATTTTACCGACGCGACGATTACATGATTTATAACCCATAGTTTTAAACTTTCTAACGGTAGTGTATGTATGTATTCTCGAGCTTATTTTTAAAATTTACTAGCAATAAAAATGTAGATATTAATAAATTATGCAGTTTAGTTCGTTTGCTTTCTATTAAACAAATATACTGTTTTCAATATTATTTCTAAAGCAGCCAATACGTTTTCTGTAGAATAAAAGAAAAATAATTTTTTCATTCTACAATATCAACATTAAAGTGCTTTCAAAAGGTTGTCTATTTCGTAATTTGTATTTTGAGAAAAGAATTATTTTTCATAATTATATATTTTCAACTACTGATAATGATTCAACTCGCGAAAAGATGACTTAGACGTAAAACCGTTAGAAAAAATTTCATCAAAAAATGTAATTTTAATATTAAATTAATTATGATTTTTATAATTTTCAAGTTGTGAGTTGTGTGAAGTAATTTCATTTCCTAACTTAATTTATATACGAGTACAGTAATTTAATTTTCCTAATTCTTATAAAATTTTAATCTATGCATATGAATCAGAAAGACAATAAAATAAAATTTATTTACTAACTGATGAAAGCATTAAAGTATATACAATGAAAGCATCGTTAAAAATTAGGACAAAATTAGGAAATAAATTAATTGTTGAGAGTAATTTGTTGTTGATATTTTATAAAAATTGTGCCTAAGACACAATTTTAATTTATTGTAAATTTGTTTAGTTCATCCAAAACAATTTTCAGTTGAAAATTATAAACGAATTTGCATGGTCAATTAGTTTTTCTTTTACCTCTGATGCACACGGGTGGCTTTTGTCACTCTTATCTGATCTGTGTGTTAGAGAAAATTGACACATTAGACAGGAGTAACAAAAATATACCATATTTGCTAATTGAATTCTTAATTAATAATTCTTAAAACATAAATACTCATTCTTCTACAATACCATGGCACTTACAGTGGAATTTCAATAATGCGTGTAGATACCTATATGTAATTATATAATACTCCGAGCGTTCAGCGTCTAATTTTGACCGGTATCGAATATCCAATTAGTTTTTGAAAAAAGAAACAGCATAACAAACACAAAAGGTTCTAGATAATTTTCAGTAAATTCTGGTAGAAATCTAATTAATGACATAATTTTCTAATGTTCCGTACCTAAAATATCTATACATTGAGGAAACTATTGTCAGTTTCACTTCATTCAGGTCAAAGTGTCAGACTTACCCTTTTATAAAGGTAATTTTAAAATAGCCATTAGCACCAAATATCTATCCATACTGTAGCGCCGCATGGAACAGGCGCTGGGTAAAATCAAATAGTTTTCATTTGAAGTTTCCCAAAAAATGAAAATCTTTGTAATTAAACTAAGAAAATTAACAAGTATCAGTTTTAAAAGAGATTAGATGATAGTTAGGACATTCATGTTATGTTAGTTGCATAGAAATTGCAGTAATGCAAATTATAATATCATGTATTAGTGAGAGTGAGAAGAAAGATAGTGTGACAACGGTGCTTCAATAACAGATCTGGTTGGTCAAGAGAACACCACATAAGGGGTAGTTCTGAGAATTAATATTATGTACTTAAGTGATTTATGTATATCACTCTTTCATATGATGAAAAATATGTTTATCTCAAATAGACGCTCATGGAATGTTCTATAGAAAAAATAATAAGAAATTTTACAACGAACTTTAAAAAAGTTGAATCATTCTAATTTTATCTTTACTTGTAACAACAGCTAAATTAGTTTCGGGTCCCCTTTCCCTCAAAAACTTTCTAAACTGATATTTATATTATTTTGATATTGTTACAAATTCAATTTATGATATTGTTATTAATTTTGTTAATTGATTAAATATTTTAATAAATAATTATATTCGTATAATTAAAAATACGCGTGTGTTTTATTTATTGAATTCACCAATACGAGCGATCACGCGTTGTGGGCGTCGAAACCAAAGAACCCATAGCGACCTACCGAGACAAAACCGAAAGGTGAACATCGCGTGGGCGTAGAAAACCCACAACCTGCACCAATCTAGTTCATCTAGATTTCCCGAACCAAGGGTGACCTTTCAATACGCATTTTTTAAAGAGGGTAAGGCATTTTTATAACTGTGAATATTGAAAGTTCCTATTCAAGCAATTAGTGGTCAAAATTTGATCAAAATTATATTTCATATAGAACATTTTGTGTTTGTTATACTGTCTTCTCTCACTTTTTTTTTCAAAAGCTAACTGCATGTTCAATACAAATCAAAATTTTATGGTCAACACTTGGACTATAAGCATTTTAAAACTTTTCAATAGAAGTAAATATCGAGCACTGTATTGCATGTGTATGTAATTCATGTCATGCGTAGACTATATAAATGCACATAACCTTAAAACAATAGGTAATTATTAAAGTTGCATAGAATGAACTGAGTACATACATTGTTAGTTATACACAATCTCATATACCTACAATGCAACTGCGCTCTTAACAATACTTGAGGAAAGTCATTTCATTTGCTATCGACTTCAATTTTCCAAACATTTCTGGGTTTTCAATAAATATAATTTAATAAAATATTAATAATATATCTAATATACCGTCAAATTTGATTTTTACGGCACATAGAAAACAAGCAAAATTGTACAAAAAATACAAAGAATGAACATTTTTCAATAAAGTTAAAACGACGTTTCAGTTCATTATTTTTGCACAAAGAATGATGAATTTATTAGTGGAATTTTAATAATTTGGGAACATGTTTTCCATTGTTACTACAAAATATTGAAACTCAATTAATGTATATATATTTGCAATGCTCAGCTTCGTTTAGAATATATTTTCATAGTGGAAGCGCTAGTTACTTTATTTTTAAATCACACAATATGTAACAGACAAAGCAGTCAAGTACCAAGCCCTAACAAATGTAAATATAAATATCTATAGACAGTAGTTACCTATGGACAGTAGTAGGTCAAACTATGTCAACTCACTGCTTAGCTGATCATTCTTTCAGAAGAAGTGAGCCAGCACACATCGACTGCCGATCATTATTTTACCACTGTTACAACAGTGCAGGTACGCACATGGTACTATACATATGTATGCAAGAGAAAACAGAGTGGTGGAACCTATCATACGCACACAGACTCACGATACACAAATACAAACCCAACACCTGTGTATGAACATGATATCGGAGTGGGAATTTTACGTCACCTTTGTCCATGCTGAGAAAGCTGGTCCAGAGATAGCAGCTTTGTTTCTGATATATTCTGTGGTTATATTTCAATGAAACTAACCGTTAAACAAAAATTCTGATAATTCTAAAAAGCTACTGGATAAATATTCAATAAGTATATTTCGGTGCTGTCGAAATGATGACGAGCGCTGTGTATAATCTTTTTAACGCTATACACAGCATGAAGTACCTCGTTCTGTATACAGCGTGAGGTCGTAAAATAATGTAAATAACTCCAGTACTGTAAAAACATTTAAAAATGTTGTACACAACGCTACCACCATTTGTTGTCCTTATAACGTTTCCAACGTTCCCACTATTACTATGATAATGATGTTTTACGAGTAAGTATGATAAATTGTTAAAGTATAATTGTCATTAATTAAGTTGTTACAATATTAGTTTTTGTTTTACAATAATACAATAAAATAGTTGTAAATTTTAATTAAATGTTTACAGTTCACACCTACATGATACAATTATTATAAGCTGTTATTGTAAAAACTGAATTTATAACAAGCTATCACACTAATAACATCATTATCATACACGGAGAGAAAATTCATAGAAAAATTACTGTGCTTAGCACTACAAATTACAATCGACGTGTAAAAGGCGAACATATTCAATTTTGTACGGTAAAAATATAAAAATTATAATCAATCATAGAAAATTTAAAGGATAGAATGTTCTTTCCGTAATATTAGCTCCGTAAAATTTGTAAAACAGCACAGTAAAAAGTTCCATTCCCGACTTTTTACTTTGGTGGTCGATCGTGCACGCATTATAAAAGAGCATGGTAATTTTTCTGAAATTTTATCTACAAAAATTATATGATTTTTCGCACCGTGTAGCATTAGTAGAAAAATAATGTCCAGGAAAAAAATTTTAATATTAAAAGTAGCGAAAAAACAACATGGTAACCTTTTATATGTAAGTCTTTTGTATTTTTTTACTCGTCAACTATATTTTTAAACTGATGGCTTATACAAATTTTGGAGCTCTAAAAATGTGTAAAGGTTTAGAAAACACATGTCTTCAATTACTAGATCTAACGTTTAATCCAATCGAATAACATTTTTAACGTTATTCACAGCACTCCCATGATTTATATTATTTTATCAGATACTTTTCTAAATTCTTTACCAAAAACACACATAAACGACAGCTATTTTTTATCTAGTAGTTTTTTGGGATTTTTAAGAATTTTTAGTAACGACTTGTTTTACTAAAATTCCTAAACCACGCGTAGAATATTAAGGGGGGGTAAGGTTTTAAAAGCGAAAAAAAAGGCATATTTTCATGATTTTTTTTTTTTTTTTGAGATATGAATAATGTTGGCTTATTTATTTCATATACACGTTATAGTATAACATCTGAAGTATCTTTAAAAGAATTATCAATTACAAATATCGATAAATAAGTCCGTGACAACGAATTTCCGGAGACGCCTCGAAAAAAAGTTGTTTTGCGGTGAACATCATAACTTGGTACCGGATCGTCCAAGACAAAAAAATCGAAATGCGTCTAAAGGGCGATATGTTTCCCTAGGGAGTCAGGAAGAGTTCGATTTTTTAATTTTTGGCAGCTTTTTGAAGTGAAAATCGCAATTGTTGATAAAAATTTCGGTTAATTTGTTATTATAAATTGGAAATAAAAAAAAACTCGATCTGATTACCTGTTGATTTATGTATAGAAACAGTGTACAAAATTTCAACAAAATTGGTGAAGTAAACTTTGAGTTATGATGTTCACGAACTTCAAAAATGTTGTTTGCGAGAAAATGGATTTCAAGTTTTTTATACTCAAAAATCGAAAACTAAGGATCAATAAAATAATATAATTTTTTATACTTACGCGGGTAATTATAGTAAGTATTTGTTTTGTATAAGATTTGTAAGTATAAAATTAAAGTAAATTTTATACTTACCAGGTAGGCACGTCGCGCAGCTACCAGGCAGGTATAAAAATCGAGCATGAGGGCCGGTCGCTTGAAACGCTGTATCTTCATTAGTTTTGCTCAGATTTACTTGAAATTTTGACACAACACGCTCGACATGTTGTACATTTCGAAAAAAATAAATTTAAAAAAAAAAAATGCAAAAAAGAAGTTTAAAAACCTTAGCCTCCCCTTAATCAACTTTTTTTCCAATTTATACTTTACTATTGTAATCTGAAATGACTTTTACACTGCAGTTCATCCCACATGGACCTAGGTAAGCATACTTCATTCAATATTTTCAATATGTTCAACAAAAATAAGATCATACGGTTTTAGCAATAGGTATAGTATAATAATTTAACACAATTGCAACTATATGTATGTACAATATTCAACACCACATACTAAAACAGTCTTATATGTAGAATACAGTAAGCACCTGTTTTAGCTTTACTATGTGGGTATTGTATGTATAATATTATGTACTTTACATTTATTATTTATTGTACATATTCCAATATTAGTGATGTTCAATTATTATCGATTGTTTTGTTTCGGTTAATAATGTTGGTAGTTAATAATAAATGCAATTTTCATTTAATTATGTGTCCGGCTCAGCTAATTATTATTGTTCGATGAATTCGTCTATGAATCTGTTGACAAATTTACCAAAATTAATTAATCAGTATTGTTAATTATATTGTCATAAATATCGTTTCTGGCCTATGATCAAGAATTAACAGTAAATTTTCACAATTCATTGTTTGAGAAAATTGTTTGAAGGATTTTGTTCAGTTATAAAGAGGAAAACCATTTCCTGACGATGAGGTAAAAATTATGAAACAATGAAAAGTAGCAAAAAAGAAATGTTTTCATATTTCCTAATATGAATTTTGACAATGTAAATCTTTAGAAATTATGCTAGCATGACGTTTTACCTAATCAATATTTCTTAGAAAATTTGCTTTTCATTGATCATTTCTGTCTCTACTTGCGTCATTCAAAATAAAAAAAAAAAAAAAAAAACGTGTAAGAAATGATTTTAAACATTATTAATTTTAAAAAAAAAAATTATTTTTGTAGCTAAAAATAATTTTTTCTTTGGTTAAATAGCATAGAACTACATTAGGTCAATGTCTTAATCAAAACTGATTTTTTTTTCTGTAATAAATCTATCAAGAAAATTATATTTTTGAATTTTTTTCAAAATTTCACAGATTGAAAAAATTAATATTTTTCAAGTCACTCTATCCACTGTGAGGCCATTTTAACAAAAAATCGATTGTTGTGAAAAATTTTTCAGTTCTGGCAAAAGAAATATAGATCTTCAAGATAGACACAAAAAATTCAAAATTCTCTTAAGTCACGTGATTTATTAAAAAAAATTTCGTCCTTAAGATATTGAAGACTTTTTGCCCACCTTTCATCAACTTTTATAAACAAAGTCTAGCGAAATCCGAAATAAACTAAAATTATTCGATTTTTTCAAAAAGTTAAGAATGTCGATAACTAGACAAAAAGTATCCAAATTATGTTCCTTTTACTGCCTCATATTCAGAATTATTTTGAACCTTGTTTCATGTCTCTGCACCCCAGTAGATCTATAATATAATAATGATGATGTATAATTTAAAGTACATTTTTATGTTAACCAGTCTATAACAAACGGCACACACATCATTATCTGTACCTATATTTTTTTTATTCCAAAGCTCTTACACATTTTATGATATGAGTGGAGGATCTACAGCTGTCTTCTTAAAGAAACTAAGGCGATATTCATCTGAATTTGTGAAGGAAAACTGTAGAAAACTTGAATTCCTGAAAAACTTGAATTGCTGAATTCCTTATGCCGTAAAAAGTTCAGTGAAAACCGTCTACGGTAAGACTGGTCTCATTAATATACTTTTCCTTCTTATAATTACAGCTTCGCTATATGGTTTAACTGACCAGAAAAGTAGAATAGAACGCGGTATTCGAGAATCGAAATCTACCGAGTAATAGAGCGTCCCATATAATAAGAATATGTAGTTAAGTTTATATGTTTGTGGAACATGCTCAAAATATGTGTTCAATTCGTTCTCAAATGAGTGAGACGACATTAAACTAAATAATACCATACACAGACGTTAAACCCGTTAACCCATTTGGTTTCGTTATTACACTTGTTTATATTTAGGGGAAATCTTCCTAAAACGGCATACTTTTTTGGGGGAAAATTTATGCTAATTTTAATAAAATAGATAAAGGTGGATTGAAAAGCGCAAAATTTTAACTAAACATTGGTTTATTTAATGTAAAGAAACTGAAACAAAATACAGTATAGCACCGATAATGGAAACATCAGTTTTGGAAATTTTTTGAGAGCAACAAATTAATCAACATCGCCTTTGGAAAGTTGCATCAAAAATGTCAAGTACATAAATATTAAATCCATGTTCAATAGACCATGACGCATGATTTTATCAAAAGAAACAAATAAATCTACCGTTAATGGTAGTGACAAACAACAACAGACCTCAAAGCGTGGGAATGTGGATTTTAATTGTTGTACATAGAATTTTAATCTATATGTATTCTGTTCTGTGGCGGTTTTTATCATATATAAAATGTAAACAAAATCATTTTAAAGCAAATTAATAAAACGACAAATGAGAAAATATTTTCTGAGATAAATAATTTTTAATTCTTCACTTCTTTTTTTCTTTTATTAATATTTAGAAAAACATAATTTTAATTCAAAACATAATCTTACGATATTTCCTAATCGCCCCTGGTCAAAAAGCATCACTTTTGTTAAGCATCACTTTTGGAGACTACTTTTTCTTTACAAAACTCTTCTTGACTGGTGCTCTACTGTAATTGTAGGTTTACTCAAAAAAACGTATTATGTAAGGCAATGTTCTTCCTATTTTACCAATATGAGTATAGTAAACTAGAAAAGGTTATATTTCAAAGACGGGATAGCATTTATATATACATTTTTCACACTCAAGATAAGATTAGACCCTTGAGTCATATAAAATATATATATGTATATATATATATATATATATATATATATATATATATATATATATATATATATATACATAATATAGGTACTATTGGCAAAGGTCACAAACAGAGAGCATTATCACTATCTACGTCTGCGTATGGATCACAGATGCACCTGTTACATGAGGTATACTGTCTTCAACTTCAACGTTTATCTTTTTTTAGATCTGAAATAAAACTTATTACAATAAAAAAAAGATGGGATTAAATGGGAAAACACCTCAAGCACTATCCATCAGTTAAGAAAAGGAAAAACGTATATATAATTTAAGAGATCTTTCCAAAAGTTTTACGGCTAGAATTACCAGTAATTATTTAATGTATTATGCGGCATATTTGCTTCTAAATATCACTGGTCAACAAATTACCAACTTTTGTAAGCCCATGAAGTAAGTTCAACTGATTTTGAGAGAGCAATAAAAAATATTCGTAATGACACTAATATCATCTTTTGATTAGCTCAGGTTTCTTGTGGATATCAATAAAAAAAATTATAGTCCAATTAAAAATTTATTAATTAAAATAATTTCAAGAATGTACAGTTGATGTGCTTTTTCTCTTAACCTTCAACTTCTCTTCTTAACGCCCAACAATAATCTGCTAGCATAGCAAGGTTCCACTTTCCGTGGTAATAGCAATTAGCAAAATTTGTAAAAATTTGTACTATGGATTTCCAAACTTTACTCTCTTCTTTATCTAATTTACCTACTATTAAAGGAATTGTCCTTAATAAACTCTCGTATTTGCGGTCCTATAAAAATTGTTCTTTAAGTTATTGAAAAGCTTCACTTCAAACAATAACATTTATTAGTAACCCGCGTATAGATGATGTTACATATACCCGGGCATCTAGTACAAGTCTCAACCAGTATATCTCAGTAAGTCGAGGTAAGCCAGCTATGAAACGTATGTGACGTATGTGGCTGATGAGTAATTATCGCGGACTTCTTGGTAATACGACTGATTATTGTTAGGAAAAAATCGTGTTGACGAAAAACGAAAAAACTCAGTTTAATCAAAAATTATTTCTTACTGAACCTCACCAAGATTTATGCCTGTTACGTGTGCAGCTAGTGATTTAATTTTAACATTGATTGACGGATGCCACTAATAATATTTAACTTACCGTCCCATTTTGGGTAGATTTCCCCTACATACCCTCTGCATGTATAATAATATAGTATCCAGATACGTACGTTCCTACGTGTTAAAATTAAAACAATTACTTATTTGTTTCGTTATAAATTTTATACATTTGCAACGGGAGAAGTACAGAATGATGCAACAGAAATTTTAATATAACAGTTATAATTTTATTCATTTAATAAATCTTTACTGTTAGCATGTAATATAAAATTCTTATCAGTATTACTACACTAACATATATCCAATCACACACATTGAAAGCCGGTCATCATCATACATATATACTATCATAGCTTTTGGGCGCGACAATATTGTTATTTCGTACAATTTATGGAATCTACAATTGCGTCAGTGTTTCACTTCTATTTTGTATTTTGATAATCAAAAACTATATAGAATTATCTGTGTTTTGAGATGGTTCTGAGCTTAACAAACCAATTGTAAAGATTCAACGTTGCAACAACTACTTGCACCGATTAATTTTAATATTAAATAAGGTGACATTTTTAAAAATATTTTTTATAAGATATCTTTAAAATTGTGCAGTAAAAAATCTGAGAAATTTCCTACCTACTGTGAAATGTTATTTTTAATTACAACAATAACGGCCGGTTTTACATTCATAATTTTAAAGGTTCTTTAACTAAAGCTACTTTTAATTTAAAGTCGACTTTATTTTTAGCATTGTTTTACAATGATCATAGGTCTGCTTACTTTTGTTAAAGGACTTTTAAGTGTTGCATGGATAAAACGAACTATGAATGATCGTAGCCAATCTTACATTTAAAAAAAATAACTTTAGAAACGAAAATATCAACATGATTGAATTTCAAAAAGACGCATTTCACTCATTTCGCTACTGCCAGTGAGATTGGAATAGAAAACTACATTATTTCTTTTAAAAAAAAAATTTATCTTAAATACAAAGAATCATAACAGAAATCGCGGGTAACCCAGAAATCGTTCAGCCAGTTTCACCCAAAAGGAATGTTTGATATTAATCCAAGACGTAAAAATAATCAAAAATATTATTGAAAATAAGCAAACAAATAAAATTTTTATTTTATTTATTTAAGGTACGAATATTTTACAGAAAAATTATGCTTATAAACAAAATTTAATGATAATAATCAGCAATAACAAATATGTTAAAACTTACTTTAAGCAGTAAAAGTTGAGATAATTCTTACTTTAGTTTAAAGTCGACTTTTACGGGCTTTAAATTTGATTGTAAAACAGTACGAAAAATAAAATCAGTTTTAAAGTTGGCTTTAGTGTTAAAGTCGGCTTTAAATGTGAATGTAAAACTGGCCGTAAGAACCATTTTTATTCCAAAATTGTATAAATGTAGCATTTTGTCAAACAATTATGGCAAAATACAATACGGTATCATATATAAGAGAAGAATAAAATCGGAAATTTGATAGTCATTATCTCTGGATAAAAACAGACATTTTTTTTTGCTAACATTCTCACCCGGAAAACATAATCTATAAATATGCATAGTCTAGATAATCCCCTATACGACACAGTTACCTTAAATTTTAATCATCCATGCTATTAATATAATTTTTTAGCAATCTCTGCTTGCTAAGGACAGCTGTTGCGAATGGTATGCGCAAAATATAATATGTCCGTAAAAATTTCAAAATATACGTGTTATGTATTTTTCGACGCTAATTACGAATTTAAAATCGAAATTTTTCTCTGTATCAAATCGTTGAACTGTAAGAGAATGAAAGTTCTTAAAAAATCGAACGATGAACGTCGAACTACTATTTATATATTTGTATACAAAGTAAAATTCCTAGACTATCTGGATTTTTACATTTGTTTGCTAAATTGCAAAATTCAAATTTTTTAATTGAAAATGATAATATTTTAATTTCCTACGTTCTGAACGTTTTTGACATTTATACTTTGTTATAAACTCTAGTACCCAAATCACGTTTAAGACCTTACTGACATGAGTCTTTTAAATCACTATTAAATCTTATAGAAACTATTTTTAAAACATTTCAATCACTTTATCAACGTGTTCGTTGACATAGAAGAACAATTCGTGGTGATTGTACTCAAGTAGAACTTTAGAGTCGGTCAGTAATACTCTGAAAATGTCAGTAAAGTGATCCTTCGTATAGAGTTATTCTAACGTAAACTACAATCCAGAGATAGACCCGACGAGAAGGAGGCGTAGCAAGGTGTCACAGTGGGTCCGATCCGGCCCGCCGCATCTTAAAGGACGAAGCTATATGTCAGTCGTAAATTTAATATTTATCACGCGGCCCGGAATAATTTGTCCCAAGGGCGTATGATTTCTCTCCATGGACTTTCTTATAACGTAGATTACTTATTAGGAATGTCATAGTTCATAGTCAATAATTCACAAAATTCAGGTATTTATTAGATTTAGTTCACAGGTAAGGATTACAATTACACAATTAATTTATCATTTGATCGGTTCTTAGCATTAAATTAATACATAAATCACCATGTTCTGAGATGAGTTAGTTTATTTGTACCTGAAAAGCACACCAGACACCAATATTTTGACAAGAGTAACTCTACCGTCAGCAAATAAAACCACACTGAACATACACAATATTAAATTTGGTCAGTGTGGGTTTAAGTACTGTTTAAGAAATGTTTTATCAAACACTATCAACAAAACGACAATAGTAATTTAGCGAAAACTGTAAGTGTTATTTTTGTCGCCTCGAATTCAATTTGAGAATCCGAGACTAAAAGCCGAGGATTCTTATGCATCTAAGGCCACAAAAATAAACTTACAGGCCGAGTAGGTTATTTTTTCAACCGAAAAAAGTGTTTAATAAATTGAAATAAATGAATAGTAAGCGTTTATAAAATACAATTTCCATAGAAAAAATCTATTCACTAACTAACGATAAAAGATTACTTACGTTTCTGAGAAGGTAAGTAAACTTTTATGATCTATTATTTTTTGTAACTATAGTAACTAGGAGATAGAATTTAAGGAGTATTGATGGTCCTATGGTGTAATAAATGTTGTGGGTTTGAATCGCAGATGTTCCAATAGTAATTTAATTTCAGAACACGTCGTAAACATTAAGTAAGGACTTAGAAGCGGTACAATGAATTTAATAAATACGTTAAAACAAACGAATGAGAAAAAACATAAACCAATATAGAGCCCAAAGATTGTCTATCAAGCTTGGCACGAATTATTCTTTTAGTTACTGCAACAAAATATTTTGCCAATATGTGATTAATGTTTTGATTTCACTAACAATAAAATATAGTTATTTGTACAAGTTGTACATTGTTATTAAGTGTCTGTAACAATAATATTTTTACTAAAATTATTTCGCTTTTATAACTAATTATACTATTATATTTGAATTACTAGTTACTGTAAAAATTTTTGTTAGCATTAAAAGCATTATTTTAGTTACGGCAATTAAATGAATTTGTCTGATACCGTATTTCACTTAAAAATTTAGTACTTTTCGATTGTGACAAGTAAAAATTAAAACTAATAATTTTGAAGTTATCCAAAAGGGATTATATATAGTTCAGCAAGGAATTATTTCTTCGTGAAGATATGACCAAATGTGACCTCAGCTTACCAGTCGAAGTATACCACTGCCTTAGCACATTCGACCATTTGGCTGCTCTGTTGAGTTGATATAAACAAATAACCTCACATACCACTCACATATCGTCGGTTTGATGCGAAAAATCATTAACATTTTTAAGTTTCAGAGATAAATGGAAATGAAAAATTGTTAATTATGTTTGCTTGTCCAAAATATTCAAGCAACAGATCTGTTTTGTTGAAGTTGTTAAAACCGCTAGAGATACAAGAAAATCAAAATTTTAAATGAGATTTAGTAAAAAAATTTTCAAAGGTGTCTCATAAACTTTGTTTTTCGTACTTACTGAATTTTTGCACATAATAAAAATACTGCAACTCAATATATAATGACATTTTATTTAAATGAAAATCATATTAACTTATAAGTTAACAAAAAAAAATATATAACTCTAGTTATTGATCTAAATATAACATTATAAAAAATTTTTGTAAAATAAACGTTTTCGAATTTTATATAAACAAACTTAGCATTACAAAAATATTAGATGCACTACTTTTTTTATAGACCAAAATTACAAGAGCTAATCTGCAACTTCGCAATCAGTACTATCCTGTACTGCAGGATCCATTACTTTCCATAGGAACATTCAATTTTAATCTTCCAAATTAACAGTATCACTGTTAAAACTATGTCTTAACAATTCAAAAATAATTAAACTGTATGAATATAACAAAGTAAACCGAATGCTTCAATTTATTACTTAACACTATTTATATACTTAGAATAACAAACCTTTAAATAAAATAATACGAGTATGAGAAAATGATCCCATATAAAAACAAGTTATAACTCGTTTGTTAAAATGGCCTTATGAGTTTTATGTCTCATATTTCCAATATTTGTTGTAATATTTTGTAATGCAAAAAGTCAGTAAGTGACTTTAATGATTTTTAGTTCTACAACAAAATGGTAAATATCAAATAATGATTATTTGCAAACGCAAAATGAGGAAATCTAGTGGTCGTATCAATGAGTGTTATCAATTAAAAGAGGAAGTAAAAGTCAGCTAAAAAATATAAAAAACTCATTTTTGAAAAATTTGTCACTTAATGAGTTTTCGCACCAAACCGACGATATGTATCCTCTTTATAATAGGGATTGACACAGGTCAATTTAAGCAACTTAAATGCAAAGTTATTCGGACTCCATATCCATCGACTGATATTACAGAGAGAATAACAACTGTAACGGTGTGAGAATGATTATGTTTATATTACAAGTTCATATTACAAGCATGTAATTAACAACTTATTGAATTATAATGATGATACCGATGTCGTACGTAGATCACACGTTAGACAGACAGACAGAGTGATCGACTGAGACTGCGAGCGGATGGATAGCTGGCTATTTGCCTGGTCATCAACTGTCCGACTGACCAAATACATATGTATACATGAGGAATTCTAATTGATGGATCATCATTATATTGTAAGACAGAGTCAGTTACACCGAATTGATTAAATGTGTAGTGATAATTATAATATTCTAATGGGACAAACACAATATGGTCTACTCAAACGAAAATAACATACAAAATGATTGAAAAGTCATTAACTTATCTTTTGCCTTTATGTCTAAGAAAATTCTACGCTGAGAAAAGAATTATGCTCCTAGAGTTCTCTTTTGTTCGTTTATATGTAAGAAATAAACTCAAAAAATACAGGACAACTTTTTTTTTAAAAAATAATTGACTTAAATGGATAAAAATTTAAAATTAGGTTTGACTGGACAGTGAGCAGTCAATAGACCAAAATATTTTTTTTTTAATTTTTGTATATTTAACTGAAAATTGTGCTGAAACATTGGTAAATACCTTGTCTATTATCACGTTTCCTGTTGTTATTTAAAGTTTTTCTTCTCAATGACTATTGCACTGTCGGGAATATCCGTAGTTTTCCGGTTATCTATGACTAAATATCAACTAACCCTATTAAAATCAAAATTTTAGCTTTAGAAACCTAAGAAAGCAGAAGGAGGGAGCGGTAATTCTAACTTTCCGTCTCTAATTTGCGCTTTTCAGTATTAATCAAAATATTAAGCAAATTATGAGTACCTAATACCAAAGCGAAATACTAGTGGCTTAATAATTATGTTTCTAAAATAATTTTGCTTACATTCTATGTTCATAGTTAAAGAATTCCATTTAATCTTGTAGGCGAATCGAACTACGGTTGAGACGTGAGCTCAATACTTTCGAACACTACACGGACCACGCACCTCCACAGTGGACTTCCCCGGGGCAATATTTTTAACACGTCGACGCAACCATCTACCACGTCAACAATTCTGTATAAAACGTAAACGAATGAGGTATGCAAACATACTCGCTCTAGTTGCCGTAAGTAATAAAGCGATGCATTGTGATCGGTGTTTGCATCACACATGAGTAAGGTTGCCAGGTCTCAAAATCGAAAAGCCGGACAGATTAGCCAGTTTAGCCGGACATTTGGATAAAAAATCCGGACACCCTTTATTTTTTAGTCTTAGTATAGGACGACTATTTTTTTTTAAAGTAAGACAAGGTGTTTTTATCAATTACCATAAAATTTTCGTAATTTCTAATGGAACAACAATAAAATTAAATGAATCAGATTTCTTTATTATTAATCATTCAATATTCATTACAATATTAATTTCAATAATTGCATGGCAATAGCAGTAAGCGGTAACTACTATTGCAATTTGCAATGAAAAACAAAATTAAAAAAAACACTAATGAACTAAATAAACTTTAATTAAATTAATTGTAACATAAAAAAACGCCGTGAGCAGCGGGGCCCCATCACGGTAGTCGAATTTTCCCCTTCATCTTCGGTATTGAATGTCTACAAGCGAAATGTGATTGAAAGTCTACAACCGAATTGTCATTTTGTTGGTTTCAAAACTGGTGATGAGTGTTCGGCTGATCGAGGCTTTAAAAAAAGGTTTTAAGTATTTAAGGGCTGTATCTCAGTAAATTTCAATTTTGTGCCGAAAACAGGTAGCAGAAAAAAAGCCAACACAATTCGTACGAGGACATTCCTACCCATGTTTATCCGCTAATTGCCTTTATGTTTTAGTTTTAAAAATTAAAAAAGGACCTTAAATAGTAAACTGGAAGGCCTTTATAAAGATATTTTTTCTTTCCAAAAAAATCCAAAATTTCTATTTTATAAATACTAAAAATCCAAAATTCCTAATTTATAAATAAACAGTGACTTTAATAACATTTTTAAATTACTTAATATGTATGTATTTCATTTGTCATAAAAGTAAGTTCACTTTTTTTTAAATTTTTTAAAACTACTATTCGCCTACTTGTATTTAGAATAAACATAATGCTTTTAAAACACATTTAACAATAGCATTCAATTCCGATGTAAAAATGGGAGAAGTGGGGGGAAAAGTGATGCGGACTCCCTACAAGGTACTAGCTGGATACTAACTGAATACACGTACAAAATTTCAGCCCTCTAGGTTTCCTTATGGAGTCTCTAAACGTGTTAGAAAACAAGCAAAAAAATTAAGGAAATATTGGCGTAAAAATCGTGGGGGTAAGGGTTAAAAGTTGAAACCTCTAAAAAACAGTGTCTGGCTATTAGCTTAACCTGTACACCAAATTTCAGCCCTCTAGGTTTATTTGGGGAGATTTTGACCCGAACGAAACTGTTAAAAAACAAGAAAAATCATGTTCTTTTGGGTATAAAAATGGTGGGGGTAGGGGTTAAAAGTCGAGACCCCCAAAAGGCACCCCCTTGATACTAACTCAATCCGAATACAAAATTTCAGCCCTCTAGGTTTATTCGGGTGACCTGTGCGAGTGGTACAAACTTCGAAAACGTCCAAAATGCATGAAATTGTAGCTTAAAAATGAGGGGGGTGGGGGTAAAATATTAAAACCTCCAAAAAGCACAACCTAGGTACGAACTTTATCAACACACGAAATTTCAACCCTCTACGTTAATTCTGGGGGGCTGGGGGCCTGTTAGATCCAGCGAAAATCGTTTTTCCCCCCTCTACTCCCACCATATCATCCTAGGAAGCTGAATTTTGGATATGTTGTAGATAATTGACCGAAACATTATTTAAAACCGGTTTGGAAAAGTTTTATTGCTTTTCCGCCCCCCACCACCCCCTTAAAGGTCGGGTCCGAAAAAAAATTTGCCCAAAATTTGACCCCACTTTGATAGTATGAGGTGCCTCGAAAATGAGCCCCATTTACCAAATTTCATCTCTTAACTTCCATAGGGGGGCCCTACACAAATTAAAAGGTGGCGGGAAAATATATATATATATATATATATATATATATATATATATATATATATCAGACATTTTTTTTCTACATATTCGTGTTCTACGGGTCCGAAAACGGATAGCGCCCCTACTCTCGCCTCTCGCAGCTCTTATCGTATAGACTGTATAAGTCTAATTTTTCGGAGAAAATTCGACTAATAATTAATAATTTCCATTGGCAAACATCTTCTTTAAAAGCTCATTTTCTTTTAAAATTGAGTTGTAAAACTCTTTACAAGTCAAATTTTAAAATTAAATTGTACAAGCAACATTTTGGCTACAATATCGACATTTAATTTGTTGCGTTCTTATGACCATTGTTGGCTATTAAAGAAAAAACTTTCAACATTTGCATTATGACTCGGAATGGAACAATAATATTGACTAATAGTAAAGAATTCTGAAAAGCAATCTGAATTACAAAAAAAAAATTAAGAAGGATTCATGAATCAAATCACGGACGGAACGAAAACTAACACATTACAAATGTAAAAAAAAAAAAAAAATGGTCAAATTTTAAAAGCCTAACAAAAACCGGACACCGACTAATTTGGCCGAACACGTAACCAAAAAGCCTGACTGTGTCCGGCTTTATCCGGACGCCTGGCAACCCTACACATGAGTAATCACTGATCGCGATTGGCCTCTACGGATGTTCTATCTATGACACAAGTACTGTGTCGTCGCACTGTAAAGTGTTAACAATTGAATAATAATTGAAGACATGACTGGATGAAGGTGTTATTTAGCATTTTTATAATTTGACTGTAGAAGCGTTTGAAAGTTTTTATTTACATATACTACCCATTGTTGAATTTTTACAAAACTATATTGGACTTAATAAATCCAAATTTTAATATATGATACTTCAGCATAGAATATTTCCAAATTTGCCAAAAAATGAATTTTTGAAAATAATTTTACATAACACCTTCATCCACTGATGTCTTCAATTGCTCAAAAATTTAAATCAGTTTGTAAACATCATATAAAAAATGCTGATTGTGTCCACAGCTATCCCACTCTCGAAACCGTTCGTAAGTAAATGATGAAAACTTAAAAATCACCCGCAGTATTTCACCTGGCTTTAAGTGTAAATTAATACAATGCACATCTACGGAACCAGTATTTAACAGATAAAGGACAGTCGAAGGGATGGCCAATTTTTCACGTAGTTTTGTTAATAAACCCGCTTTTAGTCGAAACCAGATTTTAATTAAGAATTTGAATGTCAGTTTCGAAATCTATATATTTTTTATGGTCATTCTCAGCCCCCCCCCCCCGAGAACGGACTAAACGGTACACCACAAACCACAACGGCGCGCCATTGCCTGACTTTGTGAAATCAAAAACTTAAATGTGACTTTTAGAAGATAGTATTGATTAATTTAATAATATCAGAATTTGTCCTGGAGTTTTGCGTTCTGGAATCATAATTTTACAAATATGTATTACAATATATATATATATATATATATATATATATATATATATATATATATATATATATATATATATATATATATATATTAAGTATAATTCAAATTTTGTTATATATTCTGTAAACGATATGTATTAACTTTACCAATTAAGCTATTACAGAAAGATTTTATTCAAGACTAAATTAAAGGTAATAAAATTACTTCGAACCTACAATTAGTCAAGATCGATTACCTCTTCAATAATTTTATCCATCAAATTTCTATACCAGAATTAGCGAGGCTAAAGCAATTCTATATAAAAAGTAGTAAAATCACAGCAGTTCTGTACCAACAGTAGTAAGATCACAGCAGTTCTACACCAAAAGTAGTAAAGTTTCAGCGGTTCTATACCAAAAGTTATAAGGTTTGAGCAGTTCTATATCAAAAGATTTACAAAAACGAAATAAAAATCATACATAAATATGCATTTATTCATTGGAGTTGTAACTTTATAATATAAAAAACGAGGGCAACTGTGCATTGCGTTTAAAACTGTATTTTCAGCTGAAATTTGCATTTAAGAATTTTGTATGTCAAAAACATATTATACCGGTGTCTTTGTTGACCAATCACAGTCTCATAAGGATCTACCATTGGTTCAAAATTATCAAATCGTTTCCGTATAAGTCATTCTACTCGAATTTACGCAATATAAAAGTAGCAAAATGCAGTAAATCGTTATATTGTTGTACGAAATTTGTTTCAAGACACCACAAGTTAACTTTGCACCGCGTCTCGCTTTCGATTGGGCCAGCTTTGGCCCTACTCTCTAAAAGCCAGAAAAATGTTGAATTTGAAGATAAGAATTAAAATGTCGTAATATTTTTATAATAATATAGATACATACGGACAAAACTTGAAACCCAAATCACAAGTATTTACACTGAACTTTATGTAATTATTCGAAATTAAAATTTTGTTCAACCCTTACCCATAACTAGTACCTATCAAAGTGTAACTGTATAATCTGTACTTTGTAAATGTTTAATATTTACCGAAATAATTAAGAGAAATTTGAAACACATTCTCTGATTACAATCATCAAAATATCTCTGTAAACTGTAATATATTTATGAAGAAATTTTACAAATAATTTTTGAAAGTTTCATGTCTTACATTCTAATTGAATTATGAAACTGAAACTCAAACCAATTTAACTTCAAAACAGGCACAAAGATTATTGATAATTCGTTTAGTAATTGTAAGTTACCAAAAAGTTTATTCCAAATGTACATGAACTTCTTTCATGGTAAAAATATCAACTAAAAGTTGTTGTCTTCGTATATTCTATTTACAGTTTCGACTGAATACACAAAATTTTTAGCTACATCAAACGTAATCCGAACAAAATCAAAACTGCTTTAATCCATAACGTTGATATCAAAAACTTTAAATGTTCCCATCGTTAATTTTATCTTTCTCTTGTGACTTTCCTGCAAATAAATAATTTTAACAATAAAAAAAAATTTACTTCCCCAACACATCGGTAATTCACAAAACACCCTGAGGTCTGTGTATACTATCTTTCACACCATTATTATTCAGTAATCACTAAAACCAACTCACACACAATATGAATATCATACCTATATAACTGTATCCCTTTAAGTTCATTATAATAATCAAATATCATAATTTATTATTTCATATTTAAATATATAAAAAATTAATGGTGAAAGTATATATTTAGGGTGCCAAAACCCTAACACTCAAACCCAACTCTTTCTTATCATATTAAATATGATTTATCACAAACAAACAATGGTTATTCTCAAGTGTAATAATAAAAGGCATATCAAATTACATGCAATTTATTTTTGTTATTTATTACAGTAAAACTTCGTTTAAAACATTTCTCTTGTTCAAACACAGTTCCCTGTTTTCAAAGCAAAGTCCGCTCTAGCAATTTTGAAATATATGATCTTATTAACACTGGCAAATCATAACATTATAACCTACATAAGTTGGTATAATATGAGAATTTTGAAGATACAAGAAATGATTTAACCGTTACAAAAGCTACAAACATTGAGAATTTCAATTTTATTTTTCTAGTATTTCAATTTTATGAAAAAATTTAAAAATCAAAATATATAAGAAAAAATTAAATTTAAAAAAAAAAATTACCTGGAGAGCTAACTACAGCTAATTTTAAACACGCCAAAATATAAATATTATACTTTGTTAGTCCAAAGCTTGGATAAAATAGTAATTAATGGACTTGGATGTACTTGGATAAAATCTAACAGTAATTAAAATAGGTACTGGGAAAACCTTTCCACAGTATCAAGTGGGACGTTTTGTCACATACAAAATAATTAGCAGACCCTTCGTAGATAGTCGTTTCGTTCTATGGTGCGTTTTGTCATTTATTCTAAAAATTCATAGTTTTTCCTGTATTTTCGATATCAATTGCTCAATCTATTGTAAATTTTATACATATACAAGTACGTATTGTCACAATTTCTTTGCAACACCACAAATAAAATAATAATCTAATAAAATTTCATAATTATGGAATGTACATATTTATAAGGTAGTAGCCTTATTTTTTTTTTAATAAAATAATAGTATATTGTGCAATAAGTGCGGGAAATTGTCGATTGCCCACGAAAGCGAAGTTGAGCGCACGAACGTAGTGAGTGGGCTCATTCGCTTGAGTGGGCAATCGACAATCCCTCACGAGTTGTACATACTATTTTTTATTACGAATTTCACATACTTTTTTCTACTATTATTACTATTTTTGACATTTTTATTACTTTTTAAAATAATATTTTTGAGTGTTCGTCTTTTTTATCTGAATTAAATATTGTTTAAATTACTTTGTTGATGGTTTCTATAAAAATAATTACGAAATATTTATTAAATGAAAAATCAAGAGGCGGCTTTGCGTGTTTTGATTAAATTTTGCGTATTTTATTGTCAATTTCCGTGTGGAAAGTTTATTTTCCGCACGCAAAAAAGTATGTGGGAAGAGTACAGTGGACAAACAGCTATTTTGCGTACAAAAATGTGTGCGCCAAGTTAGTACTTGTTCCGCATGAGTAATAAAAAATACTTTTCTGACTTTCCATGTAAGTAACTGCATGTTTTTTGACATATATTTATTTTTATTTACTAAAAATTTTATAATTATGTATTGTATTTTTTATTTTTATTTTTAATTAAAGGAATCGCCTCAAGAAGGAAGCATATGCTCTTCCGAAACCAGTAGGGTAATTTGTAAATTAATCTTCTATTTTATTTTTATCCTAATGACTCCCAATATTCATTTTCATTTGCCTTTTCATTTATTGTAATATGTCAACCTGTTTTGAAATTATAAGTACGAAAATTTAAAAAAAAAAAATCCAAAAAAGGTTACATTTAAAATTTATAAATAGTTCTAGAAGGTCTCCTAATTAAGATGCAGAGCAATTATCATATTCATTTTATTATGATTCAATGTCGAAATCTTAATTCTAAATTTCTCAAAATGTACATTTTGAAAAAAAAAATATCACTTGTAAATAATCTTTCAGAATATAAAAATTGGTTACCATGGGTTACAATCGGTTCAGTGCTAAAAGACTCCAAATCTATTGTCAACTATGATTTTAAAAATCTAATGTACGACCGTCTTTGAACATTTTTTAAAAATTTACATAGTTACAATTTCAAAACAATAAAGTTTGATACTTTTCTTAACCTACTTATATAATACCCTACCAAATTCCATCAAATTCTGAGATGATCATGCAAAAAAATATACATTGAATTGACAGGCCTTCCGTCTATTACGTCATAAAAAAGGAAAATATGTGCTAACTTCTCTTTCTGATAAATTTATTCCAATGTTGTTTTCGTTGTAAAACATATGGTTTGTATATGTATACGGAATACACGTTTACATAAATACTCCATTTATCAATTAATAAATATTTATTGCTACAGATCATGACAAAACATCAATAAATCTATTACTAATGTACATCATTTTGGTAATATATCGAGTCGTAATTTAAATTAATGAAGTCGACATGTCCTTTAATCAATTTTATTACATAATTACTAACGAAATTTTTTGGCAACAAACATGCAAAAATATATTTATTTCATTGAAATTTCAATGTGAAATGCTAAAGCAATATGTTTTCTTTTTTTTATAAATGACTATCACTAAACATTTAAATAGTCTACTCATGTCAGAAATAAAAGGGTGCGTCATTTTTTATGATTTATATTCTGTACGACCACAATAAAGTTTGCGACAATCCTGTTGTTTTGATATCAAAATTGTACTTCTAATTAGACTAATAAATTAAATTAGATATGTATCTTTAATTTAAATTTTTTTTAATACATATTCCCTAAAAGTCTCCCAAAAGTAAAATGACTTCCAGAATGGAAATTCGCTAATAGATACACGCAAATAAAATAGCATCAACATAAGGAAAGAATTTCTGCAAGAAACAGATAAAAGGGTGAACTCTCTAACTAATATTATAATAAAGAAAATATTCTGGCAATAAGATAAATGTGTTTTCTAATATCAGTTCATTATATTATGTAGCTTTAGTATCAGATATAATAGTGAAACTTATTTCCTTCTATACCAAAACTTATTTCCTTCAATTTAATTTAAAAGAAATATACACCTACTTTCCGTAAAGCAAACTGCTGCTCTGTAATAAAAGTAAAATCACAACAACTCTAACTCATATTGCAAATTTGGTTCAGAACTGCTGTGACCTTACTACTTTCCTCAGTAGTAAATTCACAGTGATTCTTGATCAAAACTAAACCATATTGTAACAATGACTCAATTATACTTTTAATAATTTCGATTTATGATTAATTATTAATACGTTGAATTACAAAACGTCATCAAATTCTAGGCTATTGTTAAAAAATCAGAAACTTTTTGATCTGAAAATTTATCTACTAAAAAAATTCAAGGGTAAAAAAGTTTATAAAACCTTTTCGTTTTCAGTTAAATCAACAACAACAAAAAATATACAACTAATTTCCGTAAAGTAATTTGCTGCTCTGTAATAAAATTTTATTAATCAAACACCTAAATAAACACTTTAGTATATCTTAATTAAATGTTACAAATGCCGTAACAATTCAAATAATTCATATTAAATGGCTGGCTATTCAAGTCCATCACCATTTATAAAAGATGTTTACATTATAAGGAAACACGAATATAGATGGAACCACTAACTGACACGATATCAACGTCCGTTAAGTTCCATTTTTATCCAACATTCATGTCATGAATGTGTTGAAAAGAGAATACAAACATAAAAGCAAATTCAGTTACATATTTATCATCATCTTTTTGTAACCTATTCTATTCTATTTGTAACCTATTGATTATTCTATGTCCAACTGAGATGAAAATAATCGGTATATACGATTATTTATTTTTGCCTCTATTTGACTCTAATTAACACTTTATGCTCAGCTTAATTTGATCAAACAAGTCATAGTCGGCAAGTCAACTTGTCATAACGACAACCAGCAATATCAACGCTAATCAATCTATTCTTTAGGAAGTATGTAAAAGCAAACTGATACAGCGAAGAACCTTTAATATCAAACTTTGTAGTGGTAAGTGAATATTTCAGTTACGAATTGTGAATGTTGTTATTAAAAACATAATCAAATATTAAAATTCAATAGCATTATTTAAATTGTAAACGAGACTACTAAAGTAGCGAAAGCATTGTGATCATTTTTGAAAAATAAAAAATATTTTTCCCTCCAAAATAAAATTTTTGACGCACATTTTACGTTTTAGAGCTTCCTGAACAATTTTTGTTTGAAGTCTGTGTCGCTAGTTTGCACCAAGTGGCATAACTTCTGAACTATTCAATTGTTTTTAATGAAATTTTCAGAAATTATGTGGTCTAGTTTCTAGAT
The DNA here is from genome assembly GCA_035578155.1 of Brachynemurus nebulosus. Lineage (NCBI taxonomy): Eukaryota > Metazoa > Arthropoda > Insecta > Neuroptera > Myrmeleontidae > Brachynemurus > Brachynemurus nebulosus. Next base: position 28,627,126 of record JAPWDM010000003.1, read on the forward strand.
GGTCCCCTACAAATTTCATTGCGTTCGGAGTAATAGTATCCACGGCGCTACCATTAAATCCCATTAAATGTCAATATCTTATTTACTGCTAGTCCCGCTTCGCTCAATTTTTTATGAATCGTTTTGTTTATTTATTTTTAATAATTTATATACCTGTATTAAATTATATAAAGATATATTGGGCTTTAAAAGAACGAAGAAACGAAGAAGCTGTCTGCCACACGCCATTAGCAGCGTATCTTTTTTTTTTGGAATGACAAAATTTTAAACTAAAAAAAAAACACATGAAGCTGGACGTGTAACGCAAATGACTCCAATTATCTCTTCGAATTCATGCTAATATTGAATTAAATATGAAAAAAAATATATTTACATATATAGAAAATTAAATATATATATATATATATATATATATATATATATATATATATATATATATATATATATATATATAAAATTAAGGTATAGTTATGCATGCTCCATGATTCGGATGTTTTCTCTTTTTCCAGAAATTCTTCCAGAATGTAGATATCCGAACCTGTAACAAAACAAAGAAACGGCAGAAAACAATCCCAACAAAATATGTACAGAAAAATATTTACAAGCTTATTTTATATGTATAGATAAATATTTACAAGCTTGTGTATTTAAACATTACACAAAATTAAATGATATATGCCGTTCTTAATCGATCGATCGATACATTATCCAATTTGTTTCAATCACTTCAAAGGGTCCCAAAGAATTAGGAGGTGGAAGATTTAACTCTATCGTCCCTAATATATACAAATTTGGCAGACGATAGATTCGCATCTACGAAACTTTTATTTTTATAAAATTTCGTAAAGAAATATTTTGTATTTTGAATGCTATTTGATAAAACATTCGCAAAATCATATTGGCTCAATTTATTATCGTTTGAGTTACAATATGATATTAATTGGTATGGTAACCTTAATGGATTACCATATAAAATTTGTGAAGGAGAAGTTTTTATATCTTCTCGTACTGAAGTTCTCAAGTGTAATAACACCCAAGGAAGAACTTCCAGCCAATTATTATCTTTGAAACAACACTTTATTGATTGTTTCAAAGTTTTATTAAATCTTTCTACCATCCCATTACTTTATGGTTGGTAACTAGTAGTTAAAATATGTTTGATTAAAAATTTATTAACAAATTGTTTCCATTCGGAACTTAAAAACTGACTACCTCTGTCAGTTGTGATGGACGTCGGTACACCATAACGACTAATCCATGCATCGACAATACTTTTAATTATAGTTGAAGCATAACTATCCTTTAAAGGAATAGCTTCAACCCACCTTGAAAATCTATCAACGATTGATAGAATAAGTTTATAATCATTGCAAATTGGCAGAGGTCCAATTACGTCCAGATGGATTGATGAAAATCTATCATCTGGTTCAATTTTGGGTTTCAACTGTGCCACGTTGTGTCTAGTAATTTTGTTCTTCTGACATTTATCGCATGATTTAACCATAAAATTCATTTTGTACCATTTTTCTGGTCTTTCTTATTGAAGGATGTCCAAAATCATGCACAACTTTAATTACATTTTCTCTGTCTACTTGTGGTAGGTAAATAAAATATTTTTTATTTTTAACTAAACACCACAATTGTAAACCACAATTTGGCACAGCAACAAGCTCCATATTAAATTTCTTTAGTCAGTGTTTGCCAGTAGCAAGGCCTATAAGCACTTTCCTGCGTGCATTCCATACTTTAAATAGTATGAGCAAATCCTCTGACGATATCCCGAATTAAAAAGTTTTTTTTTAATTTCTCATAATTTTCTTTCTTAATTTTGTTAAGAAAATTAAGAAAGATTAACCCAATTCCAAATTGGTATAAATAAGTCCAAGAAAATTACCATCAAAAGGGGTTTGATGCAAGGCGCCCCCTTATCACCACTCTTCTACAACATCGCAACTAACCATATCCTTGATGAAATAACGGAACACGGTTTTACCCAGGCAAACGGAGTAAAGGTAATCGAAAACCACAAAGTATCAGCATTAGCATTTGCGGATGACATCGGTCTGACTAGCCATACCGTAAATGGGGCAACTGCTATGTACGAATTAATTGAAAACCGTCTAACGGAGTTAGGGATGAACCTGAATCCCACAAAAACGCAAGCGATCCATATAAAGACAGGCAAAATCCATGATGGGCAAATCAAAATTGGGGAAACAATCATTCAACCTGTTTCAAATGAAAGTGAAGTTCGCTACTTGGGAGTCAACCTCCGCGATGGAGTCATACTGAATAAGGAAGTCATGATGAAAGATCTTACTGAAAAAATAAATAAAGTTGTCAATTCACCGTACATCAAAGCAAATCAAAAAATTAATATTCTGAACACTTACATCTGGCCCATGATGACATACGGCATCCAAATGACCCCCATAGACAAGTGGAATGTGTCGTTCATTAAAGATCTTGACATAATCATCCGATCGGCTGTGAAACAAGCCCTTGACCTGCCAAATGACACTCCTGATTCAATGCTATATGCCGCAAAAACCAGCCGAGGACTGCAAATCTTCAAAGCGGCATGGGAAATCCAAATCCAAAAGATCAACCTATGCAACACCCTCATGAATCTGGACGATGACCTCGTGAAAAGGGTAAGAAACCTAAACGAGGAGGTAGATGCGTGTATGGCGGCTCTAGAAATTACCAGACCAGGGGAAGGAAAAATAGATGTGAAAAAGGTGAGAGAAGAACTAAGGGACAAAGAATTCAGAAACTGGGCGGGAATGAAGCTGAGAGGAGCAGGAGTAAGCTCATTCAACCAATATAAACCCCACAACAAATGGCTAACCCCAGAAGAGGGACTAACGAACAGCGAATACACCGACTTACTAAAAATGTGCACAAATTCGGCACCCGTAAGGGGCATTCCTGGACGGTCGACCGACGGGGCTCTCTGTCGCCGATGCTCTCTCCCCGAGACCATCGAGACCCAAACCAACAAAAGAGAGACTCTGAGCCACGTTCTGGGCGATTGTTCATTTGGAAGCCTCCCCCGAAATAACCGACACAACAGAATCCGGTCTACTCTAGCAGATGCCATGCGCCAGAACAACTGGGAAGTGTATGAAGAGGTTCCTGGAGTTGCTCAAAACGGATCAAGCCGCAGAATAGACATCATAGCCATCGACAGGAAAACTAAAAAAGCGTTCATAATAGATCCCACGATCAGATTTGAAACGGGAGAGAACCAGGCTCAGGAAGTCGACAAAGAAAAAAAGGACATATACATACCGACAATTGAATACTACAAGGAAAAATACGCCGTGGATTCAATTGACATAATAGGCCTACTTGTGGGAGCTCGTGGCACAATTACAAATTTCTTCAAAGACTTTTGCATCCAATTCAAGATCCCTGAAACCACCATCAAAGCTATAGCACAACTCGCCGTCAGAGGATCAATCAGCATTTTGAGAAACCACCTCTACAATTAAAGAGAGAAACCGACGCATACCAAGAAACTAAGCCCCAATAAAAATAAAATAAAAAAAAGAAGAAAGACTGTCGACGCAAATAAACTTTTCCATCCCAGCTCGGAGCCAGCACCCACCACAATTCGATATCCTTCGTCGGAACGGCGGCCTGCCAGTGCGGTAGGAAGGTGTCAACGTTGATTTAGTAGTGGAAATTATATTCCTTATTGGATTTTCCAAAATTACTTTTAATGACAGTAATTTCTTGTAAAATTTCACTTATCTGATCTTTTTTAAAGAATCCAAGATATCATCAGCTGTTCTACACAAATCGTCAACAGGTAGTTTATTGAATGCACACAAAAAAGGCAAAATGTTTGCTAGCACATTATTTAAAAATATTTGCTCTCATCATTTGAAATGTTTTTTTTTTTTTTTTTTTTTTTTTTTTTTTTTTTTTTTTTTTTTTTTTTTTTATTACAAATAATATTTCGCATTATAGTATCCATCATTTCTACATCATTTTTATCGAACGGTGGCTTTTCATTTTCAAAATCCGCCAGTATCCGTTCTGAAGTAGTTTAAAATTGAATATTTTGATTTATCCGTGGCATTTTTGTTTTGTTTTGAAAACAAATATTTTCAAAAGCAAGCAGAATAATATAAATATTAAGAAAAAATGGCTACGACTGACCTTGCAATGTCGGTGTGTCACCACTGTAACGCAAATGACTCTAATTATCTCTTCGAAAATAAAAATACAAATATCCGATTCAAAATTATAAAATTTGCATTTTCACGGCAATCTTGTACCGGTACAGACGTCACATTTTATTTTTAAAATTTCAAAGGCAATTTCATAATACATTTTTTATATTAAGTTTTCAAACTTTAGATTTCTGAAAGCTCTAAAAGGATCCAACGTATGAATTTTGTGTCCAGCATAGTCTTTAATGTGCTATCGACTGTATTTCGGACTGTAAGTTTTATTGCGGAACTCGCTAAACTCAATTTTTATGTATATTAAGCGATTCTTTATTTCAGGAACTGGTCCAGTCAACTGCTGTTAATGGTACACGTCTATAGATAGTTTTCCCTTTACGCTGACAAACCCGTAACAATTGACATTTTGGAATTCAACATAACTCTATAAAATTAAATTTCAGTTTCTTCTTCGTCACTTATTATGTCTGGATCTATGTCGTGTATATCGTTTGCTGTTGGTCAAGTTAAATAAAAATTATGAAAATAATTGGGAATTAAAGGCAATAATGGAACTAAATACCTTTTTTTCTACACAGTGAAAAAATTTGTGTTAAAATTAACATATTTCACATCTCCAGAACGGTCCACTCCATTTTTTGTGTTATTTTAACACAAAGCATATGTGTCAAATCTTTACACAAGAATTGTGTCAATGATTTAACACACAAAAGGATATACATTTTGTGTTAATTTTACACAATTACTTAGTTATAATTTTACCAGTAAATATTTTTGTTATTTATTTATTATGTATATGAAAGGAAATAGTAAAAAATAATTTTTCAGTACTTAAACTTTTTTATTTAATATTTCTACAATTTTTGTAAAGATTTCGACGATGACATTGGTGCATTTCACTTGGTATTTGATGAAAATAATGTTGAAGCAATACTCAAAAATTGTGAAGATCGTTGTCAAACTAAACGTCGAAGACAAAATGGAACCACTATACTCTTCCTTCTTTACCTGATCTTTGCCCTTTGAATTGTAGTAAATTCTGCAAACAAACAAAGAAATTCAATCTATAATATTTTTAATTAACTTACCTAATCAGTATATAATATCTATATATACCTCTTTTCAGATACAATTGATCATGAGTTTTCGTTAAAAAATTAAATAATTCTTATATTCGAAACAAATCAATCTTCTATTCTTTTCTAAAAATAAACTGCAAATTTAAAATTTATATAAATGCAATAACAAAAGAGATAAAGCCAAGAAAACGGAAATTATTTAAATTCAAAGTGACGAAGCATGGTTAAATTTAACTGAAATGAACCATAATTAAAACCAATTTAACTTTATAAATACACATAATAATAAAATTTTCCCCTTAAGGACCCACAAAAAATAAAAAATATAAAAAATTCGCGAATTAGCGAATTTTTTATATTTTTTATTTTTTGTGGGTCCTTAAGGGGAAAATTTTATTATTATGTATAATCCAGCCCACAGTACGGCTCAATATAGTGATTTGATTTATAAATACACTTTTTATTTTTTTTTCCGTCTTCATACATATGTATGTTTTTGTTGCATGCACAATTGTCGAATGATGCTATACAAGCTACCACTACCCCCGCTCTTAACTAAAGCAGTAAATGCGCGCCAAACCGGTTTTTTGTGTGGGAAATATATAAAAAAGGTGTACTTACAGACATTCTTCCAAACTACACAAAGATTGTGTTAATTTTTGTTGTTCAAAACAGATTAATATTTTTATTCTGTTAAATCAAAATTAACACAAACACTAAATGTTACATTAACACAGGGTTGGGTTACTTATTTAACACAAAAATTTTAACCACTGGTTTTGTTTTACGCAGAACAAAAATTTTGTCATTGTGTATTGAAGAAATTGGGAGAGACTTTTCACTTATCTGTTTAATTGAAAGGGGAAAGAATGCACGTCGTCTTAAAGGAATAATTTTTTTGCATGGAGATTTCCTTTCAAATTTGTTTTTAGAAAAAACAATTCCTTATTTTCTAGTATACCTAAACCAACTGATTTGTAACCACTTAATAGGTATTCCATCTACGTCCTTATTTCTTGCTATTAATAGACCTATTCTAAATTCTTATTGAAACAATTGAAAATTTTCAAAAAATTATCAACTTAGGTACTACAAAATTATTAATTGACTTTTGTCTTTTTGGCAATATATGAGATATTAGGTATAGTTTGTTATCATTCTTGTACCGACAAGCTTCAAGTTCTTCTGACACGTTCTAAACATTTTGATATCAATTTTTTTTCTTTCATTTTAATAAATTTTTATTATTTATACACCCTTTCAAGATGTTACATTTCAATTTTTAAACACGCTCAAATTATTAAATAGCAAAAAATAAACAAATGAAAAAACAACAAACAAAAGCTTGATCGCTTTAAATAGAAACAAAACAAAAGCACAACACAAACAAAGTAATAACAGAAAAGAACAAAATCGAATCATACAAGAATGAGGGCAAATATATCTATAGGTAGTTATTACATACTTACATCTAGTTGGGTATATGGCAGCGGCTTATCGTTGAATCAGCCAGTTCATGACGTCTAGCCAGTCTAGCCGTTTCGTGAAATTCGTAACTAATGTCAGCCAGATCATTCTACAACAATAGTATATTCTGAAATTAATTGAAACTCATTTAGCAATAAATAGTAAAATGACAAATAAGTATATTTAGACAATTTTTCAGATAATTTTGTTAACGATGTTTATGCATAATTTCGGCCAAAGGAAAATGCTAGAAAGGAAACAAAAATGTTTTTTCTACTCCTACTATTAAAAGTAACACTTTGCGCACGGCTAACTATATGTAAAAATTAACAATTGCCCACACTGTGTGGAAATAGGCGTGGGAAATTATTTTGCACGGCTTAATATAATAAAAAAGTTGGCTATGTCTTATTTAATACATAATGTCATATTATGTAATTCTAAAAATATACATAATTATGTATGTTGATCATTTATTATTGTTTCCATAGTTTCAAAGTATGCTTTGGCAAAAATTTGAACATCTTACCACTGACATTATTAACACTATGAGGCCCGAGCACTTTCATAGTAGACTTCCCCGGAAACCGGCAATATTTAAAAAAAAACTTTATACATATCAACAAATACATAAAATAAAATAATTCAATCACTGAATAGATTCGACACAGTTCAACATGTATGTGTAAAACTGTAAACATACGTACATACTACATATACACTGACATTCAAATCAATTTTATTTAAAAATATAAATTATATTTTTTATGTATTTTTTGTTTATCTTAAAATTTTTTATACATTAGAAAGCATAGAAACGAAACGAGTAGTGTGTGTTGGTATGTATTTGTATGAATAGGAACACATCCGTGTGATGAATGACGATAAACATCGTAAACATCGCACACATAATGCGTAACCAACTAATCAATTAATCATTGATCGCGGTCGGCCTCTGGGGATGTTTTGTTTGGTTTCGGATGCCGAAGCTGTAGGACTGAAAGTGTTAATTTTAAAAACTTTTACTACTTATTTAAATTTTATTTTAATTATTTATGTTAAATTTTACGAAAAAAATGTGCTAGTAGAAAAAGTGTAGTGTAAAATACGTGGGAAAAGCTTATTTCTCACTCATATGAATTGTTGCACTCGCCCTACGGGCTCGCGCAACAAACTCATATTCGTGAGAAATAAGCCTCTTTTCCCACTTATTGTACAATGTACTATTACTTAATACATTTCTTCCAGCAAAAGTCTATTGCTTTTTGAATTTAATTGTTTGTGGACCGGGTACCAAAAAAAATTTAATCGTATCATATCCACCTAACTCAAACACCATCCTAACTCCAAAATACAATAATATTTTTCCTTTGACATTCTTTTTGTATCTAATTTTTGTGAATTGCAATTTATCTATTTTAAAGATAAATTTTTTCTCATGCTTGTTAACAATATGACAGTACAATAATAAACACTGTCAGCGCCTACCTTTAATATTGTAAGATGTTTAATATTTACTTTTCAAATTGCCTAGTAACAGTATACTTTGAATCAGGGTTGCCACCTTTGAACAAAATAAAATCGGGACAATCCAATGAAAAGATCAAGGAAAATTTAAAGAATTTTTATTAAATGATGAGCAAAAAAATATGAATGTCCCGTGACCTTAAGATACCAGTCCTCTACTTTTTTACTTTTTCACTCAAAATCCCCGTGATGATGGGGATAAAACTGATACAATGTCAGGACGAGGGTCTCCACCAACGAAATTGGAGCGGGTGACAACCCTGCTTTGAATCAACCATATCATCGATCGCACATTATGAATTAGCTTTTTTAATTAGTTTTTTCAATGAAATCGCAGCATTTCATGAAATGCCTATTGGAATCTGTCGAATGAGGGTAGGACATGGACATCTGGTGTTTAGACTATTCTTAAAGTGCTGAAATGCCACTAATGATTTGAACTTTATGAATCTACATTTACATATAACTGATTTGTTTTTTCCATTCGTGGAAAGTTCTGCAGTTATGTGTTTATCATTCAAAAGTGACGTTTATCATTCAAATTTGACGTTTGTATACTGTAAATTGTAATATTCATTAACTCATTCACGTATTTTTTCATAGCTTTACCACATTTTAACTGTTTTTCAGATACAAAATTCTCTCTCCTTCAACAAAATTTCTTTGCTTCGAACTTGTGTCAACTCACAAGCAAATAGTTTTAATACACTATCATTTTTTCTTCATATCGCACTAATTGTTGCATACAAAATTAATGTCAATGTACTTTTTCGTCAGTCATTTTTATTAAGTCACGCCTATTTGAGAGATTCCAATATATAACAAGGCACATCATGATCTGTCTGACTGGTTCAACGATCGCCCGTCGACATATATACATATATATATATATATATATATATATATATATATATATATATATATATATATATATATATATATATATATATATACATATATATATATATATATATATATATATATATATATATATATATTATAACGTTACAATATATAGTAGGTATGTAATACAACCGTATGATATCATCCTAAAGAATTGATGATATTTCAATTCCTGTAACTTGTCTATTTCGGTATTATTTGTTGATCTCTATATTATATTCGAATAGAACAATACCATTGTATTATTATCGGCTATAATACAGTCAGGCAGTGAGTACCTACCTCTGTTCGCATCATTATATATTGTTTATACGGTAGATACGTAGGGTAAATCTTTGATGTGTTCACACCCATCCCAAATCTCCCCTACGCATACATACAAATAATTCTCCTTTTAAGGTTCCGAAGAAATAATTTTTGGAACCTCTTTAATTTCGTCATGTTCGTTGGTTATACCCGATGCTACAGAACTTCCCCAGAAGCCAACAATATATTTAAAGAAACTTTATATAAACAAACACATAAAATGATTCAACATGTACATATATGTGATACGTACATACATATATTTAACATTCAACAGTGCGGTTGTTTTGATTATTTTCGGATGCCGAAGCCGTAGGAGTGAAAATGTTACTATTAGATAAAAAATGTTTCTCTTAATATCTTGAGATACTTTGTTATATTGAATATCGTTAGAAAGAGCTCTTAAGAGGAAATTGAGATTCCTTTTATCATTTTTTTTTAATTTGAAGCCTCGTTTGTGCAATATTAAGCTTCAATATAGCCATTTATCGCCTACAATTTGTAGCTTCTACAGTTTTCAACTATTATTCCAAAAAAGCTGAAAAAATTACCAATAGTATTTCTTTATAGAAACTTCCAATTAATTACTTAGGATAACTTCGATCGACAAGTTTTAAAAAGTAAATCTGAAATCCAAAAATTTTGAAAAAATTACGGGTGGTACTCTTTTGTAAGTACTTTTAGTTAAAATTATTTTCGAAAACTGCGACCAATAATTTTAGAAGTTGCAGGTGGTCAAAATTTACATGTTATACTTTAAAAACGTAATATATACTTACAATTAAACATCTCAAAATAGATCAACAGAATGATGCTGCTCTAGTAAACACTAGAATACCTAAGTTCAAATCCTAATCACGCCCTTTATTTGCATACTTAATTTTTTTTATTTCTACTATCACTAAATAAATTAATTAATAATTTAAAAGTTAATAAGGTAATAAAAAAATTAAATTGAAATAAAATTTAAATGTAGTTTAATGATTGTATAAAATTGAAACAATTACTAAATTTAAAATTAATTGTTCAAATTTTATAAAATTTTAATAATATTACAAATACGGAGTAATTAATGTATGATCAATTATTCAAATACCAAAAAATCCTCCAAGTGCGTGTTGTGCACGTATTAAATCAGAGTTCTTTGATGACTTAGTTTTTCATACCTATCTAGATAAAATATAAAACATTTCAGTATATTTTTACCTAAACACTTCTTTTCATCAATTTCAAATTTTTATTATTTTTATTTCATATTTCTAGAGACAGCACTATTCAAATTCAACCGTATTTTTCGACAGCCACTGCACTATTGGTTTCTATATTTTTTAGAACAAATTTTCTAAAAAATAAATTATCACACAAAAAATGCCCTTCCCTTCTGAACGACATCAAAATCCGCACTTAATGTTTATTCAACAATATTACTTGCACTTATGTTACTTTAGGATCAGTTACATGATAATTTAGTTTCCTGTGCCTCTTTACTCTAAAAAAAATATACAAACTTTGGAATTCAGTATGTCGCAAACGAAACTTAAAAAAGAAAAGTGGTTAAAGATAGAGCACGTGAAATTATTTTGTTAGTAGTATTAGTAATAAATCAAAAAATGTACTTAATTGTCCGATATTTTATTTTCGAAAACCATCAAAAACTCTAACTGCTGAGGGACCCTGGTTTGATGCATGTCCAACATGCACTTGGTGAATTTTCTCTCTTCTTTTTGTTTCACGATTTTTGTTTTGATATGTTGGTGGATTGAAAAGCGGGCGACAGTGCGGGGTGGTGATATGTGTAGAACATCGTGATATCATAATATGTACATATTTTATAGATAATAAATTAATATATTATCAACACTAAACAATTTATAACAATACGATATATAATAGGTAGATACAGTATGAAAAAAAAGGTATACCAATATGTACTTGTATAATGTGAACCAAAAAAAAAAAATACTCGGATGTATACACTGAAAAAAAGAACTCAAAGAAAGTTAAAATGGACATTATTAAACCAACGAAATTGTTATTTCAACCGTTGCATTGTTTCGACATCAACGTTTTAGGCTTTACCTGTTTCTCGTTTAAAGGAAGAATTAATTACATTTTAAAAGAAGCGTACGCGCAGAACAAACGCTGGTCAACAACTTGGCAGATTACTTGAACAATATGAGGGGGAAAATCGATGGTTAACGAATAGAAAGGCGAAATTAGTACATTGTGAAAAAAAATTATTTGACTGAAAGAGATGATTTCTTTCACTAGTGCCAAAATGGGCGTTAAATCAACGAACTATTTTTTTCAACTGTTGTTTATACATCAACGTTTTTACTGTTTCTCGTTTTTAGATTGACTAGTTGAAAATTAATTATATTTTAAAGGAGACATACACACTGAACGAACGTTTGAGCAGAATTAGTGACACAAAACATTTGAGCAGAATTAGTGGACAACTCGATAATTAACGAATACAAACGCGAAATTAGACGAATGTATGTAGGTACTTGAGGTATATGGCGGCTTGGTGGCAGTGACGACAAGATTGATAAAAATACTGGAAGTTTTAACCTGGGTCCAACCTGGGTCGAGGGTGCCATGGTAGGGTTCGTCCTTGCACATGTATTCCATAGCTGCAATATTAGGTCAAGGTTGCTTTGAGTTTTCGAGTTGTACCAAAATGTTCAATTTTGGACTTTTCCCGATTTTCCACTTTCCTTCCCCCCAAGTGCATAAGTATTATATATATGCATGTAGGGTTCAAAGAGCTCCATAAGACAGTGCATGCAGCCCTCCAAAACACGGTGTTTAGAAGAGGATATTTGCAAAAATTTCTAAATGACCTATAAAAACACACAAAACGCGACCTTGAACCAAAATGAGACATAGATTTTTTAAATCTACGCCTTTGAATTAGTAAATATATGTCTAAAAATATTTCACAAAATTGGGCCAAGTAAGGCTAATTTAAGGATTTAAATACAAGGGGCTCTAGTGATACTCGGTGTTGCAGCCGCCTTAGTGGGCTTGTTTAGCCATAAAATATGGCGACGCCTTCCTTTCATCCTTAAAAAAAGCAGGCATGTGCGATTAAGGCTCATTACCATTGTTTTCATCAGTATGGAAAGGTCTCACAAAATATCATAAATCAAAAAACATGACTTCCGTCACAAAAAGGTAAACTGAAAAGTTAAATACAAGTTATCCTTGAATTCTTACCGCAGTTATTGAACAGTTTTGTTAAAAGCACATGCTTCTGAAGGTTTCTTACCCCCAACTTATCTTTATCCACACTTAACGAGCCATTCCATTCTCCAGGAGGTAGGGCGAGAACCTATTTAGCGTATTTTTTTTTTAATTTTTGATGTTTTGCATTGTTGGACCTTAGGCAGATTCACCTATCTTATCCGGAGAGGTCCTTTCATGTCTTTTTTCTAATATATTTATAGTTAAATGAAGAAATATTGTTTGACATCTATTAAGAAAAATCTTTTTTACAAATCAAATAACTTTTTGTCGTTATAGTATTCGATGATACGAAGGAGAATTTCTTCTGAATATGTCTTCCTTAGTGTCAGTGATCCTACTCAAATATCTTGTCTTTTCACAATACAAGACCTATAATTGTCAATTTAATATAAAAACAGTCATGTTTTCGCTAGTTTCCAACTTGATAAAATACCTTATTGGCTAATTATTAAATTACCAGTTTATTATTTTGTTTACTGTGAAAATTCTAGTTAACTTTTTTTGAATCACTCAATATTGTGTTGCATTCTAGTACAACAGAAGATAGTATTTTATGAGAATTTCCAAATCATATCAGTCAATGTTTTTGAAATGTATTTATCGCATAAAAAAATTTATCATAAAAATACGCCCCAACATATAATAGCCATATTGCAATGCATTGCTTTAGTAAGCATAGGTATAGTTATAGTGCTATTATTTAATAAAACTGGAGTTTATTCACAATGCAGAATATATATACATATTGAAACAAATTATTTAATAGCTTTACATTTTCATTTATCATTGGAAAAAAAAATTTAAAATTTCGTACGCAAAAATATTGTATAGGATTCCATTAATTCGATTAATTTGAATTTATTCAAATCCCTCTAAATCTCTACCTATAACCTCGTTTATCCATAAAAAAATTTAAAATACTGTTACGAGGACCAGTACACTGGATCCGATCTAACTGGATGCCATATTTTAATGTTTTCGTTACCAGGAAAATCATTTCAATAAATCCGAAATTTTTTAAACTCTTATTTAATTTGCTATGTTCATAAATATGTAAGTGTCGCGAAGCGGTTACAACTGTAACAATTTTCATCCGATTAACTTAACATTGCACCTGTAGATTCTTAGATAAATTATATATAGCGATACACAAGATTTTTGAAACTAGTTCACAAATAAATGTTTTGTAAGCAAATTAACGTTGGTTTTTGCTTCAGTTTTCAAATTTTTTTTTTTTAAATTGGTACCCTATATCGATAAGCCAATATTTTTTAACAATCTTGTTTAGGTATCGCTTTAGTAAAACTAAATAATGAAAAAAAAATTATTTTCAGGTTGCTGTTTGGAAATTGTGATGCTACCCACCATGAACCTCTTCAAAAAAAAAAAAAAAAAACGTTTGCGTTAGACCTGCTCTCGCACCGTTATTTAAATATAATCTAAAAAGTTTAATACTATAATAAATATAATCTAAAAAGTTTAATATTAATTGCATTATTCGTTACACAGAAGAAAATTCTCCACTAGATAAAACCTTCTTTTGTTGAATTTCAAGATGATTTAATGCCTTAACACAGTGAAAAAATTTGTGTTCTGCGTAAAAAAAAAAAAACTAGTGGTTAAAATTTTTGTGTTAGATAAGTAACCCAACCCTGTGTTAATGTAACATTTAGTATTTGTGTTAAATGAAAATATTAATAAAAATTTTGATTTAACAGAATTAAAATGTTAATCTGTTTTAAACAACACACAAATAACACAATGTTTATGTAAAATGCCAAAGAATGTCATAAATACACTTACTTGTGTATTTACAACACCAAAAACCTGGTTTCGCTCGCATCTATTGCTTTAGTTATAAGAACGGGGGTAGTGGTAACTGATACCATCGGTAGCATCATTGCCATAATCATTGAAGTATTGCACATTGTGCGACGTGCGTTCAACAGAAACATATCTATGTATAGAAGCAGACGGAATATTTCAAAATCAAAAACGTATTCCTAAGGTTAAATTGGTTTTAATTATTTAGATGTTAAATATTGGTAAGTTAATTAAAAATATTATAGATTGAATTTTTTTCTTTGTTTGCAGAATTTACTTCAATTAATTAAAAAATTATCGAATATTTGGCGTTCCAAAACACATTCAAATGGCAAAGAAGATCAGGTAAATAAGGAAGAGTAGTCGTTCCATTTTGCCTTCCACGTTCAATTTGACAACGATCTTCACAATTTTTGGTCATTGCTTCAACATTATTTTCACCAAAGCACAACTTTGTAGAAATATTAAATAAAAAAAGTTTAAGTACTGAAAAATTATTTTTTACTATTTCCTTTCATTTATATAATAAATAAATAAAAAAAATTCATATTAACTTAAAAAAAATAATATGCCAAGACATTTACTGTGTAAACATTCTAAATCAGTTAATTTTACCCATAATTGTGGTAAAATTATAACTAATTAATTGTGTAAAATTAACACAAAATGTATGTCCTGTTGTGTGTTAAATCATTGACACAAATCTTGTGTAAAGATTTGACACATATGCTTTATGTTAAAATAACACAAAAAAATTGAGTGGAGTGTTCTGGACATATCAAATGTGTTAATTTTAACACAAATTTTTTTCACTGTGAAACATTCGCTAACGTATTTTTTTGTGATTGATGAATTAATTAAAATTGTTGTCGAACATTCGTATTTCCTCATTTTTCTTAATGCTACGCCGACGATTTTAATTTAATTTTCGTTTATTTAAATATCACTGTTATAAATCAGTAGTTTGTAACTATGGAATAACTAAAGATTAAATATTTTTAAATTAATTTGAAATTATTTCATTTCCTAGAATACATACATATCAAATGATTCATCTAGTAATCCGTTGTTCCATCCACTCCATTTTCTTTACTTGCTATTGTAATTTTACCTTTCATTTCCCAAACAAATGGATTTTCTAAATCTAACTCTAACTTAAACGTGTCTTCTTACCGTTTTCACAATCACATAAAATTAATGCTTACTTGATAGAAAGAGCAAAAACAGATACGAATATCATCTATATAATATGAAATGTACACTCCGCGGCAATGCTATAACGCAATCTAAAGCCTTACTTCTAATCAATTCACCATTTTAATTTTGTTCGTCATACAAGTTTTTGCTCTTAAAATTTTATTTGTAGGTATTTTATTGTAAATTTATTTATTGTAAATTCATCCAGTGATTGAAAAATTATCAAACTGAATTGGCTTGGACTTGAAATCAGAATCTTTTGATAGCCCGTCAAATGCCTTCCCAACTAGGTTATCGATCCTCATCAAATGCTGGTCCATTCTGATAACTCATCAATCACATATTGTATTACTCTCTTAATGTTCGAATCGGCGTTAAATGGTTTAATTTCAGTTGTTGTTATCGATGTGTTTGTGAGTATAAACAACTTTAATTGTGTGTAGGTCCGACGAGACGGTGGAGTAGCCGGGATTTTAGCCCTGGGGTTCGAACTGTAAGAGGGAGCCCGTAGTTGTCGATAAGAGGCCCGAGATAAATTAAGGAGAGTTTCTTTAAACTAGAATGCCCTCATTTGACGAGACTGCTGTGTAAAAGATCTTATTGAGGTATAGAAATATTCGGCCGATATGAACTGTCAATTATAGGAATCATCAGACATTTCATTTGTAACAACCTAATAGTTGAAGACGTCACAGATGACCTACTATGGCTTCATTGATTAAATTTTTGTGATTTTTGAATATTTTTTCTTTTTCTGTTCTTAAAATGTCAAAATTTGGTTTACAATTATCCATCCCTATATGCTAGAACTCTGTATTCGATCATTTCTGAAACTTTACTTTTATCAAAGATAAAATAAAGTGTCAGCTAAACCCGATAATTAGCTGAAATTATCAAACCCCTATAAGCTAAAAATGATAAGATACACTTAATGACATCACACAAGTACACTGAGAAAAAATTACAGTAAAAATTACGGAGCTGCCTCCGGTAAACCAGGCTCAAGTGACCAGTCACTAGGAAATTATCAAGCAAAAATATAAAAAATGCCTTTCAAACATTATTTTTTACGATTCATTTGAAAATTTTTTCTGTACAGCTTAAGAATTTTTCCTATACAGCTCCGTAAAGTTCGATGGGCTAGTAAAATTTCAAGTGGATACCAGGAAAATTTACTTAATTTTTGTAAAATTATACTAGATACAGAAGAATTTTTACGGAGCTACACCGTAAGCTGAAAGGTAGACGCTATTTGTTATTTCTATTTTCTCCTTGAAACCTGTCTTTCAGCATCTCTCTCACACAAGCATCACACACAACTGACGATAAACAGTTGTGTGTAACATCCACATAAGGTCGAGTTTGGTGCATTGCAAAAAAATTATTAGAAGTATTTTTAGATGATCACACGGAATGTTACTTAGTTTGTAGTAAAAAATATTCATTGTGTGACCGTTACCAGTTCAGTAGCAGCGAGCCATGGTAGTGAGTGGATGTACACTGAGTGGAGTGTTATCATTTCTTTTCTGTTTTTTTTTTTTTTTTTTTATAGTAAACTATTTAATCGACTTTACTTTTAAAACAAAGAATTGTTATTTGTGTTTCATAAATTGTTGTTTATTTTTTATTTTAATTGTTGTATGTTTTTTATATGTATTGACGTTTATTGAAACATTTTTTTGAGACGTTTATTGAAACATTTGACAGATTTTAATCCTTACCCTTCTATCAATATCTTTTTAAACTCTTTTAATTCAATTATTTATTAATAAATAAAAAAAAACCTTATAAATAATACGGTAAGAGAGTAGAATTTTTTCTGTACAGCGCCGAAATTTTTACGGAGTCACAGTGTAATTTTTACTGTACAGTCAAATTTTACGGAGCCATAGGGTAAATTTTACTATACTCATCGTACTTTTTCCTTGGCCTGTCACTTATGCCCGCATTACCAGAGAGCTACGTAATTTTCTACTAGAAATTTCCGTAAAAATTACCGTATTTTTTTCTCAGTGTATGTTTTCAGTATTTTTAAAGTAAATCATTACCCGTATGTATTTCTATACATTTATGGGTGGAATTCAGGATCAAAGATTTATACTATGAATTAGTCTAAATTTGAAATTCGCAAAACCTAAAATTATTTGTAAAAGTAACTAGGAGAGCTTGATGCTGTCCGAACAAAGTATGAAAATATCTCACTATTAATTCGTGCTAACAGCTCTAAACTGATACATGATCATACCCTATTGTCACGAACTATACATATTATAACAATATGTATATATTATGTCTATCGTACTTTTACGATATTATTAGCAGAGATCATTAAAAGTTTCATCATTAAATTTTATCATTAGTAAACGTTTTGCAAAAGCCACCTATCTGGTACTGGTTATTATTAATATATGGTACTTTATCTACATTAAAATTCTCTTTTTTGGCAGTAAAGCATAGTCCCAAAGTAAAACAACTACACATGTATAATATAATATTAGTATTGTACATAACTCTAGCTTTTAAACAATAATGTTATTATCAGTTGAAAAATTTTTAATTGGTTATTACAATACGTACACACGTTGTATTAAATTTGCCCACAATATAGTATACACGAAATATCCACACGGAAACGGTTATTTGAAATTAAAATACAAAAAAAAAAGTGTTTATCAGTAGCGTACAATCTCTAATGTGCAAGTGACACACTGTATAGAAAGAATAACAAACTTTTCTTTATAATAATAACAAAGAAATTACAAAATTTTATTTCTCTCAGTTGATAGAATTTAAGCTGTTTGCACTAATACGAAGGTTGTCCAGAAAGTAAAGAACTTTTACGCATCACGCACGGCGTCGCACCCCCACCACCTTGACTGAATGTGCGGCGGTTTGCTCTGCCTCCTGCCACAGTATGAGCAGAGTTTCGTTGCGGTGCGGTCATGTTTGTGTGTTCTACGAACATTTAAAATGGCGGCGCCAATTAAAAATTCCGCCAAATGAGAAGTGCGTGTGCGTAGTGTAATTCGCTTTTTGAACACACAACACGTTCGGCCTATAGAAATTTGTAGGCAAATCAAACAAGTTTACGGTGAGGGTGCAATGAACGAGTCTTCTGTGAGGAAATGGTGCGTCATGTTTAACAATGGACGAACAAGTGTGCACGATGAAGACCGGAGTGGAAGACCATCACTCATTACAGACGATTTGAAAGCGAAGATCGAAGAAAAAATTCAAGAAAACCGGCGTTTCACTTTAAGTGTGTGACACGAATTCGTTTGTTGCACGTATCTTTCCCTCAAATTTCACGATCTCTGCTACATGAAATAGTGACAGAGCACTTTGGATACACTTTTGGCGGCTGAAGAGTACAACGTCGGTATTGAAAAACTGATTACACGCTACAACAAGTGCCATGACACAAACCGTGACTACATCAAAAAATAGATTAAGGTGTTGCAATGCTGTAAATAAAGTTTTGTATCAATATCATTCGTTTTTATTTAGTTACACCGAAACGTTCTTTAATTTCTGGACGATCCTCGTAATATCAAGTCAAGGAGCAGTGAGTCAATTAATCGACTAAAATTGTTTTTCAGACAAAATTAGCCACTAGTCGAAAATATCGAGCATACAATAGTCAACTAATCGACTAAATTTTTAGTCGAATTCATGACTAGGATAACCTATGTAACTCTTTCAAAAATGATGTTTTGTTTTGAATTTAATTATTGTCTTTTAATATATTTTTTTTTACTTTATAAAAGAAAGATATGGCATATCACAATGTGTTGATCACATAAAATCCCATAGTCATTTAGTCGAAGGTAAAATAACTGAATAAAGACTAGAAATACTAAATTTGTCTAAAAAAAGAGTAAATAACACTCGTCTGCACACGAAGCGTATCGTCATAGACGCGTCCTAGAATTTTCAGGCAGCCAGGTCCGGATCTAGGGGGGGGGGGCATACCGGGACCCCTACCCCCGCGCGTACTGACGCTGAAACTGTTCAGGGGGCGCCAAAATCATACTAGATCGGTCTATATCAAATGGTCTAAAAGTTTGTTGCTCGACCATTTTAGAAAATATTAATATTCTTCCAGTTGTTTCTATTATATTTGAAGTATTGAGAACAATTCCTAAAAAAAATTATCTTAAACCGTTTAAGTGTGGTAGCCATTTCTGTTTTCGAATTTGCGCTGATTTTTGTGTTTGCAGCCATTTATACCAATGCACATATTTCATAAACTGTTCATCCTAAAAGGTAATAAAAACCATTTTAATGGTAATAAATGTCTCCTTATTTTATGTGATGATCATATTTAACCTATTTTCGTCGCTTCCATAAGAAAACTTTACCTAAAGTTGGATATCAAAATTTATTAAAATTGACTTTTTCAACATTTTTTTTTTCTTATAGAAGAAATGTTTTAAGCCTCGCTTAGTATTTTTTATGAGAATAGCTATACGGGTACAACTACCTATTATAAAACAAATACACACTATTTCAATTATGAAACTTGTATCCTTTAATTTTTACAAACTTCCGAAAACTGACTTTTTTCCAAATTTTGGAATTTTGCGCCCCTGTATCTCTGATGGGGCTGCTGATACAAATTTGAAATTGGCACAACTTGTAGTACCTACTTTCGGAGTAGATTTATTAAAATAAAAAGAAAGAAACTTGTTTATTAAAATAAAAAATCAACCTATATTGATCCTTTACAAAACCCTCAATTTTTATCATTGCCGCAACGGGAAAAATTGGAGTTTTATAAAGGACTTATATACTTATGAGTTTTTTTTGACAATTTATGTAAACGTTGGAGAGGCGGAGGCCTCCATTTTCAAGCTTCTGCCCCGGTTCTAAAAAATCGTATAGATCCAAAATACAAAAATTTGTATCACTGCTAATTGTAAGTAGTGACTGACTCCATATAGGGTAAGTGCGGGAGACACGCCGCGTCGGGAGAGATGCCGCAGTAGCCATAGTTCGTCCGTTGACTGACAGATAGCGCTATTAATGGATTATATGTTTAGAATAAGTTACTTATTTAAGCTGTATATGGTAATATTTATGATTAGTCCGTCAGTTTAGTAATTATCCAACTTTTTATTATTGAAAGGTAAGTTTTTTAACATAATATTTTATCAAGCATTTAATTCATTAGAATTTAAGAATGTATATTTCATTGTTTTAATGAAAATGAGTTTTGTTATTAACTTATGTATATTTTAAAAGTACTGTATAAAATTTTAGGTTAGAATTCCGCACTATGCTTGCTATAGCAACATGCGGCATCTACCCCAACAAAAAGGAGAGATGCCGCATGTAAAATTTTTTTTTTTTGACTGTAAATTATGTCACGTAAATATAAAAGATCCATTAATGGATCAGAAAGAGCTGTCATATTGGTGAAGATAACGAAAATAATGATGATTGCCTGTGTATTGACTGTTTTGAAGAGTACTCAGAAACAAAAGAAAATTGACTGGTTAAGATGTATAAAGTGCCAAAAATGGTTACATATGGCATGCATCATGTATGGAGATGTGTATAAAATGCAAAATTTTTAATATGAAATAAGTGGCGCCTCTCCTTCTTTGATGCGGCATCTCTCCCATAGGTGCGGCATCTCTCTCGCTTTGCAGGCTCTACAAAAATGTTAATTATGAATCCTTTATGACTTAAAATTTAAAATTATTTATAAATAATTTTAAAGAACAATGTTTACATTTAATGTGTACCAAATTTCAAATCAATTGAATGCATACTTTAAGAATTATCAAGTGTTTTCAAAATGTGCGGCGTCTCTCCCGCATTTACCCTAGTATGTATTTACTGCAAGGCTTGACTAGTCCTTATAATAATAAGTAATAAAAATTTAATGAAATTTTATTTTACGCCACTGTTTACTGCCATCAATAAAAAAAGGCAAAAGGAAAATAAACATCACACAAATTTATATTTAAATTTTATTTATTTAACAAAAAATTTAACAAAATTAAAAACAGCACAAAAAAATTAATAATATTATTTTTTTTAAAAAAAAAAAAAAAAGGTGATGAATAAAATTGTACTTGTATTTAATTACATATTTTTTTTCAACTTTGTTTTGTGTATTTTTTTGCCAGAGATAAATAAATTTTGTTTTCCTGTTCGTTTGATGAAAAAATAAAATGCCAAAATAAAATAACAAAGATTTTTGAAGATGGGAAATTTGTTGTTTTTATTTTTATTTCCAAAATATTTGTTTTTGAAATGAAAACTAAATTCGTAGATATTTGTTTGCATAATATTTACATGGTATGGGCAAATATATAGAATGCCACTGTTCATCTAATTTTCTCAACAGAATAAGAAAATTTTTATTAAAAAAGTAAGAAGTGAGTTATATGATATAGGTATTATATATGATATATTATTTTATGTAAACTTTCTCTTTGCTTCATTTGATTAACTTTAAAGTTTTGTGATGCTATCTGATTTATTTAAAAAAGCAAAAAGTCAGTGTTTCGGAATGTACGGTAGAAAATCAATAAAAAATTTAGATGTTGAAAGTTGGTTTCACTCGCGTGAAGCTGGCCCCACCAAGAGCAGCACTAATTTTAGTGACAGTTCAAGAAATTAGTGCTCAATTAGTGCTGATCAACTGTCATGGTTAAAAAATTAGTTCTCAATAGGAACATTAATTAAATGGTATTAATTTTTGGTTGGGGCCAGTTTCACGGTTTGCCTCACCCACAAAATATTTAAGGTTTCTACAATGTGAAAAACTAGTGCTAAATTAGTGCTATCGAATGACATAAATGTAAAAATTAGTGCTCATTTGTATGACCCTGAAAAAGAGCCTTCTTTTTAGAGTGATGACGTCATCTAGCCCCATCCACAAAATATTTTTCATTAAAAGTTATGTCGAAAATTAGTGCTAAATTACTGCTATCGAATAACATAAATATTAAAATTAATGCTCATTTGTATGACCTTGAAAAAGAACCTTCTTTTTAGAGTGATGAGGTCATCTAGCCCCACCCACAAAATATTTTTCATTAAAAGTTATGTCGAAAATTAGTGTTAACCGTGAAACTAGTTTGCACCCACCCAAAAATTAATACCATTTAATCAATGTTCCTATTGAGCACTAATTTTTTAATTATGACAGTTGATCAGCACTAATTGAGCACTAATTTCTTGAACTGTCACTCAAATTAGTACTGTTCTTGGTGGGGCCAGCTTTACGCAGGTGTTGATTCATCCCATCATTTCTTCGTCTAAAAAATATTTCTTCGCTTCAAAATTTTTGGTTACAAATATAATTTTTTCAAAGTAATTTTTTTGTTCTAAATAAAATTTGTTTGAAGCAAAAACATATTTTTAGGCACTATTGGGAATGAATCATTTCATATTTGGGCGTGAAATCATTTTATAAGTATTCTTCAAATAGGTAATCTTAAGAATCTTTACTGAAAATTTAAAATCAGTATGTTTAATAGTGACAAATTTATAAGGATTTTAAATTACGTTGCAATAACGTTAAGTATAGTAAAGTTTTCTTATTTTCTAATTAGCAAATTTTCTAATTTCTTTAAGTTTACTTTTTAAAGGGTTCTATACAGTTGCTGCGGGCGAAATAACGACATTTTCTCAATTTTTTTATTCAACAGCAAAATAAATAGTTATTTAAGAACTGTTAATAACATCCATTAGTATATGTTTTGAGATATTGTTAAATTTTTTTCATAAAAAAATATTTAAAAATAGCGGAATCACAGCTGTATTTTAAGAGCGCCTGTTTTTGAGCATCACTTGCGGTAGACATGAGAATTCGAGAACGATTCATCCGAAATCAGAATTTCAAAAACATCTCGTTAATATATTTTATTGTCTAGTCGCTGAACGTAGGAGAAAAATTTCCGAGCATTACAACTGTATGTAACTGGTATAACCCCATAAGACTAAAATACGTAAACTTGTAAGACTTTGAATATTTGTGGAACCCAAAAAGCATTTTATTCTTGACAACAGTTTCTAATAAATTGAAAGTCTGAAACAATTAGGTACTGGTCAATCAATTTGGAAAGAGACTGGATACGTTCTGCTCTATTAGAATGTTTTACAAATTTATTGATTGAGATATACCTATTTTGTTTTCAACGATGCTTGTTTTTTTCTTTCTTCCGTAGTCTGTCGGATTCCCTTCATAACTCACGCCGAACGTTTTAGACGTGGCTACTGGTCTTCACTACAGATCTGAAAAACCTAGAAAAGTCGTTTGAATGTATTCTTATTCTTTTATAATTTCTCATAATATATGTATATTAAGGGGTTAAGCCATTCTAAATTTTTGAAAAATCAATTTTTTTTATTGTTTTTAATGGTCCCCTAGGACGTCAAAAATGATATTTCAAAAGATTATGGACAAGAAAAATCTTTAAGTTCTCGGTTTTTGAATTTTGCCGCCTGGTCCGCAGCGAGCTCCTTTTGTGATATCTAAGTGAATTGCTGAAAGTGAAAAGTGAAAGTGAAAAATGTGAATCGTTTGGTTATCGTATCATAAACTTTATTACAGTATTTTCGGCTATTTGGACTCAATGGATCGGCGGTTACACACAAAAACAGTAACGAAAATTATTCAAGTTTTTCTGCTACTCAAGATTTTCTGCTACTCAAAATTTTAAACGCTTTCATCTCAAAATTGCATTTTTAAAATTTTCCAGAAGCATAACTCAGACAATTTTCAACCGATTCACTTGAAATTTTGAATATATCTTGAAAAATACATTATTGTCTACGGAAGCACACAGGATTTTTTTTTTAGATTGCATAGTTCATTTGTTATTAACAATTATCTGACAATTTTTTAGGCAAATTTTTCACTTTCCACTTTAGAAGTGTGCCATTTGACCAAAAATCAATATACCGAAAAAATCCTGTGTACTTGTTTCTATTGCTGTTATTATATATATATAATAACCCCCCCCCCTAAATCCGGGTCTGGCTGCATGAAAATTCTAAGATGCGTCTATGACGATACGCTTCGTGTGCAGACTAGTGTTATTTACTCATTTTTTAGACAAATTTAGTATTTCTAGTCTTTACAAGTTATATAATCGAAAAAAATTTACTGGCTCATTATAATTCAAATATTACAGGAGCTGTCTGTCCGGCCATGGATCCTGGCAGATATGGAGCTGTCATTGCAAAGCACAGCCGCCATTTTGAAATTAATCATTTCAAAAAAAAATTACTGTATACAGTCACTGATATGTATAATAAACACCGTTATTTGTAATCTCAATTTATTTTGTAGTTTTTCTGAAAAAAATTCTCAAAAAAAGCCTATTTTTTCGACTTCTAGAGTCTTCTTCTCAGACTACAGTCACTTCTCTATTTATCTCAGAATTTTTCTCTATAATATGATATTCTACTGATATCTACTGATATTATTTGACATTTATATATAAACTAGCCGTATACCCGATGGGATTTCCCATCGACAACATCTTTTTATTAGGTACTCACTTTCTGCTCAGTTTTAATATTTTTCAAAAGCTTAAATCAATATCCACGTTTCTAACTTCAAAAATGGCGAACTTCCCATACGAACTTTCATTTCGTGTTTTATCCCCTTACGGAATAAATTTCGAGAAACGTTTACACAACTGACTATTATTTATAAATAGAAGTCTAAACGCCAATTTTCATATCTACTGTGCTAAATTTCATCCTTCTAAACCTGACAGTTTAGGCATTGTCTGTCAGTCAGTATTAAAGATTTATTCAATAATATATTATTTATTTTAATAGCCATAGTAACATATTTTTATATACCACTAACTTCAAAAATAACGAATATACATATTATGGGCGCAAGCTAAAAAGAACTTTTTTATCTACATCTGCATTTATCTTTGTCTATCATATTAATAAATAGAAGTTTACTCACTCACTCATATAAAAACATAATTTCTTGGTTTGGTTAGTAACTATGGAAATAATACAATTTGTGTTCCCCTCACCTCAGTTTCTGGAGGTCTTTTGAGCTTGCGACCATAATACAAATTTTCATCCCCTATCAAACCCACTTAAGGCACGAATTTTCAAAATTAGTGCTCATCTATGTTACATAGGGAACTCCTATGCAAAATTTCATTCTTCTAAACCCAACGGTTTAGGCTGTGCGTTGTCTGTCAGTCAGTCAGTCAGTCAGTGTTAGAAATTTATTAAGTAAATATTTCAGCTTACAATTAAATGTCATCCAACGATTCAATTAATCCAACGATTTAATTTTAAAAATAAGAATTTACCACCCTATACACTTGTCAAAATATTTTGTTAGGCAAAAATATTCATGTGTATTTTTGATTTGATAATAAATTTAATTAATTTTTATATTTCTTTGAAAAAAATATTAGACAGAAAAAATATTTAAAAGTAAATAAATAAATAACTAAGCGTCAGATGGACAATTTTATTTATAAAATTTGCATTTTTTCTTTTTTATTTCAAAATAAGAAAATAAAAAAGTACTTTACAATATTACGTACAGAAAATGGCATTTCTTTGATATTATTTCCAAAAGGGACACCCACGAAAAAAAGGTCGAAAAGGATATTTTGATAAAAGAAAATTATTTATTGATAACCGGATAAAACATTCAGTAGGACTTAGTTTTGATGTTACTACCAGGGTGGATACTGTGATGTCCATATTATGGATGGCAAATGATTAACATTAATTACTGTTTCATTAAACAACAAATATACTTAAATTAATTAACAGACTTACTTCTTGAACCTGGCATAAATTTTTAATTATTTAATGTTACAGCAGAAATTAATTAAACGTAGGCATGTATTCTGAATTAATTGTATATAATTTGGGGAAGAAGTTTATTGAAATACTTTTACTAATTTATAATAATCATTTGTTGAACCAATAATTCTTTGACTAGTATTTGAAAAAGTTGTAAGATTACAGCGGTTCTTACCAAAAGTAGTAAGATTACAAAAATTTTGTACCAGAAGTAGTAAGGTCACGGCGGTTCTATACCAAAATATTTACAAAAAAGAAATAAAAATTACATAATGAATATGTGTTTTTTCATTACAACTGTAACTTATAAGAAGAAAGCAACAGTGCATTTCGTTCAAATAGTTTATTCATCATTGGTTTCGAATTGCCAGATCGTTTCCATGTAGGTCATCCTACTCCTAACTGTACAGATTTGTACAATTCAAAAGTAGCAAAATGCAATAAATTGTTATATTATTTTATGAAATTTCTTTTAAGGTCCCATAAGTTAAAGTTGGTGACAACAAATTCGTTACATACAATTATGTAATTTGTCTATAGTCGTGGTTTTTAAAATAACGAAAAATTAGATAAATAAAATATAATATTTTGATAGTTTAAAGAATCAAATAGCTGAAGAAATATATAGAACAAAATTTGATCACTTTTATTACATGCTGAGTGAACTCCTTTTTACGAAAATGTGTCATGTGAGACCAATTACAGTGTTTTCTTAAGGGGAGGTTTAACTCAAGAGTCCTTAAAAATTATGTATTTTTCTAGAATTTTTTTCTCAAGAACGGAAGTAAATATCAATTTCAAATTTTGTACACATATTTATTAATTATTAAACTATATAAAAAAAATTTTTCAAGGAAAAATATAAAAAAGTGTCCATTTTATAGATAGTGCAGTGTGACGATCCAAAAATCCAACGGCTTGTTGGTGGACATCCTAGCGCCGGTAATAAACCACCGAAATCCAAAAACAAAAAAGAATTATAAAATATATGAAGAGTATCGGCACCTAAAATATCAATAAATTGCTGAAAGAAAAAAAAATGGCGCATGTTTGAACTTTTGATTATGATTTTTGTCTTATTTTTTGCTCTTTAAAGTGAATTTAAAAATAAAAAAAAAATATTGAAAGTGTATCGAACTTACGTAGAGGTGCCGAAGAATTGAATTATCTTTAAAATAAAAAATTTAAAAAAAGGATCCATCGAATAGTTTTTGAGTTATCGTGACCACCAGTTCCAAAAATGTAGTTCCGAGATATTATAAAATAAATATAAGGAAACGTATTTTCAAAATTTTATATTTAATACTCATTATTGCGTGAACTACGTTTTTTAAGTTTTTTTATAGAAAGCTGGATTCGGTTAATGTGCAAGAATCTTGTTTTTAAATTATTTTCAGTAAAATCACTTTGGGAACATATTCTACACATAATTTGCTATCAATTTCGGCAAAAAAAAAATCGATTTTTTTATCAAATCGAAAGTAAACCTTCCCTTAAATTTCTTTCAGCAAAATCACTTTGGGAACATATTCTACACATAATTAGCTACCAATTTCTGCAAAAAAAATCGATTTTTTTTAACGACTCTCAAGTAAATCTCCCCTTAAAGAATCAAATAGGTGAAGATATATAAATAGAACAAAATTTGATCACTTTTATTACATGCTGAGTAAACTCCCTTTTACGAAAATGCGTCGTAATGTATGAGACCAGTTACAGTGCTTTCTTAAACTAAAAACTTGTGTTGGGGAATAGTCCATAATCGAATCTTTTACGTCTTATACCTTTGACGGTTAAGCAGCTCTAAAGTGAATCGCGCCAATCGCTATTGAAAATTTCATTTATAGATTCATTTAAAGTCGATACAAACTGATTTGGATGTTGCAAACATTAAAGTAGATTCGATATTTCAAGTTAGAATTATATCTACTAAAGTTACAAAGATAATATCAATAAAATATTGTATACATTTTTACAAAAATTCAGGGAAAACGTGACTGTCGTATTTCTTTCTTACCATCAAATTTTACTCGTCTTAAAAAACGTATGACCTCATTTCATTTTGTTTGTAATATTAAATTAAGCATGACATAAAATTCATTTACGATAAACAAATAAATTTTGTTATATTTTACTAACCTAAGTATTTTTTATGAGAACACATAATGAGTGCTCGTTTTAGTTAATGAGGAAGGGTTGGTTGGTTCCTTATAGCCGGTTTTTTGTTGCTCAAAATATCTCTACAGAGTTTTTGTTTATTGTTGGTCTAAATTGAATGATTACATTTCCTTTTCTCCGGCCTTAGTTAAATTGTTTAGTGTTTTATGTTATAAGGAAAATGTTTTAGAAAAAATTCTTCTTCGTCTGATTTAGTGTACGAATGTTAACTGGGCCAATTGAGTGTGTTTAGAAAGGTCACGTATACCATGTAAGTTTCAGTTATGTTAATATCCAATTAGAATAAAGAAAAATAATTTTCTCGTCAGATAAGTAAAGGAAAAACTCAAAATAGCTGTAAACGTAATGCTAAGAATATAATATTTGACCGCAATGGTATTGTTGAACAGGTTTAAATAAAATACAACTTAAAATATATGAAGAGAAAAATTTTATTATATTTTGACAAACGTAATATGCAAACAAATTATGACGAAATTTTCTTACGAAAATATCCAAAAGTGACTGACAAAATCAATGTTCCTCTGACGTATCCCAATTGTACAATTACAAAATATGTTGTTTTTCTAACATAGATTTTTTGGATTAATTCACATATCTGCGGAACGATGAAGTACTTTTGCGATCTGGAACCGGTCCGCGGACCGGCGATTGAGAAACACTGGCCTAGTGCACTATTTCTGTAAATATTTTCTTATCTATTTTCCAAAATTTTACCTAGATAACGGTAAGATCTGTCATCTGTATTTAGATGTTTTAAATTGAGGAGCTGAGTGAAAAAAGGGCGTAAGTACAGAGATACCGTTTTGAGAAAAGATCACTTCAAAGTTTGGGTGCCTAGTATGAAGGTGAAGACTGAAAAACTGATAATTGTCGTGTTATACAATTGGTAGTACTAATAATACACTATGCATTAAGATTAAAATACAATAAATATCGGTTGTTATTGCATAATTTTTTGAATTTTTCCGAAGTATGACTTACGCCCTTTTTGCAGATAAAATTTTGATTGAACAAAAACAAGTTCTGTTTCTTTTTTCTGAAATTCTAATTAAACTTTTTCAGCACATTTATTAAATTCTAAACCAAAACATTTGATTCATGTTAATTTCATGAATATTTATGTATACTTGTACAGTGTCCGCCGGAAAGTTGGTTATAAGTGGAAAACTATTTTATATCAAATTTTTCAGAAAATATTATTATTGATAAAAGTTAGTACTTGGTCTTAGGCTAAGAAAGCACCCACATAAATTTGGATATATCTGGTTGTATCGAGGGTGGGCTTAAAAATGTAAATATGGCTTAAGAGTAAAGTACTATAATTAATGAAAATATAAGAAAATATAATTTGAAAAAGTTGTTTAGAAGTGAAAGTTAATTCAAAATACAGAATCACAGCTAACTGCCCCAAAAAATAAATTTAGATTTTTTCTTTTTTTTTTTCTGTATCATACTGTACATCATAGGACCAGAAATATCTTTTAAAGGCTATTATGTGTCATGTACTGTAAAAATTCATTCTTAGTTGTAAGTTACTAATTATATATTTAATTTTTTGCAAATATGGCTTATACGCTTCAAATTATTATCGTAGCGTAGGGGCATTAAATTATTTCTGGTCATTGTAAAAATTTGTTTACTATAAGTAGACACTCTAAAGAGTTAGAAAATCAATTCTAAGGAAAAAGGGCGTAAAGCGACTTACGCCCTTTTTCCACCCAGCTCCTCAATTATTTTATCTATTATCGTTATCTAGAAAATAAAATTTGATATCTTGCCCAACACCGTCCATAACATTCAATGTCTGTGAATACAAACGAACCTTAAGTCATTAATGTCAAACTGACATTTTTTCGTGACGTAATTATAAAACCTTTGTTTAGATACTGCAAGAATCAATAACACAAATTTCATAAATACATATTATTTATTATGTATATATCTTCCGATACTATTTCCTATTCGCTGACCTCCCCAATATAAAATTAGACCGCACCGGAAACATTATATCTTACAGAAAATTAAGTCAGACAATTTACTTCGTGAATAATTTTCACATTGTTGAAAAAACAAAAGAATTTGTGTTTGGTGAAATCATAAAAACAAATAGAAACCATAAATAAACACCGGGGTAGACCAATTCAAACAATATCCACAACACAAAAGAAGTTTTATTCGACACTTCATTTAATTTGTTGGATACTTAAAAGCATCTGTGAGAGTTACAATTATTTTTACCTTTTCCGCACACACTCAGTTATATGTACAGTGTGAGTTTTTCGAGAGTTGCCATTTTAATTACAGCCAAACCGTTGATTTAATCGAAAAATTGTTCAAATAAGAGTTGTATATATCGACGGGGGCAACCGATTGCTATAGTCATGAGCTTTATAGCTCTTATGGTTTTCGAGTTATGAAACAAACTTATAGATTTTTAAATGAGACTATATGTTAATTTTTCGATAAAACTGATCTAATGCATCAATTAAAAATATAAATGAAGAAAAAAATTTTTTTACCCAAGTTTATTTTTTAAATTTTTCTTTAATTTAACAATTAGGCGGTACAAATATGCATATGTGTTTGAGGCTCTTTCAACCGATAGAGTTTCAGACGACTAACATTTCTATTACATCCAAGAAAAGAACCTTATTTAGTATTATTCTCTGTAATACAAGTTTGGAGTAGTTTTGGGGTAGTTTTTGGAGTATGGTTTTGGAGTAATTCAGATTTTGGAGTATAGATGTCGGGCTCTATTTCAACTTTTTAACATTTTTGCATAATAAAATCAAATTATTTTAAAAGATTAGTAACGTAAAAACCCCCTTTATGTAACGGCATCTAATGCTGGAACAGTTTTGACATTTATATATTAATGAAGTTATTTCTGAAAGAAACGTCTGATAACAAAAATTATTATTAATAGAATGATTGTTTTTCAATTTAAATTCACCTCGAATTTAATGTTTCCTTACTTAATTAAAGAAATAAATATGTAAATGTCAAAACTGTTCCAGTATTAGATACCGTTCCATAATGGGGGCTTTTACGTTATTTAAAATACCTTAATTTAAAAATAATTTGAAGTATTTCATTAATTTACTGAAAAATATATTTAATTTTTATTTATTTATAGAACGACAGATGGCAGGTGAAATAAATGTATATACCCAATACAAATCAAAATGACATTGACGTTTCTTAATAGTAGCAAAGTGAGGTTAATTGGGAACGAAAATATTATTAATAAATGTACTCAAATAGTATAAAAATATTAGAAATTCGATAGCATTTTCTTTTTATTACAAACCAAATTAAAAAGGAGAAATTTTTTCACAAAGAACTTTTCATTTCCTTTAAAAATACTTGCTACAAAAATATGTTTAGACGTCTATATATCTGTCAAATAGTGACATTTCAGAAAAATAATTTTTTTATTTTTTAATGAATTAAAATTTTATTTCCTTATTGTACTTACTTATCACTTTTATATATGATAATTTAATCTATTTAATAATTTTAATTTCCGATGGAAAACGTAATAATCGTTTAATTTTTCGTTACTACATTGTCAAAAATTGCAACAATATTGAGTCAATATCTTTTTAAATTACCTAATTAAAAATCCTAATCGTTTGCAAGTACTTGAGTACGAAATTTAAGAGTGTCATTACTAAAACGTAATTACTCAAAAATATGAGATAAAATAATGAGAATTTGAGTGTTACTGGTAGTTTTGAATCATAAACAATTTTTTAAAAAGCTTTTAAACATACGTTTCCATTTAAAAAACTATAAGTTTGTATCATAACTCGAAAACCATAAGAGCTATAAAGCTCCTGACTATAGCAATCAGTTGCTTCCGTCGATATCTACAACTCTTATTTGAACAATTTCCCGATTAAATCAACGGTTTGGCTGTAATCAAAATGGCAACTCTCGAAAAACTCACGCTGTATGTATATATTCGTGTGCACATATACGAACATGTTTAAATATAAATAAGCTTATATGAACATAGATTATACACATATTGAACTTTGTATCTTTTGTTATACTTGCACAATTTTTTTTCTATGAAGGAAACGAAGTATACAAGGATTGGTGTTAGTTTAAAGTTCATTGAATTGTATTTTTAAAAATAGGGGTAACGTCACGTATTTATGGTATTAATTAGTTTCGTTTAAACTTAGCATTTCCCCCATTTTCTATCTAGTATTTTTTTACTAATAGTGTTTAAATGGATTACGTCATGTAACAAAGTTAATTTTTCTGTGAAGAAAATAATCAGAAAAATAAGAATTATTAAATCATCAGTTTAGATTTATGAATTCGCTGGCTTTGTACAGTAATTTGTTCTAACATCGAGAAAATGTTTTCAATCGAATTATTTTAATTTTATTTAAACTAAAACCATTATTTCTGGGTACTTCACTGAAATTAAAAAGCTATTTTAAAAGCATTACCAACGTGCTTTTACGAGTACGAGGAAGCTGTGTGCCACACCCCATTGGCAGCGTATTTTACTTTTTGAAGTTGGTTTTTAAAAAAGCTTTTATATATTGATGAAGTCAAGGCTAACGAAATGGTGAGATGCTATAATTTGAAAACTGTCCAGCTGCAGTATATTTTTTCCAAAATTTCGCAAAAACTTGCAAATTTTTTTTTTTCTAAAGTGATGTAACGCCTTAAGGAAACTAAGTCGATCGCTGAAATCGTGAGAGAGGCCGGTCAAAGGTTCAATGGCTATTTTACGTTTGGAGTAAAACTTCCTTTCAAAATAAGCGAAATACATTTCGCCTATAATTTTCATATCTTACTCCGCCGTTTGTATCGTTTTTATTATTTTTGAAAAAATTATCTTACAACTGAACTTCTTTTTTTAAACTAATAATATATTGTGCAATAAGTGCGGGAAATTGTCGATTGCCCACGAAAGCAAAGTTGGGCGCACTCACTACGTTCGTGCGCTCATTCGCTTGAGTGGGCAATCGACAATCCCGCACGAGTTGCACATACTCTTTTTTATTACAAATTTCACATACTTTTTTCTATTATTATTACTATTTTTGACATTTTTATTACTTTTTAAAATAATATTTTTGAGTGCTCGTCTTTTTTTTCTGAATTAATTATCGTTTAAATTACTTTGTTGGTGGTTTCTATAGAAATAATTATGAAATATTTATTAAATGAAAAATCAAGAGGCGGCTTTGCGTGTTTTGATTAAGTTTTGCGTGTTTTATTGTCAATTTGCGTGTGGAAAGTTACTTTCCGCACGCAAAAATGTATGTGGGAAGAGTACAGTGGGCAAACAGCTAGTTTGCGTACAGAAATGTGTGCGCCAAGTTAGTACTTCTCCCGCATGAGTAATAAAAAATATTACAATGCTTTGTTTACAAATACTTTTGAAAACAATTCCTTATACATATGTATAGTATAAACAGTACAACAAGCATTAACTTTCGAAAATTTACAAATTACCATTTATAATAACAAAATACTAGGAATTAATTAATATCGTATTAAATTAAAACGCATTTCTCTATCTCACTCTGTGTACAAGTGTACTATTTCCTGTTGTGAAAAGTGAATTACACATAAAACTCGCAGCACTCCTAACATTCATATCTCCTCTAATTTCTACTACCGTATACCCAAGGCGGTACGGTGTATACATATATTTGTGTAAGAAAACAATTATTTTGTTAGAATTACGATAAACGATAAACAAGAAAATATGAGGGGAGAGAAAATTTAAAGAAAACACAATAAACATTTACGTGCGGCAAAATTAAATTCTCTTTATAATTTCCTTAATTTCCAGAATTTAATGTTACAAAATGGTATTAAGTTATTTTATCAATCGTAATAAGACTTACATGTACCCACTGTATATAAGATTCTCACCAAGTATGTATGCAGACCTATATCTACAGTGTATGTACATTGTACATACAGTTCTCATAAATACGAATGTAATAATGTTACTGAACAGCATTACAAAATTGTTGGTGTACCTATGTTAATAATAACAGGTTTAATTGCGTACAAAATCTAGCCTCATTCATCTTAATTAGTAAACTAATCTTAAGTGTATTCACTATTACATTCAATACAGAATGTGCCAGATAAATTATACATCATTGTTCTGAAATAACGAAATTTTATTATATTTACCTCTCATTATGCGGTGGATAGGAATCGCATAAAAAAAGTTTCATATAAAAGAAGTTCCCTAGAAGTTATTTTTCTAAAAACAAAATAATTTACCCATGAGAACATTTTTAAATATATTATTCTAATTTTTTATAATATTACAAAATTTACAGTACATACATATGTAAAGAAACTATTAATTTTACTCAAACTCAATTATAGTCCATTTCACTTAAATTTAACCATGCTTCATCACTTATGAATTTAAATAATTTCCGTTTCTTCGGCTTTATCTCTTTCATTATTGCATTTACGTAAATTTAAATTTGCCGTTTGTATTTAGAAAAGAATAGAAGATTGATTGGTTTCGAATATAAGTATTATTTAATTTTTTAACGATGACTCATGATCATTTGTATTTGAAATGGGGTATGTCAATAATTAACCCTACCGCAAATAATGTCCCGTACTATCTGTTGTTATGATGCATTTGATGTATGTAATAGCATAAACAAGGGTAGACCGAATATTTTTTTTCTGATGAACAAACATTGTTTCTAAAATAAATTATAATGAGGGCCGGCCAGAGGATAGTGCAAACGGTGCACCGCACTAAGCCCCGCGTTTCTAAAGGCCCGGCGCTCCCCCACTGATTTTGTAAAATCAAAAACTTATTAAAATATTAAACCACTACCATCGTATCAACAGAGAGATCTTTTTCAACATTGAAGGTAATAAAATATTACTTCGAACTATAGGCTGGGTGCGTGATGGCAACGACATTTATAATATACATTTTTCCGGGCTCATTAACAAATATAAATAATGGTAACCGTGGAAATAAATAAATTTAAAATATTTTTAAACAAACCGTAAAATCTGGATACAAATATTTGCTATTTACAATTAATATTTTTTTATAAATAAATTTGAACAATTTGATTTGTTCAGTTTGAACAATAAAACACTGAATGAAGTATAACAGTTATATTAAAAAAGTAATTAAACAATTTTCGACGTTAATATGGATATAATTATCAGGACAGTATTTCCTTCCAACCTCGGACTATGCAGAGGAAAAAGTTGCTGGTGAGGGTGAAGCACGTCAGGGAAATTCGAGAATTAAGAAATGCTGGCATAAGTCATTTAGTTTAATGTAGATAATCATAAGACAAACATCAATAACTTTAACTCCTTATGAAAAATTATTTCATGTGACTATGTGAGTTAAAATACATCAAATATTTTTAATTCTGTATTTATGGATTCACGTGTAGAAGTTAATACTGTTGACATAAACAAGGGCTGAGGTATTAGTTGCAACTGCGTTTATAATCAAAGTGAATAAATGTAAATATTTTTATTTAATATTTTTTATTATACTATAAACACATATGAACCCATATTAATGCTTGTTTTCTCCACTACTCACACTGCAATTGATTGGTGTCCCCACCATATACTTCGCACTCTGCCTATACCGTTAGTTAAGATTCTCTTCAGTAATCTGTATACCAAATGTAATAAAGTCACAGTAGTTCTATATCAAAGTAGTAAAGTCACGGCAGTTCCATACCAAAAGTAGTAAGATTACAGCGGTTTTGTATCGAAAGTAATAGTAAGATTATAGCGGTTTTATACCAAAGTAGTAAAGTTACAGCGGTTTTGTACGAAAAATAGTAAGCTTACAGTGGTTCTATAACAAAAGATTTATGAAAACGAAATAAAAATCAGATGCGACTATGCGTTTTTTCATTGCAGTTGTAATTTTATAATGCAAAAAATTAGAGCAACCGTTCTTTCTTTCTATTTTTTTTAATTAGAAACTTGTTTAAAATATATATCTACTAGCGTATTAATTAGAATTTTTTTTAGAAATTCTAATTCTACGTTCATAAATTCGAGTATGCAATTAAAAATGTTTAGAGGCTGTTAGATAAATCAATAAAAATTATTAGCAGTGGATTGTTTAGTGTTTTTATAAATAATTCTATTGTGAAAATTATTATGATGGAAGCGCTGGAGATTCCAAAATATTACTGTAATATCTAATTTAAAACACCTTGTACAATGAAATAGACAAACGCGACATTACCAATTACCCTCTCACATTTGCTCTCATTTCATGTCACCCCGCATACACGCGTATCGCATTACCATTTCCTTCTTGCTTCTTATAAATTTCACCCATTCCTTTGCCACGTATCTATTCACTGTCATATATCTTTTACTACATCCTTGCGGAAGTGTATTTTCACCACGTGTGCATATCTCTATGTATGTATTTCGTACGTAGCGGCATCTGTAATCACTGTATGAATTAATGATTGTCAAAGTTTATTATCGCTAGATGCGAGAAGATATGCGTGGTGGTAGTTATTTATAGGTAGCACAACACAAATACATTATGGCGCTGTGTGCCTGGCCTACTCGTAGAATTGTTTAGTGTTTAAATATTTAATGAAACATAATTGAAACGTACAAATCTGCAGAGACATCTAGAGATTTCACGTAATTATTCAATTAACTAAATATCTATTTATTTGTTAAGTACTTAACTTTGCTGGCATCTCATATTAAGTAAACATTTCTACATACTATAGAGATTTCAGTAAATAAAATAATATTACAACAGCTATATACTCATATAGTTAGAGCTGTCTATACAGGATGAACCAATGGTAAGTAACATTTATCTAATGAATATTGTGAGGGGCTTCAATGTATTTAAATTAAAATATACAATTACTTTCTATCTTTTCTGATCAGTTGAATACTTATATACTCTGCTGACAACTAGTGACGTCGAGCAGAAAAGCTGTTAATCCTTTAATCGACTAAAGTTGTTTTCCAGACAAAATGAGTCATTAGTCGAAGATTTAGTTAATAGAAGCGTCGACTAATCGATTAAATTTTTAGTCGAATTCATGAATAAGACAACTTATGTAACTCTTTTAAAAATGGCGTTTCTTTTTTAATTATTGACTATTAATATTTTTCTTTAAAAAAAAAGAATAATATATCACAATACGTATGTATGTTAATTATATAAATGTGAAAAATCATACAATTTTTTAGTTTTCATTTTTTGGAGTTCAATAAATAACAGAGAAAAATTATCAAATTAGTCGTTTTTAGTCATTTAAAAAAAAATTACTATTTTAGTTATTTAGCCCAGGCTAAAAAGGTCGACCAAAAATGATTAAATGTAAACCAAATTAATCGACTAAACCAATTAATCGTTTAATCATCCGACATCACTACCGACGACACACATAAAATCACACATTTTTTAAAGACCCTTAAATAATGCAGTGATTGTCAAATGCTACTTATGTAATTAACGTAAAAGTTTCTGATTAGCTAATAAAATATGCTGTAATTTTTAATATTTTAATATTGAATCAAGCGGTTTATATCATAAGAGAAATTGAAGATATTCCCAATTCCAATTTTGGTGTCAAACTATTAATGTATTATGTAACAATCTGGAATTCAAAATACAAACTTTTTATAACATGTTAAAATATTGGAAAATATCAAAGTGTTAAATGACGTATTAGGCCACTATTACACTGTCATAGAAATATGTCAAAGATCTTTGATCAAATCTATGATCAAATTTTAAGAAGCATGTTTAACTATGGTTACAGAAATCTATACATATAATAAGACTGTAAATCTATCTCTGTCTGTCTGTCTGTCTGTTCACGCATCACGTAAAAACTACTGGACGGATTTTAATGAAACTTGGTGTGATGATAACTTATTACCTGCGTCAATATCTAAGATACTCTTTATTCCGGGAAAATGTCTCATTCCCACGGGAAAATGGAAAAACTATTTTGAGCATCTACACACATTACGCCAATTTACATATTTCATAAAAAATTTCATAACTATAGTAACAAAAATTGTAAATAAATTTTGTAGTTTGGAAATTTTTCTAAATTTTAAATCCAAAAAAATGTTGCTAATTGTGTACCGAAAAATACAATAAATACACAATTGTCAATTTCGAGACAATTTAATGCATTTTGTGTTGCAAGAAACTACAAATTGGAAAAAGAAACTACTCAACGATTCGCGTGAACAACGTCACGGGTACGGCTAGTACATATTATAAGAGCTAGCTTATTAGGTACATTATAATATTTGCTTGATTAAATTGAAACTTTGACATATATCTATGACAATGTAATAGCGGCCTTAAGTGTACTTTTTTTCAAGAAAAAACTATGAAAGATATTAATTTAATAAGTATTTTCCAAAAACTTGATAACAAAAAAAATGTTAAAAAATAGTCCCTTGGTAAATTGAATGAATCAAAGGATATATGCAAATAGCGTATCTTATTGTTAGTACCTTAAGGTACTACTTTGAATTTGTTATAGTACCACTGTCGGAAAATATTCATGAAAAATCAATTGCTTTGAAGTCAATTCCAGAACTTTCAGTGCCCAGAATAAACGATTTTCGACATAAGTTCATTAGACAAACGATGTTCTAGAGGTATTGCAGGATACTTCTGGTCCGTCCTGTATATTATAGAGTAAGTACTAGAACGATACAAGATTATTCATTCAGCAAATTAAAGATAAATGACAAATGAGTGTACTTATCGACATTTTCTTATTCATTTGTAGCCACAGTAATAAACTAAATAAACTATGGAAATACTCAATATATATGATTAAATTATCCTTTTTTAAGATAACGAGAAATATATTGCAATCGAATATGAGCTATACTTATTCGTTAAATTTTCTTACCGTATTACATTTGAGTTTTACATTCCTTCTGCATCAATTTGCGTTTTCTACAATTCAAATTTGTTGCCTAAAGGCAATTTAAACTAGGCAACAAATTTCCCTAATATAAAGTAACGTTATTCGTATTAGTTCTTTTTTTTACAAACTCCGACACCCAATTTTCACCGTATAATAGGGACACGATTACAAAGAATATTAGTAAAAAGAATAATAAAAAAAATAAACACTAATTTTTTTTTAAATAATGCTTTTATTATATTTCAAATATTACGGTTTCAAATAATTTTGTGATAATATGGTAACATTAGTAACATCGTTGCAATAAGCATAAAGTTTGAGAAGGTACAACCCTCTAACAGAATAATCCTAACTATAATATTAAAATGTGAGAATTTGCTTATTTACTTGTTTGTTGCTTTGTTTGTCCTTCTTTCACTCCCCAACCGTTTAACCAGTCAAGTTTAAAGTTTGCCCAGAGCAGGGGAACAGGATAACATAGCAGAATGATATAGGCTATTTTTCGTCCCGGAGAATTCATTTTATTCCCGTTGGAAATTTGCAAAGAAAAAAATAATAGCTCTCAGTAGTGACACGGTGTAAGTGTACCATTGGTTACCGATTCCGTGAGTAACCGTGAAGGAGAGAGAGCAATATATATTTCTGTTTTTGAAACAATCTATAATTTAAGGTCTCAAAAGATTTCAAAGTGAGCTGAAATTTGCTCGTCAATTCTATTTGAAATAGTTTTAATAAATTTAAAAACTTAATAAAAAATATTCCACAATTAAAAAAGGTCATAATTTCAAACATCACAGGAGCGAGCCGCAGCTAAAATGCTGCTAAGACAATCCATTTTTAGCTCTACTCGCGCCATCTAACTGGAAAAACAAAATGAAAATCTCTTTCCATTTCAAATCTGTCTATGGAATTGAAGCCAAATAATGTCCAAGGTGCAAAAGAGTGAAAAAAAAGAAAAGAAGAAAAAACTTTAAAAACATTTATATCTAAGTTTGTTGCACATTCAAATTATTCGAATTATAAACATTCGAATTAGGTATAGAAAAACAATCGAAAACTATGTAACTTTTGTTAAAGCAATTTAAATGTTGCGTTTTATGCATTTAGTGCAAGTTCAAATTCGTCGATGTTACAACAATCACGTTGCCGGTAACATAAGGTTTTTCCTATTACAATAACTTTTTCAATTGTTTTTTGAATGTAATGAAGAAATAACACATGTCTTATTGTTAGATACATTGCAATAATTTCAGCTACATATTAGATAGGATATAAACTATGAGAATACAAAAAATTATCAGTAAAAAATAAATCTGATTGACATTTTGCTAACGGTTTTCTGTACCATTAAAATTTACTTAAGTTACGAAAATTTAATTTCGAATATTAATTATTTGGCCTTTCGAATATTATGTTGGTACAGTCTTTGTCATCGCCCACTTGAAGTATTCAAAACCCAACATTCCTTTGAGCAAGTTCAAGAACTAGGATTAAATACCATTGTTGTGGTTATTAAGGTGGCAGAAATTGAAGTAAAACAAAAAATAACCAATTCAATATTTAAAAAAAAATTTTTTTATCTGTTTTTTTATTTTCCAAAAAACAAAATTTGTACAGCATTTCATATATTTTTATGACTCCCTATTATAATTAATTAAAAATGTAAAATACATTTGGTAACTTGATTGAATTTGTATGAATGAATGGAATATGTACGAGTGGAATATATGAATGTATGTGTGTGCATGTGTATGGCTGCTACATTGACGAATGCAGGTTTCAAACGATCGATGTTCACATTTACTTTCTTATTTTTAATTAAAGTTGTAAAAAGTTTATCAGTTTTGCTTCACTTTATATGGGCCATCATAACATGCGTGAAGTCCAGGCTTACTTGCATCAATACGTAGGAATACGTAATCAGAATTTTTTAGATCTTCTGGTCAGTGGCGT
This sequence comes from Brachynemurus nebulosus, assembly GCA_035578155.1. Lineage (NCBI taxonomy): Eukaryota > Metazoa > Arthropoda > Insecta > Neuroptera > Myrmeleontidae > Brachynemurus > Brachynemurus nebulosus. The sequence goes on from JAPWDM010000003.1 coordinate 28,668,781, forward strand.
AGCGTGCCTTGGAGGGGGCCTGTATCAAAATTAGTTGGGAGGCCCAAATGAAGGGTAAAGATTTCTCACAAAAAAAACAAAAATGCTTGCATTAAATTAAAATAAATATTTATTGATTATAAGTTACCGCTTCCTCGTAAAAATTGAGCTAGCCAAACAATTCAAATTAAATATAAACTTTTCTTGCCTTTTTTCGGCAAATTGATTTATTAAATCATCTATAGCTAAAGGCGGTTTCAGTTTTTTAAAAATTTCTGCTTCTATAGACAATAGTGACAAGTCTGATAGCCGTTCCTGCCCCATCGAAGTCCTTAGGTAATTCTTTATCAGTTTTAATTTTGAAAAACTTCTTTCAACTGTTGCGGTTGTAACTGGAAGGGTCAAGAATAGAAATCATGCTGTTATTACCTCCGGAAAACTGGATGCAAGGCTGTTGGATTTTATCAGCAATAATTCCATGAGCTCCTTAATGAAATGAATTTTTTGAATTTCAGATTTTAAGCATGTTTTCAGAGCAATTAATTGTTCATAATGATTAACTGAGATGTCTTTACTGTATTTAGCCGACAGTTTTCCGGAAGCGTTTCTTATCACTTCGTTTGAAGAAGATAAGTGTTTCTTCGGTTTTAATACTTCGAACATATTACTCAGGTCACAAAGGCTCTGAAATCTGTTTAGTTTGAGAAATTAATATATCTAAACAGCAATAGTATTAATTGACTTTGAAATATGATTCCGGGTCTAAAATTCTTTCGTATGACAGTTTTTTTGTATGTTTTTTTTTTCCCGGGAAGCACGAGATTAAGTGACATTGTGGATAACATTTTACTAATTTTTGCTTACACACGTTAAGGGCCTCTGTAGCCCGGGGGCCCCGTATTATTGATACGGCTGATACGGTGGTAGCTACACCCCTGCCTCTGGTACATAAATAATTTGTTTTTATTTTTGCCGTGGCTCAGTAGCTTGAAGAGTTTGCATATTTTTTCGAAGATTTACTATAAAATCTCTAGAGTCGACACTTTTTTCTTCTGACGAAATGAGTATTTCCCCAGGTATTCGAAGTGTCTGACTATAAACTAGCTCTGCAGGACTACATTGCAAATCCTGCTTTGGTGTCGTTCTGATGCCAAGTAATATAATTGGTAGCTCATCAGACCATTTTTCGTTTTCACACTTTGAACGTAAAGTTGTTTTCGTTTGACGATGAAATCGTTCGACCATTCCATTTGCTTGCGGATTCCTAAAAGTTTGCTTAATTCTGTGAACAACTTTGATTGGAACTGTGAGCCTTGATCCGTGGTTAGCCGCAGTGATACACCAAATTGAGGTATGTACTCATTGAAAAAGGTTCTGGCTACGGATGATGCGAAAATATCCTTAATGGGATACGCTTCTGGCCACCGAGTGAATCGATCAACGATGGTCAGAATATTCGTACAGCCATTTTATTGAGGTAGAGGACCGACTATGTCCATATGAATGTGTTCAAAACGTACTTTGGGCAATTCGAAAATACCCAAAAGTGATTTGGTGTACCGACTTATTTTAACTTTTTGACATTCTAAACAAGATTTTGTCCAAAAGTTAATGTGTTTATTCATCATTGGTTAGAAATAAATGGAAGCAATTAATTTTCTTGTCGGACGAATTCCTGGGTGCGTAGCTTTATCCAGCACTCCCACCATGAGTAAAATAATCCCCTCTAACACAATTTTACAATAGCGGTACAAATAAATAAGTAGATATACCTATTTAGTAAACACTATGTAAACAAATAATACCCTTTTGGTTTAATAACTAACATAACAATTATAATAAAAATTACAACAATATTTTTTTGGGATATATAAATTTCACGAAGAATTTTTTCAACCTTCTCCCAAATTGCGTGGACTAGCTTTATAGAAGGATGGACATAATGAAACCAATATCTTCTATTTCATAGCTTTTCTTTATTAAAATTGCCAAAATATTTTCGATATGTTTAATATCATCTTCAGTGGCGCCAGAAAATTTAATAGAACATATTAAAAATAGTTTTAATAATTATCATCCAACTTTACAGTTTTCCATTGAAATAGAAGAAAATAACCAAATAGCTTTTCTTGACACCTTAGTTAAAAAAGATAAGCATAACGTGATTAACACAATATGGCATAAAAAAGATAATTACACTGACAGAATCATTAATTACAACTCGAATCATCCACAATACATAAAAAATAACATGATACATAATCTAATGCATAGAGCGGTACATTTAAGTAGCATAAAAAATAGAAAAGAATCTATAAAATTAGCTGTTTCCATTCTAACTAAAAATAACTATCCTATAAATTTAATTAACAAGATAAAAGAAAAAGTTATACATTTAGCATATAATACAACAAAAACTAATGTAGATACAATAAATGAACATAAAAATAGAATTTGTTTACCCTATAATAATTTAACTAAGAAATTAAAACCAATAATAGAAAAAAATAGCAAAAATAAAATAACTTTTTCTTTTAACAATAAAATTTCAAACATTTACACTAAAAAAAGAGTAAAAACAGATATAAAACAAGATTACAATATAGTATATAAAATAAACTGCCAAGATTGCGAATTATCATACTATGGACAAACGTCACAGTCGTTGAATAATAGATTAGCCCAACACAAATATGACATAAAAAGGGGCAAAGAGGCAACTGGATTATCTGAACATTCGATAAATAATGATCACAGGTTTAATTTCGACCAAGTCGAAATATTAGACAGAGAAAATAAATACCAAAAAAGATTATTAAGTGAAGGTTTGCACATAAAACTGAATGAATCAAAAAATTGCAACAAGCAGATAGAATCATTAGCTCTAGATAATGCCTATTTACCGATTATTAAAAAAATAAAATAATAATAATAATAGAAATCAATAAACAATATTTCCAAAAGATGCTTATATAATACATTGTAATCAAAAAACATAAACAATAAACACATACCAATATGTAAATTGAGACCGGACTAATTTTGTCTAGAATTTTCGAGAAATTTATCTTTAAACAAAAAATTTACAAATTTAGTTCAGTTGATCACTGTGCTACCATACCAATAACAATGTACTTGAGGAGTACATTGTACAAACTGTGATAATTTAAAAAAAAAAATTCTCTTGAAATTTTTTTTTGATTTTACATTTTAAATATGTTTGACTTTTTTAATTGTTTTAAATTAAAGTAATTATTTTATAAAAAAATTTTTTCGATTGACAAATTTCCATGTGAAATGCAAAAAAACTAGTTAAATTGTTCTAATGGATTGTTGGTATGGTTGGTTGTTATCCAAGAATGACAATCTGAAATTTAGATAATTTCTGGTGAGTAAGATTGTAAAAAAAAATTTTTTAACATTTTAATATACATACTGTTTCAGTTTGTCCTGTCTCAAATCCGCTAATATTAAAAAATAGGTTTTGTTTGTTTCGTTAACACAAATAGATATTCATCCAAACATAAAATTTCCTATATATCAACTAAATCACAAATTCTTGTTGTTTTTACAAAAATAAATAAATAATCCTCCTATCCAATATGTAGCTTATAACCTAAAAAATAATAGTATAAGTTAACGAAGAATTGTAAATATATAAAAATGATGTTATTGTTTATTATTACGTTGTAAAATTTTTTTTTTTTTTTTTTTTGATGTTTAGCCACTGAAGATGATATTAAACATATCGAAAATATTTTGGCAATTTTAATAAAGAAAAGCTATGAAATAGAAGATATTGGTTTCATTATGTCCATCCTTCTATAAAGCTAGTCCACGCAATTTGGGAGAAGGTTGAAAAAATTCTTCGTGAAAATTATAATAAAAAACTATTTATTAATGCTCATAAATTTTTTTACAACAATTATCATCCTCACAAGCTGAATTTTTATTTCATTTTTTCTAATTTTGTAGATATTCTCTCCAAATTTACACTATTGATACTTATATTATGGACGCAAACATTCTGAGATAAAACCAGCCGTAATATTAAGTGTCTTTAATTAAATTAATGAATCCAAATACATAATACACTTATTCACAGTATTACAATTTATATAATAAAAACAATTTATGGTTATTATCTATTATGGAAAATGGCCAAAGATTATGTTGACTAAACTATATCCTCAGAATACATTGTATGAATTTTGTATTACACTCAATTTACTAGTACTTCTGGCGGTTTAAATGGTTGTTGTAAAAAAAACAAATAAAAGTTAAAGTAATAATACATACAGAGTACTAAAAAGTATAAAACAAAAAATAAAAATATACATAGATAAATGTACGTGTAAGAAAAATTGTTGGTGATCCTCAAATGTACAAATAGGGAACAAATAACTTATAGACACAAATAATATTCTAATATCATTTTAGATTATATATCTGAGAAATTTTGTGTTTACGTCTAACGAAACATTTAGACGTAATAAACATTTTCCATAGTAAGGAAGGGTTGACCAAAAAAACAATTACGAAAAAAATTGCTGAGTAAAACAATTGCGAAAAAAATCGCCATTCCCCCAGGGAAATTGACTACAGATCACATACCGATTTTCTACACACATTTTTACGTTTTCTACATATGTATATAGTCATTCTTCGGCGGGTTCTTTGAAATTTTTAAATGCAGAAAGTAGCCGCGGACCAAAAGGTTTGAAAAACACTGGCCTAAATTGTTATAGCATGAAGAATTATACCTTTTAAGGTATTAAACATACAACATTTTCAATTTATAAGCAATTTATTTGCACAAAAAAATAGTTGTATGAAATTATAATCAATTGTTAGATTTTAAAATAGTTTTACATTAATACAAAAAAAAATCAATTACATTGTAATTTTATGATGAATTGTTTTTAGTTTTTTATAAACAAATTAGATATTTTTATGTTTTTTTACAAAGGTTCCTACAAAATTAAATTATTATTAAATTAATAACAAGTTTTTGTTTAAAAAATAAAAATTATTTCTGGAATGGTTTCCAATCAAAAAATATGTTGGAACATTGTTTCCAACATAAATAATAAAAATTTAAGCCGTTACATCTAGTTGGCTTACCAAAAACTCAGATTTCCTTTTAAGATTTTTTTTTTGCGAAAACGAAAGAAGCTAACAGAATGAGATTTTAATTATTTATTTCTAGGCAAAAAGTATCACGTTTATTTTTTAATTGTGGCAATAGTTTGTATTGAAAATGAGCCTTTAAGCATAAAACAATTACCATAATTAAAAAATAAATGTACGCGATTCCCCTGCGGAATACTGGGGGCATAATTTCATGCTTAAAATCCTATTTTCAAACAACTTTGAAAATGAGTTTTTAAGCATGATACAATTATTACAATTAAAAATACGCTGCCTATGGGGTATGGCACACAGCTTCCTAGTACTCTTAAAAGCAAATTGGTAATTTAATTCCAAGTATATCTTTGTATAATTTAATATAGGTATATAAATTTAAAAAAATAAATAAACAAAGCGATTCATAAAAAATTGAGAGAAACGGGACTAGAAGTAAATAAGATATTGACATTTAATGGAATTTCATGGTAGCGCCGTGGATACTATTACTCCGAATGCAATGAAATTTGTAGGGAACCAACAAGGAACCAGGCCGCATAATTTCTGAGAATTTCATAAAAAAGTTGAATTGAATAGTTCAGAAGTTATGCTTGGTGCAATTTAGTATATTAATGGAATGACATGATAGCGGCGTAGCTACCGTTACTCCGATTTCTATTAATTTCATATCTAGGAACCAAATTGCATAATTCCTGAAAATTTCATTAAAAACAATTGAATAGTTCAGAAGTTATGCCACTTGGTGCAAACTGGCGACACATAAACAGACAGACAGACGGATGGACAGACAGACACCAAGCCAAAATTGTTCAAGAAGTTCTAAAGCGTAAAATGTGCGTAAACAATTTTATTTTGTAAGGAAAAATTTTTTTATTTTCCAAAAGTGATCACAATGCTTCCGCTACTTTAATAGTCTCGGAAGTAATAAACGCGATATTTTTTGCTAAGTAAAGCATTTGTTTTGTTATTTACATATTATGTACATATAAAATTTTTATATTTTGCTTTTTGCTTCCATGTTATAATGGAATTTTGTACTTCTATTTATAGCACATAATAGCATACGTCTAGCATACTAGTGCAGTACTTTACTGGTTTCAAAAAAGGAAACGATAGAGCTAATTTTATGAACAAAAAGTCGACCAAAATGACGTTTCATATTACACGTTCCAATCTTATTTTAACTAACGATGGAAATGATTCTAGGCTACAAGAATTCTATTTAAATTTAAAGAACTGCTTTTAAACATTTTTCTAATACTTAAAAAAAGTATCGATATTTATCTGAATTACATGATCTATCAAATGGTCGGAAAACGACACATCATATTACATGCCCTAATATTATTTCAGCTAATGGTGGAAATGATTCCAGACTACAGGAATTCTATTTAAATTTAAGAACTGTTTTTAAACATTTCTCTAATGCCTAAGAAAGTATCGATATTTATTTGAATTAGATGGTTGGTCAAGTAGTCGAAAAACCACATTTCATATTAAATATAAGCGTAATTTAGAACACTGATAATCGTAATATATAATACTATACGTCACCGGTCCGCACATTATGATCCGAGATTTTTCCAGACCGTGACTGAGAAAAGGTTGAGAAACGCTGATCTAGAACCTTCCGTGTTTATTGTGCTGGGTGTTCAATATATAGGTACCAATCAAAGTTTTGTGGTTAATGCTTAGACTAATTAAAGCCCTGTTATACACGTTTGCTTCGCAATAAGGTTACTTCACAAACTGCATACAGAGAAAGAGATGGAACGTTATTTGTTTACCTTATCACATTTTTTTTTTTTTTTTTTGCTAAAATATAGTGTATACAGTTGTTCCTTTAGATATTTAAATTCAAAATTTTTACTTACAAAAATGATAACTATCATTATAATGCAACTTTTTAAATAAAAGAAATACTACATAATTTATGTATCCTCATGTAAGATATGTCATATGTATATCCTGATTTATATAAACATTAATTGATAGACTTTTAGTCACATATGTACATATTGTTTTCAAATCTTCAAATTGTCAGATGTTTAGGTATTTTTTATACAAAATAATAAATTAATATATTCGATAATTAAATACATATTTAGTTTTGAACAGTATATGTGCGTTTTTCACGATGTTTTTTCTCAGAAACGATATCATAACATGAATATTTAAAAATATTTTTAACTTGAAAAAAGTGATATGGTTATATGTGCATTTATTATTACGGATCTGGTATGTACAAAACTTTTTTTATTTTATTTTTTATTTTTATCACACTTATGTTACCTTTATTGCCTTTATGTGTATTGCCTATATGTGTGTACATTTTGAACATCCTATATATGCTTCACTTATAGTAACATAGAAAGAGACAAACCTTTCTTGGTGTACCGTTTTGCGCAGCATTCGTGTATTTTGCAACGTAAATAATCTTTATCATATTTAAATAAAGAATAAATAATTAACCACCCCTGTGATATTATACATAAATTCGTTCTTCAAAATAACATATAATAGATACAAAATAAATTTTCTTAAAGATATTTTTCTCGGAGTTTACGTCAAATAAATTATACCTTATTGTCTTTTATGATATATCTTACAAACAATAAAATGTCTTTTATTTACTTATTTATTTTATATTGTCCGAAAAAAAAAACGAAATAGATAAATAAATAAAAATGTTGTTAGATACGGACCTAGAAAATTTTTATAGATCATATTATATATGAAAATAGGAAAAATTAAAAGCAGAGAAAAACTATCCCATAAAATAAAGCTACAATTCATTTTGTACAGATGACCCATAAAAATTTTTCAAAAATTCATATAAATTTTTATATCAGCAATAACTAAGCATTTCATACAATTATTTTAAATCATCTAATTTAATACTCTAATGGAAGTATTAGAAATAAATAATAAAATAGATACAAAAATAAACATTTGCTTATTTATACACAATTTGAACAGGTATTATTTATTGCAGATATTATAAAATGTTACAAAAGTTGTTAAAATTTCGTAGGTCGCATTATATGCATCGTATATATAGAAATGATTGCTATGAAGATTATGCCTATCTATCATTAATAAGTAGATTATCAACAATTAAAAAATAAAAAAGGCGGTTTATACTAGAGTCCCTATAATAAATAGATTCGTGATATGCCATCCATTTTCTATCCAAAACAGAGCGGGAAGCTTCAAAATTAATTATCACATGTTTGACTAAATATTTTTGAGTACATAATTATTGTTAATAAATTATGAATTAATAAACAATCAAAAATTTTTAATTTAATTATTCTTTCTAAATTAAACTAAATGGTTTTTGTTACCATTTAATTTATTTCCAATGTATTTTACGCAAACTTTGGATTGAAAATGCCGGAACCAATCAGCGCCCAGCACACATGTCACCACTCTATTTATTATAGGCACTCTAGTTTATACCTATCATTAACGCCATCTGTGAATAATTTATGAAAATATAATCGACTTGTAAGGAATAAAAGTCATTGAGCAAGTTGAGAGACTCCAAAATGTTACTCGCAGCAGAGCGGCGTTTTTGAACATTTTCAAACGCTTGTAATCGTTTCAGAAACGGATTCAAAACGATTTTTAAAATATTTTCCCAGTAACAATTCCTTTGGAATATCATTCTAGAGATATTAATACATCATTTAAACTAATAAATAAAAGGAAAAAAATTGTTTGCAAAGTAATGTAACGCCTTAAGTTAAATTTACGAAAACATATTTATAAAATTAAAATTTTTGTTATTATTGAATACCCGTAATAAAATCATTGAATAATTTTATTGCATTCACTTGATTTATTCCGAATTGATTAGCGAACATAATAAGGATAAATTTTATTTTTTTCAAAATTAACGTTCACTAACACCCCATCCACAATCAACACAACGGCGAAGGTGTTAAGAAATAAATTTTATTTTATAATGTCTATACGCTCTGCACAGTCAATTTTTATTAGATTCGTATAAAATTTACGTGTACACATAAATAGATTATGGTAACGCGGCGTTCTATTACCATTGTTACGTTCGCGCAATAACAAATAGCGACATTATAGTGAAATATTGGAAAATTATGGTTATGTATCAAGCTTATATTCTCACACATACCTATATGTGTATAGAATATACAGTTTTATTGGTCTCTAAAAGTCAACTAAAGTTTATCTAAGTCGCTGCATGCATTTTTGGTTACCTCTATTAAATGTATAATAAAAATTTACACGGTTATTTTTTTGATCAACGGTAAAAATTTTCACTTTAATTCCAAAAACAATTAACAAATTTTGTAAATATATCCTCTTCGGGGATAATAGTATATATACATGTATGTATTTAAGTATTTGAAGTTGGATATTTTAAATTGAAACAGTTATACCCAAAGAAATGTTGTTAGTTTCATTTACTCAGTCCAGACTAAAGTTTTATTTAGATATCTTTGTCAATTTGGATATTCCAAACATGGTAGACATGAGTAAAATCGTCAATTATAATTCATAATTTAAGAATATAAACCGTGATTCCATAAAAAAAATGTGGAAAAATACAGGTAGGTATTTAGCTTTGCTTATTGTCTTACAAAAATCTAAGCGGTCTGTAACATCAGAAAGGAAAAACGAATGAAAAATTTGGAAAAAAAATTAAAAAATTAATTACTACCTATTTCTTTTGAAAATATTTTAAGTTTAGAATTCTAAACATACAGTCTGTCACACTAGAGCGTCGTCTCCATATTTATAAGAAAAATTATTATTTCTCAGGAATGAATAAATCGATTTAAAGTACACTAAAAGCACTATTACGCATTTACTTAGTAAGTTGTACAGACTTCATTATTTTCTAGAATTTGTGGGTACCGTTTTGGCATACTTTTTATAAGATTTTTCGCATTTGTTGCGGTAACGACCGCAAGAGAGCTCAAATATGGCGGCACACCTATTTTAATAAAAGACCAAGTATATTTGGCAGAAACCCATGTGTAAAAACACGCTTCGTCAGTAAAAATTACATAACTCCAATCACAATTCAAATTTTGCATAGCCCATAAACGTCTTTTTTTGACATACTCCGATTTGAGGAAAGATTTCAACATCGAACTACGCCAAGAAATATTTGCTTCGTTTAGTCGCCTATTCAGAGTCATTATGCTAATATGAACTTCCTTTTTAGCCAATAAATTTTGTCCTTGTCGCAGTGTTGAAAAAGATTTTCGTTAAAATAACTTAAAAATGGTTCTATCTTCTTTTTCAGACGACCCTCGCGTTTTTTCTTTCTCAGGCAAATTGTTGACGCTTTTCTGAACATTATATCTCAACACCCACTTCCATACAGTCTTCTGACTTGTGCATATATTTAGCAGCAGCTTTATAAGTCATTTTAAGTTCTTTACTGTGAATACACAAGAGCATTGCCTCGAAATATTTTGTATATGACGCACTCATTTTGGAAATGTTGTATTCTTATCATAATACTGGGGTCTCAAGCACAAAGCTTAGTAGTCTATCCTACCCTTCAACGAATACTACAGTAGTGGAGCTTCCTAATAGGTTTCTCTTGAGACAGTCCACCGGACGCTCTTGTGTGGCAGACTGTATGCCAACCACCATTGTCAGTTCAGACTGATTATATCATTGCGGTGACATTCTTTAAGATTACACATTTAAGCCACACATTCGCGAAACTTATATTTAAAAAAATCCCAGTACTAATTTAGGCCCGCATCACACGACGCTTATATTTTGTTGCTGGATTGCTTGCTCGATTTCGTTACTGGGTTGGAAGCGAGTTACTGTATTAGACACTGTAATAGCTTCTCTGCCGTGTTGGCTGTAGGTACACTATTTGTGTTTACCACCACTATTGTCTACCAGTAGTGGTGGTAAATAGGGGCCCACGTAAAAAGTGTGATGTTCTCATTGGTTAGCGGTCAAATATACATATTATATAAAAAAAAAAAAAAAAAAAAAAAAAAAAAAAAAAAACAAGCACGAAAAATAGGACAGTTTCTATGTTTCAAATCTAGCAAGCGTTTAAGACAATAAATATTTTTTTATTTCAGAAAAACATTTGTTTAAATTCAAAGTAATATATTGATTCAAAGAAAACAAAATCAAAGAAATTTGTAGTGGTGAAAATGATAGTGGTTTTTTAGCAGTAGGCATCACTTTTCACTTTATAAACATCTTCTTTAATCTTTTTTTATTTCTAGAGCAAATTTATTTTCTTTAACTTACCCCAGGACCGAACGAATAATTGGTACATTTAAGTAATCCGAATCAATTAGTGATATAAATATCAATCTAGAAATAGTTACAGGTTTGAAGCTTGCGACTCTTCGTACTATAATACACGACGTTTCTTATAAAACAACCAGATTAAACGTTAATCTCTACCTAAATCAAAATCGCTCTCAAAGTACATAACATAATATGTATATAGTATGAACAGAATTAACATAATATAATACATACATATGTACAAAATGTGATACAGGCTTGGTTGATCAAAATATTTACAAGTAGTTTATCATTTATTATCGTTTCAGTTTGTATAAAATCAATTTTTTTACGAAATATTTAATTTTTTTAATAAAAATAATGATTTGTTCTAGTATTGAAACTTGTACAAATAAAAGTTTAAATATGGTGAAGAAGGAATCTGGCATAACTTTTCATTCGTAAGTAAACTGAATGAGTACACTAAATACTGATATATATTTTTTAAACGTTAAATTTCATATGATGTTTAGCCAACTAGCGAAATTTAGCAACAATTCTAGAATATTCTATTCGAAAAGTAGCAAAGATATTGAAAATCCAACTTAACTCTTTTCGCCTTCACATGGAGTATAGCCCAATTTCTTCATTACATCATTCAACTCTCTATAGTCATTCGCTTGTGTATTTGACATGGAATAGCCAATATATTTTATATATTGTGTAATACATCTCTGTAGTATATATTGCATATATGTTTATATTTATTTTATGGTGGATGTAAAACGATATGGTTTTGTTACATAGTTCACCGCAAATTAATGATCAAAAGGGTACGTACCATGTAGTCGGTTTATTATGTTTCATTTTGTTTCTAACGTATTAACTTTTGTTTGTCGAGTGCCTCTTTAATGGTAACTTGAATCCAATGAATGTTGTATTGCTACTGGGCTCACGCTGGTACATAACACGGGCTTGATGGTAATGATTGCTATACAGTAACTGGTTAACGTTGGCTGGCCAAAGCAATTAACTTATGTATAAAACCAGAATTATCGTATCCACATATAGATGTATATATATCCACACATTAGTATAGGTGGGTAATTTGAAATTTTTTAATCGTAAAAAGAATTAAAAAGAGGTAAATTAAAGCTGCGTGAGCCTTTAAGGAAAATTAAAAATACCTCTCCTTTCTGCTACCTTCTTAATTGCATTTGTAAAGTAGTCTTAGACGGTTTACTTCAAAGAAAACAATTCCAGATGCTCTCTTTTAGTTTTAATTGGAGCGAAGTGAGCTTAGCAAGCGAAACATCTACGGCGGAATTCAAATGATACTTTTTAGTTTTCATTGAAATGTTTAGAAAGTTATGGCCAAAAAATTTCTCGAAACCAGAAAATCAAAAAAATTATCAATTAATAAATAAATGGAGAATAATTTAAAAATAACGGTCACCCATAACTTAAAATAATAAATATTTTTATTTAAAAAATATTAATTTTGTACTTTACCTATATATGTGTAAATTTATATTTACTTGGGTATAGATAGGTGACTAGAGATAGGTAGGTCACAGTGCTTAGTTGTACAACTGCTTACTGCTCACATGTTCGTTGCAATAGCTTTAAGTCAAACGAGGTCAGAGATTCAGAAATGCAAAAAGAAATGTTTGTTGTTAGTGAGCACAGCATTCATACAACTATATCATCATATAATATAATAATGTAATGTAATGTTTTTAACTTTATATAATTCCACAAAAATTTACGATGGGCATTACCTACCTCAAGGTAATGTCATTTCTTAAATCAAACTTTAAAAAAAAAAAGAAGTTTGAAATATGAATAATGGTAAAGCAAGCTTCTCGAACAATTTTTCCATCAAATAATCCAATAAAACCGGTATAGTTTTCCACGTCGGTTGCCCGTCACATAAATTATCACAACATTTAAACATTTTATTTAAAACAGATACTCAGTTCAGCTCTACACACAGTATTAAAATTTCTTTCGAACTAATAGATAAACTCAAAAGTACCCCCTTTTCAAGTCGATACAACTTGGTCTCTCTGAATGTATGCAGTATGTTTACCAATATTTCCACTAAAGAATGTCTACACTCAGTTAGTAAAATAATAAATAATATGATAAAAAATCGTTTTTTACATCCAGATTACCCTAATTCAACTAATCATCCTAATTCAAATCACTCCCATAGAACTTGATTTGATAGAAATGGAAATTTTTAATTTGATGACAATTTAATTTGGAACAGAACCGCTGTAACCTTGCTACTTTTAGTATAAAACTGCTGTGACCTTACTACTTTTGGTACAGAATTGCTGTAACCCTGCTACTCTTGATATAAAAATTTGGTGGATAAAATTACTGAAGAGATTTTTAACTAAAGGTAAGTCCGAAGTAATGTTTCTCTAATAGTTTATCGTATAAAGTTAATATACGAGTAGTTTTCAGAATAATAATAAAATTTAATACAGTTTAAATAAATTACATATTTTTTTTATGGAAGAACGAACGTCACAAACCACAATTTGATAATTTTCAGTACTAAGGACTTTGCATAATTTTACCAATTAATATTGTATAAATTTTAGTAATATTTATTTAATTAATACTACTGGTATTTAATTTTACTGCCATAATTTCGAAATAATTAGACTCATAAAAATGCTACTATCAGTACCATTCTGTAAATGATTTCTAAAATGTTTCCTTGCACACCCAACATAGTTTAAAAAAAATTTAATAACTACACAATGAATTCATTTAATAAAAAATTAAAATATTTCTACACGAAAACAACTTATTACCCATCACAATTATGCAAGTACAAAGATCATGTACTTTTCTTTATACTTATTGTTAGACAAAACTAGAAATACACCATTGCACAGTGGTCCAATTTTCAAAAAAAGCGGACAAAAATCAAAAATTACTTTGAGTAAAACAAAAAATGGTATATAAGAGTTTTCAAGGTCGCTGATTATGAATTTGATATTATTATTTTGAAAATTCAAAATGGCGGTCAAAAATAAAAAAATTAGTTTTATTGAAACAAAAAATGGTATATAAAGGTTTTCAAGGTCGCTGATTATGAATTTGATATTATTTTTTTGAAAATCCAAAATGGCGGGCAAAAATTAAAAAAATTAACTTTATTGAAACAAAAAATGGTATATAAAAGTTTTCAAGGTCGTTGATTATGAATTTGATATTATTATTTTAAAAATTAAAAATAACGGGTCAAAAATGACGGACAAAAATAAAAAATAAGTTTTATTTAAACAAAAAATGGTATATAAAGGTTTTTAAGGTCGCTGATTATGAATATGAAGTGAGACAAGAAAAAACTGAAATTGGTGTAAAAAACGAAGGGGAAAATTGGGGCAAGAATTTTGTTTTTTAAAATAATCTACATACTTCATACTTTGTTGCAAAAAAAGCAAATCATCCAACTCGATCAAACTCATAACTATTTCTTTTAAATAAACACATTAACAATGCAATATTTCTCTGTAATAAGTACACCCTATAGAAATATTAAATTACCCTTTACCACACATCCATAATGATTACTCACCTCCATTTTCAACTTCCATCACTTTTGATTTCAAAAACACACTTGCAAACAAAAGTTATTAATGAACAACTATAAGATGCGTACAAGACTGCCGCTCAGTTAGCTGTGTTTGACCTTCCCTTATCTGGTAATGCAGCCTGTATAATGGACTGTCGGTTTTCACCGAGGTGCAGTGGTGTTCCCCTTACGATATTACGGGGTAACAAGTTCAAAATCACAAACTTCACTTTTCTCATTTTTGTCCGCTTTTTTTTTAAATTGGACCACTGTGCATTGTGCCATATATGTATACTAGAACGCGACATACATAGTATAAATATAATATAGTTTCTACCTAGTATGTACAATTATAGTTATAGTAAATGGCGGTCGTGGCGACATATCGTATGACAATTTTACTTCCCTGGTTATATCATTATTATTACTATTATTATCTTTTATACTGACATAAGTACATTCACAACATTCACTATGCAGTGAATTGGTATGATGGCACATGTTTTATTTATTGTTTGTTTTTAGCATCTGTCCTTTTCCTTCATTTCTCCACAATCTATATGATGGTATGGCGTTGTTTTCAAGTTTGTTTTATTTCGTTTTTTCTTTTGTTTTTTGGAAAAATATATTCAAATGTCACTGTGAATCTCTAAAATACCATAACATAAATATTATTTAGTATAAAATTTTTCCTAAAGAGATTTATTTATTCATGTCTAGTTAAAAGTGAGACATGGGCAGACAACAAGACATGCTCTTCTAAGTGAATTTACACAGAATAAGACTATATGACCAACTGTAATAAACACTATCCAGAATTTTCATTATCCATAACTTATTGTCAAATGATAAATATCGGTACAGCCAGAAGGGGCACTGGTGGGCACAGTCTACTATAGGGAACTCCAGTACCCGCTCCAGAAAGCTCCACACTATTCTATAAAAGATGATTCAAGTCAAAACTTTTTCTATTTAAACATTTATTATTAATAATATTAATAATTCATAATAGAAATTGTGTAATTAGTATTAATTATGTATAATAATTATGGTATGTATATAAAGTTACCATTTTCTCTACTTATTGTAAATTTAAAATTTAAAATTAATCAAGTGGATTATTCTTTATCACTTATCACACTAGTGCTTTTTGCTTTTCATTATATAACTAGTAGGGATGATCGATATTCATCGATGGTAGAAAAACATCGATGTTTAGCGGGAAAACATCGATGTAAAAACATCGATGTTATGTCCTCGATAACATCTACACATCGATGTTACGAGAATAATATCAAAACATCGATATTACTATAAGCTATCCAGTATTTAAAAAGTCCTGTAAGGCCGCCTGTACACGATCAGTAATACTGTCAGTATTTAGAAATACTGACAGTATTACTGATCGTGTACTGAATATGAATAAAAAAAAATAATAATTATTCATTATTTTTGTCAGTAAATACTGACAGTATTACTGATCGTGTACAGAGAGCCTAACTGATTTAAAACAAGATCCATTACTTTTATGGCAAGTTCTAGGATCCACTTATCCAAACTTGAAAAAAATTACCATTAAATATTTGTGTTGCACAACAACTTCAACAGCTTTAGAGAGACTTTTTTCAAAAGCTGGGCAGCATTTGTATCAACAAAGGAACAGATTAAAAGGGAAACTGCTAACAAAGTGACTTTTTTTGAAAAGTGCACCTAATAAATATCTACTGGCAATGTTAATTTTTAATAAATAAAATAATAGATTATAATGGTTGTTTATTTTGCTACATAAACATCGATGTTTTTCTTTCGATATATATCGTATATCGATACTCTTGAATCGATGTTAACATCGATGTCAACATCGATGTTTTTCTAATATCGATCATCCCTAATAACTAGTACCATAAAGTACGGCCTTTCACATTACTAACAGTATAATAAAATTGGCTTCTATAATTCAGACGTACATATATTAGGTAATTAATTTTTTTCATCCAATTAACTCCCCCCAGAAGATGGGAAATACGGCAGGTATTACTTAATAGCAGTAGAGAATAAAATTGTCTTTTTATGTAATTCTATTTTGTACAATTTGTATTATATATTATGAATATTTCAATCTAAATCTAAATTCTAATTTTACGTATTCTTTCATGTTTATTTAAGCATAAAATGTTATTTCAATGTTTCACCCTAACAACAGAAAAGAACAAAATTGTTCGATGTATTGTAAAATGAAAAATATCTGAAACTCATCTGACGTTATATTATTATCGACGTTCAATATAATTTTTTTTTTATATTGAAGGGAAAAAAACACAGAAAAAAGTTATTGAATATTTCTAGTTATTAATTCAAACTATAGAAAATTAAATTGAACATAAAAAACCTAAAAAGAAATACAAAAAATTAATTTACTGATTGATCAAAGTTTTTTATATATTATACAAGGGTAATTCCCAGGATCAGACAACCACAAATAGATTAGAGGAAATATTTCTGAACAATTTGAAACCATACGATTTTTATACATTATACGCTCACTAGATTACAATTCTGTCAATTTTGTGAGGTTTGAATTGAAAATTCCACCACATATTTTTAAGACTTTAATGTTATGTAAGAAAAAATACCGAAATTCTTACCTGAAGACTAGCAGTGCGCAAAATGTGTCTTGGTCTGGCAGCAAACATTACACTCGAGATCAAAAGTCACAATTTAATCCCTTAGTGTATAATATACTTTATTTATTATCGCATTGGTAACTTGTTTCCATTTCGACGAAAAATTTGGCAATTACAGCAACAAAAATATGATGTTCAGTTAAAATTCACATAGTGTTTGGAAAATTATCAAAACTGGATTGGCTGGGACTCGAACCCGGATCTCTTGGTTACTAGCTGCTAGTAACCAAGAGATCCGGGTTCGAGTCCCAGCCGATCCAGTTTTGATAATTTTCCAAACACTATGTGAATTTTAATTAACATAATGAATTGGCCATTGGTCAAAGTACATCGAGTGTTCAAGTATCAGCCAAAGCTGGACATTAAGTGAACATATGAATGTTGGTGTATGTTTAAAATACGGACAAAAGTCCGCCATACATTAATAATGTTTCACAGGCACTCGATAACATTTGAAATTAAAAAAATGTAACTGCGTCTCGCATCAAAGAGAGGATGTGTTTGATTGATTATCAAAATTGGAGTGGCACTCGAACGAGATGAAGATCAAGTCCAAGAGCAAGGTTAAACTTTATAAGACCAAGGCCAAAATTATTCGGGCCTTCGACTTGATCTTGCATTTGTTCTTCACTACTGAAAATTAGCAATATCATTACTTTTTTTCGGTACTACTAAATGAGAAATAAATCGATGGAAAACAAACATCACATTTATATGCAAATTTATATACAAATATCAATAATATCAAAACCAACCAATATCAATTTTGAAATATAATGAATTTCAAAAAGTATTTCTTCCATTAAATTTACAATTTTCAAAGTTGGCTGATTGCATCCACCGCCGCCATGCTGCATACAAATTTTTCAAAAACGAACATTCTATGCTATGACTAATAACTGATTACCATTTACGCTCGTGTGCGTTTTATACGCCACGCTCTAACGCTACCATTCTATAGCTCTTGGCTCGGTGATGCGTTTAGCATAAATATAGTTGACATTTTAAAATAAATAAAGTGAAGTGTTAGAAGAATAGGTAATATTGCTATATCACTCTGCGCCGCACAGAAATGGCAATAATATGTAAACGTATATAATGTGCCTCTCAAATACCTAATAATAAAAATTTTAATAATAAATGTACAGTATGTTTTCGAAATATTTGTAAATAATTTTGGAATCTCCATCTCCCAGTTTTAAATCAAGGATTCCAAAAGTGCGATCCGCAAAACTCTAAAAACGAATTCATAGAAACGCGAAACGTGCATTACGAAATTATTATACATGATTTCTGATGCTATAAAGGCACAACAGACACCGTCGTCCTCTTGATAAATCGTTTAACATTTTTTTCTGAAAAGATTAATTGTCAATACAGTATAGCACCGATAATGGAAGCATCATTTTTGGAAATTTTTTGAGAGCATCAAATTAGTCAACATCACTTTTGGAAAGTTGCATCAAAAATGTCAAGTACATAAATATTAAATCCATGTGCAATAGACCATGACGCATGATTTTATCAAAAGAAACAAATAAATATACCGATAATAGTAGTGACAAACAACAAAGACCTCAAAGCGTGGGAATGTAGATTTTAACCCTTTGCATTCGATGGGCGCCGCCACGGTGACACAATAAATATTAATTCCACTCGTTAGGCGCCGTAGCGGCGCCATAAACAATAGGTACGTATTTTATTATTTATAACACGCTAGGGGACCTAAGGCCCGATTTACATTAACGCTCCGCTCTCAGTACGATATCACTCCGCTCCCGGTTCGATAAAATATTCTAATGAGTGTATTCACATCATCGCTCTGATATCGGTCCGATATCAGTCATGGTTCGCTCTCGCTTCAATACCGCTCCAATACCAATACCACTGAGATAATATTTTATCGTAGCGATATCAGACCCTATATCGATGATAGTGAACACGTTTTTTGATTCCACTTCGCTCCGTTTCTCAGCCTTCTTCATTTATTTGAAAATTATTATATTAGGAAAACATGATACAACACAATGACGCGACGTCTTGCTACAATACATTGTGATACATACTACTAAAATTAACTAATAGATATATTGTATTATGGATATTATGTTCTCCTAATACAGTAGTGTTTGCAGCGTTTTAAAATTACTGTCGAGTAGCTGAGTACCCATACTAAAAAATGGTTCGAGTGCAAAGGGTTAATTATTGTACATAGAATGTTTATCTATATGTATTCTGTTCTGTGGCGGTTTTTATCGTACGTAAAATGTAAACAAAATTATATCAAAACAAATTAATAAAACGACAACTGAAAAAATATTTTCTGAGATAAATTTTTAATTCTTCACTTCTTTTTTTTTTATTAATATTTAAAAAAACATAATTTTAATTCAAAACATAATCTTACGATATTTGTGAATCGCCCCTGGTCAAAAAGCATCACTTTTGTCAAGCACCACTTTCAGAGACTACTTTTTCTTGACAAAACTGGTGCTCTACTGTAATTGTCAACAGTGTTGTGTAAACGCAAGAGCAAGACCTAAGAAGACTTAATCTCGATCTTTTTCTGTATTGAGAATCTTGGTCTTAATCTTGCTAGAACATGCATAATCTTGATCTTGTAAAGTTCAATCTTGTCTCTGTCTTGATCTTAATTAATGCTGCTCAATATTACTATATGAAACATCTCAGTCTTGTAATTTTAAATTGTAATGCAATGAGGAATATTAAAAAATTTTCAAAAATTATTTTAAATTATTATAATTACACAAAAAGTTTGCATTTTTTTTAATAAATTTGAGTTGTAAAAAACGAATGTAGAATAAGAGAAAATTTTATGAAAAGCACACAGCTAAGGTCACTTAACGGATCCCGACATTGACACGGGAGATGTCTACCAGTAGAGGATAACCCCAAATTTTGAAATTCGATTTAATTCCTGAATAAGTCCTTAAACCGGAAATATTGTTTTTAAAAAATTGAACGTAATTCGTTGCTGTAGAAACGGATAAACACTTGATATTAGGTAACTTTAGATACTGTTATTCAACTGGAAAAAAGCTACATATTAAATTACCTGTGACAATAATATTTCCAAATACAATTTTATACATTATATTGTATAGGTCACTAGTAATTCATATTATTATTTAATATTTCGTTACTCTTTCATTTTTATCGTGTTTATCTACAATGAAATGACCAATTCCCTACCACTTTTTTTGCTCTAAAAATCTATCTTGACTTTCTTTCATGGTAAAAGTGAAAAAACTACAGTTTTATGGAACTTAATACATGGTCATTAATAAGACATATTAAGCATATTTTTTAAATTATAATAATAATAGTTGGCAAATCTCTAACGTTGCTTATATTTTAGCCAAGATTCTTGCTTTTGTCTTGGTCTTATTACTCTTACTTACTTAAATTTTGGTACTGATTTTGCTATAGTCCACGCATGGTATTTATTGGTCTTGCTTGCTTGGTCTTTCGCCTGTGTCGTATTACTCTTACTCACTTGAATCTTGGTATTGATTTTGCTAGTTTACGCATAATATTTATTGGTCTTGGTCTTGCAAAAAGTGTAAAACCAAAATCAAGATTGGGAGAGCAACACTGATTTTTAATTAAGTCTTATATAAAATCTAATGAACTGTGGGAGCGCTGTGTATACCATTTTTTTAAATATTATTCACAACGTTTCCACATCTACTTAATAAATTTCTAACACTGACTGACTGACAGACAACGCACAGCCTAAACCGTTGGGTTTAGAAGAATCAAATTTTGCACAGGAGTTCCCTATGTAACGTAGGTACCCACTAAGAAAGGATTTCTGAAAATTCGCCCCCTAAGTGGGTTTAATAAGGGATGAAAATTTGTATGTAAATTTGTTATTTTCGAAGTTAGTGGTATATATATAAAAATATGTTACTATGGCTATTAAAATAAATAATCTACTTAATAAATTTCTAACACTGACTGACTGACAGACAACGCACAGCCTAAACCATTGGGTTTAGAAGAATGAAATTTTGCGTAGGAATTCCCTATGTAACGTAGGTGAGCATTAAGAAAGGATTTTTGAAAATTCGTCCCCTAAGTGGGTTTAATAAGGGATAAAAATTTGTATGTAAATTCGTTATTTTTGAAGTTAGTCGTATATGTATAAAAATATGTTACTATGGCTATTAAAATAAATAATATTTAATGAATCTTTAACTTTGACTGACAGACAACGCACAACCTAAACTGTTGGGTTTAGAAGGACAAAATTAAGCACAGGAATTATGAAAATTGGCATTTAGGCTTCTATTTATAAATAAAAGTCAGTTGTTTCTGGAAACATATTCCATAAGGGGTTAAAACAGAAAATGAAAGTTCGTATGGTTCGAAAGTTCGTCATTTTTGAAGTTAGAAACGTGGATATTGATTGAGGCTTTTGAAAAACATTAAAAGTGAGCAAAAAGTCAGTACTTAATAAAAAGATGTTGCCGATGGGAAATCCCATCGGGCATACGGCTAGTTTTAAAATATTTAGCATTTGTATTGACCTCTGATGGTGTGGTGTCTCTGGTATTAAAATTAGAAGCTGTAGGTATATTAAGTAAAAATATACGTTGACGCTTAATATGAATATAGTCTAATAACTTGCAGATAATTTAGATGATATATATTTCTATGTCAATTGAGCGTATATGTACAGCGCATATTTACTTGATACTACTTCTAATATTACCACCGCGCGCATACTCTTTACGGTCGCCAACAGTCTGAGCACAGAATTCTAAGAGGAGCATACGGTATACATTACATACAAAGCTTTCACAAAGTTTATATGTACACGTATACAATGCAGATTTTCTATTCTCTTCTATACCGTTTTTCAATATCTAAATGGTAACATTTTAATCATACTTTCAACCATAACGGTATTTATATAAAATAATATGAAAATTATTCAACATTTATTGTATCGTAGAGGTTAGCACATAATCTGACAATATATATATAGTTTTATTGTTTATAAAAAAATATTTCTGTTAACATTTTACAAGTACATAATATGTAATAATAAAACTCAACATATTTTTGACGTTAAAACTTCCTTTTACACTATAATTTTAAAATATGAACTGCTTTCACACAATTCAATAAAACTATCGTGTGGAGGGGGGAACGATGATTGTTTTTTTTACAAGGAAAGGTTCCCAGGTGTGTCCGCCTCTGATTTCAATGCCGCTGAAATATGTTATTCTACGTCTTCAATACTCAATAAATTATAAACAAACCTAACCAAACTTAACGTAAACTAACCGAAATCAACAAGTTATAAGCAAACCCAACCTGACATAACTAAACCCAGCCTAAACTAATCGAACTCAACAAATTATAAACAAACCTAACCTAACGTAACCAAATACAACTTAACAACCTAACCTAACCAGACAACACCCAAAACTAATAAAGCTAACCAAATTCAACACAACCCAACCAAATAGCATACCCTTAATTGAGTAAAGAGTCGCCTTTGAGTCTTGACACTACATAAATACCTATTTAGTCTCAAGTCTCAAGAGAGACAAATTTCATTGTTAGATAAAATTCAAATACGTTTGTTCTTCAGTTAAATTGTCGTTAGGTTGAATTGTCGTCGGTTGATCTGTCGTCGGTCGATCTGTCGTTAGGTTGATCTGTTGTTAGACGGATCTGTCGTCGGTTGGACTGTCGAGGTTGAACTGTCGCGGTTGAACGGTCTGCGGATCACTAGTCGCGGCACCTATAACCATAGATATTCGATTTTTATGATGTTCATTTTAAGTCCGTAATCTTCAAGTGTTTCTAACAATTTGAACAACACATATATCAAAAGAAACTATACACTTAGTGGTGGGAGTGCTGAATAATTACAATTTTGACAATAATACCATAATTTTAAATGAAAATTTATTCATTTTTTCGATGTCAGGTTAATAAAATCAAAAAAATTTCGCACATATTTCATACTTTTCATAGTACATAATTTACTTATGTCAATTATAAAGCCGTAACTTTTTTTTACTCATATTAAAATTTAATCCGTCGAAAAAAAGATTAAAAAAAGTCATTTTTTATTGTTACGTTTTTGTTTGGTATTCCGTTATCATGCCGTGCCGTCGTGAAAACCCACCGTACAACAACAATATGACGCATACAACGACTTTTAAAATAAATATTTTGTTAATTCCAAACCCTCACTATTGTTTTTCGGTATATAAAGGTTGGTTTGCATGTCAACCCAGTTTACATGTCAGCTATACATATAATAGAACTATAACTTGACCATTTCTGTACATGGAATACTTTTTGAAAATTGTACTGTATCGATGTAGATATCAAAACAGCGATTTCTAAAATTTTTGTCTGTCTGTCTGTCTGTCTGTTCACGCATCACGCAAAAACTATTGGACGGATTTTGATGAAATTTGGTATGGTGATAAACTGATAACTTATTACCTGGGTTAACATCCAAGATAACCTTTATTCCGGGAAAATCTTTCATTCCTACGGGAAAATAGAATAATTATTTTGAGCCTGTGCACTCATTACGCAAAAACTATAGAAGGGATTTTGATGAAACTTGGCGTGGTGATAACTTATTACTTGCATCAACACTTAGGATACTTTTTATTACGAGAAAATAATTCTTTCTCTCGGAAACATACAAAAAAACCATTTTGAGCATGTACATGCATTACGCAAAAACTATTGGACGGATTTTGATTAAATTTAGTGTGGTGATAACTTATTACCTGGGCCAACATCTAAGATATTTTTTACTCCGAGAAAATGCCTCATTCCCACGGGAAAATGGAAAGTCCATTTTGAGCATGTGCACACATTACGCAAAACTATTGAACAGATTTTAATGAGATTCGGTGTGGTGATAATTTGTTGCCTGAGTCAACATCCAAGAAACTCTTTACTCTGAGGAAAATGTCTCATTCCCACAGGAAAATAGAAAAACAATTTTGAGCATGTGCACACATTACGCAAAAACTATTGAACTGATTTTTATGAAATTTGGTCTGATTTTATCTTATTACCTAGGTCAACATACAAGATACCTTTTATTACGGTGAAATGCCTCCTTCCCTTGAGAGCATTACGCAAAAATTATTGTTCTATGCAAGTTCTGTATAGTTATTACACTTTATATATACTTCTCATTGATTTTATAACAATGCGTCGTGCGAACGACGTCACGGGTACAGCTAGTCTTAAACAGTAAGCTATTTATATCGATAGATTCAACCTTTCTCAAATTATAAACTTACTAATTTAAATGACAAAGGATTGCTGTTTAGCATCTGTCACAAGCTTTTAAAGTCGCTCTTCTTAATTTTGATGAAATTAA
This sequence comes from Brachynemurus nebulosus, assembly GCA_035578155.1. Classification (NCBI taxonomy): domain Eukaryota; kingdom Metazoa; phylum Arthropoda; class Insecta; order Neuroptera; family Myrmeleontidae; genus Brachynemurus; species Brachynemurus nebulosus. Next base: position 28,693,847 of record JAPWDM010000003.1, read on the forward strand.
AGTTTTAACACAGGCGAATTCGACATATTGGTAGCAAAAATAGAAAACTTACCCTAAAACTACTGAAATTTCTTCAAAATATCTGTAAAATGACAAAAGGTTATGACGGATTTGTAAAACTCCCAATCCCAATTCAGAAACAATACTTAAGAATCCGAGAACTGATACTTAAAATTTCAAGACTAAAGTTTCAGTACCCGTATTTTAGTACTCTATTCCTAATCAAATTTCAATATTTTATTAAATAATAAAGAGAGTATGGATTTTTGCATCTAAATTACTAAAATTGCACTAACAAACTTCAACCAATTTCATACCTTACACAATTTGCAATTGAATTAACATAAACTTGCTACTTAATGTTAGTTCTACGTTTTTGGAACCGTTCTTTTCATTTTCGATAGAATCAAAGCCCTTACGCTGACCAATAATAGAATATCAAACGATTAATATGGTAACAATGTAAAATTTAATCGCGGCAAATTTTGGTAACTGGGTAAAACTATTTTACAAATTTGTATAATGTAATATCACCTTTAGAAGCCAAATAAAGAGTACAAAAGAAAAAACATATTAAAAATATCGGTAGGGAACGGAAAATTATTATTAATCATGATTGTCAAAAGATGTGCGAAACAATAACTTTCATATTAGTACGTCACGTGACTCTATTTAAATGTATCCTTGCTAGTATTTTATAAAATAGGGGAATCCCCACATATATAAAACAAGAACTAACAGTTTTGAAGGGAAACTTTCACTAACTGGTGAAGATGATACTAGTGGCACGTGACAATAAACTGCCAACTCGATGATGATGCCTCAACATCACATGTACGTACGTACACGTAGCTAGTGGTTTCTTTTGTGAGTGATTCAAAAAGAAAAGTACCTCAATATATTAAATAGAAACGATTGTATTAAAATTCTCTAGTTATTATTAAAGAAGAGTTTGTTCGAATCAAGTCACAAACTTTTAAAAGTCGATCGAAACAGTTGACTAACTTATTTTTATACTCAAAGCCAACCCTCATCGTTTTCTTCATTTGTTTTACTAGATAATATAACGTATATACCGTATGTTTCAAAATGAAAGTAAAAAGAGGTTTCTGTTAGAAACATGAGATAAGAATAGGTATATTTTCAAAATACTGGACAACAATTATGTGTATATTATAAATGACGCCATTCTGTAAATAAACAGTAGCGTTATTTTAAAATTTTTGGTATATTTTACTCATGATTGCAATTTCTACACAGAAACATAAACGATTAATTGATTATTTTGAATACTTGTTTTTCCTTAAATTCCTTAAAAATACTCTTTGCAGGGCCCGCTCCAGGGGGGAGTAAATTTTAAGGGTGGCATTTCTGTAAAAAAGGCGGCATTTTTACAGCTGATGAGCAAAAAAAAAAAATAGACGTAAACGCGAGAACGGGCGCTGCTCTTTGACTATATTATCAGTTAATTTTTCGATTACTTAATTGTTTACTAAATCATTTTATTTTTTATCTATACTTAAAGAATATTATAAATTACCATAAATTGAAAATAAAAATTGCTTAAATTAATCGATTATTTACGATTTATAGCTACTTTCGCAAAAACATTATATTTTGATATCTATTTTCCTATTTTTTAATTGGAAAATTTAGAAAAATAAATAAATTTTCAATAAAAATGGTTGTATTTATTAATGAGTACAAGATTTTCTTAGCCGAATATCATATTTGTATACCGCAAAGTTGATTTATAAAATGGTAATTTAATTTTTTCTACGAGTATGAAATACACACGTTTAAAAAATTTATAGCACGTGATAATGTGTATATTTACTCAATTGTTCGAGAAACAATTTTATAAAGCAATCTGCGAATTCATTCTATCATAATTATGTATCTTTTCTTTCTCTTGAGAAACACGGTTCACCCATATTTTTCTATATCCAGTGGTTAGAAATGTTGCATAAGAAAACAAAACTGACTTTTAATAAAACGTTCTGTATATAAATGTTTTAAATTAAATTATAGGGACAGTATCACAATACTTTGTTATATCACTATATTATAGAAATATAATGTATTTTGACAGACAATATGCTTTTAAATGATAGATATTTTAGGGTTATCTATTGTTATGACTTTGTGACGATATGCCCCTTTTGAATAAAGTTCTCCCCTATTATTATTAATGCATTGTTACATATATTATTTGTTCTGATAAAATTAACATTCATATTTTGATCTGGATAATTATTGTACATTGTATAATTGTAAATTTATTGGTTTATTATAAGAAATTAGTAAAGCATTTTCAGTCCAGTAGTGCCGTCTTTACCGAAGGGGCACGTCGGACACAAGCTCATGGCCTCCTACCTAATAAGTCCTCGAACTTATTCCCATAAAACTTAGGAAAACAAACTACATATTATATTAGGTATACAGCCCTTGAGACAATTTTTTTTCCTTAAATTTATATCAGTTATATAGTTATTCGGCATATTATTTTCTGTGAACTGAAATTTCAGTACCCGGATTAATGCTTATGCTTTTAAAAAAAGGCTCCTTATTAAATTCAGTGTATCCAACAGAAACTTCCAAATTTAGTCTGCCCAGGGGTACCCAAACTTAATGTGTCCAGAAACTCCCAAACTTAGTGTGTCCAGGAATCTCTGAGTAGCTTTAAAAAGGTTCTGATTTTCACATATTCAAAAATTTATTTTAAAATCTTTCCTTGAAATATTTATACAAATAACATGAAATGTGGAAATATAATGAGAAATGATTTAGAAAACGCCACTTAGGATGAATGGACCAAAACTTTACCGATTAAGCAGTTTTGTACCCTCGAAATACAATACCGAGAATATAGTTACATATTTGTGAATTAATAAAGGATCTACCGATTACTTATAAGTTATAGAATCATTTCGAGTTAGTTCAATTCAGATGAAATGTTTAAATACGAATTATAAGACCAGTTAGTAAATGTGTCTATTTTTCCCATAGATCAGTCACATTTTGCCTAATTGCGAACATTCTTAATCCTGAGGTTGAGCTACGTAAAAATAACGTTAACGTTTGATTGTTACATAATATGAGTACTGTGGCAATAAATCTACTTAATAAATTTGTAACACTGACTGACTGACAGACAACGCACAGCTTAAACCGTTGGGTTTAGAAGAATGAAATTTTGCACAGGAGTTCCCTATGTAACGTAAGTGACCACTAAGAAAGGATTTTTGAAAATTCGCCACCTAAGTCGGTTAAATAGGGAATGCAAATTTTTATGGAAAGTCGTTACTTTTGAAGTTAGAAAAATATGTTACTATGACTACTAAAATAAATATCTTATTTAATGAATTTTTAACTTTAACTGACAGACAATCTAAACTGTTAGGTTTAGAAGGACGAAATTAAGCACAGGAGTTATGAAAATTGGCGTTTAGACTTCTATTTATAAATAAAAGTCAGTTGTTTCTGGAAATTTATTCCCTAAGGGGTTAAAACAGGAAATGAAAGTTCGTATGGGAAATTCGTCATTTTTGAAGTTAGAAACGTGGATATTGATTTAGGCTTTTGAAAAACATTAAAAGTGAGCAGAAAGTGAGTATCTAATAAAAAGATGTTGTCGATGGGAAATCCCATCGGGCATACGGCTAGTAAAGAATAATTTTATTTCCTTCATAGAATAGGTTTAATTCTATCCGTAAAACGTGATTTGTAACCATACACAATTAAAATTATTGGTTTGGAGATTAAGTGTTGTTCAAGTCAAAAAGAATGTTTTTTAACGATAATAATAATAATATTCGTAGCCTAACTGAGCTAGTTTGAGTACTTTGGGTACATTTTTTAGAAGACACCTTAAAATCCAATGGTTAACGTTTAAAAAAAAAAGCATTAAACTTAATTAAGGTAGTTTTATTGTGAAATGTACGAGTAAGTATACAAAGTTGTGAATTAATGTTAAATGTAATTCAAATGGAATAGGTAGTGAATTTCGACGCACGCTTTTACATCAATTTTCTCTGTTCCCGTGCAGGAAATATTTTTTCATTAGAACAAGTTATAATCACCACATTCGAAATAATAAATACGAGTACATAAAATTTAAAAAATTTACTAAATAGTATGTTAGACATCTTATACACCAAGGGACTAAAGTGTGAGTTTTAATCCCGAGTGTGAAGTTTGTTGCCAGAGGGCCTGTAAAGGCCCGAGGACAACAAATCACACAAGGGGTGAAAAAAAACACTTTAGTCCTGTGGTGTACGAGTATATGCTATTTTTTTTACAATTCCGGATACTTTAAAATTATAAAAATTAAAAAAAGAAATTATTTAAATGTCATTCAAATTGTATGTAATAATATTCCATCAAGTATACTTTGGATAAATCAATTGAATAACTGTTCATACAATAATAATTATAAACAGTGTAATTGTAAGATAAACAGTGTAACTGAATAACTGTTTATCTTAATCTACAAGTTTGAATTTGTTTATTATTTTCAATTACCTATTAGCAACACTATTTAATTTAAGTTAAATTTCTGTAAATTGTGCTTGCTGATTGATTTAAAAGTGGGAGCAAAATATTTTTTTTAGCCCCTTGGAACTAAAAGTGCCACTTTTAGTCCCTTGGGAGTAAAGTGGCACTTTACTCTCTATTGTGAGGGACTAAATCATGTCTCTTAGTTCCGTAATTGCAAAAAAGATATTTTCCCAATAGAACATATACAAATCTAAAAAATGAATCAAAATAATTTAAAAAATCAAACTAAACTACATATTTAACACTTATAACCTATCACTCTCAAACTAAGGGTTTTTAGTAAGATCACCTATTTTCAAACATTTACCAGTGAAGAGAGACGTATAATAGAAGTTTAATTCTTATGGGCCAATGTGGACGAAAATTTTAGTCGATTTTGTTTCTGTTAGATGGCAGAACGATCGAGGTCCAGACCTTTTTAAGTTGTCAGGCGGAGGTTCAGTTTAACAGGAAGAGGTAGGGAACCTATATTTCAATTTGTATATTTCCATTTTTCTTCCAAAAAAAAAAATTTCTTGTTTCAAAAGTACAATTATCAAGACATAACAGTGCGTACTGTTTGCCTGCATAGCACTGCCATCTGTAGATGGGGTTCCAACATCGCGGTTTGGGGTGCTCTAAAACTGTCCATAAATTTAACACAGGATTGAAGTTCTATATCCGTCTCTCTTCACTGCATTTACATACTTTTGTATTGTTATAAACGGCCAAAATTGAACACAAGTCGGGTCTAGGTACGACTTCCTTATATTTATGCAAAAACATACAAAAACACACAGAGGACAGAGACGCCGCATCTATCTCTTTTCTGAAATCACGAGTGTGTCCTTCTGTGCTCATTAGGCTTCTTAGTTGTCAGTTTGTCAGTAGCAGTCGATGATTGAATATCAACCACACGATAATGGACTTGATTGTTGTTGGTATTGTTACATCGGTTACATCCCCTAGTACATGCGTGTGGTGTCTGACCCACGTGACCGCCCCCTACTATCTGCGTTACTCACACAAATACACAAAATCCCACTAATACAATGTAAACCCAGTGTGTGTATACAACATATTGTCTATCTCTTACATGTTACACTGGTTCCAGTAGTGTAGGCATAGATATGTTGTCTCTGTCCTCTGTGCAAAAACATTACTAGTGGTGCCATCTATCCGTGTATAAAGTCAAGTGTCTTCAGAATTATATTTGGTTGTATTCAATGCAAAGATACTTTTAGGTAGCGCTTTAGTTTGCAATAATTATTTACAAGGAATTTTTAAAGATATTCTACCTAAAACAATACCAATTTATACAGATATTGGCTACTATAACTCAAAACAAATATAGGAGCATATTAATAATAAAAAAATGAAATCGCATCAAACCGCAATTACACAAACTTCATAATAAAAAATAAAACTAGACTTTTTGGATTATTAATATTGATATTTTGTATTATGTATTTTATAATTTGCTATATTATTATTACCAGTAAAACCAGTAGTCTCACCCTTTAAGTTCAATAGAATAGAATGAATAAATATATTTTAAAAATTATAAAGATACTTCACAATTTGAATTAACAGCGGTGTTGGTGACTAATATTGGTTGTAAAGTTCTGACTGAAACAAGATAGATGGTGTTCACAGAACAAATGGTGTTGGTTGTGTCTTAATTGGTTGCTCTTGGAGTTATTATTAATTTTAGTGGAAAGAATTAATTGATGAAAACGATCTTATAAAATCATAGAAACTGGGACGTCGCTAATACCAGGGCGGGAGATTTAAAAATAAAAAAGACGCCAAATTTAAAAACGTTATTCGTAACAATTTTTTATTAAATTATGACTAGTTACACAGAAAGTTTACTCTTAGAGTAATATTTAACTATACTAGGCATTGTTATGTACACAAGCGTCAAAATATGTGCTAACGTGTACCCCAGTAACGCTCCAACTGAACAGGGTATTGGCCATTGCTGCCACGGTCGATTCCAATCCAACGGTATAACAACAGCTCCAAACCATGCACCAAACAACGTACACTGGATATTGCGTTGAATCATCTCTGTCAATAAATCACCGGGTAGAGGTTTCATTCCGGCTAATAGCGATATCGTAATGTCTACCCCGACGTGTATACATCCCGGGAATACTGTCAAGATTGTGATTAATACTGATAGCATTAATGTTTCTTCATGTTTCGACAAAATTGATGCCCCAAAAAATATGGCACACAAAAAATAAATTATTGTCATTGCACACATAGCAACGATACATTTTAGGATATCTTTTAATTTAATTTTCCCGCAATATTTACGCATGCGTGATGATTTTACGTCTTTCGTTAACAAGACTAGAGGGTCAGTTTTTACTTTGATACACCATAGAAGTTTGAAACATTCAAGGGCGGCTAGAACTGCTACAACATACGCACAATTATATTTGCCGATGTTATATAAATTATCGGTGTAAGTTAGAAAGATCAGAATTAATGGAATACAAATGCATGTGAAAATACTGTATGCAACCACGATTTGTGTGCCATGTCGTTCGCCGACTTCCAATGCCATGTTTTCTTTTTATTTACAACCTAAAAAAATGTTAAATTCAGAAATTCATAATTAAATTTTTCAAGATCAGCATTAAAATTCAATTACATTTTTTCAAATTTTAGGTTTAATTTTTCTGATGTTTAATTTGTGGTTATATTTTTAATAATCCCCATATGATCACCCAAATGTCAAGTTTGTAAGATTAAAGAATAAACCCGAATGTGAAAAGCTGCTATTTGAAAACCTCCGTTAATTTAACCTATTTCACACCATTCAAATACATATTATACAGCACGGAGCCTAAATAGGGAAAGGTAAACAAGAGCTTTCCTTAAATAATATCTTATATACAGGTGTGTAAAAATATTAATTACTGTAATTTTATGTGTATTTTTCTAAATAGGATTAGGTATTGCCTATTTTATTTGGCAATGCGTCATATGCCGTACGGTGCTTTAAAAATACAGGTACTTTAATAAACAATAAATAACACTAATAACACATCACCAAAAATCCTTGATAATTCAATAAACAAAGCAAGCAAAAGGAATTGCAGCGTAAAGAATAAAACAGCTTTTTTTAATTTCTGACAAATGCCTTTTTTGACATACGACGTTTTGAAGTAACGGCGACAAAATAGTAAATAAAAACTTACCATAAAAGGTATGAAGAAGTCATTAGCTTGTAAAATTTATAATCAAACAATAAAGTAATTATTTTGTTTAAAAGAAAAACATGAAGTTTTAAGACTAAAATCTGTCAAATTCCTATCCCAATATTCCTCAATATTTTTCTTTTTAATTTCTTTTTTTCTCAAGCTATAGATGCTATAAAAATACGTAAAAAACAATTTATGGCACGTAATATGTAAAGGTACACAGTTATAATTGTAATTTACCTTCAGTTTCACCTCAATAAAAATAAAAATCTCATGAAACGGACTTCTTCGCGCGAAGAAATCCAAACAAAATTGGATTTGTTCGCACGTTGCAATTATACGCACGGAAATGGACGAACGAAACGCTTTCAATGGACGAGGATGTATAGCTTCACAGCTGTTTGGATCGTTCGTCCGTTTTCATGCTTATTCGTCCGAATTAAATATCGCACGATTCCGCATCCAATGGACGACCAGCCTTAACATTAAGTAGTTTTCCATAGTATATGTCGAGTTTATTCACAATAGAAAAATTACAATAAGTACATATTTCATATATGACACGTCTGAAAAGTGGTGTGTAATTTTAAAATGCGGCGTTTGTTAAAAAATTATTATATATTTAATTTAATTTTAATATTTACATTTACGTGGACGATAGCATCCACAAATGAATTAGAACTAGTAAATGATGATGAACTATTAAATTTAATTAAAACAGAAAAATATGTTGTAGTTTTATTTAGTGAGTATATTGTGTTTCCTCAAAAATTTGAACAATATTGAATTTTAAAAATCACTTTCGTATTTTATCTTGTAGCAAAAAAGGATTGCGAGATATGTGATCAATATGAGAATGAATTAGTTCAGTTACGCGAAGATATCATCGATATTTTAAATGCGTGGGTTGTAAAAGCTGTTAATAGTCCTATGGCAAGGCTATACAGTCCCACAAAAGAGCCTGCGATAGTTTATTTCCGTCACGGTGTTCCTTTATTATACGAAGGGCCGATTAATGATGAGGAAATTTTACACATCCTTACGGATAATAAGGAACCGATTGTAAAAGAATTGGATGATAATACGTTTGAACATCTTACACAAGCCGCCACTGGAGCCACAACTGGGGATTGGTTTGTTATGTTGTAAGTTACTTAACAGATTTTTTCAGATAATAATAGATTTTTAGATGAATTTCGCAGAAATATAGCCATAGTCTTACCCACAAATTTCATTACATTATATTTGAGTCGTCCATTTCCAAAACTCGTTATGTCCACAAATTTCCGATTTTCTGTTTTTTGCACCATTTGATAGAGCACAACCATATACATCTTTTTCAAAAATGTTACAGTTCAAAAACTCGTTCTTTCTACTTTAAATATTGAATTTAAAACTTGCTACAGTTCCGAAACTTGTCTAGTCCATCACTGAAACAGTGTCAAAGTACGTTATGTCCACCCGCAAAAACAGGGGCAACATCCGTCAAGTCCAATAAGATTTCAGTACAAATTTCATAGTACAGTTTCAAATTACGTTATGTCTAAAACTTATTGTTAATATTTTACATTGTAAAAATTAAGCGTAATTACAGAATATGATGCTGTAAATCTATCTTACAATAATGAATATCAATAGCTATGTAGCTGAGTTTTAGTTAGTCCAATCAGCTGTTCAAAAATCATCTTGTTAAGAAAGTAAATAGCTTAATTGCTCTTATTTCATCATTTTGGCTTGTTTTACGTTCTAAGCATCCCGGATTCTTTTGATAATAAAAGTTTTAATATCAAACAAGAGGATTTAACTAGTGTTTAGATGGAAAGTGACGAGATAATAAATCCAACTTCGCCTGGAAAATCTAGAAAATCGAAAAAGAATCAGTAGGACAATATTGCAGAATCGAGCAATACTCGATATTCCCAGCGAAGATGTTTTAGACATTTAATTTTTGACTTATTCCTTGTGGAGGATGAAATTAAGGACATTTCTAATAAATAAAACACTAAGCATTTAAGTTAATTTGATTTATACTTTTAATAATGGAAATAAAAACTTCTCTTTGAAATATTTTCAGTGTATCTCTTTATTGTCTGACTCCGCCATTTTGACGAGAAAACATTTCCAAAACTCGTTATGTCCTAATTACAGATCTAAAACATGTTACGTCCAACAATTTTTATTTTTTTTCAAATAACTATTGATGTACGATTTCATAGGGTAATATACAATAAAAGTAAATAATGTAACGCATAAGTAACAATTTTTTCTTAATTAATATAACTACTGGGAGAGAAATAATACGTTTTTCCAGCTTACAGTAAAATTTGAGATTATGTACTTAACGAGTTTTAGAATTAGACGACACATTTATTACTTAATTTTTCTGTTTTGCACTTAGTTGTACCCTCTTTATTAGTCAGATCGTTCTATCGGAGTTTTTGTGTTTGAAGTGTGTTTAATCGGAAGTACTTTAGTTACAGTAATGATTGTGTTGACTGTCAGCGGTTACAAGCTCGCTGGGAAGCCGTTGGAGCGAAATTAAAAACTCGCATGAATGTTGCGCGAGTAAATAAAGGCACAACCGGGGCGGCAACAGGTCGACGTTTTGAAATCCATGAAGTTCCTACATTTATTTTGTAAGTTCTGTAAATATTAACCCATTATGATCTGAATTTATTTCTACGTCATGATTAATGTTTTAGATTCCGTCAGGGAAGATATTATCGTTACAATCTCCCGAAATATGATGTGATGTCACTTGTTTCATTCGCACAAGATTGGTATAAAAATGCCAAAGGTTTTAAAGTTCCACTACCCTTATCACCATTGTAAGTATAATTTCAAAAAATCCGGCCCCAAATAGTTTATTTACTCTGTATTTAGTAATACAAGATTTAGTAATTGTAGTAGAAGCTAAAAATGTGTTCCTTGACTAGAAATATATATGTACAATATTTAAGCCATAAAAACAATCTACGCTGGCTCCACGTTGGGCGCCAAATTATTTTTAACGTAGATAATATAGTATCTCTATGATAATGTATAATAGCCACCTACAATTTTTAGTTTCTTTCTATTAATTTTTTTCGAGTTTAGTAATCATAACCACGAAACACTTATAGTTTCGTTAAGTCAGTCCGTCCGTCTGTTACACTCATACAGAAAATGGACAGTCCAGTGTTGGCAGCCAAAAAGTGGACGCCGATCGTCAAATGCGTGAAATTATCGTATTTTTCGTATATTTGAAGTAAATTATCGTACACAATGTAATTTAGTGAATTTTATTTTATAATTTAATGAAAAATTATCGTATTTTCGCGTACGATAACTAAAATGTTATCATACATCACCATCGAATTATCGTACATGTACGATAATATAAACAATTTAGGGGGGGGGGGGGTAATTAGATAATAAAAGCAAAACACAATGTTATATTAGTAAAATTTTTAGTGATAACTTAACAATTGCAATTGCGGATTACATCCGAGAAAATCAATGGTTATGGCAAGTTGGATTGGGCGCTGTGGTTACTGGCATTATACTTGGACTTTTGACTCGATTCCGTGCCTTAAAACAGATAGAAGAAGCGAAAAAAGAGAAGGAGAAAGAAAAATAAGTTTCAAATTTTGTTGTAGATATTTTGTATTTATTAAAATTTTAATTTTTTTATAACATTTATGGCAGTTTTATATTTTACTAAAAAAATAATAAAATTATTAACAGAATCAAAATTATGTTTACAATTTATTTCAACTAATTGCATCATAAATTACTAAATACAGTAGACCCTCAAGAATAACGAAAATCAATATATTTCACAATTTTTGTTTATATAAAAAAATCCTATCAAGTATAGGAGTTATATGAATGATTACGGTAATGATTTGATAGTGTTACATGAGAATCTACTGTAATGTAACGAAATACAACATTTAGCAGACTTACACAAGAAGTAATACTGACAATACTGCTTAAATATTTTCTTCAATTCATTCTATTCCTTACACGATCAATATTAACGTCAATATTTTATACTATCAGAAGTACTGATTGTGTAAGGTCTACTTTTGAGACAAAGTTATAATCGTACAGACTTTTAATTATCAGTCATTTTACCATTTTGTGACCAAATGAGCATGAGTATTGCACATAACACCATCTTTATTTTCCCTTAATGACCCACAAATAAAACAGTGATCTCAGTAAATATCAATTGAATCGACAGTGCATGTGAAAATCAACGTTAGGCACACATTAAATTAACTCCCGGGATAAAAATTTTTTTAGCTTTTATTTAATATTGAAATTAGCCTTTAATTTAATAGTATAATCAACTAAACCTTTTACTTTCTATATAAGTAAGAAACTAAACCTTTTACTTTCTATATAAGTAAAAAATGTCAATAATAGTTCTTAAAAAACTACACTGTCTCTTAAATTGCGTAAGATCCGACACTGACTAGTACAAAGTAATTAACTGTGAGTAGACCACCTAATGTGATGACAGAAATCGCGATTTCATAAAGATTTCGTTGTTACAACTACGAAATCTTAAAAGCAAAAATGGCAAAAATTAGTTTTTGTAATTCCTGGCAAATGTTAAAACTCGTAAAATTATTTTTAATGTCATCGCATAGGGATTAGTAGTCTAGTAAATGAATGTTTGGATATCTAGGGTTAATATTTTCTATTTGTGAGCCCTTTAGGGAAACTTTTATTACCGGACCATTTCATTATCCGTACTACCATTATGCGTACGATTTGTGTGTATTTGTATATACAATTATACATGCACAATCTACGTGACAAAATTTTTAATGTAAATAAAAATTTTTATGTTTACAAATCTTCAATTTTTAACATACACAGGCGATTATTTTGAAAGTTAACATAAAAATATGATAATAGTAATAATAAAAATTATTAATACATATATATATATATATATATATATATATATATATATATATATATATATATATATATATATATATATATATATATATATATATATATATATTATAATTTCCAAGCTTACAATTAGAAATAAATATTATGTAGCTAGAAAATATGACTTAAAAATTTATTTTTATAAAAATATTTTAATTTTTATTAAAAAATAAATTGTCTAGAGAAACACCTGTATATGATTCCTTTAAGGGTACGACGTGTGTGTATTGTCGTACGCTTAATGAAATGGTCCGGTATTATTAATAATCTAGCCCATAGTTCGAATCAATAATAGTAATTTAACCATTTATATTACCGATCAATTAACAAATTTAGTGATCATGAGAATTCACGCGAAACAAGTAGCCAAAAATTACTCTAACAACATCACGCGTGCGTGCAAGACAGCAAAATACATACATAATTATCCTGTGTATTTACAGAAACTATCAAGGAATTATAAAGACTAAAAACCCAAAATAAGATTAATTTTAGTATTATCATTTATTTTCCTATTCCTAATGACATCTATAATTATTCTAAAATGGAAAAAATTCTATTATACTAAGAAACAAATGCTCCACAACACCAGAATTTAACAATTTTACACTATTAGAATTATATCTACAAATAATCTCTAAATATGGACTGTTGTTATTTATTTTAGCATTTGTTTTTGTGAAATTATTAACGATAATATCTTAACAAATGACTAATAAGTGTTTCCAGTGGCGTACTACTATAAAAAACACTTCTTTCATTCAGAAACACTCATATTTTGTATTGCCGTTCTACAACAATAAAAAATATTTTTAAAATATAAAAATACATTTTTGACTTTTTTTTATGGCAAGAATCTTTTAATAAGATATGTATTACTAAAATACAGATGAATTACGGACGTTTTTGTCGAGTCATTTTCATTTATAACTTTTTCAACAAGTACCAAAAATTTATTTAAATAAAATAAATAAAAAGAATAATTCTAAAATAGAAAATTAAATCATTTACAATATATTATGATTGTCAATATTATAAATATTTTTAAATAATAGTACGGTATTTTTTTTTAAATAAAATACATAAATGCATACAATATTTACCTATATAAAATTTTGAAGTGAAACTTCTCTATCTTCAACAACTTGCTTAAAGAAATTTTACTTCTAACGGGTTCTGTGAACTTAACGCAAGTGAGAGAATATATAATCTAATTGAGCATAATTAATAAATAGAAAATTTGTGACAATAAATTTAAGAATAAGAGCAAGGCACAATAATTATAATTTAAAATGAACAGAAATATGGACGGAGCTACCATAGATGACCATTCATACTGTTTCAACCTTTTCGCCATCAGATAGCGTCCCGTCTTCCTTATTGATTGCGTATTGTTTTTTCTTAAAATTAAAGCATTTATTCGACATTTTTTGGTATTTTCCAGATTATAGTACTTATTTTAGTGCCTGATAGCAGACAGCAAAAAATCGTATTTTTAAACAACACACAGGAAATAAATTATATTTCTGCTCCGCTAATAGCAAGCCCGCTCCGTAGAGTAAATCTTACTTATTTCCCTTGTATTGTAATATACTATTTTTTTTTTAAATTCTGTACCTGAGAAGCATAACCTGTAGATAGATTTTGTACAATTTTTAAATTTTTACATTATTCTATACTCTATGTTCGCCTCTATAAAGTTATCAAACTGTAATTGAACTAACCTAAAACTGTTTGAGATGTAGAGTTTTATAATATCATATTTCTCACAAAATCTATAAGCAGAACAATATATAATTTTGACAAAAAATTAATATCCTGTAAACTTGGCGATTTGGCGCTTACAGTTTTATGCTTCTCAGGTACAGAATTAGAAGCTGTGTCTGTGTTCGATAGAAATAGATATTATACAAATTATATGCGCACCACAAGATTTCTACCGCCAATTAGACGTATCGACCTGTACAGCTTCTAATTTTATCACCAGGGGCGTGAATAAGAATTTTTGTGTCGCCAATAAGCGACATCCACCAACATTTATAATGATTTGAAATAATTTAATTTAGTTTTAATACGACCTTCAAAGGCTATTGTTTTTATAACGATAACAAAAATGTTTCAAGACAAAGTAAATTCGCAATACTGACTTATCATATCGACAATATGAACAGGGCGCTTACATGAAAATATCGCGACGACAAATATCGAAATGTAGCTGATATTGAAAACATCTGTTTTTCGTGAATAATAAATATCTAGGTTAATTTAACTTTTAAATAATTTTTTCGTCTGGTTTGACTTTTTTTCAATATTACTAAAGTTACTAAATATATAAACGTTCAAAATGGCAGTTATCATTTTTATATCTTAAAAAAAAAAAAGAATAAATATCAAACGAAAATTAGACAATAATTGTCTACTAAAAACAAACTCGAATCGAAGGTTATTCACATCGATTTTGATTCGATATTTGTCGAAAGTAGGGCTGCCAGATTATTTTTAACAGACCTGCCGACAGAGGCTGCAAAAATCGCCCAAAACCGCTTATGGGTCATACACAATCAATGAAATAAGGAATAAGAAGTATGCCATTTAGTGACGTTGAATGGAACTTTAACGTAACTGCCCATAGGTATATGTATTTAGGTATTTTTGTACATCAAAATTCATGAAAAAATAACGTTCGTGATGACTTTTTTGTCACTAAAGTGAAAAAAATCACGAATTTTGACGTACAAAATACCTACATATTTATATCTATGAGTAGTTACGTTAAAGTTCCACTCAACGTCACTAGATGGCATACTTCTTATTTCTTATTCCTTATTTCATTGATTGTGTAGACACCCTTACAATCAAAGTATACCGCAAAAAACCGCGCAGTTTTTAATAATTGTGCTAATTTGTCAATTCTATCTCCCGAAAAATACAAAAAGTACTGTCGACAAGCAGAAAAAAAATTTGCCGAAAAATATTCTTGGCGAGCAAAAAAAAAAAAAAAATAAAATAAAGCGAGAAAACTTGTTTTCACACTATAATAATGTCAATACTCAAATTTTATTTGATTTTCAATACCGCCCAAAAAGCGGAAAACCACAAACTAGAAATTTTCACCACAAATTTTATTTCTAAACCGTCCAATTTGCGGAAAACCGCTCAATCTGGCAGCCCTAGTCGAAAGTATAACCATCCTATAATTGATAAATAAATAACGCCGTCTCTTTTCTATACGAAAATCAATAACTATAGGTACTTAAATTTACTTAAAACTAATAAAACTTACTTAAAATTTAGTACTATTTATAAATACTTCATTACAATCTGGAATAAATAATAAAATTTATACATTATCAACTGTGACGTTAATTCGAAAAACAGTATTTAAATTAGCTAACGCTGCTCGAATATTCTGTTCGAATTCCTCGTGTATCCTCGAAAAATCCATTATATTTGCCGGTTTCGATTCAATCCAATATTTATCAAATTCATAAAACAGGTAGCAATAAACTTTATGAAACACCGTCACTGTGGGCAATCCTTTTGAATAATTATAAATATGTGTCTTTAACGCGCCATCTTTTAACAGCCGATATGCTAAACTTGTAATATTTATTCCGACAACGGCAAACGCATAGCCATAAGTGGGATGATGCGAATGCGATAATACATGTTTAGCAATATCCGAATATTCTTCGGCAAAATATAATAAATTTTCTAAACCTAATATACCCATTCCACGAAAATCGGTTTTTGGATCATCACCTTGAAAACCAATCTCTTGCCACTTCTTGTTAATACGCGTTTCTAGCTCCTCGTTCGGCATCAACAGACGCCAAAGGTTCATCAACTTCGCTTCATGTTCAATATTATCACTAGAGTATTGTGTAGTCCGTAATTGTTCCACCAGGTAATACAATTGTTTATAACCCCAAATTTGCTGTACACACTGTCCAAACAGCACACCGAATCGATTATGAATTGTTGGATTGATTTTTTTCGTTTGTAATATAATTAAAATTGCATGTTGCAAAATTTCCTTCTCGGCTTCACCAGTAAAACGACCCTCCTCACTCATATTATTCAAATAAATAATTAAACTACGTATATTACGATTTCTCGATATGTTTAACGAGTTCTCGACACCGACTATTCTAGGTGCCCCATGCTCTTCCCCGTAGCATATTCGCTGCAATTCGCACAAGCCTGTTGTTCGACGTAAAAACCATTTTACCACCAATCGCATATAATAATATGTCCACGACCAAAAGAATGAAAACATGTTGATTCTTGCTTTATTCAATATTCCAAACATTTAGTCAATTTTTGGTAATCACACAAAAGATAACCTTAGTTTTTCCCTGTTCGATGTGTAAACGGATTTTTTAATGACGTATCATCATCGCCATGTTTAGTAAACAACTTGTTACTGTCATCGTTATTTAAATTAATAATTAATTTAATTTATATTATTTTATATCGAAATTTTTATTTTGTATCACACATTAAATTAATTAATTGAAATTTATCGTAAATTTCGGTGAAATTTATCAATTATCATTTAATTCACTTGCTACCATTTTTGAAACTGCATTTTCTAGAGCGCACTATTTACATTTTCCGTTACTATGGAAACGAAATTGTACTCAATAATGGGAAGGATCTATTGTTGCTAAGAAAAAAATCACAATAAAATTTTTATTATCAAATTTAAATCTTTATTTTTTTTTTTGGTTTTGTTTGGGTTAGTGTTTCGTAATACGTTAAATATGGATATGTTTATTTAAATAGTGATTATACTAGTGGGTATGGATTACAAAACTGGACGATATGGTTGCTTCCTAGTAGCATTAATGTGTTTATTAATTATGGATATGTGTATTAATTCAATTGCTTCGTATTACAAATGGACTCAAGTCAAATTACTAGTTTTATTTGTGTAAGCATAAAATTGACAAAAAGAAAATCCTAACTGGATGATAGCTTTCAGTGAATTTGATGTTTTCAAGACGTATTGATCATACATTCAACGCTAATTGTAATTTGATCTTTAAGACTGCGACTTAACTCTACAAAAGTTTAAAAATCACGAAATTTACTGAAAGTTATTTATTCTTTCGTTTTTCGAATAAATCATTTATCTCGTAAATTTTTTTTTTTAGGATACAAGATGCAGGTATTTTGTTTGCAATTTGCCTACTGTTTCTATCATTTTTTCAGACGTATATGTTCAAGGTATTAAAAAAACAACGGGTTTTTCATTGATTTGACAAGGTTTTCAATAAAAAAAAAATGGTTTTTTTCTAGGTTGGATTAATGAAGTTACTATTTGAACGTTTTTATGTTACAATTGGAGTTTCTTTGTTCTATTTAATACTATCCATATGCTTGCATTGTTCGATTTTAATTATTAATTGGAATCGAATTGAGAAACTATATGCGGTGAATTGGAAAGACTCTCTGCTTGTATTATACGGAGTGCAGAGATTTGGTAAGGATATTTATTTTTAAAATTTGGTTTGGTCAAGATTGATTGGTTTAAACTAGGGTTTGACTTGATGGTATTTCAATAAAAGGGAAAATTGCAATATAGTATGTGGTGCGAATGTGCGATTTTTTTTTTTTTTAACTGGTAAAAACGAACCAAAGTTGGTGGAAATTTTTAATTATAAAAGTTAAAGCGCGGAGGCATATTTTTGTTTTCAAAAACTCAAATTTATTAATATTTTACAATAGGGACCGAGCTTGACGACATTATTGCCACCTGGTGTCAGATTTAGAGAAGCATTTCGGGCATGACATAGATATAAATAACTATTTTTAAATATTTTGGATATCATGTCTATAATGTTATTAATGTTATTAAATGTTATTAAATGTCAAATTAAATTTTTTTAATATTTAAAATCCTTGAAATGCTCTTGCTCATTGTATTATCAATTAATGCTATTAGTAGGATTAATATCAGTATGAATTTCATAATAAGATATTGTTGTATTAAAAGTTGTTCCAATTTTCTTAGTAAAAGTAAGTACAAACGTTTTGCTGATGTGATTGTGTTGGTATTGCAAAACTGCAGATTTAGAATTTGCAAAACTGCGCACAAACAACTGTACCATAACAAAATCAGAGAATTAACATAGCATTATAATATAATACCCCAGTAATAATAAACTCATAATAGTAGTTGTCATACAAAAGAATGTTTCGAAGAATCTACCAATCCAAATTATGTGTAATTTAAGCAACATAGATGGGATAAAATGTACAGAAATGCAAGTTAATATTAACGTGAAGAAAACCTTAAATTCAATCTGTGAGGTTAACATTAAAATTACCTTAAAAAATAAAATGAAAGATCGTTAATCGTCGAAGTTATGATCCATATGTTATTAATTCCGAAACGAAGCTTTTATTCAGGTTTTCATGAGCTAAAGTCTAAAAAAATGAAAAAAAAAATATAATAATATAATGGGTGTTACCAATGGCGTGTTTAAATTAAATCCCACTCCCCACCATCGGCATTTCCTCACATGTTTGCTCTAAAATATTAGTTATAAAAAACGTTTCTTGAGAATAGGCATTTATTTAAACCCAAACTCTTACTTTCCTAAGAACTTTTATTTTCTGTGATACAACTCTGAATAGTCTGTTTTCCATCAAGTTGCTTTCTATTGAAGAAATCAGTCGCGTTTGAGTCGTAGTATTACGTAGGTATTTACAAATCCTAAAGAATTTTTGAGGAGAAATTGAGTAGCTTTAAAGGGCATTCAGATTTACAATTAGTCTTTACTTTTCATTATTTTTTATTGAAGAAATACTTGCAGCCCCTACAATTCTACCTTCCTGAGCTGTAACTCAGTCAGTCCATAGGTAATATGCCCCTTGATATTACATGTAATGTGTAGAATTGTTTTTTAAATGCTCTTACAGAAAGTAAAAAGTTAATAAGTTTCCAAAAAGACAAGATTGTTCATTATACTCAAGAAATTAAAAACCAGTTTGTATTATTCTAATTTAAGTGTATTATATATAAAATATGAAAAAAAAATTTATTGCTACTATTTCAACGTTACATATCTTGCCAGGAAAATTGATTGCGTGGCCGTCAAAGGCAACTGTAAATACTTGTAGGTCTGAAATATTTAAACAAAACTTTCTGGACACACGCAGAATCATATAGTGTACTGAAATACACACATAAACCCCGCTAAAAGTAAAAGGTATTAATGTAATCATTGGCAGAGTACAGAATGATTACACAATCAAATTTTTAGTTGGATGCTCACCAGAAGGGTTCATAAATTTGATATCAGGTTGTTATCGATGTTAAGCTAGTGACTGTTTTATAATAAAAAATAAAACTGAAGAAACTTATAAAATTGTTTCAGTAAGGACATCATGTTGAAAGAATCATACAGAAAAAAAAATTACCAATTCTTTACAGAAATTAAATTTTTTTTCTTTTATTTAACGATAACTGAATTTGTTTGAATTTTGTTTCCCTTTATTATAGTTGTTTTAAAAGGAGTCATCCTGCCAGTTTTTTTTATAGAAAAGGTATTCGACAGAGTTAAGATTTCAAATTTCACTTTCAAATTATTTCTTTACATAAAAAAATAACAACAATAAAAAACCTTCAAGATTATTGCTTTTATTTGTTTTAACTATTAAAAAGAACCCTAAATAATTTTCAGTTAACATTTCGGTACTAGCTTGGGTTCATTAAAATTTTTCTATTTCATATTATTGTTTAATATAAGATTTCATTTTATTTTTGGATTTTTCACCACGCTTCAGTTAATATCACATTATCAGCTGTTACCAGATTTTCAGTTAATAATTCATTTACTCCAAGAATTAACTTTTTTTCAACAACGCCGGATAGTATAGTATTTTCTAATTATTTATTTTTAAATTTCGTATATTATTTCGTTTATTTATATTATTTATTTTTAAATTTCGTATATTATTTCGTTTATTTTTAAGTTTAAACAGATTTGCCTATTTTCTATGAAAAATTTTAAATTTTTTTATTGAAATATAACAAAAATTCCGTATTTTCCATTAGAGTATGTACCGATGTTTAATTTGGCGATATATTGCATTTTTCTAAACAAGGGGCTTCAATTTCTTTTAATTTTTATTAATTGACAAGCAAAAAAAAATTCAAATCAAGTAACACCATAGTAACACTCATTTCTATTTCCCTCGTTTCTCATTCACCATTTATATTTTTCATTTTTAGATACATAAAGGCGCCACTATCGGTGCCAGTGCTGCCGTCTATAGTTCAGGCTCGGTCCCTATACACATTTTTTAATATTGACATTTGTATGATATTATTAACTTATTGTAGTATTTATTTATAGAACACGATAAAAATAACAGAACAATGCAAAACACAAGTGAGTGAAGGGCCCCGCTCACGCGGGACCATTTAATATACTAAACAAATTAGTTTGGGGGAGAGTACGATATCCGAGGCGACAAAATTTGACAAGCGGGTCTGATAGATTTTGGCATTCTAAGCAAAAAATAAAGAGTAAAAAATTTTGAAATTCGCTTTAGTTTTCGAGATATCGATCGTTAAACTTGTATTTAAGGTTACCCTTTGCCCGAAAGTTAGGCTAGTTATGACAATAAACTTGGATTTTTGATATAAAAACTAAGTGGTGAGGTTAGTTAAGGTTACCCTTTGCCCGAAGGTTAGGCCAGTTTTGACAATAAACTTCGATTTTTGATATAAATATATTTCACCAATATTTCACCAAAATATTACACCATACACAAATACAAGTAATATATGAAATATTGGTGAAATATATTTATATCAAAAATCAAAGTTTATTGTCATAACTAGCCTAACTTTCGGGCAAAAGGTAACCTTAAATACAAGTCTAACGATCTATATCTCGAAAACTAAGGCGAATTTCAAAATTTTTTTTTTTCAAAACTTTATTTTTTGCTTAGAATGCCAAAATCTATCAGATGCGCTTGTCAAATTTTGTCGTCTCGGATATCGTACTCGTGCCTTAGTTTGTATATCAAAATCCATTTTTCAATTGTCCTAAGCAATATACTTTAACCTCTTTTAAAGTGTGATAATTAATAATAAATGCAATTATTTTTCATAAAAAAATATGTCCGCGCTTTAACTCTTTAAATACAATAATTTCCAGCCACATTTGTTTCTTTTTTGTGGTAAACATCGAAAATATCACACCACATATTATTATATTGTAATTTACCCAAATAAAAAATAGAAGCAGTTAAATCTGTAGATTTATTGATAAAAAGTCTAGTTTCGTTCGATCCAATGTCGATAGACGTCGGGACCATTACACCTCACAACTACACTACAGTTACGTAACGTAGACTTGGTGTCAATGGCGACCATATATGGGCCCGTGTATAGTCGCACTGAATGTGTTAAAATTTACAGTTCGAGCACATAACATGTGTGTGATAGTCAAAACAACCGTAGAGGCTGATCGCGACCAATGATTATACATTCCGCTACCACGGACGGATATTGGCCAGTAACAAATACACTCTCTGTGATTATTTCTGTAAACATTATAGACTGATAATATAATACATATAATATAATTTTTAATTATTTATTTTTTGTTCATAAATTATTTTTTTATATTTTTGTAACTTCATTGTTATTGACATTGCGTTAATTTTTATTTTATTTTATTTTATTTTATTAAATCACGTCGCATATGTTGAATTATTTCGTAAATTGATTTATACTTATAAGGTTTTTTTTTAAAAATTTAATTCTTTAAGAATATTGCTGGCCTCTAGGGGAGTTTACTGCGTAGACGCGTGGACTGTATAGTGTTAATATTGAGAAGGGGCAAATAAGATTTCAACGTTATTTTAAAAAGAACCTTTTTAACGATACCCCATACGATACCAGAGGCGGCGCATGTGCAAGAAAGCTCATAGAACTTGATTAAGCTGGTTGTTGATTTTTTTTTTTCGCTCGCCACCTAATTTTTAGGAAAATTTTTTTTAAAAATCAAATAAGGGAGCCTTGCAAAAGTCATTTTACTCGCTTCCCACTTTAGTCTTTTGCCGCTTCTGTACGATATGGTGCTTTTCAATAAGCGGAGATATTTAAAAACGTCTAGCGTTTAAATTAATTATTTTATAGTGAAAAATTCACTATGTTCCGAATAGAAAACCTGGTTTAAACCAAGGATATCCAAACCACAATTTACAGAATAATCGCTTAACCTTCTAAAACAAAAATTTGTTTCCAATGACTTCATTTACAGTAAGCCCATTCTATTACTACTTTTGTAAACGTGCCGGACTTCGTATAAGTGATCCAAGATTCTATGAAGATCAATATTGGATTTCCGAACATTTAAAAAAATATCCAGGTAAATGAACGAATTGAAAAATGCAAACAAAATGTATGATTGATGAATTCATTTTCAAAAATGAATTCCTACCGATTCTTGTTGTCTTTATACACTTTAACTATATGTGAAAATATTGAAAAAACATTTTCACTGTGCCAGAAGTCTAAAATTATGTAAAAGATGGTTAACGCCACAAACACAAATAATTGTTTTTTCTTTTCTTTTTTTTTTAAATTGTTAACCGTATCTCGCGGTTATTCAAAAAATAGAATAGTAAACGTTTTAATTTTGAAAAATGGAATTTAATACGTTTCGAATTAAAATAAATTAATTCAATTAAAACACTTAATTAATTATAGCAATTTTTCTACTGTATTATACAATAAAAATAATTTTAATTAAATGACGCATGGAATTTTTTCTCGAATTATGTATTGTGACGTAACACTGTTGTTGAGAATAAACGGTCAATTTTTTTGAAGAAAGAAAAATTGGATTTGTATTTGGAAGGAAACTTAAATGTACTATTTAAATATATTCAGAAAAAAACTTATATTTAAATGTTGCCAAATTCTGTAAATATTTTATTGACACTGTTAACTTTTCAGGATTTTTTTTTTTAATTTTTAAAATAAGTTTATTTTTGTAACTTCCCGCCTAAACGTTTAGTAGGATTCTATTTTGTTGCTGTATTCATAAATTTACGAAACTTAAAATATAAAATTTAGATTTTGTTTTATGAATTTGTAAAGAACATGTTACTATAATGTACGGTCAACTGACGGATTCCAATCTTCTGAAAATTCTTCCTGTTATTGCTAATAAATTAATGAATAAGGCTTTGTTTACACGAGCTTAGTACTAATGGTACTAATCATTAGTCGCCACTTGTACACAGATAATTATGTTTAAGAACTTTTTTGATGTGTTTAAACGTAATTCTATGCATATTAGTAGCAACTACTAATGATTAGTACTAAGCCCGTGTAAACAAGGCCTTATTAATTAATTAATTATACCCTATTTCAAATACAATTGATCATGAGTCAAAGTTAAAAAATTAAATAATTCTTATATTCAAAACAAATCAATCTTCTATTCTTTTCTAAAAACAAACTGCAATTTTAAAATTTACGTAAGTGCAATAATGAAAGAGATAAAGCCAAGAAAACGGAAAATATTTAAATTCATAAGTGATGAAGCATGGTTAAATTTAAGTGAAATGGACCATAATTATTAATCCATTAAAGAATATTTTTGGGAAGAAAACTTATATAGAACGGAAACAGTTTTATTGGTTAGATGCACAATGTCTAGGGTCATATGCGTCGTTTGGTATAGTATTGTTGAGTTTGCTGTTAGTATGATGATTAGGTATTGATAATTCAACGTGAGGTATAGTAAAGTCGGTAATAACTTGTCTCTTCCGATCAGTTTAGATGAGCCTTTTTCACGTTTCAATTGCTGGTTAATTAATTAATAGAAATAAAGAATTGGTCGAGTTAGAAAGTTGGCGTACTATAGTAATACAAAAAAGGATTAATTAGTTAAAAATTGTTAGAAAAAATCGATAATTTTTCAACAGGATTGATACCATCGAAAGGCTTTATCTAAATAAAAAAATTAGCAAATTAAAAAAAGAAATCTTTTTTAAATCTATGTATTTAGAAAATAACTATAAAAATCCCATTTTAAGATTTTAGGATTTAAGATAGGTGAAGATTAATAGGGTACTTGACTGCTATTAAAAATAGATTCAAAATGGTTTATTTTTACGTATGAATTAGTTAATTTTTGATAAATTTTATAAAAATTATCAAAAAACCACAGTTTAATTTTAAATGAACAAATTGGCGCGAAAAACTACTTGGCGTAGTGACGTATGTAGTGACGTCACGATTTAATTCAAACAGATGTCACTTCAGTCATCTGTACACGGTTCTATATCTATGGTTCTATATTTGTACAAAGCATTACCAACATAATTAACATGTATATGACTGGTTGTCATAGACAATTTATCTAGGGTAGTCATATTTATATACATATTGTCTATCTTGTCTATAGTATTCATATATAAAGCTTATAAATCGTGACGTCATTTTAATATCTCGGTGCGTTTTAGTCATTTAAATAAAGGCTAAAAATTTATAATTTTCAAAATAGAATTTTTAAATAACTAAAGAATATTTTTATTTGTCACTGCTAAAATTGAATATATTTAAGGATAATACATAAAATTATTCAACATTTAAAACAAATTTTGATTACAGTCAAGTACCGTATTATAATTATATAGCAAAAAAAGTATTAAGTACTTTAAGGGTCGATCCACACTTTAGTACCGATCACAGTTTGTTTTCGGTCCAATAAAATGTTCTTAAATGGGAAACAAAATTAGCAAATTAAAAAAAGAAATCTTTTTTAAATCTATGTATTTATTTAGGAAATAACTATAAAAATCCCATTTTAAGATTTTAGGATTTAAGATAGGTGAAGATTAATCATAATTATATAGCAAAAAAAGTATTAAGTACTTTAAGAGTCGATCCACATTATAGTGCCGATCGCAGTTTGTTTTCGTTCCGATAAAATGTTCTTAAATGGGAAATAAATTCGTGTATTCACTCATAATTTTAAAAAAAAGCGTAATGTAAACGGCATTTTTTGTGAAACAAATTTATAGTAATTTTATCGGATCGAGAACGAACTGTGATCGACACTATAGTGTGGATCGACCCTAATAGAGACTAAAATCCAACAAAAATTTTCAATGACTATGTTTTTCATATTGACAAAATATCTTTTATTTTATGGAGTATTGTACAACTTGAACAAAAAATGCTTACTGCGCATACTGAATACACGATATAGCGGAGATAGGGTTGCCACCCGTACTTTTTTAAAAAGTATTGTACTTTTTTTTAGACAAACGTACTTTGTACTTTAGAAAGGAATAAAAGTACGCTAAAATTTTAGAAAGGAATAAAAGTACGCTTTATGGGAAAAAATTTAGTAAACATAAAGTGAGGAGCAAAAAAAAGAAAAACGAATTTACATAAAGTGACAATACATAACAAAGTGACATTTACATAAAGTGACAAAGTCCAAATTTTTCCATAAATAATATAATAAAATTTAATGCGTACTTTTTTTTACTAGCTCTATTTTTTATTTTTGCTAAAAAACCAAAAAATAGTTTTTTTGCCTTAAAAAAAGGTGGCAACGCTAAGTGGAGGTGACCTCAGACACTTTATGGATTTTTTGTTCACAAAATCCAGTTGTCAGAGTAGTTGTTTGAGTACATGTATGTGGATATTCGATTAGTAAAACCACTGCTTTAGAGTCCACATGTACTATGTTATCCTTATTAAAATTAGATATTAACTTTAAGCTAAGGTATCGATATATTTTTACAATTTGCGTGTTGATGGAATATTATTACTTAGTTTCGTTACTCTGTACTGGCTGTACTTCTTACTGTGACTTAAGTTTGAACTTTAATCTCTTAAAAAAGGTTTTCTAAATATCAAACTCTTTTAGCATTGCCTCTTCCTTCAACAATCAAATTATTGAACTAAAAATAGATTTTTTTACGAATTCATAAAACAAAACTTTTTTATACATATTTCAATAGCAATGAAAATAGTAGTGCCAAAAAATTACTTACAAATTAAGAATAATTTTATTCAATATTTGTCTCGATTCTGAACATTTTGAATCCTACTGTACGTTCAGAAGCAGTCTTTATGTATTGGATGTAAATAATTAATTTATGTTATAGATGTAAGAAAAAAAAATAAATGTTCAATGTTTAAAAAAAATTAAACAAGAAAAACATTAAAATTCACTTTTAAAATCTTTCATAAAGCAACTGATCCATTGATAGCACAAATTTGAAAATTTGTATTTTTATTTCAAGTATATTGTAATGACTTAAATATAACTATTGAATTTCAAAACTGTTTTTATTTATTTTTTAAATCATTCAAATGCCAGGTGCCGCCATCTTGGACAGCCAAACACTTGACAGTGGGTGTGTTTGCATTGCTTATGAATTCCCATCCAATTGATGAGTATGCGCACGGATTTTTTTTTAATGCGCATGTGCGAGTATACGTATACAGTTGAGTAAAAAAGTATATAACAGTAAGTGAATTGTTTCAGAATAAACAGTTAATAATAAATAAAAATGGTAAATCTTCAAAATAACGAGGATATCGATGAAATAGAAGATAATTTACAATAACTTTTCATTCACAGCTATACACGTTCCCTAAGAAAGGTTATATCTTACAGTGGGTTTAGTGTGCACATGTGCCTACATTATTTAAAAGTAAGTGATAAGAGCAGCGAATACACTTAATTTTTTTTTAAACATTACGCATGCGTATGTACGAACCCACCAGTTGAATGGAAATTTATCACCAATGCGAATATGCCCGTTAAGAGTAGATAAAGATGGTAAAAAGATGAAACCAGGGATTTTTTTAGTGAAATATTTTATTTAACTGATCACATACGGAAATTATATCGAAGCAAGTATAAAAATTACAAATATTAATATCTGAATATGATAAAAGAATACATTTTTTTTTAAATTAAAGAAAAATTTTGTAAGAAAATACACTTATAAGTATTTATAAAGATTTTATATTTTAAATTTCAATTATTTTATTGACATTTTGATTAGGTTTGATTATTTTTCCGTCCACGGGATTCTCCTAATCAAATAATACTTTATGTAATTACCAACTTAGAATAACAAAATAATCTAGGTATCTAAAAATATAAATTTAAATTATAAATAAAAATATTCTTTTTCGAAACTATCTTACTTTCCAAACGTTTATTTTTGGTAACGAGCCAAATTCTCCAATCACAGACACTTTTACTGTAAATATTTTTTTTAAATATTCATAAAAAATACAATACAATCTTATAAAAAATAAATGTTACAACAAAAAACAATAGCTAAATAACTTAATCGAAAAATATAAAAATAACTAAATAGTAATAATCTAATCTAAAATGTCAACAATGTGTCATTTGAGGTAGAGATCATACTTTAGAGCAGACGATCTTAATTATCCAAGTTTAACAACCTAACGACGACTTTTTTGTAAAATTGTAACCTTCGAGAAGTAAACATTTTCTAGTTTAATATAAGTTTTTAAAATTTCTAAAATCTTAAAAATCATAATATAAATCTGGCTTAGACTGGGCTTTCTTTTGATGATTTAAGTGAATTAATTCGTCCAGCACATACGGAATTCGGAAAGCTTCGAACGTATAATTATAACCAAGATTACTGACGACATTTGTATTTAAGGTAAAATATCATTAAGACAACTGATACTTTTTGATCGAAAGCAAGTGTTCATTTCATTTTTGTTCTAATATTATAAATGTGAAAATAAGTTTGTTTGTTGGTTTGAATTTCTTTCACAACTCAATCGTTTAACCAATTGACTTTCAACTTTGCACAGAAAAGCCAGTGAGAAAATTCTCAAGAGCAAAAATAACAGCTCTCACTAGTGATACGATGGAAGTATATTCTATACCAGTGTGCTTCAAGTGGGAATCTGGGATCGACAGTCCCCTAGGAGACCGCAAAGCTGTTTCGGTAGGACCGCTACAGTCTATAAGTAATATCGCGCCGTAGATATGTCAGATCCTTGTGCAAAGTACATTGCGTCCTCGATTTCTTTAACGTAATATAGATTTTCTTTTCTTATTAAATGGTTTACAATATTTATTATGATGACGTCACCAGGTATATTTTTATTTTGAACAATTAAGATCGCATTGAAATTTAATTTTACTGCATGTATAAAAATGAACTGTATTTGTATAATATATAAAAATGGGCAGTAATGTATCAATTTCTTCTCGTTTTTTGATTCAATTCAATAAATATAACATTTACTTTTTTTCTGAAAACTAACCTTAACTTTACTAAATCCTACTTAAAAGTTTATACTATATCACATGAAACTTATACTGTTTGAGTATATCCTTAACTCTTTCGATTCATTCTTTACGAATTTTCGAATTGTTCTTCGGTAATCATCACTGACGTCCCTTCAGATGTTTCAAACACTTCAGTATCTTCGGTTATTATCGCTGAAGTCCCTTCGGACACTTCAGTATCTTCGGCTATCATCGCTGAGGTCCCTTCGGACACTTCAGTTTCTTCGGTAATCATCACCGAAGTTCCTCCAGACACTTCAGTTTCTTCGGTAATCATCACCGAAGTTCCTTCAGACACTTCAGTTTCTTTGGTAATCATTACCGAAGTCCCTCCAGATACTTCAGTTATACGTAAATCATTTTCAGTGCTTTGAATATTTCTCGGATTTGTAGTGTCTTCAGGTTTAACAAATAAATCGTAGATTTTCGCCAACGTGACATTGTCTTTTTCCCAGGCGGATGAATTTGATGAGACAGCGTTGTAAATACTTTCTTCAACGGTGTTTTTAATAAGGAATCGATGGACAAATGTTGGCCTAGAAAAGATTAATTTTGAACATTAAAAAAGGGTAGGTTGTATCGCTAATACTGCTAGGGGTGTTTTGGGCTGACTGTGTTGAATGACAATGTGTTTAAAAATATTTAACACTTGTAATTTGTACTTGTAGATACACAAGAAAGAACTTAAAGGCAACTGCTATACGGGGAAGGGCAAGGTAAGTGTGTGATGTCATAGCGTCCATCGACAAACGTGTGTAAAAATTTAGAATAAATAATAAGTACAACCAGCTGACTCGTGTGAAAATTTAGTACAATATCATATATAACATAAATATGTTTTATAAAAAGATTTTAAGTAAAAAACAGCATAAACGTTACCATCACAATTTAGATACCGTATCACAGTACCCTTCTAATATGAAATGGACTATAGTTAAACAGATTGTCAATAGATGGCGCCTTCCACATTATAAAAATACGATTTTTAAAATAAAGTTTTTTTAACGAAAATATTAATTTTAAACTATTTGTTTATTTTTGTCATTAACGAAGAACGTAATCTTTAAAATTTAAAGATTAAATGATAAGATGATGTCTCAATCATTAATTTTGATGAAGTATTAAGGGAGATATGGCGTACTGACATCAAGACACCTTTGAGAAATTATGTATTGGGAATCGTAAAATTTGGATACACGAACTAGTAATCAAAAAAATAATTACTGCCACAAGGCAAGGTTTGTTTATTAGATTTTGACAATTCACTAAATTTGTGCTTTTTTGTGACATCTAGGTAAGACTTTAACATTAACCTCCATAACGGAATCTTTTCGTATGTTATCACATCAAAACACAATTTTTTTTTCTTATAAATACTGTAAAAACCATACTTTGTTTGACCAATACGATGCACCCGACCAATAGCTTGTAGTTCTTCGCCAGGATTCAGTAACGGCTCAACAAGGATTACATGAGTCGCTTCAATTAAATTTAACCCTCTTGCACCTAAGTTGACTGGTAACAACAAAACCGTTATCCCCTCATCTTTGTCCTAAAAAAAAAATAATAAACTAGGATCTCATTCAAGAATTCCCTCCAAATCCAACTTACCTTAAACCGTTCTAGAATAACTGGATTAGCTGTGAACAAACATAAAAATTTAATCTTATTCACAGAAAATGCTTCACTGATCACTTTTAACGCTTGATTCCATTTTGAGAAAACCAATATTTTTACATCATTATTTTCATTGTATAGTTCCAAAACACATTTCACAATCGCCTCAATTTTTGTGGAAAATGAACCGGTGACTTTATTCTGTAAAACATCCGCCTCATCTTGATCCAATTTAAATTTGACGTATGAAATATCCGCCACTGGTTGATGTCGCCGGCACACTGAACACGTAATTTCAACTCCATTACAGTATTTGGATAGAAGATGGTGGATACATTCCAAACAGAAAGAGTGGCCACAAACGAGTACACTCCACTACAAAAATGATAGAGTATGATTATTTTTTATTAAAAAAAAAAACACGTATGTTTAAATACTATTTAAATCCCGGAAAAAATGAACTTAAGGTTACCCCGGAAAAAACCTAAAAAATTGTAATTATCCCTATGAGTATCTGCGGAAAAATATGGTTATTTTAGAAGACCTCGGAGACAAAAAACAATAAGTCCCAAAAATTAAATATGTAAAAAGCCATCAATATTGGCATCCCCGGTGGGGATAAAAGAATAAAATTAGATATGATATTGAGAGTCGATTATTGAAAAGTCTCCCTTGGCGTCTAAAAACCATCTACAAATGGGTGCAAAAGATGAAATATGAAATATAATCAACAAATTCAAATTCGACTCCTCAACTCGAGTTTACTCGAATGAACATTAACGGAAACAAAATTGTACACGAAGCATCGATAGAAATTTTTACTTAAAAGATGAAATTAAAATACTTACACTGTCCTTTAACGGGTTTGTACAAATTGGACAAGGATCCAAATTCGCGCCTTTATCAGTTTGTTTTCGTAACGTCTTCAAATACGCCAGAGTTCCGAGTTTTTTATTGAAATCCGCCTCAGCAACTACTTTGTCGTTAGTGAACATGGTAAAATGGGCATTAATCTACAAAACAAAACAAAAAATTGAATCCGAATAAAAAACAAAAATTTAAATTTCTAACTTACAGTACTTATATCAATCACATTAATATGCTCCAATTTATTTTCGATGTTATACTCTAAATTTCTAAGCAACTGACGAGTCGGATCTCGTTTGTTAAATTTTGGTATTTCTTCGTTACCCAATCGTAATCGTATTCTTTCTTTACACATACTAATTTCATCTTGCGATGCAATTAAGTCACCATAGTATGTCCATAATTTCCGCATTTCTTTAAATTCTTTTTTCAGTGCGTTACATAATTTTAAATGTATTTCACCATCAAGTATGAAATTTTCATCGGCCCCTTTTTGACGACCAAAATTTAATATTGCTATAAAAATTTTATAATTAGCTAAATATTTTTTAGGGCTATGTTGATTTCAAGATAAAATTAAGCTTGAGTCACCACTAAAATCGAGGTCTTTGTGAAATTCACATTTTAGCTTTGCATTTGCTATGATTAATCATACCACAGATGAGACAGATCAAGCCTACGTATAAAAAAGTGAAATCTTAAAGTTGCAGTAAGTAGCAATTTACACCATTATACTGATTTAGTCTGTTACTGACTGCCGTGGTGTTCACGTCAAAATAAAAATCATTTTTTTTTAATCAACTCGTGAAATTTAAACAGAAAAAAATATGAAGTGTGTCGTATTTAAGTGTAAAAATTCTATTGAATAAAAAATTTCTCAAAATAAAGGGATATCTTTCTTAAAATAAATAAATTTATTTTTAATTGTTGACTGGTGGTAACTTACGGTGGCTATAGTGTATGTATGCGAACTGCATATATCATCATAAATATATATTACTAACACATTGGTATATTCGTGTCCATACATCGTGTGTTGTGATTGTATGTGTGCTGTGTTACGTCACCCATTGATTACAGTGGGCACAGTTTGGTAGACATTCTAGTTTGACTCCTTGAATCATACGCAGGCTTAGTGATATAATACTTTAAAATCACTACAAAATTTATGATTTTAATCGGACATTAGTCTTTATTTAGGGCTCCGTACCTTTGAAAAAATGGATTCATTATAACACCACTCTTGCATTCGTCAGTCCATTACATACATTTTTTTTTTCAAAAACTGCGTGACGAAGGATTTGAAATTTAGCATGATGCTATGGTATCTCACCGGTCCCCAGAAAAACGTGTGAATTAAATGAATAACAAAAATATTTATGATTTGTATTTTTGTTTTAAAAACAAGAAAATGGTCTGGGGTTAACTGGTCGGAAAACGACATTTCAAATTACACGACTAAATGTTACACCAATTAATGACGGAAATGATTGCAGGATACAATAATCCTATTTAAAATAAAAGAATGGCTTTTAAATATTTCTCTAAAGCTTCAAAAAGTATCGATATTTGTCTGAATTACATGGTAGACGAAGTGGTCGGAAAACGACATTTCATATTACAGCACTAAATGTTATTCCAACTACTGGTAGAAATGTATCCAGGATATAATAATCCTATTTAAAAGGAAAGAATTGCTTTTAAACGTTTCTCTAAAGCTTAAAAAAGTATCGATATTTATCTGAATTACATGGTAAACCTGGTGGTCGGAAAGCGACATTTCATAATACACAACCAAATGTTATTACAACTAATGGTAGAAATGTTTCCAGGATACAAGAATCCTATTTAAAATTAAAGAATGGCTCTTAAATATTTCTCTAAAGCTTAAAAAAGTACCGATATTTGTCTGAACTACATAGTAGACCAAATGGTCGGAAAACGACATTTCATATTACACGACCTTCCAATTAATGGCGAAAATGATTTCAGAATACAATAATTCCATTTAAGATTAACAAATAGTTTTTAAACATTTCTGTTACGGGTAAAAAAGTATCGATATGTAATACTGGAGGTCTTAATTTTATTTCAACTTATGACGAAACTGATTCCAAGCTACAGGAATTCTATTTAAAATCAAAGAACTGTTTTTAAACCTTTCTGAAATGCTTAAGAAAGTGTCGATATTTATTTGAATAATATGGTCGGCCAAGTGGTCGAAAAATCACTTTTCATATTAAATATAAATGTGATTTATGATAATATCCTATATGTGACCGGTCCGCACAAAATTATCCGAAATTTTACCGGGCCGTGACTAAAAAAGGTTGAGAAACGCTGATCTAAACCTTTTACTTTCTATGTATATGAGTTTTACATCCCTCACGCATCGGGGGTTCATCAAGCGTAAGTTTACCTTGAAAATACACTGCTGATCCGATTGAGAGAAAGAAAAATGCGTATGTACTGGTCACACAGATATAAAAAAACGTTAGGAATTGCTTGTGTAAACAAATCATTATATATGTATACAGGGTGGAATTTTAATAACTCATACTTTTGGTAAATTTCGATAAAATTTTACGATGATTTAGAACGCTTAAAACATAACTATGTTGTTCTTGTTTCCAACAAATTATATTCTAAACCCTCGTAAAATTTTATCGAAATTTACCAGAAGGTATAAGAGTTATCAAAATTCCAGCCTGTATACATATATAATGATTTGTTTAGTCAAAAAATTCCTAATGTTTTTTTTTTATATCTGTGTGACCAATACATATGATTTTTTCTTTCTCTCAATCAGATCAGCAGTGTATATATAATATAAATAATATTTATACTTTTAAGTAAAACTTCTTGTTCGCACGATTTCCAACTTCCTTCCATCTTCTTATCACCGTCGGATATCTTTTTACGTTGCGTCTTGATATGTTTCTTATTTATCAAAAATATTAAGCACTCGTACTCCAACATTTGCTTCTCAATCACACACATAAAACATTTCTTCCGTTTCACATCCTTATCCTTATTTTGGATTGGTCGTAAATGACAAATCACAGCCTTATGTACTGAATCGTCAGGAAATCGAACCCGCTCCTCTTCGAATTTAATCAATTTCTTCAATTGTTGAAAATCTTTACGTAAATTTGTGATGTTTTGGGTGACTTTATCCCACCAGGAAGAAAGTTCGTAGATGATGGTCCACGGTGTCTTGAGTTTTTCGGCTAAATTTGATGTAGTGGTGTGGTCATGCAGGGCAGACTGTAATCGACTTATCAAGTCGTGGGTCAACGATTCGGCTTCAATCCACATTACAATACCCGGAAACCATTCACTGGTTTCGGCAATGAATTTATTTTCAAGTTTCTTGACCAAATTCAAAATGTACGAATAATCGTATGTTGCTGTTTTCACACCGTTAACATGTTTCTCTGTGTATTTTTCCTCTAAATTTTCCGCTTCTTCCTTGAGTTTGTCGTCATGCAACGTGGGCGGAATATTATGATTATTGCTCAACAATTCCGCCAGGTTATGTAAGGTGTGTAAATGGGGCAGAGTATCCACCGGGAAATCGTCTTTGTGTTGATCGATCAAACGTAAAACTTCTCGATAACATTCACTCGCTTGTAGGTACCGCGCTTCGATAATATGAATGCCAGCGAGCCCGTTCAGCGCTGCTATACATCGACGAAGTCCATCGGAACACTCCAGTTCACTTTTGCTGATTAGCGCTTCCAGTAAATCTTCCATACTCATTACTTCGTTGTTTGCCTTCAAGTATTTCCCACGCACTACCTTCGGATGGGTGCACGCTTGCCGGATTGACAACAACGGGATTAACAGTTTAGCCAACTCACGCCGATCCAGTGAGTTTAAGGTAATATTTAGGGAGTCGTAGTGGGTTAAACGTTCCTGGAAACTGTCCTGGCATAATTCGTGTTCCCGATTGTAAAAATATGTTTCAACGGCGGAAAATTTCAACCAGTGGATTATTTCTGTTTGTTTTGGAATGTCAATTTGATCGATCACGTCCTTTTTGCTCACTCGCCACATCACTTTCGCTAAAAATTTGTGCAATGGTTCTTTTTTGTTGACACAGTATGGCATGTAGAGACATTTTTTCCAAATTTGGATATCACAATAAGGTTCAATGCCAAGAAACAGAATCAAGCCGTACAGATCTGTAAATAATTATTGTGATTAGTACTAAGCAAAACCTATAGAGTTCAAAACAAATAAGAAATAGAAGAAAACAAATAAATCTGTAAATTTATTGATAAAATTTCTAAATTAATATAAATTTTTATTTTAAAAAACTATTACCGTAAAAGGGAATGTAAAGGAAACGCAGGGTGAGTCCGAAAAAACCGGTAATTGTTTGTAATTATTGTGGTTTATAGTTTATAATTTAAAGACGGTTGTATTTTAGTTTACCATAAGCTACTATTAATAAATAGTAATAAATTACATAATGTTTAAAGCTGGTTAGATTATTAAAAAAAATTAAGTTTAAAAAATTAGTAATCAAACAGTGCAAGAAACCCAACTAATATTATGAATACGAAAGTTAATTTGTTTGTTTGTCTTGCTTTCACGTCTCAATAGCGTAACCAATCAACTTGAAACTTTGCAAAGAGATAGCTTAACAAGAATGAAAAAATAAAAACCCTCGGTAGTGAGATAATAGTAAAGTTATACGTATACGTATTTAAATTGATGCCGTAATTTCAAATACCTTGCGGACGAAGCCGCGGGTAACTGCTAGTTAGGTTATAATCACAAAATTTGTCTCGCAATTTAATTAAGTGTTTGGAATTCAAAATGTAAGTATATTTCATATGTTAGTTTGTGCATATTTCCATTAAATCCCCATTCGTTTCTATTGAACCTGACAGCGAGGTAAACAGAAATTTATTGTATTTTAAAATTTTTCGGATAAATGAAACGATAAAACAGATTTTCAAAATGGTAAAAATAAAAAACAAGTTACTAGGGAACCAAAATTAATCTGTTTTATATCATCTAACACGCAATAAGAAAGAGTATGAAAAATGAATGCGATGGCCAAAAATGATCCGATTCATTCCGTTTTACGGTATTATTAGATTTTATAATGTTATCGTTCATTAAACAAATAAAGTCAACTGGATTATTGGTAATATCATCACTGAATATATTATGATCAGGGCCGTACCCAGCTTTGGCGGGCCCTGGTAAAGATATCAGGCCGGGCCCCTTCATCAGCCGGGCTCGGCCCGGCCCGGGCCCCGGTAAAATTGTCCGGAAAGTACTGCCCTGATTATGATTGAAGTTTTTATACATAAGCAAACTGGTGTCATTGTGTTTTTCATCAGAAACTGAAATGGTTAAGGTAGATAGAATAATTCGTTTTGAAAATTAAACATGAAAAAAGAAATGTTCGCCATATTCCAATATTATGCGTACTATGCGAACAGTATTCTCTTATACGAAAAAGAGATAACCTGTGTTTAATGAAAGATTACATCATACACCACAAATCCAATTTTACGTAGTGGTCGGTACAAATTTAAGGGGAAGTACGTAAAATCGGAAGATCAGGGGCGTCGGTAAACTTTTGTTTCGGGGGTTGGTAAATATTATTATCTGAATTTTTTAAAACAATGTTATATTAAGAGACAATTTACACCTAAAATTCGGTTGTGTAGACAAAGGAAATCGAATGTTATACTAATGAATATGAGTGACGAGTTCTAGAAAACTGTCGAAAAATCAACTTCACTATCGCATTTATCAACGTAAAGACGCCAAATGCTGAAAGCTGACAAAAATTCTAGATTATTCTACTCGTGAACTAGCAAAGATACCAAAAAACAAACTTCACTGTTGAATTGGGCACTAAAAATTAGATTAAGCAGCGCATTTTGAAAAAAAATTCTAGAATGTTCTATTCGTCAACTAACAAAGATATCGAAAAATCGACTGCACCATTTAATTGGCCATCGAATAAAAGACGGAATAGCATATTTTGATAAATGTTCTAGAATATTCTATTCGTCAAATTGCAAAAATTGTTTGTCAAAATCGGACATTTGGTTTACATTAGTTTAATTTCGATTGGACAATTAAGTGGTGCAGTAGATTTCCCAATATCTTTGTTAGTTGACAAATAGAATATTCTAGAACATTTCTCAAAATGTGTTATTCGGTGTCTTTTTTGATAGCCAATTCAATGGCGACATCTGTTTTTGAATATCTTTGCTAGTTGACGAATAGAATATTCCAGAAAATTTGTCAAAATGTGTAATTTAACTTCTTTTTCAATGGAAAATTAAATGGTACAATTGATTTTTGAATATCTTTGCTAGTTGACAAATAGAACATTCTAGAATGTTTGTCAAACTACATTGCTTAATCTCATTTTTAATGACCAATTCAACGGTGAAGTCCGTTTTTTGATATCTCTGCTAGTTGACGATTAGAATATTCTAGAATGTTACGTTACTCATTTTGCATTTGCATTTTGCATATTACGTATACAGAATATTTGCATATACATCTGCAGTGAAATTTTAAAATTTTTATAGGCTACGAGACCCTCAGACAATATTACCTACGGCCCTGACTCTGGCTTGGTACATAAATTTTTACCCACACAGACAAACAACAACATATCTGTGAGAGGAGAACCCCACTAAATCGCTGACGTCACTACGTAAAATCGGAGTACGTACCATTGGATGGCCACTGTAAATGGTTTTGGCGCCACTTTTGAAAGTGTCTTTTTTTATTTATAAGTAATTTATCTAAACAAATAGTTTGAAACAGTCAATCCAACTCGTCTTTTACAGCGAATAAAATCAAGTAAAAAAAAAATACCATTGATTCCTCTTTGCGCAGGCGTACCAGAAACAGCCCATTTATGTACTGAGTTTAAACGTCGCGCCATATTGGCAACATCACTGAGTGTACTCTCAACAATTTGAGCTTCATCAAGACAAATTCGCCACCATTCAAGAGACAATAATGGACTTGTTGCAACGTGATATTTTTTTTCGAAACGTAACCTGTAATAATATTAGAAAATGTAGTATGTTTTCCCTCCAAAAATTTGAAATTAAATTATACATACCCTCGAGTTGAATCATCATCTTTAACATATTTAATTTCTGTCTGTAGCACATGATAGGTCGTTAACACGATATCATACTTGGCAATATTTGTCGGATACAAATATCCTGATCGAACGCCTGTGTACACTAATACTTTTAAGCCATTTTTAACAATATGATTTCTGATCTCCGAGACCCATTGTTTACTCAAAGAGGACGGTGTGATTATCAGTGTAGCAC
Organism: Brachynemurus nebulosus; assembly: GCA_035578155.1. NCBI lineage: Eukaryota > Metazoa > Arthropoda > Insecta > Neuroptera > Myrmeleontidae > Brachynemurus > Brachynemurus nebulosus. The sequence continues at coordinate 28,732,730 of JAPWDM010000003.1, forward strand.
CAGTTTTTATCAATGGCTAAATTCAACAATATATATTTTAGTACTTGTAAATAATAATGCTCACTTAAATTATTCTGTTTTTGAGTACAAGATGAAAAAAAACTAATGTAAATATACTTTGTGTTTTCTGATCCACATTGCTCGCCAGACTTTATTTACCACAAATACCAATAAAGTGGGCATTATTACCCGGAAGTACCTTATAGTCTATTTTATACAGGTAAGTAATTTAACACTTTAAATGATTAAGACGAGTTAACTCGTCATGCAATATGGCGTCTCAAAATGCTTTGAAATTTTGTAGAGAAAACAACGACAACTGCAAATAACTCATTCTCATAAATTTATCTTTTAGACAAACTCGTAATATAGCTATCTCTCACAAGATGTACTATCTAATATATTGAAAAAGGATAATAGAAATTATAATATCTTTTATATGTGACAAAACTTCATTTTTGAAATGAGTCATTTTCTTTATATATAAATTTGACTTTATATATTTACTAATAGTGCCGCTATCTGTGACAGATTTATCAAAATACGGTATAATTGTAAGTAATGTTCAATTTTACCAACATAGTTTAGTATAATTTGCATTTTACAAATTCCCTGGGTTATCATTCCTGATGTTGGCATCTCTGATTTTCTTTCTTTTTTGTAACCATATCTATTGTACTTGTCACTGACAGTAAAAGGTCTGGCATTTTGAGACAAAAAAATTTTCTCTATGGCTAAAATAAAAAGGTTAAAAGTTTCCATTTTTATTACTGCTAGACTATTGACTTAATCAAAAAATTGTTCAGAAAAGAAAAAGAATTATAGCTAATGGTGAGTGCAATCGATTGCTATAGTCGAAAGCTTTATCCCGCTTTATGGTCGAAATCGAAAACAACTAACCTCGTCTTGATGAAAGTGGATTGGCGAATATTTACTTACTATAACTCTTTAAATGATTAAGACGAGTTAACTCGTCCTGCAATATGGCGGCTCAAAATGCTATGATATGTATATATTCACTGGTACAGGTGCCGCCGTCTGTGGCAGATTTTCCAAAATACGGTATAATTCTAAATAATGTGCAATTAATCAACGTAGTTTAGTATAATTTATATTTTGTAAATTTCTAGGGTTACTTTTTTTGATGTTGGGATCTTTGATTTTTTTTCTTTTTCTATTTTTGTAACCTTATCTATTGTACTTATCACTGGCAGTAAAAAGTCCGGCATTTTGAGACAAAAAAATTTTTCCATATGGTTTGTTTAAAAGGGTTAAATACAAAATCTGCTTTCCATTTTCAAATTATACTTTTTACCTAGTTGAACGTCACTGGTAAAATATATGAAAATTACGGAATTTTTGTGTAATTGTGGTATTTACTATGTGATTAAAGGTTTGTTTACCTTTGTAACTACGTAGATGGCTTGCCCGTAGTAAGCTGTAGTAAGAAAAATGGGTATAGGACAATAACATGTAACTGACCTACCTCTCTAGCAAATAGTGTCAGATTGATGTATCTTGGTTTTGAGTCATAAATTAATTTTCAAAGAACACTTCAACATATTTATTTTCCTTTAAAAAAAATACTCCAAGGAGAGGCCGTAAGCTCTCGAGTTTGGCAATTCAATTCTCATATTATTCACCTGTATTCATATCAATATTGACGCATATATGGAATTTAATGAACATAGGCATATTACATAGTAATATGTAATGTTAGTTGTATAAAAATACAAATTTTAATCTATACAGGAAACTTCGATAGAAGTCACTATATGGGACACCCATAAGCATCCACTTATCGAAGTTTACCCGTACTATTATATTTACCCGTTTAATCCAACATTGTGGACAGTAGTAATCCGAAGCGTCACCTTCGTAATTAACACAAAGTCGATGTTGTTTGTTCGAACAATCCACGCATGTCACTTCATTGCCCACTTTATCAAAACTGCCACAAAGGCAATGCATTTCAATTTTAAGTGTGGTAAGCTGTCGGAAGATACTTAAATTTGTCTCGGCTAATTTCTCTTCATACCACTTTTGTGCAATCAACTTTACTTGACTCTTAGGTTTTTTAATGAACGGATTTTTATTATCTTTGTACTTTTTAAAGAGTTCCGAAAATTTTTTATTCGACTTTTTGGTTTTTGTTGAATCTTTTTTGACCAGTTGAGCGAGTGGGATATCTTCATCGCTGGAAGAGACATCACGTTTATTTGAAATAGACCTAGTGCTAACTATTCGTTTTGAAGAATTTTTACGTTGTGATGTACTATCTACATAATCTGGATCATCTTTATCTTTCTTTAATTTCTTTTTGGCTCGTTTATCAGTTTTTGATTCGTCCTCCGACTCTTCTATATTTTCAACAATCTTCTTCGGGGTTACTTTTCGTTTCTGGCGTGGTGGTCTTTCGGGAACTTTTTGCATTTTGACTTCTGGCACATAATCGTGATCCATTTGAAACGTTTTTTGATGTTTCTCTTTCATGGCTTTCAGTTTCTTATCGAGATTCTTCGTTTTATTTTGGTTTATCACAATAATTGATTTTTGTGTAAAAATGTCCATATCTTGGGGCAATGTTGTCGCATCCACATCAATATCTGATACGTCTCTTGGATTACACAGGATACATGCTAACACTTCAACGGTTTTTCCTAGACCCATTTCGTCGGCGAGTATTCCTCCGGTGACGTCACACTTAACAATCGGGATGGATTCGGTGATATCTCCAGTGATACTGTTGTAATAGAGGACTTGTTTGTTGGGCAGAGTTAACGGCTGGTAGACTGGATGTTTTTCGCCTAGAAGAAAAATTTACAATTTTCAGCAATGAAAACAGGGATAGAGGTAGGGATGATCGATATTCATCGATGGTAGAAAAACATCGATGTTTAGAGGGAAAACATCGATGTTATGTCCTCGATAACATCGACACATCGATGTTACGAGAATAATATCGAAACATCGATATTACTCTAAGCTATCCAGTAGCTAAAAAGTCCTGTAGTTGATTTAAAACAAGATCCATTACTTTTATGGCAAGTTCTAGTTTATCCAATAAACAAATACTTTACTTTACAAACTACCACTTTTATTTTTGAAACTGTGACAATATTGTTTCGAACCGTTAGTTCATTTTCAAACAGAAATGAAAGAGAACAGAAATTTTTTCATTCAAAAAAAATGAACTAACGGTTCAAAACAATATTGTCACAGTTTCAAAAATAAAAGTGGTATTTTGCAAAGGATGTGTTTATTATTTACAAATATGGAATACCATAAAGTAACGCTCAAATCTATTAATATTCTAGGATCCACTGGGTAATTCCATGGTCACTTATATTACAATCTGATTTAAAATTGGGATTGAAATCTTTTGAATTTTCGTATTTAATGAGTAAATCCACTAAAATTTAGTCAAATTAAATCGAATACGATTTGAACTTTTTAACAAAGGAAATCAAACAACAAAAAATGCATATAAATTTTTTTTATACAAGATAAAGTAGGTGGTCACTTACATTACTTAAAAAGGAACATAATTTTTCATCTTGTACACAATGAGAATTTTCTGTTCTGTCTTGATAACAAACAGCTCCATTTAAGTAAATTTGAACAAATAATGTTTCAATAAATTGTCTTAATAATAAATTTCATAAAATATTATATATTTTTGATAAAAATGTAACTTTTAATCGGTCACTTACATTACAGTCACTTTAAAAAAAATTTTATTAAAACGTAAGTATACCTCATTTCAGATACAATTGATCATGAGTTTTCGTTAAAAAATTAAATAATTCTTATATTCGAAACAAATCAATCTTCTATTCTTTTCTAAAAACAAACTGCAAATTTAAAATTTACGTAAATGCAATAATGAAAGAGATAAAGTCAAGAAAACGGAAATTATTTAAATTCAAAGTGACGAAGTATGGGTAAATTTAACTGAAATGAACCATAGTTTATTAGTTTGATTTTTTGGAAAATATGATAGATAACAAAGATAAAAGTTTATTTTTAGTAATTAAAAAAACCTCTGTCGGTTTTGGTAGCCTCCATTACTCGAATTCGTAGCTTGACAAAAAATCACAATAATACTCAAAACGAGTATAGTAATTATTTCAGCATAAAGAAAAAGGTAAATTTAGCTGTATTTTAATATTCATTTGAAAAAGCAACTTCAACAGCTTCAGAGAGACTTTTTTCAAAAGCTGGGCAGCATTTATATCAACAAAGGAACAGATTAAAAGGGAAACTTCTAACAAAGTGACTTTTTTTGCAAAGTGTACCAAATAAATACTAGTAATGTTAATTTTTAATAAATAAAATAATAGATTATAATGGTTGTTTATTTTGCTACATAAACATCGATGTTTTCGAACATCGATGTTTTTCTTTCGATATAATAATATATCGTATATCGATACTCTTGAATCGATGTTAACATCGACGTCAACATCGATGTTTTTCTAATATCAATCATCCCTAGATAGAGGTCCCAGAGAAACACACCTTCAGGAAATAGTGGATTATGTTCCCGATGTAACATCCACTTAACAGCTTGAACTTGGTACGGGCGTAATTTTGGTTTCAAACATGGATGTTGAACTTCATAAGAAAATTTACTGACATCAATTTCTGTGCAAGACCTAACACCTTCATATAATTCGTCGATATCGTGCTTTTTCTTTAACTCTTCGTCTGATACCGTATAAGCTAAAAACATTTTTATAAAAAAGATAAGTATTTTACAAACTGGCTAAAAAAGATCACTTAAGATTGGGCGCCAACGTCCGGTTTTAATGAAGAAGTTTCCTAGTGTCAATAATATTTGCACTTAAATATAGAATAATACATTTAAACTGATGAAAATTTTGAAATCTATCAATAAATAACAGAAATAAGATATCAAAATTTAGTGCGTAATAGTAAATCTTTAACTCACATAATTAATTGTAGATAATTTTACTTTGTGAAAATCCATAATGAATATGGTAAAAAAATTTTTAATTTTGTCAAATTTTCACATAAATATAGAGATATATTATTTATTACGAACTAGTTTTCGGTTGATTAAACCATCATCGGGTGAAATCTGAACTGAACAGAATTCAGTTTGGATAAAAGAATATATATAAACTAAAGACAATAAATGGACTGGTTAAAAAATGGTAAAAACCCAGAAGAGACGTAAACAAATACACGTGTACCGGATACAAGTGGCAAATTATGAATTTGATGTTAAACAAGTTTTAGGTAGATAGCAAATAATGGGCGGGGAGATTAAATAATAAATATTACGAAAGATTTTTAAATTTAACTTGAGTAATTGAATACATAATTTTACAGTAGAAGCGTTTGAAAGTTTTTATTTATATATTGCCGCTGCTACACGATGCTACGAACACCTTCCAACATTCGACGTTGGATGGTTCATAGCATCGTGTAGCCGTTGTTCGAACCTACGAGTGTCCAATGTCGAGCGTCAAACATTCGCATTTGGTCGTGTCCCGTTCGATGTCGGTATTCTTGCACCGAGTCAAAGGGATGCTTCGAACGTTTGAAGGTCAATGTTGGTTGCGTTCGTTGGTTGCGCACGACTCGTTCATGTGAAGAGGGACAACATCAGTGTATAACATTAGAGATAACATCAGACAGATAACAGCGTTGTCGACTGAGTACCAACACATCATCATTCGTATTGGATCAAACATTCGACTCACCGTGTAGCAGATACATTCGTCGCACCAACTATCGAACTTAATTGCCTCAAACGTTCGATCGAATGTTGGAAGGAACGTTCGTAGCATCGTGTAGAACCCGCTTATACTTCCCATGTAATAGCACATTTTTATTATTGAATTTCTACAAAACTATTGGACCTACTGAAACCAAATTTGAATATATGATACTTCAACATAGATTTTTTGCCAAATTTGGTAAAAAATGAATTTTTGAAAAAAATGTTACATAACACCTTCATCCACTCATGTCTTCAATTATAAATGTTGAATAATATGCATAATTATAGGAATTAAAAGGGAACAAAAAAAAAATAATTCATTGTTGACAGATTTATTTTGTGAAATTTCATCTTAAATATTAAGTATAGTGAATTTGACAAATAATTATAACTTTGAATAAAAAAAAGATTAAAACTTCATTTTTGGGATGTTTTATTAAGAAATATCTTAACGGGAGAATATTTAAAATAAATATTGAAATAGAATCAAAAAGTACAAAGTATACAAATGATGTGAGTGGATTCTGTTATAGACGAAAAGTCTCAGAAACGGACGTTAAACCACATTATTACAGTAGCAAACGTATTTACCAGCTCTGTAAAACTTTAATAAAAAGAGCCTTGTCGCTCTATTTACAATACGATAAGAGAGATGGCGTCACACGATTTCACTAAATGAAACAAAACTACTTGTAGGTACAAAGCGCAACTTTGAAATTTCATCACTTTATTAGTTACTGAGATATCTTTTATATTTCTTTAGTAAACTTCTTTCTTCATTCCGATAACCGATTCAATTATTGGATTGGAAGCTATCGCACACATACGATTATAATTCGTAAAAAAACTGAATCGGACACTGATTACCGGAATTAGAGTCGTATTTGTATGACAACTTCCAATCGAATAATCAGTCCGATTATCGAAACAAAACACCGGACGTGTGCGGTCACCCTTAAAATATCAAATATAATACCTACCAGACTCATCTCCAAACAAATGCTTTATAACTTGTTTCAGATTTTTTACAAATCGCTGCTTAGAAGCGTCTAAATCAATTGGTAACAACAGACTTAAGTTTATGTACAAAAAACTATTTTCATCAAAAGTGATATTGTAAAAGAAGAACGGTGATGCAACAGTATCTTTTATGAAATGAACATCAAAATCATTCTGTAATAAAAATGGTTCAATATTTTCCAGTTGAATAATAATCGAATTAACAATTTCCGCATCATTTTCTTCAGTAATCACTTTTCCAAGCCTTAAATTTCCAATATAATATAAATTTTCAGTTTGCTCGCACACTTTATCCTTAATTACTATTTTTTGTCTAACACAACTATTTAGTGCAAGATCAATTTGTCGTTTACTTTTTTTAACTACCCAATTTTCGGTGGGATTTGTACCCTTTTTGGGTGTTGATTTCTTTTGCCGTACCATTTTTTTTTTTTTTTAATTAAATATAATTCATCTTTAAAAGTTTATTTAGTTTATTTACACTCACTCAAATTGGCATGTGCTTCAGACAAACAAGAGGCTTTCACTTTCAAATAGAAATTTAAAATTATATATTTAAAACAAAAAAATGTCTTAACTTAATATATGAATAAGTTTGTATTTTTGTTATAATTGGTAATTTAATATATTTATTTTATTAGTATTTTAAAATAAACATTTTAAGAAATAGTTACTTAAAATTATTTTTTTTCTTTTTGAATTGTGAAACTGCATTGATCTTTGTGTAACCTAGACACGCTAGACGCGGACGACAGGGTTGTATTAAGGATGTATAAAGTGGGTTAAAATTGATAAATATTTAGCTATTTTTACTATTGTTTTTTATTTATAACTACAAAATAAAAGATAAAATATATATCGATTAAAAATTTATTCATTTATTAATAATTTTTTTTTAATAATTGTGACTCATTTTTGCACTCAGATATACGCAGCGCATACGCTAAATTAAAATCCGCTGAATTATATTGTACAATGAAATAAGTGATTTTTCAATACATCATATCCAAATGTAAAAAATAACATTAAAAAAAAACTTATGAAGATAAAAATTTTAGTTTTAATTTTTTATACAATTATAGAATAGTGACATATAGTTTTCAAAAGTAAGTGAAAATGATTCATTTAATTGTTCCGTAGTTAAATAGTCAATTTTATTTCATAAAACATCAATTTAATATCATTATATTTTCGAGCCCAACCCACCAAATATGTAATCTACTTAACCAAAACAAATCTGAAAATGTGATTTTTGCATGAAAATTAAGTGGATATTTCGTTTTTAAATTTAAATATCGGTGTCTTTGTGTGTAAATTTATTAATAAATTATTTTGTTAGTTAATTTTGCAGACAGTATGTCTTCCGGGCGGCCTATTAAATGTGTTGTTGTAGGCGATGGTACCGTTGGAAAGACGTGTATGTTGATTTCTTACACAACGGATAGCTTCCCGGGTGAATATGTTCCCACAGTGTAAGTATCAAATGTACATCTTTAATAGTAATTTCTCACCAGGATAAACACCAAATTTTGGATTTTTTTGATCATAAATGATCATAGATGAACATAAGATTTCTCGCCAAAGCTAAATTTTTATTGAATGACCATAAAAATCCTAAATTATTTAGTTATACTCAAAACAATTGCAGTATTTATGTACTAATTACTGAAACAGTAAAATTGATAAAACTTAACTAAACTGGTAAAAATTTAGGAGCTTCATTTGCCGTATTGGTAATTTGTTAAGAAGGATGTACGGAGACATTGGTTGACATCAATAATAAAAGACGAAATGAACATAAAAATAGTTTTTTAGTGAATTTTCGAATCGAAAATTCAGCTATTACAGCCACTGTCATACACGACTTGAACCCGGGACTATGATAGAAATTTATTTTGAGGTCCCTAGAAACCGAAAATTATATTCACTAAAATTGATATATGTATGTATGTATGTATGTATATATGTGTCCGCACGATAACTCTCGAACGAAATGTCCTATTTTTACGAAATTTGGTGAAAATGTTGGAAGTCCCAAACCGTTGGACCAGTTCGTTAGCCAGCCATGTTCGATTCCTGGCACATGGTTTTTTGGTCATTTTTCGTGAAAAGAATTAGTTTCTTGACAAAATCTTCCTAAGTTCAAACGTTTTTGCGACATTTTTTAACACCATTAGAAAGAGGAGGAAAAATCATATAAAACGATTTTTAAATCATCGTTCTATGTAAACTGGTTTCCGAGAAAAACGAATTTTTATAAACGCAAATTCGCTATGTTATGCAGGATGCTGCGACAGGGGTATTGTAGATATCTCGAAAAGTATTGATTTTTCGCCAAAAATTGTTATTGTTAAATGCATGTATCTGAAAAAAAAAAACTTAGTGTTCTAACTGGGATTGTTTTTATTGATTTTCACGGACACAATTGCTTGTGTCCATCAACGTGTTAAGAAATTTTGAATCTGTTTTTATAAAAAATGTTTGTTTTTTTAGATTTGATAATTATTCGGCGCCAATGGTGGTTGATGGGATACCAGTAAGTCTTGGTCTGTGGGATACTGCGGGACAAGAAGATTATGATCGACTACGCCCGCTATCGTATCCCCAAACAGATGTTTTCCTTATTTGCTTTAGTGTAACCAGTCCTTCTTCATTTGAAAATGTTACTTCGAAATGGTATCCAGAAATTAAACATCACTGTCCCGATGCACCAATGATATTAGTCGGTAAAGACGATTTTCTCCGAACATCTCCCCCATCCCAGCGCATTTCCAGTACTGATTTCCCTTTTTCGTTCCAGGAACCAAAATAGATCTTCGAGATGATCGTGAAACGCTGACCGCACTAGCTGAACAAGGTCTATCGCCGATAAAACGTGAACAGGGACAAAAATTAGCAAATAAAATACGAGCTGTAAAATATATGGAATGTTCGGCATTAACACAACGTGGTCTGAAACAAGTGTTTGACGAAGCTGTACGAGCCGTTTTGAGGCCCGAGCCGCAAAAGCGACGTCAACGCAAATGCACGCTTATTTAGGTATACACTTCATCATTCACCGTCCTAAAAATTTTAATATGAACCTAAATTGCCATACCTATCTTTTCTCAGGATAAAACTTTGAACTTTTTTGCAAAACGGTTCCTTTTTTTAAAATTAATGCAAGAAATTGGTTTAGTGTGTTTCTGTTGTCCTTCATGCATTTTTTTTATTTTTAACTGAGTGCTATAGAAGTATCACTAAAATTGGTAGCTCATTTTAAATTAGAGTCTCATTTTCTACGGAATTATGTTTGAAACTCAATTTTGAATCTCAATGAACCATTTTCTCAAAATATGTAACAGTCTGACACCAGGGCGGCGACACAGGTAATTTGGAACTACATCTCTATGATTGAAATTTTAATTTAAAAATTGTTATGTAATCGCATGAAAAAATTGTTTAACACCAAGGCGGCAACACGGGTTATTCGGAACTACATCTCTATAGTTGGAATATTAATTTCTAAAAAACAAACAATGTTCCTAGGTAACCGAATTGGAAAATTTCGTTGCTAAAGTGGAATTAACAGAAGGTGATTTTTGGCCGATTAAATTAATATCTCGGTTATAGACATGTAATCCCAAATACCTGTGTCGCCGCCCTGGTGACAGATTGCTACATATTTGAGAAAATGGTCCATTAATCTATAAATAAATATTATCGACATTTCTTAAATTTTATATATTCAGCACAAATTTAATTTATGAATATGGGGGAAAATAGTGTTACCAACATGTAGAAATAATATATTGTGCAATAAGTGCGGGAAATTGTCGATTGCCCACGAAAGCGAAGTTGAGCGCACGAACGTAGTGAGTGCGCTCATTCGCTTGAGTAGGGCAATCGACAATCCCGCACGAGTTGCACATACTATTTTTTATTACGAATTTCACATACTTTTTTCTATTATTATCATTATTTTTGACATTTATATTACTTTTTAAAATAATATTTTTGAGTGTTCGTCTTTTTTTTCTGAATTAATTATCGTTTAAATTACTTTGTTGGCGGTTTCTATAGAAATAATTATGAAATATTTATTAAATGAAAAATTAAGAGGCGGCTTTGCGTGTTTTGATTAAATTTTGCGTGTTTTATTGTCAATTTGCGTGTGGAAAGTTACTTTCCACACGCAAAAAAGTATGCGGGAAGAGTACAGTTGGCAAACAGCCATCTTGCGTACAGAAATATGTGCGCCAAGTTAGTACTTCTCCCGCATGAGTAATAAAAAATAATGAACCGTTTGTTACTGTTGAAATGGTAGCAGTAGTAGGACTAGCGAACTATCAAATTAAACATATTAATACGGGGTGAATAATTTGAAATAATGACATTTTTATTATGGCCAAATTATTGATTTAATAAAAAAAGATTGTTCAGATAAGAGTGGTAGCTCTCAGTGGCGACATAGCTAGGAGTTTTGTAGCTCCTGTGGTATTCGCAAGGTATCTTCAATAGTCAAATTCAATAAAAAACATTTTGAAAGATTTTATCGAAGAAATGAACACTATATTTTAAAATGCCACAGAAAATTGTCAATGATTTTAAAATCAAATAAGTTTGAAAGAATACCATTACAAAATTGTTATTTTAATAATTTGATGCAAATTCAATAATTCTTTGAGAGTTGCTTCCATTGTTAACACTGCCTCAAAATAACTTCGACGGTGAACGCCAAGAAGGTTTTTAATAATGTCTGTTGGCCTCTTAATGTATTTATATAATGGCTGTAGCCACGCGGGCATCTGTTCTGATGGATTTCTAATTCCAACTGTAAGTCCTATAAACTATTTTATTATAATATTTTCTCCTCTTTATACTAATTGAGAATTGTAAGTTTTTTGATAAATTAATATTACAGAATTTCATAATAAAAAAAAAAAAAATGTAACTCTCGAATTACTCAGCCTGCTTATTATCAATGGTTAGAAACATTTTGCTACCAAGACAAAAGAAGTCATAAAAACCATTTAAATGTATAATAAAGAATAGTTACTTTTATCAGTGAATATAGACGTAAGTAGAAAAGGCAACCTGTGTTAATTTTTTGGATAATTTGAGACTGAGGCGAGACGTAGTTCACAGAGACAACTACTATGTGCCACTGCAAGCATTTTGCTAGTCAGGACATGATTTTTGATAGTCCGCCATTTTTCATCAAAGTTTCGTTAAAAATAAACTGGAAATAAATTAAATATTTTTAAAAATATCATGTAATTTAACTTAGAAAGAATAGTTAAATTTAAAACTTTTTAATTTATAACTTATTAAGACATATTTACTCAAATATGTGATAATTATTTTTGACATTCTTTGATGAAAAATGGCTAACATGTCCCGACTATATTTTAGTATAGGGACTCGACATAAATTTAGTGTTTTGCCATCTAGCTGTCGTTTTTTGCACTATATTTTTAGGACAGACAAATTCCATATAAATGCTTGTTCTGCTTACGTCTCTGTTCCCTGCTTTTATAAAGTTTATGTTGGTAGCGGTAATTCATAAATTAAATTTGACGCAAGTATAAATACAGGATGATCCACAACAATCAACATCAACATTTGTGGCTCATTTTGTATTTATTATGATAGAAAAGTGTATTTAATTGTTTCATTCACCAAATTAGACTGAAATATTTTAGTATATGATTCACAATGAAGTTACTAAAATTTTTGTACGATAAATATATGTATAGCTAATAATCTAATTATTCTTAGTAGACAAATTTCTGTTAAAAATTAATGGGGAAACATTCTACTAAAATTATTATAAAGCAAGTGTTAGATGAGTTATGTTGCATGAGAGTTATTATGATTTATTTTTTAAAATATATACTATAGTAGTGACGTAGTGATGTCTCTGTTGGTTTTAATTTTTAATCAGTTGGTTCCATTGAGGAAAAAAATTAATATTTCAACCAAATAAATTTCGAAATAATTTTAAATAAACGCCATTTTAACAGTTTTTTTTTAGTTGACACGTGATATCGTAAATGTTGCGAAAACTACTAAGTATTTTCGACTATCCTTGTACGAAAGCGCCGCCAATTTTGTAAATATTTTAAAATGTTCCAAAAAAATTTTCCTTTACCATAAACTGTTAGACGGCAACATTAAATTTTGTTGCCCATAATTCCTATTTTATTCCCATGTGCCATGATTTAAATTTCATTTACGGGTTAAAAGGTATTTTTAAAATCATAAAACTTCAAATTTACATGGTGATTCAAATCAGTGTTTTTCTGACCTTTTTTTATACAATTTAGAAACAATTGATAAAACTAATAAACCAATATGCTCTATCTTTGTTGTTCTTTGTATTTTATTTGCTTCTATCAAGTTACTTGAATATTTTCTGTAATGAAAAGTAGATGTCAGTTTGAATCATCTTGTAATAGAGTCCCTATAATAAATAGAGTCCTGACATGTGTGCTGAACGCTAATTGGTTCTGGCATTTTCTGTCCACAGTTTGCATAAAATACATTAGAAATAAATTAAATATTAACAAAAATCATTTAGATTAACCTAGAAAGAATAATTAAATTAAAATTTTTTAATTGTTCACTAATTCATAACTTATTAGCAATAATTATGAACTCAAAAATATTTTTTGATAGATTTGAGCGTTACTTTATGGTATTCCATTTTAAAATTAAAAGACAATTTTTACTTGGCTAATACCACTTTATTTAAAGTTTTTAAATATCTGTGACATGTTTCGGACCCATATGGCCATTAACGAACTGTTCGTTAATGGCCATATGGGTCCGAAACATGTCACAGATATTTAAAAACTTTAAATAAAGTGGTATTAGCCAAGTAAAAATTGTCTTTTAATTTCAAAAATATTTACTCAAACATGTGATAATTAATTTTGAAGCTTCCCACTCTGTTTTGGACAGAAAATGGATGACATGTCACGACTATATTTATTATAGGGACTCTATCTTGTAACCAAGATTCAAATCGTGCATTTATATTTTGATATTAATAAAATTATTTCAGAATCAAACAAGAAAAATCGAATTTGACATTCTTATGGCCAGTATTATAAAGGAGGAATAAGTAATGAAACAAATTTACTTTATCCATATTATATGTATATGTTGGTATATAAAACGTAAATTATGTAAATCGTAAACAGGGATTAACTTGACGGTTAAGTTGACAGTTTTGTACGTTTTGTACATATTTTATTTGGTTATGGTTCATATTCATACATGTATACATATTTGTATTTTATAAATAAAACCGCCATCTTTAATACCTATCTTCCTTTATAATACTCAACATTAAAGTTTTTATTAACCCATCGAATGCCAGGCTAATTTTACGTAGATTGCCTGTGGTAGCAATATTAATTTATTATTATATTGATATTTATATAAGTAATCGTTTTTTCGTACTGGGGGTCACTAATGATCTAAGCCGTGTTCGTTGGTGATGAATCTTCATCCTACTAACGAACTTGCGCATGCACACAGATTTTTTTTAATGACCACTGTTATCTCGTGCTCATGCGATGGAGATTGATTACCAACGAACTTGATCAATCTTGAAAAAATTGTAGATATTTGTATTTATTCATAGTATGTTGTGTCTAGACAATATTGCTTCGCCGGTCACTAGTATTCCCAACGGCATTCAAAGGGTTAAGATGCATTTTATGTTAACATTTTATATTCAAATTTTTTCGTTAGATGTACTGTCCGTTAAAAGACTCCGCTAAATGATCTCGAAAATTTTTATAATGCATTAAAAAATGCACCGACAGCATTTTTTAAACTGATTCCAAAGACCATTGAAATTTATTTAATTTTATCGAATGACACAGAACCAATTATCTTTAATAAATATAAATTTAAATTTTAAAAAATGACGAACGATTTAACTAAATAACTCATCTTTGTTTTTAATTTTTCGAAAAAAATGATAGTGTACTAAAACTGAAGTTCACTTTAGTTCAGCTTTTTTAGATTTTAGAATCGAAGTGTATATATTTACGATAGTAGCTTAGTTACCATATCTACTGTTTTCAATTCGACTTTGATTTATAAAATTTAAATATTTTGACCAAATATATCGCTAGGATTTTTTACTCGACTGCAACCTCGAAATTTTTACATTACGAAAATTATTTACGCACAGTAATTTACGGTAATATTTCACGAAATATTTTAAAGATATATTATGTGTACAAAATATTTAAAAATGAACTATAAAATCTCAAGGACTTACAACAAAAACTTTCTTACAATTAAATTTAAATATTTTTCTTCATAAAAAAAAAAATTTACCAAATTCTCTTTACGAAATCTAATCTTCACCATGTTTATAAGTACCGTAATTTTTTTTAATTTTATTTTTACAGAATTCATTTTTTTCACTACATATGAAAATTTGTTCACACTAAGTAATAAGCAGTAAATTACAACTTCATAATAAACATAAGTTTGAATCATTATCCTATATAAACTGGTCTTCGAAAAAATATGTTAACTTTATGTCCAGTGTTCTTATGACATTTTGGTTATTTGCTTTATAATTTATATTATTTACGTATTATCTCATGTAACGCTCAATCATTTGTTGTTTTTTTTGACATAGGTATATGACAGGAAGTTATTCCTATAAAAATAAGTTTTAGAAAATTCGCTAGTTTATGCAGGATGCTACGATAGGTGTATTATGTACTTTTGTACATAAAAGATCCATATAAAGACTAACCATTTCTGTTTTAACTGCTTATTACTAACTGAGTGTGAACAAGCTATTAAGCCGAGTTTACAGTGATAGAATAAACGGTAAAGAAATTTAGGTATATAACTTGGTATAACCACTCTACTACTTGCTTTCTCCCACTATCGGCTTATTATACTTTGCTTATGAACTCTTCCAGTGTAAACTGGTAATAAAACTATAGAGGAGAGCTGTGTAAGCTAAGATAAATTAAACTATTCTTTACTAAAAGTCTTTTGTATGTAGACACTGTTCTACCAAAACGACTAAAGTAGAATTGGATAAAAACTATGATAGTGTACTTTACCATTTTTTATATCAGTGTAAGCTCAGCTTTAGTTATGTTAATTACTCGGATTTGGTTTTCATTTATGCAAGAAGCGACTGATTAAAACTCAGTTATGAGAAAAATCAGTCTCACTCAAGGGATTTATATTCTTTTATTATTTACTCAAGAGATTTAAATACAAACTAGAGTAGCAATATAAGTGGAGTTATAAACTCAACACTTAAACCCCATCACATTTAAAAATTTTATTACTTTATGTAAATCTTGTCTTTTATATATTTTATTTATTTATATTATGTGTAATATTTCCAATATCATTTTTATCAATTTCTTGGATCGAAAATTATTTTTAATTTCTTATAACACAATGATATGGAAATAACAATTAAAAAGAAACTTTTAGCGTTATTTTTTAAATGAAATAATATTTATTTTTAAGTATTACATTAACCAAAGTGATAAAAAAAATAATTCTCGTAATTTTCTAGTCAGTAATCTGTTTTTTTTTTTTTTTGTTTACTATTGTTGAGGTCAGTAACGACAGTAAAAAATTATCAGATTTAATAAGTAACCATAAAATGACAATTTTGCTTTTTTTAAATATTTACTTATTAATTTAAGTTAATATTGTATATTAATGAATAATTAAAGACGCATTTGTCAATTTTTTATATTATAATTCTTTATATTTCTCATTTTAATGTAAAACGGTAATTATCTCATTATGTATGATTACAGTGTAATCTCACATAAATATGTTTAATAAAGTTTGTGTAAAATATTTATTAATTTTTTTCTATTTAATAATATTTTGAAATCCTCTTTTCCCCTTTCCCTTCCTTCTAGCAATTTTTTCAATATGATTGAACTTTGTTCCACCTAGCAATGGGACTCTAATCAGATTTTTAATTTAAATGACTGTCCATTTTTAGGATTTTGTCGTTCTAACAACGAAATCTTTATGAATTTGCGATTTCTATCATCGCATTAGGTGGTTTACGCGCAATTGACTACTTTGTAATAGTCAGTGTCGACTCTTATGCAATTTAAGAATCAATGTCAATTTTAATATTAAATAAAAGCAGAAATTATTTTATCGCGAGAATTGTGAAAAACTATAGCTACTAAACCACGAAATCCTGATTTAATGCGTAAGATTCGACATTAAATAGAAACAGGATAACTTCCACGACTAGCATTTTTATTTCACGGCATATGGCAATAAATTAAGCTTTTATAATTGCATATATTAACACGTTGATTGCCGATCACGCGATATCGCGTGATTCGTCTACTTTACTATATGGCCAATCACGCGATATCGCTTGACAAATATATGAACCTACTTATTTAAGGAGAGAGTTCAAATAAAAAAGCAACTTTTTTATTTATGATTATTTTGCTTTTTGAAATTTTTTTTTCAAATTAGGGAGGGTTTCAAATATAAATTTTGTTTTTGAAACATTCATTACTCTTTCCTGTAGGGGGGGGGGCTTTTTCACAAGTTTTTAAACGTTTACAAGGAACGCCATATCTCAAAAAGTAATGAATATTTTTTAAATATTTTTTCATTATTTTATTCCTAAAGGACCTGTCCATAAAGCTGAGTATGGGTTTCAGGTGATTTTAAAAATTAACTATAAAATTGTAATCCCAAACTCAATAATATAACCCAATTTTTATTTTAAAAAAAATGTTTAAAAATAGTTACAACTGTTCAAATGGAAAAAGCATACTCCACTTTATGCGCAATATGTTTATGAACAAAATTTAAAAAAAAAATAAGTCTATCTTTTCTAGAACTTGAGATGTGATTTTCCTTGTCGGGAAAAACAACTTTTGGGAAACGGTAAAAAACAAAAATAATAACAAAAGAAGCTGTTTACTCACTGTTTATTAAAACGTCTACAAAGGTATACAAATAAAAGAACATTATCTTAGTGCATACTATAACTCATGTACACACCAAAATTAAATATTACTGAACAAATCGAGAGGGGGGCGAGCGTTATCTGCAAAGGAGCCGCAACTTGGCTGTGCAGCGGCTCACAAATAAATATTTTTCTATTTGAAAAAAAAAATTTTGGCCATGTTTTATATATCACCGTGTTTGTAAAGAACCACAGAACAAAATAAAAATGAAAACGAGATTCGAAAAAAATTAGTTATTAGCCGTTTCTGGCGTGAACTCTCCTTAACTTAAAATATTTGGCCATCTCACAAAGTCTAATTTTTAGCTTGACAATGAAAGTGTTAAATTAATTTCGAATTTTTACGAATAAAATTCGATATTTATAGTTTCAAAAATTGCTTAAAATATTGTATTTAAAAAATTTTGCAATTAATTTTGATAGTATCGACGTGTTAAATTTAACATGATCGTTTCATATAAGCTTTATAAATGTTCCAAAAATTATGTAGCCAACTGCCAACATTACACAAAAAAATTATTAAAATTAAACCCATGTGCTTTGTTTTTATTAATTTGTGTTAACCTTAATTTTTAGAAAATTTAAAATATAATCAGCTACTTATGGGTAAAAAGAAAAAGGGACGCTGTGTGAAAAGAAACGTTCAACAACAAAATGTTGAACCCGAAGAATTACTGAAAGCCCCTCACACGTTTGTAATTCATCGAGGACTTCCTGGTGATCACATAGTTGAACTGACGAAAGATTTTCGCAGAGTGATGGAACCATTCACAGCTTCATCGTTAAAGGTTTTAACATAAATTTTATTGCAAAATTTAAATTAATAAAAAATTAATTTTCAGGAGCGCAAGAAAAACACCATTAAAGATTTTGTTTCAATAGCTGGTATCTTTCATGTAACACATATTTGTATATTTTCCCGTACGGAATTAGGAATGTATTTAAAATTGGCTAGGGTCCCACGAGGGCCCACATTAACCTTCAAAGTCCACAATTATTCATTGGCACGTGATGTAATTTCGTCATTAAAAAAGCAACTTGTTTTCGAAAAAGCATTTGAACACTCCCCCCTCATTGTGTTAAATAACTTTACGGGGGAAGGATTACAAATGAAACTAATGGCGACAATGTTCCAGAATCTATTCCCAACAATAAATCTTACAACGGTAAGATTTTTAAAATTATAATCTCAAAGAGTTATTCGACACCATTTTGATTTTTAGGTGAATTTAAACTCGATCAGACGATGTGTCCTCTTAAATTATAACACGGACACCAAACTGATCGATTTCCGTCACTACATCATCAAAGTTATACCAGTCGGAATATCGAAAGGGGTTAAAAAAGTGATTCAGGGCAAAATACCAAATTTATCCAAGTGTAACGACATATCTGAGTATTTCACTAAGTAATTTGAATTTTTATTTTTATTTCTGTCCCACTAAAATAACATTTAACCAATGATGACTAAAACACTTTATAAAGATAGCACTTTTTCAATTTTCTGAGATGTTTCAATCAAAATGATCATTATCAAATAAGTGAAAATTATAAAGTACAGTCGTATAAAAAAAATTATAAATGAATGGAGTAAATACCCAAGGCTGGGAAAAATGGTTCATGGAAACCAATTAAAACTTGAAAATGGAAAATGGTTTCCAAAAATGCATTTAAAATACAAAATGAGAAATGGTTTTGCAGAACATATTTATAATAGAAAATGGAAAATAGCTATTTAAAATGGATTATAAAATGCAAAATGCTTTTTTGTACTTTATTTTAATTCTATAAATTTTTTATTATTATTTATATTAATAAAAAAAAGTTAAGAAAATATCAAAAAGTTAAGAAATTAGGGCAGTCTTTTGAGAAAATTTTATGAAGTTTGTATGATATGAAAACAAAATTTAACTATTGAAATATTATTACTCAAAAATATTGTAAAATTTAATTCAGCCTGCATATATTCAAACCTTATCTACGCTACAACTACGACTTCTAAATTATGAAAATCATCTACTCGAAATACAAAAATATTTCTTATCGACGTGTCTTAAAGATTACACAACTTGAGTCAGGAAAGTTTGAGAACTGCAACTCTAGTAACAAATTTAACTCAAATGGCATTTCAACTCCAGTTATAAAAAATTTGAGTCAGTTAAATCAAGTTACATTTAATTTACAATTTGTTAGACTTCAAGTCATTCAATTCGAGTTCTATAATTTATTAATATGTCATAAGTATCATACATATACACATAAATTTGAGTATACATGCATTTTCATTTTAAATGTAAAATGGATTCAAAATTTCATTTTAAATACAAAATGGAAAATGGTTTGACCGAACTTATTTAAAATAGAAAATGCAAAATGCCATTTTGTATTTTAAATACATATTTAAAATGAAATCATTTTAAATAGTTCCCAGCCCTGTAAATATCGGTATAATCGTTTAAAAATTAATGAAAATTATTACGAGTAGTGACTTTCAGTTTTGAGACATGTTTCGAATAATTGAATCATTATCAAATAGCAAAGTGTTTTATTTATTATTTACGCTAAAATTACGCTCATATCTATTCATAAATTTATTCGAATTTGTATTTTAATATATTTTTAGAACTGCTATAATGTCAGAAAGTGAAGCCGAAGATGATCCGAGTAGTCATGTAACAATCGCCCAACAATTAAAATCACGTGGTAATTTTGAATCGGGTAAATCCGCGATTAAACTGAGTGAAATTGGACCACGTCTTACGTTACAACTGATAAAAGTCGAAGATGGTATGCTGGATGGCGAAGTTCTGTATCATGAATTGATTCATAAAACTGACGAGGAAATTGAAGCTGTTCGTAAAATGCGGGAGAAAAAACGTAAATTGAAAGAAAAACGTAAAAAATTACAGGAGGAAAATAAGAAGAAGAAAGAGATGGAGAAAAAGAAATTGATTGAAAAATCATTGGAGGGAATGAATAAAAAGGACGATCAAAAAGAGAAACCGAAAAAGAAAAAATTAGAAAGTGATATTTTAATGCAAAGAGCGCAGCAAGAATCGAACCAAGAATGTATGCGTGAGGACGACGACGATGCTGAATATTATCGCGAAGAAGTAGGACAAGAGCCTGATGAAGGTAAATTGATTCAAAGTATAAAAAATAAATACCAACATAAAGAAATAAAATTGGAAATCGTTATTTACCTATTTATCTATTGGACAAAAATAATATTGCTTCACACACCCTAACAAATTTAACCTGTTAATGATGTACGGTTAATAACTTCACTGATTTGAACATTACTTCATGATATCCCATATTTGTAAATAATAAAACAAACATTTTACTTAGCAAAAAATACCACGTTTATTTTTAATTGTGACAATTGTTTCAAGCTTAACTGCCGATTTGCAAACAATTTAATATTAAATTTGTCTTTAAATTTCAAATTACAGTAGTTATTCTCAAATGGAAACCCCCTTCTCTCACTCACTCTTTATGTATTTATATATAAGAGTGAGAGAGAGAAAGGGGTTTCCATTTGGGAATAATTACTGTATACAACTTTAAAAGAACAGACTCAAATTTTTTTGAAACCCATATAAAAAAATTGTTTAACTCAAATTGATTAAAAAGCTTTAGTACTTAAGCAATTTAAAAATGAAATGATTACGATGAACACTTTTCTTCGATCAAAAAATATCAACTATCACAGAGAAATTTTACTGTAGATTAAAAAAAACTCTCATCAATCTCTTGCAAAGATGTATGCTCGAAACATTTGCTTATATGCTGGACCAGTTAACTGATCTTAACCATCAAAGAAGAAATTGTATCCTTGGTTGTGAAATTAGAAGCTTTCTGTAGACACCCATTTTTGTTTATGTCTAATTGGAATAGAAATACATAACAAATAAATATTTAAGTTACATATTTCTACATATAGTATTTTTCTTTAACAACTCTAAATTATACTACTGGACATGCGCACAAATGTTTTTTTTTTCATCAATTAGACGTATATATAAATGGGCGTTAAAAAATAGTTTATCATTTTACCAACAGGATTGATTTACTGATCAGATTTACTGACAGAACTTACTTTCTCTATTAATATAATCTAATAGTATATTATTTAACGAGCTGGTAATGATAGCTATTACTCACGAAGATGAAATTGCGACACGAGCCGAGTTTCTGAAGCGAGTATCGTAATGCATCTGAGTGAGTATAGCCATTGCAAGCGAGTAGAGTACGATATTGTGTCTACGACTTTTTCCTTTTTGATTTAAATAACATTGAATATAAAGGACGCCGCACAAATCTTATGGAAATTTGTTAATTTCTTCGAAACTTTGGGAAATAATAGTTCTTGACGTATAGAACAAAAGTCTCCATTGGCGCAAAGCTCAATAATGGACAGATTTTGAGATATATGTAGTTAAATATACGTGTACTGCCAATGTAAAATCGATCACCTATCAAATGATGTCGGCAATCGATTCTACTTTTCTGCAAGTTTTTTGCCGACACCATTTGATAGGTGATCGATTTTACATTGACAGTATACGTATATTTAACTACATATATCTCAAAATCTGTCCATTATTGAGCTTTGCCCCAATGGAGACTTTTGTTCTACACGTCAAAAACTATTATTTCCCAAAGTTTCGAAGAAATTAACCGGGACTAAATTTCCGTAAGATTTGTGCGGCGTCCTTTTAAATCAAAAGAATAAAATATTTAGTGTATTTCTAATTTCATTAAATGTTTATATATTATGTACATATGAAAATGATCAAAACAAAATATAAACTCTTTTGTTTACTTGCACGTTACCAGGCAACATATATTAAAATTTGATACATATATTATACACAAAACGAATGTCATCCCATTGAATAATGGTTAATACGGTTATTTCATTGGTCGAAAGGTATTGACTAATGATCACTCCTCCACACCTTTGAATAATGCCTAACTTTCTCAACAATTAACGGATATGTAATGAGTGTGTTCTTCAACAGGAGTAGAAAAATTAGATAGCGCACTTATCGTCAGAGGTTTTGCATTCATAGGTCATGTACGCTTCCTACAATACTTATATTTCCAAAACTTTATTTTTTAGGGCTGTTTTCAAAATCTACCAGAAAACATGAATTTAAATCACCATATAAGAAGAAAAAGTTCGAAAATGATGAGAAAGTCAACAAAAAAGTTACAAAATCATTTAATAAAAGCAAAAGAAAAAATCAAATTGAAACTGAAAAAAGATCAAAAAGTGGAAAGATGGGAAAGGATAATAAGCTACACAAAGTGAAACATGGAAGAATACAAAAAAATAAAATTAAGAAAAGATGATTTTGTAGTTTATGTATATTAAATAAATAAATAAATAACAAATTACAAGGTTTCTGATATTTTGACACTTTGTTGCTCTTTAGCAAGTTGATTGGACAGAAAATGGATGGCATGTCACGACTCTGTTTATTATAAGGACTCCACTTTCAATTAGAGTCCCTATAATAAATAGAGTCGTGACATGTGTACTGAACGCTGATTGGTTCCGGCATTTTCTGTCCAAACTTTGCGTAAAATACATTGGAAATATATTAAATATTAACGAAAATCATTTAGTTTAACTCACAAAGAATAATTAAATTAGAAATTTTTAATTATTCATTAATTCATAATTTATTAACAATAATTAAGTACTCAAAAATATTTACTCCAACATGTAATAATTAATTTTGAAGCTTCCTGCCCTGTTTTGGACAGAAAATGGATGACATGTAACGACTCTATTTATTATAGGAACACTACTTTCAATAAATCACGTACGCCTCCTATAAGGCTGTCTACACAATCAGTGAAATAAGGAATAAGAAGTATGTTATCTAGTGACGTTGAATGGAACTTTAATGAAATACGAAATAAGGAGTATGCCATCTAGTGACGTTGAATGAAACTTTAAAACTTAACTGCTAATGGGTAAATGTATTTAGGTATTTTTGTACATCAGAATTCATGAAAAAGTAACGTTCGTGATGACTTTTTTGTCACTAAGTGAAAAAAATCACGAATTTTGACCTACATATTTATATCTAAAAAAATACCTACATATTTATATCTAGGACCAGTTACGTTAAAGTTCCATTCAACATCACTAGATGGCATACTCCTTATTTCATTAAAGTTCCATTCAACGTCACTAGATGGCATACTTCTTATTCCTTATTTCATTGATTGTGTAGACACCCTAATCCTTATATTTTCAAAACTTTATTTTCTAAGGATTTTTTTTTAAATCTACCAGAAAACATGAATTTAAATCACCATATAAGAAGAAAAACTTCGAAAGTGATGAGAAAGTCCACAAAAAAGTTACAAAATCATTCAATAAAAGCAAAAGAAAAAATCAAATTGAAACTGAAAAAAAAAAGTGGGAAGAAGGGAAAGGATAAGAAGCTACACAAAGTGAAACATGGAAGAATACATAAAAATAAAATTAAGAAAAGATGATTTTGTAGTTTATGTATATTAAATAAATAAATAAATAACAAATTACAAGGTTTCTGATATTTTGGCACTTTGTTGCTCTTTAGCAAGTTGATTTAAAACTTTCTGAAGATTATTCATTTTCTTTTGCAATGCAACCGCTTTTTCGTTAGGTACAGTAGGTTTTGAATTGAGTTCATTTGCAGCATTTTCAAATACTTCATACACTTCCTTGAATGGTTCTTGATCTTCAATTTGTACTTCCAAATTTTTCGCACATTTTACTTCTAATTCGAAAATCTCTTTAAGCGTGTCAGTACATTTTCTTAAATATTTTTTTCGACTACTGATTATTTTTTCTAAATTTATATTATTTAAATCCATGATGGTTTTTAATCTGCTCGATTTTCGCTTTAACGGTTAAAATTTATTTTTGATTGAAATGGAATACCAGTCTAAAGCTTCTAATGTTTAACTTGCACTGACAAGAATAAATATAATTAATTAATAATTTAAAAATTAAAATTTAAAATATAATTAATCTTACGTGTATAATTTTAGCTGAATTAAAAATACTTTTTTACTTTCAAACTTTTTGAACTTATGAAATTTCAATTTCAGAAATATTTCAGTAATTTTTTAAAATATTAGGTTGGTATCTTGTGATCTGTCAGGTTGGTTGTGGTTTGTTCGGTACATTCTAAAAGATCAGGGTAAAATAATCAGATTATTGATTTTGATCACTTTTTCGTAAATAATTGCAATTTAATTAATGATTTTTTTAAAAATTTGAGATTTTTCTTAACTAATGAAGTCCCACTTGAATCAGAAAAAAGTAAGCTTAGTGATCATCGTGCCCATTTAATCCATAAACGAACATAACTATTTTTTGTGTTAGTAGAAGAGCCAGTGTCCGATTTGCGCTGGCCTATTCAGCCGCGTTGTCATCTTTAACGTTTAAAGAAAGTAAAAAATAAGGCCCAATTTATATAAAGTAACAGTTCTGGAATTTTGATATATGAAAGTTAATAATAGATTTTATCGATAAAAAACGTTCTGGCAATGTTTTCTCTTCACCAAGGTCCCGCCAGAGCAATCTAAAGTTGCAATAAATTTCATAATTATTTTGACAAATATCAAAATACTGTGTATTCATAGTAATATGATTTAAAAAAAAGAGAGATTACGAACAGGAGATTACACTGTTCTTATGAAAAGTTTCTCATTATATTTTTCTTGAGTCATATTTATCTACATAATTTAAAATAACAAAATTTTAGTTTATTTACGTTGCATAATAGAGTCTAATTACATATCGTTTTAACCCCAGAGTACAAAACTTTTTTTAACTTTCATATATCAAAATTCTAGAACTGTTACTTTATATAAATTGGGCCATGTTTTTTACTTTCTTTAAACGTTAAGGATGACTCAACCCGGCCGAATAGGCTTGTCAGAACTGAATTTCTGTGTAGAGTAAGTGTCCAAGATCCTATCCTTTCAATTTGACGTGTTGAAATGACCACCGAAATCGGCCACTGGCTCTTGGTCTACATATGTATATGGTAAAAATGACATTCCTGACATTCCTTGTCAAATAAATATTTCTCTAATTAAGTTGATTTGCAAGACTAGTAATTTCTGTAATTTTTTTTTTGCTGTTCTAAAGTCTTAAAAGAATATGATCTATAATAATTATGATGAATTATCTTGGACAGGTAAAAGGCCTATATTAATCCTAATCAGATTCAGTATTTAAAATATAAAATTTTTATAGAAGTGAAAGATCTATTTCGAGTTTGGCGTGAAGAAAATGAGCGAAAAAGTGAGGATATAATTGAGCTTTGGGAAACAGTTCTTGAAGACAAGATCAATAAACTAGGCAATGAGAGTATGTTGTATTCAAAACGTGTAATTTCTTCGACATACTTTACATAATATCTTTTACATTTCAGAATATGTAATCTTAGAACAAGTAATAGTGGCCGCACTAGATTGCAATCGGATATCGTTGGCGGAACATTGTATAAGTCTGTTGTTAATGCAATTTCCCGGTAGTTTACGTGTTCTGAAGTATAACGCCATGAAATTAGAAGCCCAAGAACGTTATGATGAAGCTATTGACTTATTAGATACAATAATTAAGTGTGACGAGACAAATAGTGCGCCACGTAAACGAAAAATTGCAATACTTGAAGCCCGAGGACGTATCCCCGAAGCAATTAAAGAGTTAACGGAATATTTGAAAAGGTAAAGTACCACGTGTTCAAGGTCATTTGAATCCTTTAATTTCAAAACCCGCTATCTACGTTAAAGTCATTTTCTAGGAAAAGACAAAATGTAATTTTGAATGAATGCATAATAATATATTTATTTTTAAACTTTATAAAAATAATTTTACTGTTAAAAATTAAATTATGATGGTTAAAGTTTCTCAGATTTGATTAAAAGTATGTATTTTTAATAAATTAAACATATGCATAGTGGGTTTTGAAACTGAATTTGACATAGTGGGTTTTATTTCCAACATAGGTGATTATAGTGGATTTTAAAATTAACTGAATAGGCTCGAACAATTTCTGGTACTACTTAAATAGTATTTATACAGAGTTGTATTAGTTACATGTTTATTTTAAATATACGAGGGCTGTTCAAAAAGTATCGGACTTTTGTTAATTAAAAGTGCATTTATTGAACTAGAGCTACAAATCTCTAATCCCCTTCAAAGTAGTCTCCTTAATGATGCACACACTTCTCCCAGCGCTTCTGCCACTGTTCAAAACATTTCTGGAAGGCATCATTTGGAATGCTGTTAAGCTCGGCCGTCGTATTCTGTTTAATGTCTTCTCTTTCTTGAAATCGAGTTCCTTTCAGGGGCATTTTCAGCTTAGGAAATAGCCAGAAGTCGCAGGGAGCCATGTCGGGGGAGTACGGAGCTTGGCGAACCAGAGGAGTGCTGTTTTTAGCGGGAAAACTCTGAATTAGGTGTGCAGAGTGGGCAGGTGCATTGTCGTGATGGAGCTGCCAAGTTTTTGTTGCCCAAAGATTCGGTCGAATCGCCAAGCTTTGGGCAAAATTTAATGCAGTAAAACGCTGCTCAAGTTTTTCTGTCATTTTATAATTTGATAAAAACTGCCGAGCACAACAGAGAGGTCTACACTACTAGGCTGACTGCCGGCGACTGAAGCTTTGTCATGACACGAAACAGTTCATGCGCGCGCATGACAGTCCCCTCCACACCCCTACTAAGCTTGGCTGCCAGCGCTTCATTCGTTTAAGCGGGAGGACAGAAGCAGTGTTGCCACAAGGTTACATTTCTTACATTTTTCGTAACTTTCCATCAATCCATGTAATATGTATGTAACAAAAGATTTTAAGCGTATTTATGTAACTTTTTAAAATTATATACATTGTTTGCAATTGTCAAATTCATATCTTAATTCAAAAATTCATAACTCCCACTTAATTGCTTTTATCAATTTCGTCACGCACACAAACGTATACGGTACATGCCTGAAGTTAACTTAATTTTTACTACATACCATCTGCAGCTAAATATGAATTAAATTCAAGCCTTTCTGCTGAAGAATATTGGCGGAAAGTATTTAAACTAGAAAAAATTGATGGAAGACCTATGTTTCCAAATCTGAAGAAGGTATTTCCATTATTAATGGTACTACCGTTTTCGAATGCTAATCTGGAGAGAATATTTAGCCAATTAAAACTAATAAAAACTTCTCATCGCAATAATTTACATACGGCTACTGTATCTGCATTCATGTCCACAAAAGAAAATATTAAGGATTCTATAAAATTTGAACCTATTGAACCTCTTCTCTGTAGTCAGATAAAAATAAATTGATAAAGCTTTATTTTATTGTAATATAATAAATACAATTCTCTTTATTATTATCTTCATTTGACTTAAAATTCAATGGAAAATAAAAAAGATAAATTAATGAACTCGTCATATTTTTACCTGCTTTGACAAATAAAAATTTAAAAAAGATTATAATAAAAATATGATTGAAAATGGATTCGTATCAACAAAAAATTACTATTACGTAACTTTTTGTTTAAAAATGTACCTTTTAAAGTATACCAACGTAACTTTTAGCCAGACGAGTGTGGCAATACTGGACAGAAGGTCCGATACTTTTTGAACAGCCCTCGTATAGATAAATTAATTGCATGTAGTGTAAAAAATGACTTGGATTTAAAAAGTGTAAATGTAAATTAAATATTACGATTGTATATAAATTTAATTTTAAAAATAGTATTACCAACAGTAAAATAAATATTACCAAAATATGGTAAAGTACACAAATACTACTTTGATTAAAAAATTTAATTTTTGGAGCAAAATCTTAGGTATATTTTCGTCTTGTTTATTTCTTTAATTCAATTCTGTAATTGCTGCAATCACTTTCTTACATATTTATAACTCATTATTTTGAGGTTTTTACTTGAACCAATCATTTTTCTAATAAATTTCATTGTTTTTACCACAGAAGAGTACAAGCAAACTAAAATAAAAAAAGTGTAGATCGCTTGGAGTCATTTGTCGGTCTGTCACAGCTTAGGTGATTCAGTCGTGCGCACCAGTTGTAACGGTGCAGACATCGCGAACATTGATTGAACGTTGGTCATTGTTTATCAGCCACTTGCAACAATGTAATACAAGCATACGTACGCCTCGAATACATACATATTACACCAGGCACACCCCACTCGCCACACACACAGACGAAACCCCGTGTACATAGATACGAGATTTATGTAGTAACATGATGTTCGTTTGGAGTAGGAAAGAAATTTACGTCATCTTTCTGCCATAGTGATCTCTATGCTATAGAGATAGTTAGTTTCACCATTTGGTTTTCACCGATCAGAAAGTTTACGTTTCGTGATTAAAACTTTTCTTTCATAACAATTTCGGAGACACAACAGTTTCTAATTGGTTTTAGTGGGAATTCAAAATGTATGGTAATTGTAGATAGCGGCTTTTGAAACTAACATTAAAGTTTAAGGGCCATTATTTTTAAAACCAACCAAAAATAAATGATTTTCAACCTATCACAGATTTTTTTGAAACTTTGGTTAATTATACTCTTTAACATCCTGAATTCAAATATAATTTTTAAAAAATTTTAACTCTTATAGTTTTTGAGTTATATACTTTTGAAAATTGCAAAATACCCTTTTTTGTTACTCAATCCCAGCACTATAGAATGTTCTAATTTCAGTTCTATAAGTCCTAGAGAGTTGTATGACTGTTCATTTTAAAGAGAAATTAATAGGCTTTAATTTGATACTAATTTTGAACACCTTTTGGGAAAAATATTTTTTTTGGAAAGCCTCAAAACTTGTTTTTGAAAATTTTTTTGAGATAGTGTTTTTTGAAAATTATGAAAATAATATATATTTATAATGGTGACTTGGGGAAAGCACCATAAAAATTTCAAAGTGGGTCCATGATAGGATCAGCAGTTATGATAAAAAATGCATTTCAGTGTATAGTATTTTAACGCATTCTGACATAAGAGGTTGGTTTCAAAGAAGATTTCTTTAGAAACCTTCTTTGAAACCAACCTCTTAGTAAATGGTAACACATAAAGTATATAACATTCTTATCTCATTTTTTTGAAAATTGTAGATAGCGGATTTTGAAATTAGAGTATTCATTTGTAGACCGTACATACAGGCAAAATCTGCTATATATATAATACACCCGACATAAAATACACCGCGCTGCCGAAAAGAGATGGAAAATAGTGTTCTTATTCTTTTTATTCAAAAATGTTGACATTTTTATAGTACAGTATGATTTTTATTATTAGTAACATGAACATGATATGAGATGTGATTTATTATTTATTATTATTTTATTAAACTTGTAATGTTTATTTAATATTAAGATACAATATGTATGTATCAAGAGTGCGGTTACTGATAATATAATTTATGACATGATGTGTCGAACCGTGAGAACTGAGAACGCAATAACATAAATGCACATAGTGTGTATGATAACTAGGTACCGGGTTTCTTCGGACAGGTCAGGACCGTATTTATTTCAATAAAATTTTGCAACTAAATTACATTAAATTATGCACATTTGAATGAATGTAATTGGTCAAAAATTACATTTTTCACCATTTAGAATACTAACAGCATTTTTTATTTGACGAAAGTAAGAAAATTCAAAAAATCGGAAAAAATTTTTGTAAAATATATTGAAAAGTTGTTGAATATTTAGACTGTCTACTATAATAGCTAAGACGTACATATTTACTAAGATTTTTTATTATTGAAAAACAAATTTTTAACAAGCAACTATACTTCTATCTCTCAAAATTGAAAATATTTAATTTAAATGACATGTCACATAAATCACATACATAATATAAACAAGAATACTTTTGATAGTCAATTAAAATTATAGTGGCACTTTTCAATTGTGCAGGTAATAAATAAAAGAAAAAAAGGATGTTTACATAAAATACGTATAAATAATATTTTGATACACATATGTATGTGTGTGGATGTAACTTGTGTACGTTGTTTTTATGAAAATATTTTGAACTTTTAGTCACATTGAGTGCAATATGTATACCTGTATATACGAAACTGTCTGATCCGAAAGAAATCCGATAGCTGATGATAACTGCAGACATAGTACGCAATACATATCGATGCACAATCATTTTTCAACTTGTTTGACCCTTATTTTGCTTAGAATATTTTTTATATTGCAATTTTATTTGATTTTTGGCAAGTTTTGTATTTAATATGTAAAGAAATTAACTTATTTTTTAATATTATTTTTTAAAATCGTATGTTATATTTCATTGGTCACACCCTGTATACTAGTGCTTGATATAAAATACACAGAACGTTTGTTTATGTATCATATATTAGATCCAAAGTGTATTTTAAACCATGTGTTAAAGGTTGTTTGAGGCAGCCGCTTCCTTCAATTGATTTAATTTGATTTATAGGTTTATGTCAGATCAAGAAGGATGGCATGAACTATGCAATTTATATTTACAAGAACAGGATTACGCGAAAGCAGCATTTTGTATGGAAGAATTGGTTTTACATCATCCACACAATCATCTAGTACATCAACGACTTGCTGAAATCAAGTATACACAGGGTGGGCAAGAGAATATGGAAATAGCTCGAGCGTATTATTTACAAGCTCTGAAGCTAAATCCAAATAATATACGAGCTTTATACGGGGTGTTTCTTGTAAGTAAAATCAAATATATTGGTATAGTAAGCATGATTAGAATCTCTTATTAGAATGTTTTTTTTAGACTTCAAACAATATTGCGACTTCTCAAAAATGTCCAGCATTAAAGAAAAAAGAAGCGAATAAATTGATGCAGTGGGCCATGTCGAAAATCCAACAGAAATATAATGACGTAAAAGTATCATCAAATGTTGCCGTTCAATCATTAGAGAGTATGATGGGATCTATGCAAATTAATTGAAAGTACATTCTTTGTTAAATTTTAAATAAATAATTTTAGCATCATTTTGTTATATAATTATTATAAATAAATCTTTTTAAAATGTTAATTATTTAAATATTTAAAGTTCCCTAAAATTTCACCAAACAAAATATACGTACAACGTAAGTTTATTCTTCTGAACCACAAGCCAGTGAGTTGACTTATTTTATCCATTCCACCTGCGTGAACGAAGGAAGCTATTCTATTTTAAAATTTTTTAGCCACAAGAAAGTGATGTTATAGAAAAAAAGACCTTCTGGTTAAGATCCGTCCAGCAAATATAATACGATAAAACATTTTTTTGGTTTTCGGTTATTTTCGGTTCCTTGGTTCGTCTAGATCAGGGGTCGCTTAGCGAAATCTTGGGGTCATAGCGAAAAAATTTTTATAGGTATATATATTGTTACCTAATCAATAAATTCTTACAAAAGACTTATATATCTCTATTTGGGGTCGCGAATGAAAAAAGTTTAAGAAGCCCTGGTCTAGATCATAGATTCCCAGCCTTTTCTGGACTCCCAGGATTCCCTTTTTTCTATTTTTCACAACCGGCGACCTTTTTTTTTTTTGCTCGTCGGCTTTAAAATGCCTAATTATTATATATAAAAATATGTTTATTATATTAATTTACTTATCTGACCACCTCTCTTGACAACCTTGTCCGCTACCGCCCCCTGGAAGGTTCCAGCACCCACTGGGGGGCGATATCGCCCCCGTTGGGAATCTATGGTCTAGATGTATAAATTTGATTAAATTCGACTATACAGTTGATCCTTTTTTTATGCGGTGGATAGGGTCCACATAAACAAATCTCACAAAAAAATATATTCAAAAATATCATAAATAGCTATAAAAAGTTTAGTTCGGCCCAGATTGTAAAAAAAACATTTTTTATGCGGTGGATCGGGACCGCATAAAAAAAGTTTCATCAAAAATACATAACTCAAAAGCTCACGATTTTCTTAAAAGTTGCTTTTCTAAACAAGATAAAGCATTAATTTACGTGGTAATAACATTTTATTTTATTTTTATAATATTATGAAAATTGTAAAAAATACATTTGTAAAAAAAACTAAATGATGCAATAACTTATATTCTTATGCAATGTACTGATTAAATGCTTAAAAACCATTAAAAAATATTTTTATCAAAGAAAGTTATTATAGTTAATGTTTAAGTTTCTTACTGTCTCTTGATTTTGATTCACATTATGCATTTTAATGCCCATCGCACAGAAAAGCATCGCATAAAAAAAGGTTTAGCTGTACTTTTAAAATTTAAAAATAAAATTTTTATTTTTGGAAAAAGGTATAAAAATAAAAAATTAAAAAAAAATTAGATTTATTAAATTTTATAATCAACTATTTTCATTTTCTTTACTTTTATTATTTGCTCGTTTTAATTTCTCCAATCGTCCAATTTCACGTAATTCGGCACGTTTCGCCTTTCGTTCTTTACGTGTCTCATTACCGTGCGCAAAATATTTATGTCGAAAATCTGGAATCTGTTTCATCGGTTCTTGATAATTTTCATCATAATCCTTGATTTTTTCGTACGTTAACAGCCGTCTTGACGTATATTTATTTAATATTTGTTCCGAATTAGCAACTAACGATAAACATGAATGATTCGGTAATATACTTTCTGAATAATCTTCTCTGAAAAGTAAGGATCAAATGATTGATAAAAAAATCTTACTTCAAGAAAAGGGGTAGTGTATTTAGAGTGTCTGGACCACAGATTAGACAAATCCAATGTACATACCAAATCGTGTCGTTCGTCTGGTGCCGTTTGTTGGCCTGTTACAGCTTATATGGGTTATATGAATCAGTCGCTTACAACTTGTGTTAGGAATTACATCGTATGTAGTGTCATTGTTTTTTAATTAACTTTTTAAATTTAAATAGAAATAAATTAAAGTAAAAAAAATATTTTTTAAGAAAAAGTTTTTATTTAAAAATGGGCTAAAAAAAATAAAATAACTTTTGAGTGAAGTTTGAAGCAATATGCAACATAATTATAAAAGCTTCAGGCGTTATCATTAATTATTTCTGTTTTGGATATAAATGTGTAGCTATTTTACTTTTTAATAGTTACCAAACTTAATTAAAACCTCAAGCTTTTATAAATTATGTTGCATATTGCTTCAAACTTCACTCAAAAGTAATTATATTTTTTTTAGCCCATTTTTAAATAAAAGCTTTTTCTTAAAAACATTTTTTTTACTTTATTTTCTACCTTTTAGTCTGATTACAATTAATTTAAAAAAAATTAAACTATATTTTAATCGGTTAATTTCATAGAGATATTAATTTACCCTAATCAAACATAACTATGGAAACAAAAAATTGCAATGTAAAATCAATGGACAATACTAATTTGACAATTCGAAATGTCAAAAAGTTGCACAGGACTAAAAATCAACAATTTTGGTTTGGGGCGATTTAGGATAAAACTAATTACTCAATATTGCATTGTCATCAAGGTTATACACGTACGCAAAGTTTGAAACCTCTAGCTCAATTAGAACCTGTCTAAATTTTGATTCCAAGATTTGATCTAAACCAACATACTAACATAGCAAGTTAAATAAAAGCTTTTAATAAAAAAATATGAAGTGTGCCGTATCTAAGTGTAAAAATTCCATTAAACAAAAAAATACTCAAAATAAAGGGATATCTTTCTTTAGGTAAGTAAACATATTTTATTTAATTTTCGTTTGACAGCCATGATGAAATAGGTATATGTATAACACATATATAATTACAGATTTGTGTACATACAATGATAGGTTTATGTAGTAATATGTTGCGTGTACCATAATCGTTTGGTGGGAGCACCACTCTTGCGTCATATTTTGGCGACAGAGGTTCGCCAATATACGAAAGCTACGTTTGTATCTATGTATATATCTGTGGTCTGGACAGCGGTGAGTATTTGGGACGTGACAATCAGAATATAAACTCAAATTACGGCATCATTATTATATCAAAAATTGAAAAAGAAATTGAAAAGATAATAATAATAATTATAATTTTCCATATTATATTACTATGGGATATGCTATTGAACCAAGACATAGAAAGAAAAATCAACTCTGCTAGGAATCCGATGTATAAAGAAATAAAATCATCTGCTGAGATAGAATCGTACCTTCTTATGAATATTCCAATTACAATCACTAGAGTCATTGCCCAATTGCGTCTCCATCAAAATAATAATCTCTATTTCAATTTTAAAGGCTTCAAATATATCATAAAAACCGATGTACGCTGCAGTATTTGTAACTTAGGAGAAAATGAAACATTAGAACACATAATTCAAAAGTGTCCAATATATGAGCATTATAGAGACTTCTGGCTTAGAGATAAAGGTGTTAATTTTGTACCAATTAAGGAATTTCTAAAATTTAATGACAGATCGCATATCATCAATACATTTAATTTTATTTATAATAGTTTACTTTTGAGAAATTTTATACTCAATGAATAATCTTTGCTCTACTTGTACGTAGTATAATATGGAAAATGATTATTCGATATAATCAAAAAATTATAATTTAATTATATTCTTGTTGAGTTTTATTATTCTGTTTTTTGTAATAATTTTGAATAATAGAAAGAGATGTAAAATAGAATGAAAGAAAAAATATTTTGTATGTAATCAACCTTTAGAATACTAACTAGTACATTAGTTTGTTTTATATATTTTTTTTTTCTTTTATTCCGTCTTTGCTTGGGCAAACTTCTGGAAAATCTAGCAATATGTAGTTGTGTGAATATTGTAAAGTGGATGTATGGGATTCGTCCCGAAAACTATCCGTGAATAAAATTATTATTATTATTATTATTATTATTATTATATCAAAAATTGAGATGTACCTATAAACTGGGAACCAACAAACTAATCTTCCGTTTAGTGTTAAATGTTTTGCGGAGAAATTTAACAGATCAGAATACAGTTGAGACAATCCGTAATCGATTTTTGCTGGAACATGATTTAACAAGTGTTGCTCGGTCAGTTCATAATTCTCTTTTTCGATACCAATTCGTTCAGTGGCTTCTCTAACTCCGTACGGAGCTAAAATGATGATGAATTATAAACAAAAATAAAACAAAAACTATCAACCAAAATAAACTTACGATCGGTAATTATTGCATCCACTTGGAATTCTTTTCTCCAAAGAGGTAACGAAAAATCTGTTACAAAAACGTCTAAGTACAAATGATCTAAATGATACTGTTCCATATTTAAGCGCACACCTTCATTTTCATCCCTCTTCTGAAAATATTCGAAACCTTAACATATAAAAACTGGTGTGTTTATTTTTTATTACCTTTTGTGTTATTCTGGATGGCCTGGTGCGAGCGTGTAACATTAAATAATCGATATCTGTTCCGAAAACGTACGCTCCAAATTGAGCTGCTGCCACTAATAGCGAACCAGTGCCGACAAATGGATCTAATACAATGTGAGACGGTTTTACGCATGCCTGATTTGCCATGATTAACGACAATTGGGTATCCATACTTGTATTGCCGATAAATTTTCTAGTTTTCAAAGACATTTTTGTTATTAAATGTCTGGCGCCGTCACATATCTAAAAATTGAGTTTGTACTCAAAATCTATCGAAATATATTTATTATTTATTATTCGTATTAGTATATTGTGCAATAAGTGCGGGAAATTGTCGATTGCCCACGAAAGCGAAGTTGAGCGCACGAACGTAGTGAGTGCGCTCATTCGCTTGAGTAGGGCAATCGACAATCCCGCACGAGTTGCACATACTATTTTTTATTACGAATTTCACATACTTTTTTCTATTATTATCATTATTTTTGACATTTATATTACTTTTTAAAATAATATTTTTGAGTGTTCGTTTTTTTTTTTTTTCTGAATTAATTATCGTTTAAATTACTTTGTTGGTGGTTTCTATAGAAATAATTATGAAATAATTATTAAATGAAAAATTAAGAGGCGGCTTTGCGTGTTTTGATTAAATTTTGCGTGTTTTATTGTCAATTTGCGTGTGGAAAGTTACTTTCCACACGCAAAAAAGTATGCGGCAAGAGTACAGTTGGCAAACAGCCATTTTGCGTACAGAAATATGTACGCCAAGTTAGTACTTCTCCCGCATGAGTAATAAAATAGTATATTGTGCAATAAGTGCGGGAAATTGTCGATTGCCCACGAAAGCGAAGTTGAGCGCACGAACGTAGTGAGTGCGCTCATTCGCTTGAGTAGGGCAATCGACAAGCCCGCACGAGTTGCACATACTATTTTTTATTACGAATTTCACATACTTTTTTCTATTATTATCATTATTTTTGACATTTATATTACTTTTTAAAATAATATTTTTGAGTATTCGTCTTTTTTTTCTGAATTAATTATCGTTTAAATTACTTTGTTGGTGGTTTCTATAGAAATAATTATGAAATATTTATTAAATGAAAAATTAAGAGGCGGCTTTGCGTGTTTTAATTAAATTTTGCGTGTTTTATTTGTCAATTTGCGTGTGGAAAGTTACTTTCCACACGCAAAAAAGTATGCGGGAAGAGTACAGTTGGCAAACAGCCATTTTGCGTACAGAAATATATGCGCCAAGTTAGTACTTCTCCCGCATGAGTAATAAAAAATAATTTTTATACAATTAATTCACATGGTAGTGACTTGATTCAATCAATAGTAGGGCCATCTATGGGTATCTGACCAAAACGACTGAAATACGTAACTACAAACATTTAATGCGCAACATATGCGCATTTTACTTATTATATGAGAAGTACTGTAGAATAAGTCTATTGGCGACGCAAAGATTCTCACTCGCGCCTCTGGTGGTAAAATTAGAACTAGCATCAAGTAAAAATATACGTATACGATTACTGGGCGATATAAAATCTAGTAATCTGCGCATAATTTGTATAGTAAATTTTTCTACCGACAATTAAACGTATACAAAAATTTTTACTTGATACAGCTTCTAATTTAAAAAACCAAGAGCGCTCGCGTAATCTTTGCGTCGCCAATGAAGTAAATTATTGTACTTGATTCATATAGATATCTTTATTACAAAATTAAAATCAACAACCACTAATTAAGCTAAACAGTCAAATTCGTATTTATAAAAAGTGTGTCCAGTTTCACTATAGTTCTGATATCGAAAACGAATGTCGCTAGTATCGAATTTAAGCAGTCGGTAACAGTCGAACGTAGTAGAAGACATAAGTGTAAGGGTTTGTTTCAACTACCTCTTTTTGGATTGTACATGGAACGATTTGTGCATTGTTGTGTGCGCAAGTTCGTACTGTAAATTGTGCATTGAGTGATAAAATAAATCTATGGTTGAAATGGTTTTATGTACGAGTAATTAATGTCAAAAATGTCAAATTTTTTTATTGCACCACTACAGTTCTGAAATTTTAGAAAAGGATTTGCAGTGGATAATGGATAAAAATATTTTTGCTAAGAAAAAATACAAAATACGCCTAAAATACTTTATTATAAAGAATTACATTTCGAAATTATTCGCAAAAATTTTGCCAGTAGTTTGTTTGTTTGCCAGTAGTTATTTCTTTATCTTTGGCCATTAATTTCAAATTTTAATTAGTCTTCGTCATATCTGCTTTAAAGAAATTACTATCCCACTCAATACCACTCATTTTAATTTTAAATTTTATTCTATATATTTATTTAAAATTATATAAAAAGTACTGAATAACTTTATTACCAAAAATAATAAACATTTGAATTTTAAATTTTAGCGCTCTGTTATGCAATACGATCCAAACGATACCTACTCTTCCCTGTGTATCGAATTGATGATACATAAACCGGTTTCCATATAATCAAAAATAAGTTGAAACACTACATGTGTCGTGTCACGCACTGTCAAAAGAGAGCTTGAAACACATTTTTTATTCTGGGCAAGCGGGAAACCATACAGTGTATGATTTTTTAGGGAGTTGAAACAAACCTTAAATGGTACGATTGAGGAGTTCTATCTAGCCAGTATAGATTGACTGTCTAACTTAGTCAATAGTAGGGATGGAAAAGACGCGCGCAAAATCGATTCTCGACCTTAAAATCGACTTTCATTTTTTCGATTTTCAAAGTCTATTAATTGACTCTGAAAGTCGACCTTTCGACTTAAATCGACTTTTCAAAAATTTATTATTTATAGAAACTATTAAGTACATACTTTAGACAATCTGTACTGTATTAAGTATGTTTTAAACAATTTATTAAATAATGAACATATAATTTTTAATAATTTAACAAAAGATAATTTATCAATAAATTGCACGCAATTTGGAGTTGAACATTAAAATTAAAATTAAAATGGACAGTAGAATTAATGGGTCGATTTGTATCGGTGTAAGCCAAAGCCGCTTGCACTCATTTTGAATCAATTTACACTTGTTTTGATATATACATCGACGTATACGCTGTATACCGATGTATACAGCGTATACGGTATACGATATACACCGAACGCTAATACTTGACCCTTCTCTCTAGAACATGGAAAGTAAGACAGGAATATACAAAAATGTCAAAAGCAAGCCAAAGTGATTCAAAACAAGTACAAATTGATTCAAAATGAGTGCAAGCGGCTTTGGCTTACACCGATACGAATCGGCCCAATGTTAAGCTACTATTTAATTAATGTTAAGCTAATGTTTTTGCGCAATTTATAAATGCACATTGCACATGCGCAAAAAGTCGAAAAGTCATCGAGTGAGAGTCGATTCCAGGTCGACTTGACGTGACTGAAATCGATTCTAAAAAGTCGATTATTTTTAGTAAATAATCGACTTTCGACTAAAGTCGGAGTCGACTTTACCATCCCTAGTCAATAGTCGTTGATTTTAACTTTATAATAGCATTACTCTGATTGTATTAAAATTTACAGAGGACCAAACTCTCAAATATTCTTAAAATTTGAGCCCAATGGGACCAGCAGTAGACACTTTAATGGGATTTCACGGTAGCGTCGTTGTTACCGTTACTCCGATTGCGATGAAATTCGTAAGGGACCATACAGAAATCAAACCTCCCAATTTATGCCACTTAGTAGAATTTTTAGTCATACAGATGGATAGATAGACGGACTGACAGACAGACATGAAATCAAAATTGTCCAA
Organism: Brachynemurus nebulosus; assembly: GCA_035578155.1. Classification (NCBI taxonomy): domain Eukaryota; kingdom Metazoa; phylum Arthropoda; class Insecta; order Neuroptera; family Myrmeleontidae; genus Brachynemurus; species Brachynemurus nebulosus. The sequence goes on from JAPWDM010000003.1 coordinate 28,772,673, forward strand.
GAAGTTCTAAAACGTAAAGGGCGAGTAAAAACTTTTATTTTTAAATGGGAAAATATCATATTTCAAAAGTGATCAAAATGCTTCCCCTACTTTAGTAGTCTCGGAAGCCATAAAATCGTTAAATTCATTTATCCAAAAATCATTCTTGCAATTTTTATTCATTAATTCATGGGATTTTTTTTTTCTTTGATGAGAAAACATTTACTGAACCAATTACTTAAATTTTTCTATTATTGTGAAGCTAAACTATCTAGATTGATTATGTTTTCAGGCAAAAATTTAGGATTCTTTAAGATATTACAATGTTTATAAATAAAGTGGAGAAAAGCAAGCTACTTGGGTTACACTAACTTCGACAATACTTATAAAACTATCCAAATTTTGGAATAAGTGAATATAGTTACCCAACGACCAAAAAATACGTCTATCGGATCCTCAGGAACGTTGTTAGGTGTTACTCCATAATGTTCTATATAAAATAAACAAATATCGGGGTCGGTTAGCTTTACAGGACCTTTCAACGGTAAATAACTAAACGTCTAAAATCAAAAAAAAAAAAAAATTCTTCAAAAATAAAAAAAATTTTGTTTTTCTTCTTTTTTCGCAAAACTTACTTCAATCTTATTAACTTTCTCTTTCTGTGTAAAATGTTTACAAAAAGTTTCCACATGAATTTTAAACGATAGATGAGGTTGAAAATATTTTGAAATTTCCTCGGCCGGGTATTTTCTTAATTGTTTGTGTAATGTTTGAATATCTTTTGCTCGTGCCCATAGCTCGATACAATTTCGTATAGTTAACGATCTACTCGATATTTGACGAACCGCGTCCTCAGAGGGTAATTCTACTAACCAAAATGGGTCCTAACAAATTAAATAAAAAATTAAATATCTAAAACTTGGATGGATGATTTTGTGACGAACCTCCAATGCTGGTTTCTCAATCCATTTCATGGGAATGTTAAATATTCGCAATATTGATTGTATTTCCTAAAATTAGTCAATTATTGAGTCAATTCGGTCAATTCTTTAGTAATATAACTGAAAACATACAGCAAATCTAAAATCGACATGTTCCTGTGCAAAATATAGTAAATATTTTTTCCAAGATAAATTCATATTTTTCTGGGTCTTTTTAAGTAAATTGAAAAAACGTGTATGACTAAAAATTATTTCATAATTTACAAAGCGTAAACAACTTATATTAATGTAATTAATTATTATGCTATTTATTATATAAAACAAATAAAATTTATCAACAATAATAAAAATAATAATAAAATATAACAATAAGCAATTTAATTGTTTGTAAGAATGAATTCATGGAAATCGTGAAGCATGGGGGAATGAATTCATTGAGATCATATCGCATGAGATTTCATGTATGTTATTTATGTCAATAATTAAGTGACAAGTTCAGTGTTTGCGGTGTTTGCCGTGTTTGCCGTGTATATGCGCTATACTCACTGAACTGTAAATCCTATAAATAAAGATACATTTGATTCTCTAATAACACGGTCAAGTTTAGATATAAAATCTACTTCACAGTATTGGCGACGCAAAGATTACTCGAGCGCTCCTGGTTTTTTAAATTAGAAGCTGTATCAAGTAAAAATTTTTGTATACGTTTAATTGTCGATAGAAAAATGTACTATACCAATTATGCGCGGATTACTAGATTTTATAGCACCCATTAATCGTATACGTATATTTCTACTAGAAGCTAGTTCTAATTTTACTACCAGAGGTGCGAGTGAGAATCTTTGCGTCGCCAATTGACGAGACAATGAGCCATTTTTTCAAAATATATAGCAGTCTGTCAAATATAACGCAGAATAAAGACATAAGTATTTACAAGATATTGCTACAGTTTTATCTTTGTAATTTAGATTTAATATTTTAACAAAATAATAATTAAATAAACTGTAAGGTTATTTTATCGTTTGGTTATTTTGTCGTTCGGTTATTTTGTCTAAGGTTATTTTGTTTAAGGTTATTTTGTCGTGCGGTTATTTTGTCGCGGTTATTTTGTCGCGAAACCATTTAACCAACCAAATATCACTCTATTAATTCCACTTTCACAACAAAATTTTTCAATTCGAGTACTTAGGAATATTGTTTATTTTTTAGAAATTAATATCCCAACTATAGAGACATGATTTCGAATAACTCGTGTCGCCACCCTAGTGTTAAACCATTTTCTTTTGTGACTAAATAGCAATTTTTAAATTAAAATAACGATCATAGAGATGTAGTCCCAAATTACCTGTGTCGTCGCCCTGGTGTTAGACTGTTACATATTTTGAGAAAATGGCTCATTGCCTATTACAGTAGTTCTCAAAATACTTGGTCCGTGATATCCATTGCACTTAAGAATTTCAAAGGATCTCCAAAATATGTAGAAATGGATAGAAATAAATGAGTATGTAATCTGTAATCAATTATTTCTGCGATCTCGTAAATAGTTTTTACGATCCCTCTGAGGTTGTGACCTCCACTTTGAGAATCACTGGCCTATTATAAGTCGACACAGTTTTGAAAGCACTCTCGAAGAGTTTGTTGTCAGATAGCTTTCCGTAGAGTGAAAGTTGTTGAAAACACTCTTGAATGTTACGATACGTGTTTTTTACGTTCAATTCCTGTAGGTGTTAAACATTACATCAAACGTTACGTTAAATCCCGTTCGGGAACAGAGCATCATGTGGGGCTTTGAGTATCGAAGTGATAGAGGGAGTACAGGTATATATTCAATGTATATGAAGATGAAGCCAAAAAAAGGGTTAAAGTGTTGACCAATATGGCGGTTAAACGAGGTTTAATTTAAAATTTTTCTATATTTACTGAAGTTATATTTGTTGCTATAAATATTGTTAGAATATTTATTAATAAATAGTCTCAAATTACAACAAAAATCGTATACAAATTAAAAAATATTTATTACCACTGACACTTTATAGGTTATGAAAGGTGTTAACGTGGTGTTTATCAATGTGGCGATTAGCTTCAAAAAAGATAATGTGTACTCCATCTATTGTGTGGTACATACACGTTCTGATATCTATGTGTTCGGGATGTTCCGTACCCCCTACCGTGATAATCGTGACATTCAAGAGTCAAGTGTATATTATCAATTTTTCATCGATAATTTATTATTCAAATGTACCAAAATATTTATATATTTTTTAATATAATTTTCTTGATTAGTACATTTTCGTTAAATTTTATTGCAGTATTTATTGATAAAAAATCAATTAAAAAGAAATGAAAATTAGAAATATGAAAAAAATATTATCTGATTAACAATTAATATTTTAAAGTTGCCTGTCTGTTGTATTCAATTAGTATGGCAGTAATGTGAAGATACTGCAGCTGATTGTATAAGTGAATTTTTGATCAAAATTCTTTTAATTATGCTACATTTTAAAAATGTGTTAATTATTGTGAAATGGATTATATTTTAAACGGTATGTGTATTGTTAATTTAAAATTTATTTCACGATTTGATTATAGATTTATATAATTATACAAAATATGATTTTTTTTCTCTAGTATAGTATTCATGTATGAGGTTGATACTAAATTTAATAACGTTTATTTCATTTTTTGTTACAGATGTCAGTATTTATGTTACGGTTTTATTTATTAAATATGTGCACAATTTTACAATTAATTGAAGTAAAAATGAATGTTATTTTAAGTTAACATTGATTTAATGACAGATCAATAGCTCGACTGGGTGCATAATTGAACAATACAGAGTTAACAGAGTTACTTGGTAGGTGAGTTAATGTAGTCGGGCGTATTTGAAACAAAAATACAATGGATACAGACGTCACATGTCCAGTATGTACTCTGTACTTGAGAAAAGGTATTACATTGGAAGACCATTTACAAACGCATCCAAAGGATAAAGTGATCCAAGCATTAATTTCACTTGTAACAAACAAACAAAGTAACTCTGTCACTTCTGCTGTTGTGACTCCTGCTGCTGCTGCTGTTGCTGCTCGTCGAATTGAAAATAATTTTGTTCCTTTTCAAAATACCTATCAAATACCACCATGGCAACAGAATCAATATTCAGCAAATCAATCGATATTAGTACCCGTTCAAACGAACAATTCATCGATTATCTATCAACAATTCGTCAACAATTCCACTCCCCCATCTGCATGCGTGCCAATTCCAACCAATCAAATTGTACCACAATATTTAACAATACCAGCAGCCACATTCAATCCTCCATATCCGCAAACAAATGCATCCATGGTTCAACCGGTTCAACCAATTCAACCATGTATGTTTCAACCTCAACCTCCTCCTCCCCCTCCCCCGCCCCCTACACAAGTGCAAATTGTGGCGACACCTGTATCACTAGAAACCACATCGACATATTCAGTTACCTCTCAAAGCACCACTGCGCCCGAATTTGTGACCACAACCGTAACCACCGAAACAGTGAAATCGGTCAGTGTGGTTTCATCGACGAAAACGCAAGAGACTAATCAATCAACACCTCCAGAAAATGAGACTGAATCACAACCTGCGACTTCTGTGGACCCGTTAGCAGAGGACAGTGCGCCAGTAGAACCTTCCAATAGCGTCCCACCAACAAACACCACCACAGTTACAACAATCGAATTGGCCGATATCACAATAAGCACCGGGACATCGCAACGCAATGATCACCAAGAACAAGATCCACTCAGCATCACCAACTCGAATGGAATTGAATGCGGTCAAATGGAAATTATACCCATTTACAAGGAACCGCAACAAAATGCGTCCGTTGAAATTGTTTCGATTTCAAAAGTGACGAAAAACTCGCAACATTGTGACAACAAATTCGGGGACACTCAAAATAACGACGAAATGCCGTTGGACAATGAAACCACGACGCAGCAACAAAATTCTAGTGACGAGACATCGCCGGACGATCGGGAATCGTCACGAAAACGTATCATTGAAATATATTCAAATGAAAGTTCCTCACAAAATTACAATAAGGACCTAAAAGATAATTCTGACTGTGATAACACCCCAACAAATAGAATAGATGAAACCATTGAAACAATCACGCCCGACTACTATGAACCACCAACCTACGACGAAGGCGATAACAAAAATGAACACGAACAATCGAGTCCACACTGTACTGAACAAAACGAACAAGAAAACGATACCAATTGTAACGAGAACCCAAACGATGTGAACCAAGAGGAGACATACTTGCCAGAAGTAACGTTTTATCAGATCCCAAAAATTGAGGAAATGTCCACAAATCGGACGGACAATGAGCACATGTTGAACAACAGCGACGACAATCGAAACGAAATGGAAATTTCCGGCAACGAAATTGTCATCTTCAAGAACGAAGTGATTTATACGCCTGCAGTTGGTAATGTGGACCAGAACGAACAAAACAAATACATCAAAGATGGTGAAAATAATGAAAATGACGTTGAAAGTTTACGCAATCAATCGGAAAGCGAACATTATCAAAAAACCGATATTTACAATAATTTCAGTGCGGAATTTGTGGACGCAATGAACGTCGTTGAATTTGATGGCATCAAATTGATGCTTAACACCGATTTAATAAATATATCGGTCACGCCAGCCGAGCGAAATCTTCACTGTAATGAGAATATTCGTGAGAAATCACCACCAATACTGTTAAATATTGGTGAAATAATGTATAATAAACATGATGAGATGTCGTCACAGCACGACGATGTACAAGACGAAAATTGTTCGCGGGATAGTTTGAATATACGAGCCGATGAACGTATGCCGCCGAAAGGAGAACTTTCCGAGCAAGAGAGTAATGGCGGAAATGATGAAATGTGGGGAAAGGTAAGATTTTTTATCATTTTAATTTTTTAACGACTAGAAATCTGTTCAAAATGCATTGGGTTACTAGTGATGGGAATAATCGAATGATTTCAATAATCGATTATTTTTAATCGAGTGATTTTAATAATCGAATAATCAATCATTCGCTTATTTTTATCGATTATTTTCATTTAATTATTTTATATCGATTATTTTCATTCGATTATTTTTGTCGATTATTTTCATTCGAATATTTTTATTGATTATTTTTTATTCGATTATTTTCATCTGATTATTTCTAACGATTATTTATCGTCACGTCATACGGCATCTATAAAATACGTCACGCAAAATTTATTAATTTTGGACTCCTCCATTCCCCACCTTTGTGTTTCTGTATCTCGTTGCCTAATAAGCAGGGCGGGGAAAAATGGTTCATAGAAACCATTTAAAATAGAAAATGGAAAATAGTTATTTAAAATGGATTATAAAATGCAAAATGCTTTTTTTACAAAAAGTTTATTCTATAAATTTTTTATCATTATTTATATTAGGTATTTAAAAAAAAAAAGTTAAGAAAATATCAAACTTACGGAAATTAAATGCATAAAAGCAGTCTTTTGACGAAATTTTGTAAAAATTGCATGATATGAAAACGAAACTTCAGTTTTCAAATATTGTACTTAAAAATATTGTAAAATTTAATTTGGTCTTAACATATTGAAACGTTGACGACGCTACTACTGCAACTTCTAAATAAAATTATGAAAATCATCTACTCGAAATACAAAAATATTTCTTGCGTCAGAAAAGTTTGACTTAGGAGAACTGCAACTCTAGTAACAAATTTAACTCAAATGACATTGCAACTCGAGTTATAAATTTGAGTCAATTAAATCAACTTACATTTAACTTACAATTTATTAGACTTTAAGTCGTTCAGTTCAAGTTCTATAATTAATATTGTATACATATAAATTTCATTATACTTGCATTTTCATTTTAAATGTAAAATGGATTCAAATTTACATTTTAAATACAAAATGGAAAATGGTTTGATCGAACTTATTTAAGATAGAAAATGCAAAATGCCATTTTCTATTTTAAATACATATTTAAAATGAAATCATTTTAAATAGTTCTCAGCCCTGCTAATAAGTGCATGGATAGACCAATAAACTGAGTGCTATATAATTTTTTTTGTACTACTTAACTCATATCGAAACACTCAAGTAGGTAATAATTTCTGAACAATTAAAGTCAAGTAGATATTGGTTTTCGGCAAACAAAAAATTGCCGTGTTTGATCAATTTGTCACGTTTTTCTCTTATGTCGAGTATATAATTATCGTGAGATTTGTGAAAAATTCTAGCTACTTACTGAACTACTACTGAATATGGCAAAGTGAGGTGAACGCCCACTCATTTTTGACTCATTAATACAAAAAGTTTTTAATTTTATAAAATATTATTTTTGTAGGAAATATTAGCGCCCGCTCTAGCATTTACACCGCCCCGGATAAAAAGGAATAATTCCGCCCCGGTGTAAAACCAGTGACCTTTTCTTTTTACTTGTCAGCTGTACAAATGCCGCCCCTTTTTCTTTTTTAGACAACCGGCGACCTTTTTTTTTGCTCGTTGGCTGTACAAATGTCGCCCTCTTTTTACAAAAATGCCGCCCTTAAAATTTGCCGCCCCCAGGCAAATGCTTTTTTTTTGCTTGTCAGTTATAAAATGCCACCCTCTTTTTACAACTTTTTACAAAAATGCCGCCCTTAAAACCCTTAAAATTTAACGTCCCGGGTAAATGCCCAGGTTGCCCCCCCCCTGGAGCGTACCCTGGAAATATACAAGAGTAAAGATGTTATTACTTAATATAAAAGAAAAAAATCAGCAAGTGTGTATTGCACATGCACTAAATCATGATTTCGTAGTTAAGTAGCTAGAATTTTTTATAATTTTCATGATAATTATATACTTAATATTTCTTGGTCTTAAAATATCCATTGCTGTATGGTTAGCTAATAGGTAGTCTTCTTCTGAGAGTTGACTTTTGACAGGTATGTGTAAATCCATGCTTCATACACCTATCTTTGTATCCGATTCACAATCACAACTAATGCTGCAATATACTCGGTGTCTGCTTAAATTATTGTCCATACGATGTTCATGTGAATTGATAAGAGTGTTTTGGATGAATTAATATGAGTGTATTTGATATTATAATTACCTTTACTATGGTTTTAGTGACAATAATAATGGAGTAAAATAAAAAAATATATGTTTTTGTTTTTGGAGTAAGTTATCAATTAATATGTGTACATGTAAACAGGATGTCCTATATACGACCAGTAGCAGTGAACTTGTTAGCCTGGCTGCACACCTAATACGATATATCGTACGATATGGGCAATAATTTTAAGTATATCTATGTTTTAAGAGTTTTCAAATAGTGTGCACTATCAGAGAGTCATTATGTCTAGAATTATGCCAGTTTATATTTCGTGTTCTTTTTTTCAAGAGTGGGTGACAGACATTAGGTCTAATAAGAGTACGAAACATTGGAGGCTCATTGGATAAAATTCGATAAATTTTGTTTCATGTTGAGATAGTTCTTTCTTAACTATTGTATAACTGTGTTAAATAATAATTATTATATGAATGTACCACAGACCAATGAAAACTATTATATTATACTACTAGACAAAGCGTAAAGGCAGTTTGTAAGCATTTTTCTTGTAGCAGGTAACAGGGTGAGACAGGTGAAATTTAAGGAATATATATAATATCAATTTTTGAGCAAATGCGACTGTAGTTATTGCAGGACATAATCTGTATACGTACGTATTTTGAAAATACAGCGAGTACCATTTTTTTTCTTTCAAAATTTTGCAGTTTCTTCTCAAAAAAGGATACCATTGGTTGTTATTGCATTGATTACTATATTACTGAATACTATCCGGTCGTATCCGATTGCTTCAATTATACACTTATATAATTAGTCTATATAATATATAATATCTTCATTGGTCTGTAAAATGTACCCATTTTTTCGAGTTATTTTTTTTTTCTTTTTTTTTTTTTTAATTTTTAAACTTGAAGTAAATTTTGATAATTTTATAGTCACTTGATTAACAGCGACTCAGAAAATTCTCCTTCCTATTAAAATATCGTATGGATCGTATCGCTTAGGTGTGTAGCCGGCCTTAACTACACAAACGTTAGTAATAAGAATTTTATTTATTGTATAAAATTATATACAAGAGTGTATACTAGTTTGCGAAATCATTAGATACCTGACCTATTCGTTAGGAATTATTTCGATATTAGGATTTGGAAGGTATAAGTTTGCAGTTTTTTTTTTAGAGAAACTTTAGATATTTATTAGGGATGTTATGGATATCCGTAACCGTAACCGAAACTACCGGATATCCGAAATAATTACATATCCGAAACCGAAACCGTATCCGAAAATAAAAGTTTCGGATTTGTTTCGGATAATAACAGACAACTTTCGTTGGAATACTGAGGTTAAATCGAAGCAAATTTTTGCTACGTATATTTCTCTTGATATATTTCCGTTAATTTGTGTTTAGCGTTCACTTTTTGGGGTAAAATTTTCCCCTTTCCAAAAAAAAAAAAAAATATTCACTGAAAGCAATTATCCGTAACCATAACCGTATCCGAAACATTATCCGATATTATTACATATCCGTAACCGAAATCGAAACCGAATAAAATGTTTTTAAATATCCGTATCCGTATCTGAAATTTCATATCCGTAACATCCCTAATATTTATCCGACATTCTAAAGAAAAGCTATAGAAAAACTTTTACAAGCAAAGCCAGTTGTTGTACTCAAACCCCGATCTACCAGTCCAAATACCGGTGTCTTAGCATCCTCTATTTTCTACTATAGTAATACGGCTCTTATTTGAAGTTTAATATAATAGACACAACACTCATTTTTTAAGTGAATTTTAGGTTAATTCCAGGATTCAAACTTACAATATTTTGTAATTTTTATTTTATAAATGCCTAGTTTTGTGTTTCATAGGTCTTTCAAGAAGGCAGTTCAGGCGTTTCCACATCATATGATCTGTTGGCTCGTGAAAGTTGGGAAGCATCTGATTCTTCAGATTCAGAAAGTGTTACCCCGCTTCAGAGTCGCGTTCCATCAAAATCGTGCTACACGAACGGTCACAGTAGCAGCAGTGTACGCCCCGGTGAAGAATATAAATGTTCTGTATGCGACGAGGTGTTCTTTTGCCCTAAAGAGAGACGCGTTCATCAGTCAAAAGTGCATGGTGATTTGTGTGAAACAAGCATCACCGATCCGACAGATGCAAGAATGTCGAAAGATGAAATAACAGAATATCCGAGTTACTCAAAAATCAAAATAGAAGAGAATGAATTCTGTGATAATTTTAAGAAAGCGTTCGAAGAGGGTCTTGAAACGCAGGAAACGAAACCTGACGTTGATGATACGTTAACGCAGAACGATCAAAAATATTGTGATATATGTAAAACAGAATTTGCCACAAATAAACTGTTCATTCGGCATCATCGTGAAAAACACAGTGACCTACCAATACCACGGTATCAGTGTAAAGTTTGTAAAATGTCTTTCTCTGTCGATTATAAATTCACGGAACATTTAAAAATTCATCCATTAACGTGTACACTTTGCTATAAGAATTTTTATCGTCGACAAAATTTTAAAACTCACATAAAACGTCATATGGGTATAAAACCGCATAAATGTGAGGTATGTAAAAAATCATTTTTAACCAAACAAAAGAAACTCGATCACGAAAATATTCATAGAGGTCTGTGGCCGTACAAGTGCAATTTCTGTAACGACAGATTTCGTCGCCACTCCAACTTAATACAACATCGTAAATCGCATCACGGTTTAAAGAAAAAATCGCGCGATTACGTATGTCACTGTGGCGAAATGTTCAAAACCAAAAAACGCTACATGTGGCACTGTGAAATACACGACGCAAAACCAAAAGCATGTTCCTACTGTAGTGAGAAATTTATTCACGCGTCTAGTTTAACACGGCACATGCGTAAAGCCCACAACACATACTTTGTGCCCGATCCGAAACGTGAAAATGAGAACGTCCCGTGCCCGATTTGTAAAAAGATCTATTTAAAATCATCGTTAGATGTGCACATTAAAATTCACAGTGGTGTGAAACCGTTCTCATGTAACATTTGCAATAAAGAATTCAGCACCAAATGGAATTTAAAATTGCATCGTTGGGTCCATGCGGCCCGCACCTCGAAACCGTTTAAATGCTCCATGTGTCAGAGTGCATTTATACGTCATAATGATTATATAGCTCACATGAACTCGCATCGCAACATTAAACCGTACACGTGCAATCATTGTGGCCGACAATTCATACGAAAATATAATTGTCAACGCCACGTCAAAGAACACGAACATGAGAAATCGTTTAAGTGTAATATATGTAATAAAGAGTTCCATCGCTCGTACTATTTACGGGAACATTTGAAAGTGCATAGTGGCGCGCGGCCGTACGCATGTCATATATGCGGCAAAACGTCATCGACTAAGTCGAATCATAATAAACATGTGCGTATACATCATGCGCGTGAACCTGTAAGCACTGAAAATTAATTTTTAATTTTTTTTGGTTTTCTTAATTTATAATTAAGTGGAAATTAGTTTTATCAAATTAATTCTGGTGCTCGATACCGGGTGCCAGTTGAAATTTTATATTCTAAACTAAATTAGTTCAATGGCGTAATTAATTACGTATATAATACGCTCATCAAAAAAAAAAAATTAAGGGAATATCAAAAGTTGTAGGTATAATCTCGTTTTTTCAAGGCTTTCTCAAAAATGGTTCGATAGTAATTTAACAAAGAACATTTTAAAGCTTGAACGGTCTACTTTTTGATGTTCGAATTCAATTGTTATAATTTTGAAGTAAAACGATTATTAAAACTACTAAAATAATTTGTTTACAATTACTATTCGTGAAAGTTTTAGCAATTTGACATGTTTTAAACATAAATTTATTTAAAAAAAAAAAATGGATAAGACCTTTCACACAAAAAAATGACATAAGACGTAACACAATATTCGACTTGACTAATTTAACGGGACAAAATTAAACAACTAGTGTATTTGACTGAATTTTTATTTATTGCTATTGTTATGGATATTTGAGTTATAAAACACAAAAATAAAGAATTGCACATTCATTTACTTATTTAATCAAACACGATAAACGATCTATGGGCTTTGTTGATCGCCATATGTTAAAAAGTTCTTCTCTGATTATTTGACGATCTGTAAAAACAAATACATTAGTTATCAAATTCCGCACGTTTAAAATAGTTTTGAAAATCTTGCGACATCTTGCAGTATAACTTTTTTTAATTACAAACTGGTATTTTAACAGTAATTTAACATACTTTAGTTTAAAGGAGCTAATTAGTTGACTATACAATAATATAAATAATAATATAGTTATGTACGTAGAGACATACCTATAGAAGTTGATTCCATTTTAACATTAAACAAAATACGTTTCTGAACACAGTAACAACACCCCATACGTTAAGAGTCGCAATCACACTGATGGCTACGTCAAAACCAACGTTAACTTTGTACTATTGGTAACATGCAAGGACATGTACGGGTGGTGTTTATTGTTGTCATAATAAATATACCTGACATTCAGCTACCCAAATAACATATTGGTTTAAACATCTGTTATACTTCGTAAATATACCTTTTGTCCTGTTAGATTGGTCAAATCGAATACTGTGCGTAAGCTATAAGGAGTATTGCCATCTAGTGATTTTGTAGGAAACAATATGTAATTTCCTAACTTATATTAGTCAAACACGATAATAATTTTTCAATTAACCAATTAAAAAATCACTATTATTATGGTTAAATTAGGAAACTACACAATCTTTCTTACAGGATCATTACATGGCGATAGTCCTTACGACTTACGTCATTTTATTGTGTAAAAGTCATAACTTGATGATCCTATAAATCATGAATGATTTGTATAGTGTTCCTTAAAAAATGAGGAAGGAATTTTTTTACAGTGATTTTAAATTGATTTTATAAAAAAGTGGAAAATTTTATTTTTACATATAATCAATATTAATTAGCTGTGATCGATATTTTTAAAGAGGACAGTTCGAGGTTTTTAAAACCACGCTTTTAATTGTTGTAGCATAATTATTACTTTCGGGGAATGGTAGCATTATCGCTGGCTTCGAGCGCGTAAAGCCAATTTACAGGTTATTTCATTGAAACACCTAGCAGGGTGTGATATGAAGAACATAATGTGCTCTTCATTATTCAGTTAACAGGATCATATTTATTGCAAGATATAATTTGTATACATATGTAATTGAAAACAAAATTAATACCATTTATTTTTTCAAAATTTTGTAGTTTTTCCTTAAAAATCTAAATTTTGGTTATCAGTAAACAGGATTATATTTTGATAATAATTATTTGAAAATGCATTAAAATTGTTACTACGAACACCACGGTTATTGCACTGATTACATTAGTATAAAGTTCCAGTTGGTCGTATTTTGAGGCTTCATTTATTGTCACCGAAGGATGACATATTAATCTCGTTGTGTGATTATAGTGGGGGAAAAATTAATAATAATAATATATAATATAATAATTATAGAGTTGTACATGCATATATTGAATAAATGCAAAAGGGCTGTATTCTCACTGTATTATAGAGTTGTACATGCATATATTGAATAAACGCAAGAGGGCTGTATTCTCACTGTACTTAAAAAAACGAGCCAAAAAATCATAAATTAACACTTTCACTGAGGTGACATTACTTAGTGCGTGTCAAAAACACGGACTTGACGAATTTTTTATTCATACACTCAGTTTATCTATGTCCTAACATTAAAAGTAGATAATTCGTACTTTAAAATATTCTTTTTTATGTCATTGTCGGACCATTTTTGATTATAACGCATGTAATCTTGCGAAAAATTTTTGACGTTCTCCTAATTTTTATGATGAGTATTTATTTTGATAAATTAAAATAATGAATCAGTTAATATAAAATCTTGTTCAACCCGTTATGACTCGAGCATAATTCGCATATTTAATGGTGTACTGCACTTAATTAATATGCCATGGTAGCAGCCGCAACTGACTCGTCTCTCGGTAAAATCTCTGATATAATATGATTGGCGAGTCAGTTATCGCCGCCGAAAAAAACAAGTGAGTTCCATTTCGGGGGTAAAAAAGCATCTATGGATTTAATTCGTATCGTAAATACTTAAATTTCTTTAACTCAAATTTAACTCTTAGAAATTAACTTGCATTGGATGTTGAGTGAGTACTTGGGGTTATGGATTAGCTCAGTATACCATTAAGCGTGCGTATGATTAGTCAAATTCAGGGTTATAAAAGGGAAATTAACATAATTTTTTTTAAGCTGTGATACAATACAAAGAGTTTTTGAAAAGTTTGAATTTCGGTAAATTTGGCCAAAACTACAAGCTGGAAATTATCAGTTATTTTTCAGGTTTATATACTGACCCGAAACTCCTGGAAACTAGGCTCAACTATTTGTAAAAATGATGGGGTTACAATGCATGCATATTTTTATTGTATCCTATTTGACAAAATTTTTTGCCAAATTTATCGAAGCTACTTTCCATTGGTTGCATACTGAATGAGTTTTTCCTTAATAATTTTATTGGTCTAGTAATTTTAACTCAGCATACAGTTAGTCATTTTAAAGTACAAGATTTTTATAATAATTGATTTCAAATTGTTTAATTGAATTATTAATTTACTTCTTTTAATGAATGACTTTTGTAATTTATATTAAAATTTTTTAGTATCAAAATTTATTTTGAAGCTACGACACAATTTATAATAATTCTTACGCATGTTTATTATTTATTTTTTAATAATTTTGGGTTAAGTAATTTCTGATAATTTTCCTCTTTTATTATAGGTATAAACGTTTTTCGTAATACTGCCTAAATGTGGTTGATGAGGAATGTTTTCTAAGCAATGTTTCTTTTGACTTCAATTTTTTTCACTTTATGCTTTTATTTTAAGCAGGGTCTATTATTGGACTGTATATAGAAAACTAATGATTAAAATAATAATGTAATGATACGAATGTGTTGAACAATTAATGAAAATTCTAAAATTTTTCAAGAAAAAATATAAATTTTTTAAAATTCTAATCATTGTAGGGTTTCGTAATCAAAAATATGGTACGTTGATGTAATCATCAAATATATGTTACACTTTAAAAAGGCAGGCAGAGGAGATATTTTTTTTATGTATATTTTTGGGAATCTTAAGAATTTTTAAGTTTTTCATGAAATGTAATGTTTTGGTTTGATTTCGGGCATTAGGAAAACGTTCCTTATAAATAAGAATATTGTGATGAAAATTCATTTTCTTCAAAAGAAATTAATTTTGTTTTCATTTAAGTAATTAATTGCTCATAGACTTTTGTTTTTCATATTTTCAGAAAATAAATTTTTTTTTTTATTGATTAGATGTCTAATAATTAAGGTTATGTCCATCGTTTTGAAGTAAGGCAGTATGCATTCGGCTCCAATAACCGGCGTGTTCGTTGCTGAGTTTTTCTGCTCAAAGTGAGCTGCTAGCGCATGCGCAAGAACTTCTTTTATGGAATACACAAATATTTTGTACTTCATAAAAATGTTTTTACGCATGCGCTAACAGCTCACTTTGAGCAGAAAAACTCAGCAACGAACACGCCGAATATAATTGATGATAAAAGGGTAATATTTTTCCACTTTTACCCCCTAGCATTCATACTCCTGTGTCTGAGCAAATTTAATTTATGAGCTGTGGGAAAAAATGGTTTTACTAACGCATAAAAAAATAATGAACCTGTTGCTACTAAAGCAAACAAAATTTTTTTTCTATATAACTAAGCATTATCAATAATTTTAACTTCTATTTGCGTAAGAAATAATTTCTATTTGCGTAACAACACATTAACTTCTATTTGCGTAAAAAATAATATTTTTGATCGGTACACGGTCATTGGTGCTGTAAGACGTCAAGTGAAACCTGATTAACTAAGCCACCACATTGTACGACCTTAACAACACCATATAAAGTGTATTAGCTGTCAAAATAGTGTACCGATTGGGCGTTTGGTCATTATAGGTTATGACCAGGAACGTGTTAAAAATATTTGTTAGTATCTTACGTCATATTGGTATCTGTCGAATGACGGTATGCCATCTAGTGTTAAAAAATCAGACTTCTTCAAAAGGATTTGCTAGAATGTCATTTATGAGCTGAATTTTGTAGATCTGCATGTACATATAATTAATTTGATTTGTTTTAGATCAGTGATTCTGAAAGTGGGGGTTTCGAAGCAATCGACTCAGGATCATATACCCATTATCTACACATTCGGGGGGTCGTTTAAAATTTGTAAGAGGCAAAGGAGGCGCGGATCAAAAAGTGTGAGAACCACTGTTGTCGATTGTAATGTTTACTAACTCATTTACGCATTTTTTTTTATATTTTTACCACATTTTAAATGTTTTACATAAATGTAAAACCCTCCTCTTTAACAAAATTTCTTTGTTTCGGACTTTTATATAAAAAAAAGTAAGTACCATTGTTTGTTGATCTAATTTACAAATGTTTTATATGACTGCCATCCATATACTGCCACCTATCCGTAATGACAATAATAATGAAAGTAAAAATAGTATATTATTCAACAAGCTGGTAATGATAGCTATTACTCACGAAGATGAAATTGCGACACGAGGCGAGTGTCGCAATGCATCTGAGTGAGTGTCATTGCAAACGAGTAGAATACGATATTTTTTCTACGACTTTTTTCCTTTTTGATTTAAATAAAACTGAATAAAATTTTAAATCAATACAATTTTTAATCTATCTCTAATTTCATTAAATGTTTATATAGGTACAAAAGATGAAAACAAAATACAAACTACTTTGTTTACTTAGACGTTACCACGCAACATATATGAAATTAAAACATATTATTCACAAAATAATCGGAAACCTATTGAATAATGGTTAATACGGTGATTTCATTGGTCGAAAGGTATTGAGTAATGATCATTCTTTCACACCTTTGAATAATGCCTAACTTTCTCAACAATAACGGATATGTAATGAGTGTATTCTTCAACAGGAGTAGAAAAAATAAGTTTTAAAATCACCAATACAATTTAACTACCAACCGTTTTTTTTTTAGGTCAACCTTATATAAGAAATCGAATGTTTCTTTTTGTTTCTCTTTTTTTTAAAGTATCATAAATAAACTATGCCTGTCTAGCTATACCACGTCAACAATTCCATATAAAGCGTACACCAATAAGGTTTACATAGCTCGCTCTGTGTCTAGTTACCAACTGTCTGATGTGATCTATAATACATTACGTATTGTGCAGCCAATTTGGGGTCACTGTCGAACCCTTGCATTTATTTGTCTAGATAGAGAGCAAGCTACAGTTGTTAATGTATTAGTGTATAAATTGGTCATTTTGTCATAATTTCTTCATGACTATTACCGTGTTAAAACTTCATTGTTGATTTTCCCAAAAACTATACACCATAGAGAAAAATTCTAAAAGGATATTTTATTTAGTTTTCCATGACTTTAATTTAGCTCTTGAGATATGTTGTATAGGTAGTTCGTAAATTAAATTTGCCTTGAGTTTAAATTAATAAAATTATTGAAATGAGTTTATGATGGTAGTATAAGTCTATGAGAATATTTGATTTTTGTTCTAGTCTGATTAATTAATTTAATATTAGGAAAATATGATTCGCTGTAATTAATATTGTTATTAGAATTAAAAAATTTATTTCATTTTTTCTTTTACAGTCTAATTGAATTTTTCACATTCCACTTTATTTAAATTTCAAAATTGTATCTATAAGAAAAAAAATTATTAAAAAATTGTACATATTATGAATGAAAATACTTATATACTATATTTTTAATAAACAAATTAAATTTTCAAATTACTCGTTATTGGAATAAAAAGTTCTTTTATAGCGATCATTAATATGTAAGAATTTCAGAATTATTTTTACTGTAATTAATGTATAAAAAATAAAAAAAATAGTAAAGGTTTAATTGTATAAAAGAGTAAATTATTGTTATTTATTTATAATTATATTAATTAATTAAGGTTATCACTAAATAAAATAATTTTTTTAAAGGTGTGTTATATTTTTATTTTATTTAAAGCAACAAAACAAATAAAAAAGGTAAGTCCAAAACTGAACAGTTGATTGTTGGGCAAGCGTATTCAATTTAAACATTTTTATCTTTGTGCCAACATTAAAACACTAAATTTTGTTTAATTCACTAAAATAATAATATTAACACACCCGAAATTTTGATTTTTACTGCAGATAACAATTGACTTTAAAATTTTTAAAGGAATGGAATTGTATACGACTTCGTTTAAAATTCAATTGTAAAAAGCCGAATTCATTTATTGTTTTTGAGAAGAATAGAAAAACTAAGACAATTTTAAAGTAATTTTTATGCAGTGATAAGAATTAAGATTAAGATTCTTTTGTACTACTATTCTGTAAATAAATCAAATTACATTTTTTGGGTTTTAAATGTTTTATTTAAAAAAAATATTTACACAATATTATTTCACATTACAGTCGTCTGATGTCGCTATAATCTGTCCGCCATGTTTATGCAAGTTCTGCCATCTTGAGTAAATTCGTTGAAAATTCAGGATTTTCTTTATTTTCATCTATCCATTGTTGTAGTGAATTTTTTAATAGTGTACTATTAATTATGTTTAGTTTCTTATAGAACGAAACACAAAGTTCCTAGAAAATAGCAAAAAATTAAAACATCATTTTGAGTTCATTTAAAAAATTTTGCGTTATATTTACTTGTAGCGGTAAAGGTTGCTTGTTACTTAAGTATGGTGTGGCAGATAACGCCGTTTCTCTAAACGCATTATCATCCACATCTAAATATTTTAAAATTTCTGGTAAATATTCCAGGAGTGCCAACTGTAATTTATATTCTTGCGTGTATCGATACGCGGCTCCGCGGTCTTTCAAATATGAATCTGTGGCTGATTTTGTGAGATACACGTTAATAACTGGTAACACTTCCCTAAAAAAATTTGGGTTTTTAATTTCGGTTATAACCTGACCAAGGTTCTGACTTACTTTACTGTACGATGTCTAATGAATGTCTCAGTATATTTTGCTAACTTATGTAACAAAATTAGACTTCGATGGATGATTAACGGGTCAGAATCTTCTTTGAAACGATTAATAAGCGGCGACCAAATTAAATGAGTCACTGGTAATAGAATATTCTCATAATATTGGATCACGTCAATGCCTTGCATTAACGTGTCCAATATTAGGAGTTTACGATTACGATCTTTTGACGGTAAGAAGTGAAGGCATCGTTTCATGACTTCAGATGTTAATTGCACTTCTACAGGTGGTTCTGGTTCTTGATCAGTTGGTTCTTCAACATCATCTACATCCATTTTTTCGGCTTCTTCATGTGCTTTCATATCTTCGTAATACATTTCTTCGGCTGTTTTCGATTCTTCTTCATACTGTTCACTTTCTTCAACAATTTTGCGAAGTTCTGTTATTTGATCTTGAATAAATTTTTCTTTCTCTTCTTCGAGGTTCTCTACTGAGTTTGTGTTCTGACGTCGTGGAGGGATTAATTCAGGATTTTCTATTTGCCATCGTTTTACGCATAATGTGAACGTATAAAAGACTCGTAGGAATGAGGTGGCGTTTTTAAATTGAAATTTATCACAGCTTTGGAGTAGAACGTCGCTGACAATTTCTTGAAGACACGGTAGAATATTAATTGAACAGTGTCGCATAATGATCGTGAGCACATCCAGTACTGCAGGATAACGTTCCACGTGACGGAGTCTTTTGATGATGTGATAACGTAAGTAATCTGAATTACTTTTTAATAATTCTGTTACGTCTGAATATCCTAGTGCTGATCTGACATCATCGACGGCTTTCATTCCAGCGAGACTGATTAACGAATTTTTATTACCTAAAAAAAGTAGACTTTTTTTCAAAACTCAGTCATCTTGTCAGGACAAGCTGTGTTTTGGGTGTGACGTCTATATGTGACAAATGAAATGAAATTCCTTCTACTACAATGCAATATGTCTATTTGTTTTAAAATATAATGAAAATTAATAGATTTGAGCGTTACTTTATGGTATTCCATATTTGTTTATTATTTATAATGAAAATGTTTAAAAATATTTAAAACTTGAACAATGGGGAATTTGACTAATTTTGGGAAACTATTTTAAAATACGCATATTTATGTATTATGCATGTATATAATTTTAATTTTTAAAAATAATGCCGAAAATCGTTAGAAAAAATTAATTTAATATTTGTTTTCAAAATTTGCGTGAAAAGGTTTATTAGTTTCAATTACATTACATTACGCAACAGGTGTCATGTAACTAAGAAAAAGAACTAGGAAAAAAACTTAAAAAATTGTTTTTTTTTTTAAAAAAATCAATTAAATTCAAATTAATTTCCATAGTTATGTTTGCTAACCGGAATTTACGTAGCGACCCTAGTGGCGAAAGTGTTGAAATATAAGAGAATGCAACGTCACAGTCCATTTCTGCTGACGTCATTTATAGCTGAAAAATATTACTTTTTTTTTAAATTAAATAATGATAGTTAAGATGTATTAACATAATAAATTGCTGTTTTTTATTATCAATTTTTATTAAAATTTGCTTTTATTGTTTTTCTTTGATACTGTCAAATACCCCATTTTATGCAACTAACATGATATATCAATATAGTAAGATTATATTTTTTAAATCAACAATTCGGACTGTTGTATCATTAAAAAAAATTGTGCGCATGTGCGAGTCTATAACATTCGAAAGGTTTACTTTGTGAAAATCCTTGGTTGGTTTCTATACCTATCAGCCTCACTAATACATAAGTATTATTCATTTCCGTTTTGTGCTATAAAATAGTTGTTGCTCAAATAAAAAACTTTTGTGTTTCATCTGAAGATGGTTTAAAAATCGAAAATCTGCTCGTGTTCATATTATATAATTACATTTTATAGTAAAAAGTGGCGAAGCAAACGATCTCATATTGTTGATACATATTTATATGTATCAAACTGATACGTACTCAATACTTTTTTAAGCAATAATTACTATTCAAGAATGAAACTATATAAATGTGACATTTAGCTGCGACTAAGTAAACACAATAACGTACCTGCTCGTTCTAGCAACAAATATATTGTTTTTAATAAAAACTTTTCAAAATGTTTTCCTAGACACATTGCAAATTTTCCAATACCCTCGTTCAGCAAACAAATTTGAACAATATTACTTTTTAGTTCTTGTTTCGAATCATCCAGTGCTTCCAAATCGATTGGTAAATACCAATTTTCTTGTTCCAAATAGATATCTAAGATATTCTGAATCATATTCTCTTTTTCGTCAATATGATCGGTACTGGTAGAAGTTATGTGATTTATTAAAAGGATAATTTCTTTAGAATGTTCTCGATCAATCTGAAACCGATCTAACAATAAACTGATAACGGTTTGTGAATTTGACATAGTGCCCAATAAATGACAAATTTTATAGAATTTATTTTGAACATTTACTCCATTTATATAATAAAATTGCTTCCATGGTGTTCCCAGACCAACAAGTTCACTGAAATCTATAAAATATAAATATTTCTGGGTTCAAATTGAAACTTTTGATTACAAAATTTAACGATTTTCATAGCGGTGGGTGATTATGAATGATACTAATACATAAAATTATTAAATTAAGAAAATATATTGATTATGATTACCGATTAATTACCAATTATGGTAATACAAACATCAAATGAATATGAAGAAAGCTACATTATATGTACATTTTTATATTTCTAAAAACAGACACCATAAATATACAAAAGTGCAAAATCCGTTAATGATGCATTTCATGATCAGGGTCCGACCGACCAAAAGCAGAGCCCAGTCCACAGTTGACTTGGGAGGATTTGAAAAAATTTAGTACACAATAACCATAACAATTTATTGCATTTTGCTACTTTTATTGCATAAATTCGTACAAGTGTAGGATGGAAACTACATGGAAACTATCTGGCAATTTTGAACAAATGGTACATATTTACGGGACTTAGTTTATTCAACAAAGTTATCGATATAATATGTTTTCGACGTATACAAAATTTCAGTTATAAATTATAATAATTTTATAAAGTTATAACTGCAATTATTAAAAAATAACTTTTATCCCGTTTTCATAAATTTTTTGGTATAGAATCGCTTCAACCTTTCTCTTTTTGGTATAGAACGGCTGTAACCTTACTACTTTTGGTAAAGAATCGCTGTAACCTTACTACATTTGGTACAAAACCGCTGTTACCTTACTATTTTTGGTACAGAATCGCTGTAACTTTACTACTTTTGGTATAGAATCGTTGCAACCTTACTACCTTTGGTACAAAACCGCAGTAATCTTACTACTTTTGGTATAGAACTGCTATGACTTCGTTACTTTTGGTATGAAAATTTAATGGATAAAATTACTAAAGACGTAAATCAATCTTCACTAATGCTAAGTTAGAAGTAATATTCTATTACCTTCACTCTTGAAAAAGATCTTTTTGTCGATATAATGGTGACAATTTAATTGATAAAGTTAATATATCAGGTCAGTCCATAAGTTCGTGCGTATTAATAGCATGGATGGAATTCACTATGACTCATTTACTAAACCAATACAATTTTGAACCTGTCGAAACTTGTCATCGTTTGACTAACATATTATTCAGTTCATCACCAACTTTCGTTAATATCGAACGCATTTTAGTACCTATAGAAGATGAATATAGATAATCAGTACAAACGTGCTGTGCTACATTTTTTATTTTCGTGTGGTGAATCTGTGAGGTCTGCAGCGATAAAAATTAATAGTGTAGTAGTAATTTTAATAGTAATTTTGATGATGATATTCTTCGAAATCTTGTGGAGTCAGAGCCATAATTAACAGTGTATCAGATCGCAGAAAGGATGAATTGTGTTTTTTTATACTACTTAAAAATTTACCAAAAATATACGCGCGAAGTTATGGACTGACCTGATAGTTTTCAGAACAGTAATAAAATTTGAATACAATTTAAATAAATTATGTATTTTTAAATAAATATTAAAATATTCATTTCATTAAATAAATCAATATCATCTAGGGTCAAGTTTAAAGTTTTTGATTTTGAAAACGTTATCTAAATAAAATTTCAGATAATATTATCGAGTTAAGAATATGAATGAACAATAACACTGCAAAATTATAAGTAGGCAAAAACACCCCAACTATCATTTATGGCACATATATATTGATTGAACTTGTAGCGTACTGTAAAGTAGTGAGTAGTAATTAGTATTACTAATCATTTAATTATAAGGATTATTCAGTTATTGGATCAGTAGGATTATTCGATTATGTGAATCATTCATAATCACCCACCTCAACTTTTTTTTTACCTTTTAGTGAATATTCTTCTAGCAGTGAGATATCAGAGGTATCAATCTCACTAATTTTGATTAAAGCCTCTATTAAGTGGTTTAAATATTCAATCGAATCAAATATTGGTAAATACGTAGTAGATTTGGTTGAAGTGTTAATATATGCTGCTAAAATATTTAGTGCACAACTTCTGGTGTCATCATCTAAAATCGCCATTTTGAATAAAAAAAAAAGGAATTTACAAAAAAATACCATTTTTACCTGTTGCATTTATTATTTGTCTAGGTAATGATGTAATGTAGTCGTAAAATTTATCCTCTAAAGCTTCCACAGTGCTTTTACAATTTTGGTTCAAATATTTTTGAATGACATTATTTAGTATTAATTGACTTTTGGTTTTAACAACCTCAAAATCGTCTTCGGAGAGGAAAATTATTATTTCAATGAAATATTTTAATAGCGAATTTAAATTTCTTAAAAAAGGAAAAATAAATTTATATTATGATTTTTTGGAAGTTGCCGTTTGACATTGTTTTATTAATAGCGAGGTGAGTTTTCTGAGAAACTGAGAGTTGTCATTTTTCTTATGACTAAATTAATGAATGACTTACAATTAGTCAAAAAAATTTTAAAATAAAAGTTGTTACTGCTGATGGAGGCTATTGAAGCTGAAAGATGGACTGTTTAGAGCAAAGTTTCTCAAACTTTAATAAGCTGCGACCTACTGTTAAAACCGTTAATTTTTTGCAATCCACTATCAAAATCGATAATCTTTTGCGACTCGCTGATAGTAATGTAATAATTTATTTGAATATAAAACAAATTTTATTTTATTGTTGTTTTGAAGCTATTATCTAGGTACATATTTCAGAACTACTTATTACTTCTTTTCTATCAATGAACAAAGGGTAGTTATACTACAAGGGTACAATTAAAGTAAAAATATATGCAAAAATTTATTTTATATGATTAATGTCTGAATGAATAATTTTATTTTTTGATATTGGAACTGTATTAAAATTTTTGGCAACCCATATCAAGTTACCTTGCAAGTTGACAATAATAATTACATAATGAGCCATTTTCTCAAAATATGTAACAGGCTGACACCAGAGCGGTGACATAGGTACGTTGGGACTACATCTCTATGATTGAAATTTTAATTTAAAAATTGCTATGTAACCGCATAAGAAAAATGTTTAACACCAGGGCGGCGACACGGGTTATTCGGAAGTACATCTCTATAGTTGGAATATTAATTTCTAAAAATAAACAATATTTCTAAGTAACCGAATTGGAAAATTTCGTTGTTAAAGTGGAATTAACAAAAAATGATTTTTGGTTGGTTAAATTAATAATCTCAATCATAGAGATGTAATCCTAACTACCTGTGTCGCTGCCCTGGTGACGGATTGCTACATATTTTGAGAAAATGGCTCATTATATATTTATCTGGTAACCTACTGGTCAAAAGTGGTACTAAGTAACTGTCATAACAAATTTAATTTTGTGTCCCCTATACGGTCGCGTTTCGACATAACATTGGACCGATTCGTATCGACGTAAGCCAAAGCCGCTTGCGCTCATTTTGAATAAATTTGCGCTTGTTTTGAATTATATATGGCTTGCTCTTGACATTTTTGTATATTCCTCTCTCACTTTCCATGTTCTAGAGAGAAGGGTCAAGTATTAGCGTTCAGTATACATCGTATACAGTATACGATTCGTCTCACTGTCTCACTTTCCGTGTTCTAGAGAGAAGCGTCAAGTATTAGCATTCGGTATACATTGTATACAGTATACGATGTATACCGAACGCTAATACTTGACCTTTCTCTCTAGAACTTGGAAAGAGACAGGAATATACAAAAATGTCAAAAGCAAGCAAATGTGATTCAAAAATAAGTGTAAATTGATTCAAAACGAGAGCAAGCGGCTTTGGCTTACGCCGATACGAATCGGCCCTATTATGTCTGTCTGTGATTAATAAAATGAAGCTAGTTTTAAAATTCAATGTGTTTATTTGTTTAAGAATTTAATGAAATCCTTTAAAGCTATGTAACACATACTTTTATGTAACTGACATATATGTGTATACTAAAATGTATTGGGAAATCGAATGGAGGCGTGGTTTAATATTTAGCCTACTGGCAGTAGTTTCTTCATTCGTCACTAGATGGCAAAAATTCATACTTAAAAAAAATGATAGCAATTTGGAATTGTCTATTTTTAGTTGAAAACAGTAAATTATTATGAATAAATTAGAATGACATTAAAAAAAAATATGCCAATTTGTGTTTCGTAAATTAAACAATATAAATTTTGTGAATTGTCAAAATCTAATAAACCTTGCCTACTGATAATAGTTATTTTTTTGGCCACTAGTTCGCGTATCCAAGTTTTACGATTCCCAATAAATATGTATCAATATGATACATATAATTATGTCAAATTGAATACATAGGTACTTAATAATCTAGTAATAGTTACTGTTTAAGAATAACAATTAATAGTTTTGGGGCTTTTAGCTGAGACCTTAATGCTCGAATGACTTTATAGAAACCGAGCATTTCGTATATGCAGGCCTGCTTTGCGAAGTGAGAGCTTAAAACGATGTCAAACTACAACACTAGAAAAATCATACAACAGAGTATCTTACTTGGTACAATTTTCAAAAATTAATTGACACATTGTGGCAGCTTCCAAACGAACATTAGGATTTGCGTATTTTCGATAGCATATTACAATTAATTCTCTAGTTAATTGTTCCAATTTTTTCACTGTAAATTCATACCATTTATCATCCCGTTCCATCTCGAAACTTTTAAGTACCGGAAATTTTTGTTTTACTTCTTCTGGAATTTTCGATTCTTTTTTCTTCTGTTGATCGGTAGTAGGTCTTAGATCGTCACGTAATACCATCGTCAAAATACGACTCCAACACCTTAAAGCTGTCTAACTCAAACATATTCTACTCAATGTATGCAGATTTTAGATTTTAAGGGGAGGTTTACTTGAGAGTCGTTAAAAAAATCGATTTTTTTGCAGAAATTGGTAGCTAATTATGTGTAGAATATGTTCCCAAAGTGATTTTGCTGAAAGTAATTTAAGGGAAGGTTTACTTGAGATCTGATAAAAAAAATCGATTTTTTTTGCCGAAATTGATAGCAAATTATGTGTAGAATATGTTCCCAAAGTGATTTTACTGAAAATAATTTAAAAACAAGATTCTTGCACATTAACCGAATCCAGCTTTCTATAAAAAAAAAAAAAATTCAAAAAACGTAGTTCATGCAATACTGAGTATTAAATATAAAATTTTGAAAATACGTTTCTTTATATATATGTTATAATATCTCGGAACTACAACTCAAAAACTATTCGATGGCTCCTTTTTTTAAATTTTTTATTTTAAAGATAATTCAATTCTTCGGCACCTCTACCTAAGTTCGATACACTTTAAATATTTTTTTTATTTTTAAGTTTACTTTAAAGAGCGAAAAATAAGATAAAAATCGTAATCAAAAGTTCAAACATCCGCCATTTTTTTTTCTTTCAGCAAGTTATTGATATTATAGGTAGAGGTGTCGGTACTCTTCATATATTTTATAAATCTTTTTTGTTTTTGGATTTCGGTGGTTTATTACCGGCTCTAGGATGTTCGCCAACAAGGCATTGGATTTTCAGATCGTCACACTGCAGTATCTATAAAATGGACAATTTTTTATATTTTCCCTTGAAATTTTTTTTTTTTTTGTATAGTTTAATACTTAGTAAATATGTGTACAAAATTTGAAATTGATATTTACTTCCGTTCTTGAGAAAAAAATTCTAGAAAAATACATAATTTTTAAGGACTCTCGTGTAAACCTCCCCTTAATATAGTTTGAATACATACAACAGTAACTTTATGACCTTGTTTCTCGTCACCCATGAAGATTCGATAAACCCGGGACATTATACCGGGGAAAATGTATGAAGTAATCTCCACAACATCGTAGAGAATTTCTTTATCAGTTTTATCGGCTTCATCGTGTACATATGTAATGACCATTAAACATTCTAACGCAGCAACCCTATTACAGATCAGAGTTGTTCGGTGTTACTATAGTATACAGTCTACCATATATTAATCTATAAATATTTGCTAATAATCAGTCAAGTTATCGATAAAAGATCGAATATTTTGGAAAGGACTAAATCGATTTTCATTAAATAGCTTAGAACCATCTCTTAAATATTAGCTTTTAAGGGGGTATTCTAGTCTAGAAATTCGAAAAAATCTATCTAAGTTATAGGTAAGTTAAAAAAGTTAAAAAAGGTATCTAAGTTTATACCTTTAAGAATAAACCTCTAAAAGGATTTACGGAAATTCGAATTATTTTCGGAATTATGGTTACTTTTCCCTGTGTACTGTGTATCTTTTCAGTGTTAAATTCAAATTTTTAATATAAATTACTCGAAACTACTTTTTTTCGGTACGGTTGACATGATATCTCAAGTTCTAATGCACCGATTTACTTGAAATTTGGTAAAGACCTTCTTAATACTATCAAAATTGGTCCGACGCGACGTAGGGGTTTCTGGAATTTTTTTTTCTATTTTTAAAAAATTTTCAAAGTTGAAAAAAGGAGGCGAATAAAAAAACTTTTTTTTTTTTAAATAGACGCCATTTTGTGAAAAAATTTATTTCTTCAAATCAGCTACGTCCAATTAGTTCTACATCCATGTTTATTAAGAATTAACTAAAATTTTATGTTTCAGATCACCAGGAGAGTTGGAATCACGTCAACCAGGAGACACCTTTTTTTTTGAGTCCCCCCTTTGCAGGCCTCTACCGATTTCAATTTTAAATTTTTTCTAAATTTTTAAACATTTTTATACTTTTTAAATATCAATAAAAAACTGTTAAAAGAATGGATAGTTACTAAAATTTTTTTTTCTTTTTTTATTTTTATCTTTTTTATTACGCCCGTAAAACTACCTCAGAATCGAGCTTCTAGACTAGAATACCCCCTTAAGTAAAAAAATAAAAACCGTATGGAAACAGGTTCGTCTGTTTTGAACCTACGATATCTCAAACATACGCCCACGAAGACAAAGGTTTCAAGCTTATAGTCCCCCTTTTTGTGTAGAGGGTTATAGAGCGATAATAAATTGATAAAATTCAATAGCCTTGCATCCAGTTTTCCGGAGGTAATAACAGCATGCTTTCTATTCTTGACCCTTCCAGTTACAACCACAACAGTTGAAAGAAGTTTTTCAAAATTAAAACTGATAAAAAATTATCAAGGATGGGGCAGGAACGGCTATCAGACTTGTAGCTATTGTCTATAGAGGCAGAAATTTTAGGAAAACTGAAACCGTCTTCAGCTATAGATGATTTAATAAATTAATTTGCCGAAAGAAAGGCAAGAAAAGTGTATATTTGATTTGAATTGTTTGGCTAGCTCTATTCTAGGAGGAAGCGATAACTTATAATCAATAAATATTTATTTTAATTTAATGCAAGCATTTTTGTTTCTTTTGTGAGAAATCTTTACCCTTCATTTGGGCCCCACAACTAATTTTGATACAGGGCCCCTCCAAGGCACGCTACGCCACTGAGCCAATTACTAGTAAATGTATACAAGACTACAAAATATTTACCTAAGAGTCCTCAATTTTTCCTTTTCGGCGATATCTATACAAGCTGTAATAAGTGACGGTAAAAACATTCCGTTATATACATTTTTTTCATATAGTAACGGTAGTGTCTCATAAGAAACACTTTTAATGACTTCACTTATACATAATATTAAACTTAATTTCATTTCTTCGCTAAGGGCATTATCTAAAAAAAAAAAAACGAAGTCATAGCATCTTGTCCTAAAATAGTAACGCTTTAAAAGTGAAACATACTTAACATTTTACTATTAGAATCTAAAAGATTTGTTTCAAATAAAATATACATAAGAGTTCGAAAGATTTTAATGTCGTTGATTTTATATTTTTTGATGATCAATCGCAATAAATCAACCCATCGTTGTTTTGCATCATTACTAAAAAAATTAATTTTTAAAATAAACTAAACGATTATCCTGAAGATAAAATAAAAATACTTTAGCTTATTATCCGTTAAACATTGATATATCCGATTTCCAAAAATGTGATAATAATTCTGAATAAATGACGAATCAGTTTTCATTACTAATTCGTGCATTTTTTCAAAATCCGGATTATCGTCAAGCAAATATTTTATAAATAGGCTCATCGTTTATCCAATTTTTAAATTAGGTTAACGTTTGATTGGCAACCTGTAAATAAGGTAAACAACGTAAACAATATGGATGAAATAATATAAACAAAAGTGAAGATGATGTAAACATCTTTAAGAAATAAGTGCAATAATTTCTATTTACCTAATCCTATAATTTGCTGTTTCTGTAAGTTTTATTGAAATTTTAATAAATTGCACTGGATTATGCTTCTGTATGCTTTATTAACCCATTTTAAGTAAAACTTTTACACCTAAGTAAACAAAAGCTATGACACTGCTAACAAAAATAAATGGAATGCTTGAATGAAAAAGTTTAAAAGAATGTTTTTGAAATAGCTACAATTTCCTTAACAGAGAATGTTTAGAATTATTACCATTTCTTATTAAGAAAATATTAAGTTAAATTGGTTAAATTATAAATGTCAAATATAAAAATAAATTGTCAAGACTGAACTGTAGGTGATGGCGTATAGACGACACTAGTTGTCATTGAAAAAGTTGAAAAATGATAAAGTTGATAAATTATGTAACCTGGTAGTATTGTATAATAGGCAAAGTACTGGCAATTTTAATGTCAAAATTCTTAAATCTAATTATTTATTTTAAGTATTTAAACTTTTATATTTTAATTTTTTCATGCTTGCAATTTTTAAGGCTATTTTGTAATTAAGCAAAACTTTAATTCTTTATAACTAGATGTCTCTAGTAGTATAATACAATTCAAATTTGATTTAGTAGAATTTTTATACTTGGTGACGTCATAGAGATAAAATTTTAATAAATTTTTTGATTTGTTGATGAAATTTTTATAATTTTGAGTCAAATTTCTTATTTTTGCAACAAAAATGACAAAATTCGGTTAGGAAATCAAATCTATATTTTATTAAAAACCAATTTGTAGTCAGTCAATCAATTTAGTTTAGGGTTATTGCTTAATTAAACATACTTGATGTCGTTAAGACCTTAAGACCAATTTTTTATATTTTTGAAACGATTTCGTGTGATTTTATTGTTGAATGATGGTATTGATGGCATGTTTACAAAAATCTATAACTACAGTAATAAATATTAAGCTTCTGCTACTAAAATTGCTTTTATAATCGAAAATAGATTGAATGTACTTAATGACGTCACAGAAGTGAATTACGTCACGTTAACGTCACGTTAAGCAATAACGTCACGTTATTTTTTCAAAAATAAGTAGGTATTGTAATTAATAAGATATGTATATCACTTTTATTTTACAAAATTTTGTGACATGTTTCGATCAATATGACCATTATCAAATAAGTCCTGTTTGATAATGGCTATATTGATCGAAACAAGTCATAAAATTTATAAATGGCATTTATAAGTGGCACTTACAAGTGGTTTTTGTAAAGTATTTTAGTTATTTTGAAACAACACTAACGCAATAAATTAACGCAAGTATAAACAAATTGTACAGTAAAGTAGAATATTAGCATTCATCTTTTTTTTTTGCGAAATCACGTCTTTTTAAAGCGTTTAGTTGTGAAGTAACTTGCAAATGGGTCATTGTTTCCGTATAATAAGTATCATTATTTTTTACAGTAATTTTAAAATGTGTTCAACAGTTCATGAATTTATAGTTGCCTTAGTCTTGCCTCAAAGATGTGAAGTATATTTATTGGTTACATTCAGTATTAAATAATTTTCGCTAAATAATTATCGTATTTAATTAAATGTACTATAATAAAGTGTACTGTCACAGCAAAAGGATATTTTACTATTATGCAAAAAGCTTACAAAGCTTATAGTATTTCAAATTATCATAAGGATTCAATTATGTTTATTGATTCTTTTTTAAGCTTTTAGTTTATAAACAGGTAAAATTAATTACATAATACTAAATACTTCAGTCATTTACCTTTTTTTCTCTTATACTAGACATTGCGTTATCTATTTTTTTTTTTTTTTTTTATTTAAAAACCCTTAAGATTTTACGATAATATATATTCCAATCTTTAGACTGTTTGCGTTGGTCTGTAAAGCTTGATTTTAATCAAAGTAAGTGTTTTCATATGATTTTAAAATTTCTGGGATGCTGATATTAACGGGTTACTATCACTTGGGAAAAATTTTTTTCCTTTTTTTTTATTGATTTAAATAATGTGTTAACATCTGTAGAATGATATTCAAATTATTCAAAAGGAATTATGAATGGGAAAATATTTTAAAAATCGTTTTGGGCGTGATTTCTGGAACGATTTCAAGCGGTTGGAAATATTTTCGGTCGATACCTTTTTTTCATTAGGTACAGGTTAGTGTTATATTTCCACAAAAGACTCAGAGATGGCGTTAATGATAGGTATAAGCACACAAAACGATGAACACGTTTTGAAATTTTACATATGTTTTTCTTGAAACTATACGTTTTCCAAAAAGCTGGGAAAGATCAATCCAGCAATTTTCACTGGAAATTTTACTTGCAGCTTCTTAAACAGATTAGGCGGTACACATGATTTTTGAAATTATTTTCAAACTTTTTTATAAACAAATTAAAGTTGATTTTTTCTACTCCTACTATTAAAAGTAACATTTTGTGCACGGCTAACTATATGTAAAAATTAACAATTGCCCACACAGTGCGGAAAAGAGCGTGTGAAATAATTTCCCACAGCTTAATATAATAACGAAGTAGGCTGTTCCGTTAATTTAATATAATAATACTATAATATATATATATATATATATATATATATATATATATATATATATATATATATATATATATATATATATATATATATATATATATATATATATATATGTTGATTATTTATTATTGTTTCCATAGTTTCAAAGTATGCTTTGGCAAAAATTTGAACATCTTACCACTGACATTATAAATTTAAAAAATTTTTTTCTAATTTATTATTTAAATAAATATTAAATAAATATTAATGTAAAAAATGTGCTCGTAGAAAAAGTATAGTGTAAAAGACGTGGGGAAAGCTTATTTCTCACTCATATGAATTGTTGCACTCGCCCTGCGGGTTCGCACAACAAACTCATATTCGTGAGAAATAAGCCTGTTTTCCCACTTATTGTACAATATACTATTTTAATTTGAAATTTTTGTTTTCAAACTGGTGCCATATAACATTAATTCAATATTTTTTAATAATCTTAAACTAAATTAATTTAAATGATGATAAAAATTTTTTTTATGTTCGGGGCTGTTTGAAAACTTTTATGCTGCCTACCATGAATCTCTTCGAAAAAAAATAAAAACGTCTACGTTGAAACTGCGCTTACACCGTCATTTTGTTTTTTAAATTGGAAAAAAGAATTTGTTTTTCTATTACCTCAGATCACCTATAATAAATATACTCTAAAAAGTTTTATATTGATTGCACTATTCCTTACGGAACAAAATTTTCCAATAAAACCTGTCTGATGTTTCAAAGTAATGTAAGAGCTTGCCTTAAGAAGTATCTGTTTTTTTCTGTAGGTGTGATTAGGCTTGTGGGAATATATACAAAAAGATGTGATATTTGACGGTAAATCAGTAATGATGTTCTAATCATTTATGCCATTTACACATTTAATTAATTCGTTATGAAGAGCTAATCTCGATTATTAAACAAAAAACATTGAAATACATTGTTTTAACGTTAAGTCGCGAGAGTACATATACATACGTTGATTACGTTTTACTGTACCGGATAATTTACTCAATTATTGTATATACACAAATTGTATGCTGCTAAAGTCCATATATATAAATATATAGGATGTTCAACGCAAGCGTTAATTGCATGGAGATTTACAGGGGTAAATCGATAAATCGTTTTTACAGGGGTAAAAACGATAAAATTTACAGGGGTAAATTAGTTAAATTAGATAAATTATTTTTAGTTGAAATATTAAATTTTTAAGTGGATGATTTTGGATAATTATTCAGTTTTGTATTAGGAGTTATTCTACCAATTATTGGTGGAAGAACTCCAAACACAAAATTGAATAAATTATTTTTATGCAAAAAAAAAGGAATAAAAAGTCATTTGAAGAAAAATAAATTTGAAATTTATTTAAATTTGAATTAAAACAAATATTAGTTGCTTATTTTCAAACAGACTTTTCGAAGTAAAATGTTTGTTTTATTGTTTATTCTATATGATAAATATTAATGAATATGGAGTCAAAAGCCCACAAAGTATATATAATTAGGACTCATGGTCTTCCCTTCCTACCTGATTGAAAATAAATTCAAATTTTATCCTGGTTTATCCTGGTAAATCTCTTAATAATTTAAAAACCGTAAATAATTGATAAAATGAAGAAACTGGTTGCGAATTATAAATTTTCAAAGGATTTTTTTCATTATTACAAAAATTAAGCATGTAGAACTACTGTTAAAAAAAAATTGTCGATTCAGTCATATTTCTAAAAGATGAAAAGTTCACACTAAAAGATGAAAAGTTCACAATTCCACCCAAATTCAAATCACTGCAATAAAACTTGATTTGAGAAAAACAGTTGTTATTTTGTGACGTCACCAAGATTACTAAAATTGTTCAATGCTCTAATCGTAAATAAAATCGTAGAATCCGTAATAATATGATAGTTCTATCAATGCTAGTTTACGTACATTTTAAAAAAAAATACATTGCTAGAAAAAGTATTAGAGAGCTCTTAAGAAAATATGATCCCCTACTAATTTGAGAACTGTAGCCATCCCTGAGGTGACGTCACATTAAATGAAGCATGGTAGAAGATTAAAAAATAAAATAAAGTCGTATGTAACTTTTGAAATAGCAGTTCAGTAGAAAAAATTTCTAAGAATCGTTGATTTTTTCTGACTGTACGACTGTACAATTACAGTCAACCTTTCTATAACGCGTTACTTTTAACACGCGATTTCGATAGAAAGCAGAGCCCTTCTACAACGTGATACTCTTATAACACGGTTTCCGTGGAGCACATGCTTGTTTGGGCGAAAATCATTCAACAATACTGTTAAACTGCTGTCATCGAAGTCACCGCATACTTAAACATATATTCCCAACCTTTTGTCTTAAGTACCTATCATTACTTGGTGCTACCGACGTATCTAGAGTGTTTATTTACTTCACAAGGTCACAAATGGTTTTCATATAACTTGGTACAAATTTGGCAATTTGCATACTAATTCTGTCTTTTATAACGCGGTTTCGATGGAACGCGGTGCATGATTTCCATATGACGAATTGACATTGGCTGACATGATACCTGACTCCAAATTTTCAAAGCTGGCGAATAGAACATTTAAACAGAATTATTATGTATTTCAATTGTCTTAAGCTTGTTATGTATTATTTTGGTTAAATATTTATAAAGACAAAAACAGTTGTTTTTACAGTGTTTCAGTGCAAAAGTATTTAAAAAAAATCAGGCATTAATATTTCAGTTTTTTGAAAGAAAACACATGCTGTGTTTACACTGATGTTAGGGCCACACTAATGTTAAGGTCTAACGTAATGTCTAATGTCTATAAACGCAATAATTATGGCGCTAATATAACGACTTAAACTATGCGTAAATTGGGCGGCTATACTATAGCATTTAACGTATTATCTCGATAATTATCGTGCTAAAACAAAAATGGATACTATTTTTATTTTTAATTAATATAAATCTTAATTTTAAATAGTTACTATTAATTTAGAAAGGGAAAAATTTTAAATAATTTTTATTTTAAAATTAAAACAATGGTATGAACGCATATAACATAAATAGATATATTATCTACATATGATACATATCGTACGTATGTATGCATCCAGTATAGAATGATGTGGTAGAATGCCCAGGCATGTGTAGCCACCATTTTTAACGCCATAAATGACGTGCTAAAATCCTTTGATGTGCCAAAAAGACCGCCACCCGAGTTATCGCCTAATGCCTAACGTCATTATTAATGACGTTAATAAATTAACACGTTAAGTTTTGGTCACACCTGCATTTAATATAGATTAACGCGATAATTAACGGCATTAACCGTTAGTGTGGCCCTAGGGTGAAAATTACCTTAGAAAAAGTTTGTTACATTTCTGAAAAGAAGATTATATATTGCTAGGTTAGTGAGGATATTATGTTAGTTTGGTACGCCTGAAAAGAAAATATTACACCACTAGTTTTATGGATCAGGCCCCCATGTCAAATTCTAATAATTGAACAAAATTACAAAATATATATGTTGAAGGATAAAGTTTTGGAGAAAAATCACCAACAGTTACTAATAAAAATTAAGTATTTATTTGCGACGTTTCGAAAACATTAAATTTTTATCATCAGGCAAGTATTTTGTTTTGAAAAAACTAAATACATAAAATAATTTATAAGAGAATTACAAAAAGAAAATGAATATATGCAAAATTAAATACTTACATGTGCTTTTTTTTCAAAACAAAATACTTGCCTGATGATGATTTAATGTTTTCGAAACGTCGCAAGTAAATACTTAATTTTTATTAGTAACTGTTGGTGATTTTTCTCCAAAACTTTATCCTTCAATTATCTAACCAAATCACCTAACCCCCCTTTTGACATTTAAAATATATATGTATAATTGTCAACCATGGTGGGAGCACTGGGAAGATGCTTATTGTCCAAAACTTGTTGTAATCGGGACATTTTGTAAAGACGGGGCAGTATTGAAGTTTTATCTAATTTAACTGAACCTGTATCTTTTACCGTTGATGAGACCCTCATGCATTTTACGTTTAATTCGGACACTCGGTATACATTTTGTCAATCAGTAATCAGATTATCTATATTTACATACGGTACATACTGTGACAATACGGCACAATATGTACGTATGTGTACGTAAATTTCATTTGTTCACTTTGAACTGTTCTAAGAACACAGTGCCTTGTTTTGGTTAGAAAATGTTCAGTTCGGAATTCCATTTGGATTCCCGTGCAACGTGATTCTTATAAACCTTACTGATATAATAATAATATAAATAAGATTTATTATATGTGTGTGTTATGTACATATTATAATAAAATAAAAGTGTGAATGTTTTAGACTGATAACAGTTATCAATGTGTATAGGGTATAGAGGGCATAGTATAATAAATCTATAAGAGGTTCTTATTTTAATAATCAGTTTCCAGTTGCGTTTTTCATTTTGAACAAATGTTTTCAAATTTGTTAATTGTTGTCACCTAGTGTCTCATCTTTTAAATAACTTTTTGACTTTACACCATTTTAAAGTAAAGTGAATTTGTTTTGTTATAAACATAAGAACAATGCCGGCGTGTACTAGTGAAAGTTTATCGAAATTATGGAATCAACGTTCGAATGATGGTAGCGCTCAGAGTACAAATCCATCATCACCGTTATCTTCATCGCCGCCAAATAAATCACCAATTAGTACGTTAAGAAATACGAAACTATTGGAACGCACGTATTCTTCATCATCCTCGATTAATTCAACGACCACCGTTACAGAGCCTTTTGTCATACAATCAGATCGAAGATCTTTGGCCGCATCACAAACGTGTATCAAAGTTAATGATGCCGAAAATGAGACAAATTCATTACTCGTTCGAATCATTGGGTGGTACCCATTATTCTTATTGAGAATTTTACGGGTAATTATTGTCACAGTGTCGGAAATTACAATTGGTAAAATATTTTTTTCACTTCCGACACTTTGGATATCGGCATGGATTTGGATAATTTGGAAAATTATTCAAATGCCACTATTAATATTCAAATGGATTCTCACGATTTTTCATACGCCAATTTCTGAACAATTTCGTAAGAAACGTACAGTGTTGATTAGTGGCGGGAGCACAATCCAAGCTCTTCATCTAGCACGAAATTTTTATTCGGCTGGCGTCCGTGTTATTGTTGTGGAAGTGGACGGATTATTTAGTTTTACGAAATTTTCGACGGCTGTTAATCGTTTCTATACTGTGCCACGTCCAACGCCTGAGAATGTACAAAGTTATGTTAAAGCTCTCTGCAATATTGTCGAGATGGAGAATGTTGCGTTCTATGTGCCCGTGTGTTCCACTACGGCTGCTTGTTATGACGCTATCGCTAAACCACATTTAGAGTTGCTTGGGTGTACTTGTTTTACACCAGGTTTGAAAGAAGTCTGTATGTTGGATGATATTTTAGAAGTAATGAGAACTTGTAATAATAACGGTATACCAACTCCCGTGTATTATCATGTTACATCGAAGGAGGAAGTTTTCCGACTCTATGATTCGGGCACCTTTCGTACGGGTCATTTCGTCATGTATACAGCTGGGTTGGCTGGCATCCGAGAAAGAGCCAAATACGTTTTACCAAATAATAAACAGGAATTTAAGATCACGCACGAGATAAGTGAATTGAAACCGTGGATCATCATACAAAATACACCTGGTGAAAGTTATATCACATGTACCACATTGAAAGACACACAAATAATTGCTAATGTGACTTGCCGTGTTGATAAAAATAACAATGGACTGATTCCCACTGATCACACGGAGATAACGGATTGGTTGAACACGTATTTCAAAATTATCAGACCGTTACGGCCTATTTCTGGACATGTGAGCTTTCGATTTATCGTCTCTGACATTACTGGCACTATTTTGCCGGTGGGTTGCCGAGTTGGTGTCTCATTACCGTACATTTGTCACACAAATGTACATCCACGGGTACTCTGGAAACCATGTAAACATTTTAGTCGACAATCGTCTGGACCGCTCGTGGTAGAATCGGGACGCTATTGGATGCCTGAAACGATATTGAATACATTACGTCATCCGAGTGTCGAGTCCGTGGGACGATTTATTAACACAGTGTTGGATAAACGTGAGGCACTGTTTGCATTTTGGGATCCGTTGCCATACTGTGCCTATTACCACATGCAATTACCGTTTCGGAATATAATTGGTTTTGTACAACGGCGAAGAGGGAACAATGTTTTTAGTAGAACGATAGCCGCTCCAGTTCATTGAGCAGTGGAATCCATTAGAACATGATGGAAATCAAAATGGAGTGCATCTGAATTGATTAGTGCTAATTGGCGCTGACATTGATAATTTGTCCCTGTTTATTTAGGAGAGGGAATGTAAGACTAACAAACTAATTACAGACAATTATGTTATCATCATTGATTTTTTTTTTAAATCTCGATCATTCATGTGTATATAGATCATTTTTATTTATTGTCATATATCATTGATCACAATCATTGTAAAAAATCACTTGAAACTGTCGCAATCTCGCCAAAAAAGTCAGCCTTTTGTTGTCTGCTAATATTGATATCAACAACTGTGAACTTTTATTCGTTTTGATAATTTTATTTTGATCCATGTGCCATCTCAAGGACAAGATGTCTACATGATTTCAAACTTTTTTCCAGTACCTAGATATTTTTATTTATTAAAAATTAATAATTCAACGAAATTATCTAACAGTACGTACATATTTATAAAAATTTAAAAGTAAAAGAATACAAATATTTTAAAATGACTACAACGTATCCAAAATTTTTTGTTTTTAGAAAATAGAAAATAAATTTTAATTTAAAATATTATATATTTACGAAATTTTTTCGAAAAAATATATAAAATGTTAACATATATGATAATTTATTGAACCCTGAGTCTGATATTTTTGTAAACAAGCAATTAATTTAAGATGATGAGAAATCGCGAAACGAACGATACGATGAAAGTTCAAAATCCAATAAATATTTATAATATACTCGTTGGTAATAAAGACATTTTTTTTATTCTTTTTTACAAATGTATAATAATATATCAAAAAATTATTGATAATTTGATAAAACTGATTGATACAAATATTGACGGCCGTCCAATGTCAATTAATTTCTTGTAAATTTTAATTATAATTAATTGTTAATTAAAGGGAAATAATTAAGAGAATAATATGTAATCAAAAATAGTAGTAGATGTATATATATTTTCATTTTTAAATATGATTTTGAACATTTTTAAAGTATGACAAAATACAATTTTACTTCTAAAGTACATTATATGTATGTAATACTTACTTATATTTCAATAATTGTCAATTAAAATATGTGATACGTAGAAGATAATTGAATGAAACAGTGAAACTTGTTTAATAAATCATTTAAAATATTTATTTATAAACTTATTTATTCGGATTGTTTCAAATTTTTCCATATTTTATGTTGTACAAAATGTATTCTATTTTGTAATGAGTGGTGAAAATTGCTATTTTTTAGGCGACCGAATAAAAATAATAGTTTATAACGATAAGTTGTTTTCGGCACAGAAAGTACTTGTTAGTTGTTTTCAATAGTAATTTATTTATTTAAAAAAATAAAGGCAGAATTTTTTTTCTGTCAGCCTGTTACGATATGGATTTACATTCTCATTGGTAATAATGTTGAAATGCGATTTTTTCGAATATGGTCGTCTAAAAAATTAATTAAATTGACTTTATAAAAAAAAAATAATGTGTTCTTTATATTTCGTTTCATGTGGGACTGTTTTAAAAAAATTATAATTTAATTAACGCATTGTAGGGTAATTTAAAAAAAAATTGAAGGGAAAACGTACTATTCTTTTAAAATGATAATTCAGTGGCAATTGATTTTAATAATAAATAAGAAATAAACATTGTCGAAATAGTCTGCGTAACGTCACTGTTATCAATACACATACCGAATTATTTTTAAATAAATTTTAATCTAAACTAGATATTTTGATTGATAAGAATATATTGTACCAGATTTTTTTCTTTTTTTATAGTACAATATTGATCTAAATTAATTATAAGGGTTGTATCATTCATTAATAATAATATTTTGACTAAAAAGTTATTTTGATAATCATTTTTATCTTTTATACGTTTTAAATTTCTAAAATATGTTTATATTTAATTATTCTTGTTTGAAAAAAAATTTTTTTATTTTTATATTGTTAAACTTTGTACAGAATACCAAACTGATATTATTGTAATTTATGTATAATTTTAATAAAATCTTATTATTTACTGAGTTAATATTTAAGTGTATATGTTGTATATAATTTTATCTTTTAAAATGCAATTGTTTTAATGAATTAAATTTTTTTGTATGTATAAAACTGTGTGTAATTTTTGTGTGAGAAAATATTTTTATAAAATTAATTTTTTAAGTAAAATATTTATTTGTTTATTTATTTCAACATCACCTGTTTTAATTTTAGGAAATATCCATTTTTATTTTAGAAAATTTCCGTTTTTATATTATCATCACAGGATGAATACAATTAAAAGTTCTTTGTTTTTTAAATGTTAATTGTTTCAATTTTTTTGTTCTCGGAACATTGTTTTAAAATTGCTGATATTACTTAATCTAGGAAAAATTACAATTTTGAAATATCTCAAAATAAGAAAAAAAAATTAATTGAAAGTACTTGAACTTTCATCAGAGCCTTTTCAATCAAAAATGATTTTTTATTTGTAAACAGATAAAACAATATTTTAGACTGAAATGAATCGTTTTAATTCAATGTTCGTTAGGCACGTAGCTCCTTTGTTTACTTGTCTATTATTATCAATTTGACAGAAATTAAATACATGTTGGTGAAAAAAGATAAGTATTTACAAATTTAAAAGCTTCTAGTGATACGACTTATAGGTTGGCGGTGTTAAACGTTTTTTAATTTGCGACTTACTTTTATATTTATTTATTTGGAGATTCACTTGGTCATATAATATATGTAATTCAGGTCCTTTAAATCTAGTATTATGCACAATTCCGTTTTTTTCACTTCGGAGGATTAGGGTTGACCGGGGTAATTGTGAATGGATTTTCATGAGTTGAGATAAAAACGTTGTTTTAAGTATTTTTTATTTTATATATCACATTATGGTTGATTTATTTTTAATTCTACATTATTCAGGATGCACCACACAAATTTTGAGCAAATTCGTATGAAAAACAAAAATTTTATAGGTAAGCCATTCACATTTCCCCGGTGCGGTTTTGCAAATCTTATGAATTTCGGGGTAAAATTATTTAGAATGGATTACAAGAGAAGTATGGTACGTCAGAGTAAAGCCCAACTCAAATTCTTCACACTTACTCCACTTTCAAATTTTTCATCATACTTTAGCGGTCACAATTTCTCTTTGTTTAATGCAAAGAGAGATGTTTCTACAAAAAATCAAGGTTAAAGAAAAATAACAAAAATTGTAGGAACAAATTTATTACAAGCTAAAAATGATATTTTGATGATATTTTGTCATTTTATCATATAACAAATCAAAAAATTACATGTAGTCACACAAAAACAAGAAAAATAAGACTTTTTCAAGGAAATACATTTAGTTTACATGAATAAAAAACAATTTTTTTTTTTTTTGTATTGTTTGTACAACGCAAACTTGTACAATAAGGTCACCAGCACCTTCATCAACATTTTCAACTCTGAAAAGGACACTACTGAAATTTTTGACCGAATGGGGTCATTTGTGAATGACGTTCACAATTACCCCACAATTTTAAAATCATGGGGTAATTGTGAATTGGTGATAAATTGTCCAATTTCTTTAGCAGTTAATAAGGAACCCTCTCAGGGTTTAGACCACTTCTTTAGAAGTACTTTTAACCATTTCTTACCTTTTAAAAAAAGAAAATGTATTTAAAAAAAATTTTTTTGAGGATTGGTCGAAGTAAGATACATAAAATTTTGCAAGGGTTTTATCAAAATAAAAAAAAAGATACTAAAATACTTGGAGAATTGTTATGAAATTTTAATAGCATATTAAGAAAGGACAGAAAAACATGTTAAGAGTTGATTTTTAACAATATTAATGTTATTTTAGAAATTATAGGCGTCGTTCACAATTGCCCCAATTCACAATTACCCCGGTCAACCCTAAGTCTCCCAATCTTAAAAGACTCTTAAAAGAACGAGAAAATCATTAGATATAAAGAAAACTTATTTAAAAATTCATGTCATTTTTGGCAGTAGGATGCACAACTCTCTCCAAAATAGCTTGTTATCTTGAGGTCCAGATGATCTTACGGGATTTTTTTTAGAAGTTATATATTGGAGAAATTTTTTTAGTTTCGAAAAGTATTTTTTGTAGTGTAATAAAAACTTTACGTCAGCATAGTTCAGAGAAGAGCAACACTAGAACGTGAACTGTTTCTTCGTTCTCCCGAAAAACATTGAATCATGGATAGATTTTATAGTTCAGCTATATATACATATAAACATTAGCTATATTTATCTGGCTTACTCACTTAAATACCTATAGCCGGTCCACATTACATAAACTTTTGTTTGCAAAAACTGTTTACACAAACATAAATTTGTGCAACTGAAACTGTCTTTATAAACTGTTTGCGCAAACTTCACGATTACAATCATTTATATACCCAAAAATTATA
This sequence comes from Brachynemurus nebulosus, assembly GCA_035578155.1. NCBI lineage: Eukaryota > Metazoa > Arthropoda > Insecta > Neuroptera > Myrmeleontidae > Brachynemurus > Brachynemurus nebulosus. Next base: position 28,815,769 of record JAPWDM010000003.1, read on the forward strand.
TTCAATTAAAATTTAAATAAAAAATATTTAAAATACTGTTTAAACTGTGTGGAATAATATATGATATCAAGTATATCCTGGATAAATTAATTAAACTGGACAATATAATATAATTTTTTGTCTTTATCTAATTTATTCGAATTTGTTTATTAGTAATTGTAAATTAGTAATTCATTGCATAAGAACGATACCAAACTTTTATAGATTTCAATTTTTATAATTTGTTATGATTTATACATAGTCTGTACTGGATTATACGTAGACCGTCACATTTTTTTGATTACCTATTTTTTTGTACCAATTTTATAGATATCAATTTAATATTTATTAAATTTTTAATTTTATAGTGTTAGCTAAATTTGTACGAGTAACTAACGATTGGAGATTGAATAAAATTCGCTCTGCGATCAACTTGTCGATCACAGCCATGATGGACTGAATGAACACTACTGTCGTAGGGTAAATTTTATGTCTCATCTACGCAACTGAGAGGTAAATTTATAGTTGTCAAAGTATTCAAAATTTCGAATAGAAATTTTTTCTTCATGATTTATGATATTGGTTATAATTTAATGACGTTTCCTTCTACAAACAAAAAAATTAACTTAGCAATATTTATTTGATAAAATATGATGGTAATATTTATTATAAATAACTGAGGTAGCTTGGCTAGGTAGTTATTAGACCATAATATTGTTATTTTTATATTCAATATTCGAGATATCACGAACAAATGTTGCGTGGGTCTTTAACCCTAATAGTAGAAGCAAATAATAGTAACGTTTCCCCGTTAGTTGCATAGTTTTTCTTTAGATGCTTACTATGTATTAGTTACTCGACAATATGGAAAATGGCGCGATAGTAAACAATTTATACATGTAATTTATGATGGATTAGAACACTGAAAAATAAAAATTCATAATTCAGTCAGAAACAGGGGCATAGAATTTATATAGAACAAATAGAATAGAATAAAATAGGCCGATGTGAGCTGGAAAACCATTAAAACTAGTTCAGTTTGTGTACATATGTTAGTTACATGAGGGTTTTTTTCATATCTAGTTTTACTTAGAAAAAAAAAATTAGAACCTCTTTATAAGAACAGTGTCCATACACGGCTTCTAATAAAGAGTTATCACGAATCTGATAAAACATATTTTTGAATACAAATTCTATGGTGGTGGCGACGGGAAGCAGTTTATTTTGTTAAAAATAATTTTAAATGTGTTTACTTTTATCAACATATCATGGCGTAGGCGCCGGGGAAACAAAGTTATTTGCACTATGAGTTGTTCAATATTGGATATGACAAAGGAGCGGTGTTTTTAAACGTTTTCAACCATTCGAAGTTGTTTCAGAAATCAAAGCAAAGGATTTTTAAAATATTTCCGCAGTCATAATTCCTTTTGAATATCATTCTAAATACGATAATATATCATTTAAGCCAATAAAAACGGAAATTTCCTTTTTTTTAAAGTGTTTTAATGATTTAAGTAAGTAACTTTTATTTTGGAAATAAACAATTTTTTGTTCCAACATAAGTAGACGTTATAAATATTGGACGCTTTTCGTATGAACATAATTTTTAGTTTACAAATAAATAATGAAGCACATGAAAAATGAAGAAATTATGTATGTTTGTATTACAATGACATGGACTTATTGATTTAATCATAAAATGAATATATTTGCATTAGATGTATCAAATGGAAGTTAATGTATTAATATAATTAGGTGAGTGAGTAAGGAGGTATTTACATTTGTATCTGTTGGTTCCACTTGTACATGCTGGCACATCGCTGTTTCCCACCACAATGACTATCGTGTATACCAACCATCAATGAAAATTCTGCGTTTTTTTATCTTTAGTAATTTTTATTTATATATTTTTAAAAATACATGTAGATACAGAGTGGAAACAGATTTATCGAATATCGGGAAAAAATAATGGGAAATTTTTTTAAAGATCAGTGTAGTCTCTGATATTTTTAGATTAATTTATTTCGTTTTTATTAAAACTGATTATCTGGGATATAAAAAATATTTTGGTATCTGCTAAATTAAATTTAAAAATATCAAATATGAAGTAATTTATAGCGACAAATAAATTGCTGATTAATTTAAAGTTTAATTAAAAATGATCAGAATATTACTTATTCTTGATAAAATAATTTAAAAAGGAAATATTGTTGAATAGAAAATGTCAGAGATCACACGAATCGTAAGAAAAAATTCTCATGTATTTGCTCTATGTTTGATAAATTTGTTTCCACCTCTTTATATAAACATGTATAGGTACTTATCCAACCTTTTTTTTCTTGATACAGTTTGGGTTAACGTTTCTCACCCTATTCTCAGTTATAACCCGGTAAAATCTCGAATAATTTTGTACGGACCGGTCATATACTGGAGTATAAAATTAGATTATCGGTACTGAATGTGTTATAGGTTGGACTCTGTCTTTTACCACGCATGATAGGAGCGACTTATTTTGAGAGAAAATTAAGTTTCCTTCCATTTCAATTCAAATACTTTCTTAAACAGCTTTCCAAACAACTTGAGTACGATAATATTAATTATGTTTTTATAACCAGTCCAATTTTGAGTATATATTTCATATGTCCATTTTTTGCAATGTTGATGTCAGTATTTCTCAGCATTTAAGGTCTATTATAATTATTATGTACATTAATTTATGGTTTATTCTGTGTATTAAATGATAGTATACCTTTTCCAACAATATTTGGGATGACTTTTCGAGAGGGTGTTATTAGTGACCATAAACTTTCAAGAAGTTAAATTATTTTATTGCTTACAACAAATACCATCCTATCTTCACTCCAATTATATTTAAATTTGTTGCCTGTTTTACAAGCGACGGTTTCTTTTTGCATTCATATAGATAAGTAGGTAGCATGCTGGGAACAATACTGCTGATTATTGCCGTACTTGAAAAGTCATCTCATTTAAATATTGAAAAACTATACCTATAATTATAGTGTACTTGAGATCAGACGAATTGTATTAACTAAATTTTTGGAATTGTTTATCTATATTTAAATATCTACGAAATTATGATAACAGTTTTCGATGGCGCTAAAATTTTTGGTATGTGTCCTTCGTACATCTGTTATCAGGTAATTATCGCCAAGGTTTAAGTATTAATAGTAAACACTATTACAACACGTATAAAAGGAAATATAATGTTTAATTGCTTTATTACTATACCTATACCTACACTTTTAATTAGGTATTAATATTTGAAAAAAATAACATGTGACTCTTATGTTTACATTTTTTTATTACTAAATTTTGATAATTTCTCGAAATAAATTTTCCATAAATAAGAAATTTTTTTGCTTAGAGATCAATTACTTTTTTCTTACTGTTAAATGTTTAAGAATGGATTTGAACAGGACCGTATTTTATTTGAAATTTGAATAAAGAATAAAAATAAATCAGAAATTGTCCATAAATTTTTTATTCCACTTTATTTCTAATAAATAATTGATATCGAATAATTTTAGTGTTAATATTCAAATGGGAAAAAGCCATCTGTTGAGTTAACTGCGTTAATAAATAATTAGGTATATTTTTAAATAAAATCAGAGATGACCATAAAGCTCTTAGCTGAATAGATTGAATACATGTTTATTAAAACATCATTGATTGGACGAAAGATAAAAGTGGGAGCGTTGTGATTAAAACTTTAAAAACAATTTTGAAGCCTATTTCATTTACATGTTACAGCTTTTTTTAAAAATTAAAAGAATTTAATAACTTTGAACGTTATTTTATGGCACCTCCATAAAGCTAGCCGTCCCCAAAATAAAAATTTGAAAAATCCCAAAAAACTTAAAAAATAGGCGTATTTTAGGTGTTATTTAGGTGTGTTAATAAAAAATTATGTGTTCTTATCGTTTTCGAGAAAATATGAAAAACAAAAGGGACGAGTATGTTTACGTAAACTTAGACGTCCATAGGTAAAAAGAACTGCTTTTGGTAATTTAAAGTATGGAGAATTAGGTATAAATTAGGTGTTCTTCGATCATGCTAACAAAAATATTATAAAATGAAAATTTTTAGAGAAATTTCGTATAATATTTAAAATCTTGGGAGCGCTGTGGATAGTGTTAAAAAAATATTATACACAGCACTTCCACTGTTTGTTGTATTTTATATATTTTGCTATGCAATTGAATAGAAACATGTCGAACGTATCTATAGCCTTCCCAGCGCTTCCACGATGCTATGATAATTATATTATGAGTGTAATAATTTGTTACAAATTTATTGGTCGATTCTGTAACTATTAACAGTCTGTAAAACCTCTGTTAGACTGTTAAATTACAGAATGTTAAAAAATGGTATTCTGTACGCAATTTTTAACAGAAATGTTAGCTAACATTCTGTTATTTCTCTATAAACTTTGCAGCACTCAAAACACTTGCCATAAACTTTACAGAGCTGTTAAATAGGCTAATTACTATGGATATTATGAAATATTGATAATTTTTATTTTTGCGTTTTTTATAAATTCAATATTTTGACGTTTTAATTTGTCATTTTTTGAATTATTTGATATCCGTAAGTATGTAACCATGAAGTATTTTTTGTAGTAAGAAGACTGTTGAGAAAATAGTGTAGTGTTCTTAAATCGGACAGGATGTAATTTCAAATAAAATAAATTTATTATGAATTATATTTTTTTTATAAACAGTGAATGTTTTCGGGGCAAAATCGCACTGACACAATTTGTCCACATGAAGCGTTTTACCTTTCCTCGACACTGCTTCAGTTATTTAATGTATTTCATCAAGTATTCTTATTCATAGTATTGTCAATTCTTATTTTGTTGCTTACGTATTTAATACACAATGCATTGTCTTTTGATGGTGAATAAGCGCTCCTTACTTTACCTGTTTTCACAATTTTTTTAAAAAAATTATTAACCATAAAAGTGTCATGAATTTATGAAAAATTTTCCCCAGAGACTTGGTGGGCTTGAAGTATTTCTATCGGTATCGACATCTACGGAAAGCTCTGCTGATGTGTGTGAATTAGATATCGAAATTATCGCATTATAGGTACATATGCCTATTTTACCATTTGATTTATAAATAACTGGTTGTCTAGAGAATTCCCGAATATCTAATTTAGAAATAGCTTAACCCATAATCATGATAATTTTATGCGAGTTTAATATACATGGGTAATACACATAATTTACTTCTCCATTTCAAATAAATCGCTATAAAAGAATTAATTTTTTACATTTTATATACACAAATCCGTGGTAATTTAACATAAATAGTTTAACAACAGTAGAATATATAAAATGTAATTGGCATCTTAACATAGTGTCTTACAGAATACCAAATTTTTAACATTCTGTTAAAAACAATTTTACAGAGCTCTGTACTGCAAAATAACAGTCTGTAATAATGTAGTTACAGAATCGATCCATTAATTTACCGTGTTCTATGTAAATATGAACAATAAACATTTACCTAACTAAAGTTTTCAACTATTTTATTAAACGAATGAATGCAAAATACTTTAGAACAGGTGATTAGGGATGTAAATAAAAATTGTTTAAAAAGAACTGTTCCCTTCTTCGAAATTGTAGTAAAATCGGTAGATCATGTAGGGATGGTGAAAGATTAAATTTCTAAAAATATTTTCTTACTGAATTCATAGTCTAATTTAGACTTCCTATTCTTTTATATTAGTTAAGATACCATCACAGTGTGACCGGCCGAAAAATAGTCAATTTTCGTAATTTTTTTTCGGATAGATTGGATGGAAGAATGGGGATAAATTTTTTTACGATTAAATACCACTATTTAACAATACAAATACATTTTTTTTATTCATTTTTATTTATTTTTTATAATTATTATAATTTTTTGAAAAAAGTGTCTTTAAAAAAAAGTGGCTATTCGTGCCCACGATTGCGTCTGCAGTTTTCATCTGAGAAAAAAAATCAAATAGATTTTCAATCTGTAGGTAAGCCGCTATGTTCCTATGCAGGTTTTTTTTTTTAAATTTGAAAAAATGGCGGTAGTTTGAATAAAAAGTACAAAATTTAGGCCTTTTTTCAACAGTTCTCTGTGTGAAAAAATAGGAAGATTTTAACAAAAAGCTTCCGTAGGTACATGGAGAATGGAATAAAGAATATTCTGTTCAAATTTCAAACTTATAGCTTGGAAACTTTCTCTCTGAGAATGGGTACTGTTTTTAAAAAAGGTAACGCGTTTCAAGTTTGTCTCAAAATTGTTTCAAATCATTGTTTCAACAACGATGTGATACTGTGGTGATAATAATTGATCTTATACGTTTATTGGTTGTAGAAAGACTGAATGTAAAGTGGTATAGTATCCCGCCAAAAGGTACCAATTGATTCACAGAATTTTGTATTTAGACTAAATTCACTGATCCGTGGTCGTAGCGACCGTAATAATTAGAATTTCAGTTTGAAATTTTGAGAGAACATGAATAATTGTATTTTAATTGTAATTTAAGATCAGAACCAAAAAAAAATTATTTTTTCAAAATTCTACACTGTGATGGTATCTTAACAAGGTAACATATATCGGTGTATATTTATTCGAATATTTTTCAAAAGACGACCCTCGATCCACGCGTTAGTACTCTTGATAAGTACATTTAATAATATTTATTTATAATATTTCACATTTTGAATTTTGTATAAATTAGATTTTAACAAGACAGAAAAATGTTGTTTTGATGTGTAAATGAAATCATGTGTGAAATTTTGAATTAAAAATAAAATTCAAAGTTTAATTTTTAAACTAATTATCACATCTATCAGTTCATCATGGTGTGTTCAATACAGACAAACAAATGGAAAAATTTATCAGAATTCTTAGTTCCGTTTATGATTTTGTTATACATATACTATAAGGTATTTTATATTGACACATTACAGAATTGAATTTTATGAAAATAAGTTAATGTCATCTTCAAACAGTCGTCACGGAAAGAGATAATTTTTGACCCCGTTTGTACGAGCCAATCCCCCTTTTTTGCTCTTTGTCAGTCATCTTGTCGTGTTTGTACAATTTTAAAAAGGTTAGTGACGTCCATTATAATGACGCTTGCGAATTCTTATTATTTTGTTGTGAAAATGTTAAATTTTAGTTTGAAAGTTTGATTTTGAAAGTTTGATCTACCCTCTGAAGCCTTGCTTTTAGTCATATTGTTTCAATTTTATCGAAAAAACGGAAAGAAGGATAACTGAAAATCTCTATAACAGGGGTGTTCAACCTTTTTTTAGGGGTACTCAGAGATTTTGACCTCTGAGTATCCCTCATAGTTTTGCACTTTCCACATTCTAACGTGTGACCAACTTGCACTTCACCAAACTTTCTGCTGAACTCAGTTCGCCAAGTTTTTGGGGTAAAGGGGGTATTTTTCTTTATTACAAAAATAAAGATTTAAAACGTTAATTCTGGACCTAACTATTAATTATTTAATAGTCGAACGTATAAAATTAAAAATTAATTAGATTTTTTTCGTAATTGCTAATTTTTTTTTAATCTTTCTTGTTAGCAGTAAGGTATAAATAAAAAAAATATAATTGACGCCTATACTATTAGGTACATGATTATTACTGTGTCGTTTATGGATATTTAAATGATTTTAATATTACCTACATATTAAATTACCTAAATGATTTTAATATTACCTACATATTAACAGTAAATTACTATCAAAAAAATGCAAACTTTAACAATATTTTTTAAATTCATTCAAATTCAATTTAATTGCGATTATTGCAATTAATTTTGCTATTTAAATATATTAGTTTTTGACATTTGACGTTTTGAAATTTTACTCAAAATATACATACGTAATTTACACATGCTACCTATATATATAGTGAGTATACCATAGAACACTAGAAGCCAACTAACATAAAAAAAGTGAAATTCGCTTGGAGTCATTTGTAAGCCAGTCACAGCTTAAGGCATTAGTCCGTCAGTAGTCGTCGTCGAGTCAACACACCATTATATTAAAAATATACCCATTGTTAGTTGAACACGTTGAAGAGCTCTCTCTGGTAATACGTGTGTGTGGTTGTATGCGTGTATACACATACTACTACAAAAAACCAAACTAATACACTGCAAACAGTGTGTATGTACACAAACAGACTACGTCACAAACTCATTACAAGTGGAACAGAGGCAAAGCCAATCTAGTTTGTCCCCTTGTATCACACAGTATATAATACATGATAGGTACCTACAACATATGTACATAAAGCTACGGATACACGAGACATCTAAATTAGCATTATTGTGTGCAATGTTTACACTATAGAACACTAGAAGCAAACTAATATCAAAAAAGTTTAGTTCGCTTGGAGTCATTTGTTGGTCTGTCACAGCTTAAGGCATTTAGTCAGTCGGTGTCGGTCATCGAATCCACTACGATTGTTATGTATTGTAAGACCATTGTTACTTGACCTGCACGTTGCTCTGTCCGATAATACGTGTTTTGTAATTGTGTGTGTAAATACTCACACAGAAGCAAACATCAAGCCTAAACCACTACAAACAGTTTGTACTTACACAGCATAGTGATGCGAAGTGGAGGAGATTTTACGTCACCTTTCTGCTACAGTCGGAATACTAACTATCATATAGTAGTTTGGCCCGTTGGTTTACACGTTCAAGTAAAGCGGGTTCTACACGATGCTACGAACGTTCCTTCCAACATTCGATCGAACGTTTGAGGCAGTTAAGTTCGATAGTTGGTGCGACGAATGTATCTGCTACACGGTGAATCGAATGTTTGATCCAATACGAATGATGATGTGTTGGTACTCAGTGGACGATGTTATCTGTCTGATGTTATCTCTAATGTTATACACTGATGTTGTCTCTCTTCACATGAACGAGCGTGCAGCTGCTGAGTCGAACCAACCAACGAACCAACATTGACCTTCAAATGTTCGAAGCACCCCTTTGACTCGGTGCAAAAATACCGACATCGAACGGGACACGACCAAATGCGAACGTTTGACGCTCGACATTGGACACTCGTAGGTTCGAACAACGGCTACACGATGCTATGAACCATCCAACGTCGAATGTTGGAAGGTGTTCGTAGCATCGTGTAGCAGCGGCTTAAATTTGCAGTCTAGATAAGGCTAGAACAGTTGTATACACTCGAGTTGCTAGACTTCTCTAGCAAATATTTGAGGTTGTTTACACAGTAGTGTCACACACGGCGAATAGAATAGTGTCAGACATTTCACACAACACCTGATTTAGATTATAATTTAACATTTCTAAATCGTATTTTGTATTGCCATATTCTATTTTGAATTGAAAACTAATATTTTTATAAATGTTGCTGCAAGACGGCAGTTTCGTACTGAAAATAATTTATTTCATTTTTTGCTATAGTGTAAATCCAACTTGTAAAATTTTATTGCGTTTACTTTTTTCTTAGAGTTGTAATATAATATTATCTCTGTATTATCTTTTGGATGCGTCTCACAATTTAGGATTACCTTGTTGGTAGTATCTTAAATCAACTTTTCTGTCCTTTTGTAAAAAAAAAAACTTCTACACCAAAAGCGTGTCGTGTGTCCGTACCTTTATAATCTTTTTAAAATAAATTATTTTTTTTTTTGTCAAAAGATTCTTATATTATAACATAACCTATTTGTATGACTTAACGTTTATGTAAAAAAAAACAATATGTTTTCATCCAAATCATTTTAATATTTGCGACGATTTGAATTTTTACACAAAATTTCGAATGCGAAAGGAATTTTTATTTTGGAAAAAATTCGCCCACGAATACAACACAAAACGAACTGGTATGCTGTTTTTTAAATAATAAGTATTTCAACTAAGCAGTAATGTATCTTTTTTTTAGGAATAGTACATTATCTTCAGAAATAATGTTTTTTTTAAGGAGAAGTTTTCAAAGCTACTACTAGCAAAGTAGTGAAATTAGTGTCACACAAAATTGCTTTGTTGCGTGAAGAATTCATTAAATTTCCAACAACTGACGTCGAAAAGGCGCAAGTTAAAGAAAATTTTTATAACATTACGCGGTTTCCGAGAGTGTTTGCTGCTTTACATACATACACGGTTACATATACAGGCTGGAAACAGATTTATCGAACGTGGGGCAAGTATGGTGAGAAATTTTTCTCAGGATCAATGTGATCTCTGACACTTTTTGATCAATAATATTTCATTTTTAAATCGCGTTACCATGGATCTGCAATATTTTTGTGTTTGTCAGATTAAATACCCCTGTCGCAGCATCTGCATAACATAGCGAATTTCCAAATTTTAGGGACTGGCGGATCTCATCTAAGAACTGTACCTATTTAAAATAGTTTAGCTTTCTAAGAGTAAAAGATTTTTTAAAATCGGCTGGGTAATTAGTTTTGATATTTTTGGGACCCAAGAACCCGAACGGACTTTGTGCAGCATAGTTGTATCCATCTAAAATAATTTAGTTCTCTAACAGTGAAAAAATTTTCAAAATCGGTCGGTTAGTTTATTTTTTACAATAATGGGAACAGTAAACCCTGGCGGAAATCATACAACATAACCTTTATTCATCTAAAATAATTTTAGTAAAAAGTTTATCCTAACAGTAAAAAACGGGTCCTAGGGATCTCATATAACTTATGGTAGTCCGTAAGGTTCTTGTGGACATCATTTAATTACTTAATGAATTCAAATACTTTAACTTACTAACGGTGAAAAAATTTTCAAAATTTTCGACATTCGCTAAAAAAATCATTGAAAAATATTTGATATGTTTCGATCAATTAATGGTCAACATCAGCAAATAAAAGTTACTCAAATCGAAGAAAAGAATGAGTTATTTGTCCGTAGAAATTAAAATACAAATTCTGAAAACGAGCAAAGAAATATTGAAAAAACTAGATCGGCAAAACATTCTGACAAATAACACTACCCAACTAATACTTGCCAATTTGAATGAAACTTAACATACTTATTAAACAGCGAAAAATATTAAATACGTGTTTTTTTTATTTCGGCTAAATACGCTTTTTAGGGGTAGAAAACACCATTCAACCTCTGTAGATGAAAACAGTTATAGCTAGATATTTTTGAAACGACATATTTTCTGAAAAAAGGGCTGAGTACCAAATTTGTAGAATTTGAAGCGATGCACTTGATAGTGACCCTGAAATCGATTTTCAAGGTCAGTTGAAAATGATTAGCCATTGCCGAAGTTTGACCATATCCTGTACCTATAAGCAGTAATTTCATCTATTGACTCAATCTATCTTCAAAGTTGATTTATAGAAAAAATTAGAAGAAAACATTTTTGTAAGTAATTTTAGAAGTAAAGTTAAGAAAAGATTTAATATCACTCTAATTGTAAGTTAAACATTAACTTTATGTTATATTATAAATTTTCAAAATTTTTTAAAATTTTTATTGCTACTCTATAGTTATCATATTAGGAATTCAATTGAACATATGATTAACTATTATTTTTCCGATTGCGATTGAGCAAGTATTTTTCAAAATTACTTCTTGATCACTTATTTTCTATCTTGCATGTGAAATTCGTTCGAATATACTTTGAACCATTTAGGGGTGAAAAGTAAGCTACTCCTTTTGAAAAATATTAAATGATTTTCAAATGACTTTGGAAATTGACCTCAAGGTCAACTTCAAAGTCATCATCAAGTGCTTCACTTTGAATTCTATAACTTTGGTCCTAAGCACTTTTTTCAGAAAATATATCGTACCATAATCCACTTCTATGTTGATTCCTGGTCTCTTTTCCTGCGTTTCTAATATTTATGTCAATAAAAAATGTGCTACCGTAGACAAGGATGAATAGGTACGCATTCAGACTTCACACCGTATTTTTTTGTATTTATTTTATGAGTACCTAATCTTTAATATATTAAAAATTTACGCGAAGATGGTCACTTTATCAGCAGTATCCAAAAAAATTTAAAAATATTGGTGGTTTTTGAAAAATTAACAAAAATCGTATAATTTCTTCTCTATGAAAAATTGGGATCAAAAGAGACGAGAAAAGAGTAAATGGGGACAACCCGTAGGGTCGACCAAAATAACGGACCCGATTTTTTTCATCTGACACAGTCGCCATTTAAGAAGTGAAATTACCCCTCAAAATTAGGGTAAAATTTCAATTTTGCTAGATTACTTGAAAACTGCGGCAGATAAAGAAAAATTTTAAATTGACACAACACTTCATTTTTAGAGAGCTTTCTACTGATATATACAAAGCCAGAGTCGGACCTACTAGAGGGGCTATTTTGGTAAATTTGGGGGTAAAAAAAGTTGTATAAGCGTTTTTCCTAACATCTAAAACAAAAACAAGAGCCTTATCACCATTTTTTCTAAGCATTAAAAGCTGGTTTATATTCGGTTTCTATTGAAAACTCAATTAGACTGCATGTTAAAAGTGAGCAAAAATTAAACCTGCAATAACTTTTAAACGCTGTAGTGAATCTAATTTAAATTTTCACAGTCGATTAAATTTAGAAAAACCATTATTCGCACAAATTTTCATAAGACTGTCACCATTTTTAAGTACCTCCATAATATCCTTAACTTGTAGCTATGGTATAATTATCAAAATTTTTTGCAGGTTTCTTACTAATCATACAACATGTAATGATTCATACAACATACAACACATAATTCCTGAGTAGCCCTAAATAATGCGTGTCAAACACGCACTTGACGACTTTTTATCATGTTGCTTTTCCATATTAAGCTTTTAGTGATGGACTCTCATTTGGATTACATCCTTCTCTAGATATCTGATTATATACAACTAAGTATTTCGATACGCTCAGTCAGTTCCCAGAACTTATTTTCCTAATTAAAAATTTAAAATTCTGCAGACTTATTAGTATTTCTTGTTATGACTTGATTCGCTGTTTTACTTACAGCAATTCAAATTAAATTTATTTGTACGTACTCTGGCAAGTTGATGGACGTACGCAATTATGAAAACAATAATTCTAATTTGAATACTATGTTTTTTTCAGATATATGTACAACTTTAGCTATATTTGATTATGAATTTTAACGCCTAACAAACAATTACAGCAATTGACGATAATACTCAATGACGCCAGAAAAATAAATTTTTATTTTTTCAGTTTAAACCTTATTTAAATGATTTGTTGGTAGAATGTTAATAAAGGTTTGACTGCAGGTCAGGGTCGGCAAGAGAAATCACGGGCCCTCAGGAACAAAAAAAAAATTTTCAAACATTCTCTTCCATTTTTTTCTTTAAAAATACAGTTGATGAGTAAAAATCTTATTTTGTCCAAGCCCGCTTTTCAGAACCAGGCGTCTGGGAAATTGCCCAATCTGACCCCGTCCCCCCTTTTGCCGGCCCTGCCGCAGACAGTGTATTTGTCCTTAAAATATTTGAACTTGTAGATTATTAATGTTGCTTCGATTGTAATAGGATATATATAGAGACGATTAAACAATATTTAATTGATTGAAAATTAATACACGAATTGTTCAATCCGTTTTCATTCAAATTTTCATAATAAGTACAAGCTGGTGCCAATGAATTTTCCTAACTAGACGAAAAATTAGGTATTCACGAATCATGACAAATCAAATTTAAAGGAATGAAAGAATGTTAGTATAAAAAAAAATGTGTTTTTATTTAGGCAAACCTGAATATTTTAGTTGACTTTTAGACTTGGAACAATTCAGAACTATCCGTTGTAAAAAAGAATTTCAAAAAGTTTTTTTAATTGAGTGTAATATGAGTGCTTGCGTTTAAAGTGCAAAAAAATATTTTGATAATATAAGTTCAACAAATTTTTTTGAAGTAGATGAAAAATCTTGATAAAATCTGTTTTTGAAAATCAATAAGTTTTCAGTTTGTTTTATATTTATAGTTAAACTGGAGCAAAATAATAAAATATTTGTTTTTATTTTCGTCAAATATTTTCTATTTTTCCGATGGAATTCATTCTTTAAATAGTTGAAAATTGAAAATCGGTCGATCGAAATTTGAAGAATTATTTCTGTTGTCTTCTATTTTCTTTTGTTTAGTCGAAAATATTAACATAAATTATTTATTTATTTTACTTGAATGTCAAAAATAAACTTAAATGATTTATATTTAAAAATATTTTTCTATAAATAATGGGAGTAAACAAGATGGTTGAAAATTGATGAAAATCGAAAACAAAAATGCAGTATTCACTAGTGAAGCGTTGAAAATGTTTTTTATTTGCTGCATAATAACGACTTGTATTCAAACTCTTAAGGGGTTACACTACTATTAAATTTTCAAAAAAATCGTTTTTTTTACTTTACTAAAACTTTGCTCTAAATCTTTAAAATTTGTTCACAAAAATTTCATATTTTCACTTGAAGAATCTCAAAAGTTACAAACAGTATAGAGCGAATTAAGCATATGAAACTAAAGCAAGGCTTCTTAAGAAAAAAATGATATTTAGTATTTATTTGTATGTTTCGCGTCGTCGAGTCGGCTGTACTTAATTCTCGGGGTCGCGATAAATATCGTAATGCAAAAAATCTTAAACAATTCCTAACTCTACTAATACTACTTTTTGTTTAAAAATTATATGTAACTGTAATACAGTTCTTTGTACTACCAATGTGTGAAGAGCAACAATGTGGCATCATGACGCTGGCCGGAAGTTTTTTTGTAGTCAAAATTTAATAACTTCAATCGATTGTAGGCCGTTTGTAGATGTTTGTAGTATATTTATTTTCGTTTGTAGCCCTTTAGTTTATTTGTAATTAACAATCAAAATTTTGTACTGAAGTTAGCCGGAAGCAACCGTGAATGTAATTTTTTTGCTAACAATAGAAAGATTATCGTTTGTAGTGTCTAAATATAACGGTAAAATGTTAGTAGGGTCGCCAGATAAAGCATAATTAATTAAAAAGTCACTTAAAAAAATTGCGCATGCGTACCATTTTAAACTTGCTCCATGTGAGTTCGTTATTTTAAATTTGAGGCATGTATAGGTTTTGTTCCATTATATTATTCAAAATTTAACAGATTGCGTTTATGATTACAGTAAAATTTGATCTAAAAGTTTTTTATTTTTAATTAATTATCAAAGATAATAATAATAAATTCTTAAAAAAGAAAACTTCTTACACCTACACATTTTTAAACTCATGTACTTTTATCGCAAAGAGAAGAGTGCAATGGATTTTATTTCGACAATGGTTTGTAGAATATTTTTAATTTGAATTTTTCTTGGGTAGCAATTAGTATTTATTATTGGAGATCTTATATGCTTTAAAACTTCAAAATTAAAAAATACTACAAAAAGTTAACCACATGTAACAGAATAATTATGTCGTTTTATAAGGTTGTTATATTTTTTAAAATAAAAATAAAACAATGAATTTTAAAAAAGTAATTTTTTTATTTCAATAAAACATGTTTAATAATAAGTATCTACATAATACATATTATTAAAATAATTTTTCTTAATACACTATCAAAAATACATCGTAGTTTCTTTTAAACTTGTGTCAGCAATTGGTATGTATGAAAAATTCTAAAAAAGTAGCAGCTTTAAATAATAAAATCTCACAAGCATTTTCAAAAATGTGCAAATTAAACAAACTCATCAGTTACTGAAGCAATTCTTTAAAAAATAATTTACTTAATATGAAAATAACTGATTTGTTACTTTTAACCAAACTGAAGTTTACTTGTAACGAGCCACCTTTCGAGTAGTTAACTCAATAACAGGGTTAACACAATTGAAAATTATTTACTATTATTATCTATCTTTCATTAATAATTTATTATTATTATCTTTCATAATTAATTAAAAATAAAAAATTTTTTGACTAAATTTTACGGTAATCATAAACGCAATCAGTTAAATTTTGAATAATTTAATGCAACAAAACCTATATATGCCTCAAATTTAAAATAACGAACTTCAGTTAAAGTAACCAACTAATGTATTATAAATTGTGCAATAAAATTTTATTCTACTCTATTCTATTCTATTCTAAATAACGAACTCACATGGAGCAAATTTAAAATGGTACGCATGCGCAATTTTTTTAAGTGACTTTTTAATTAATTATGCTTTATCAGGCGACCCTACTAACACTTTACCGTTATATTTAGACACTACAAACGATAATCTTTCTATTGTTACCAAAAAAATTACATTCACGATTGCTTCCGGCTAACTTCAGTACAAAATTTTGATTGTTAATTACAAATAAACTAAAGGGCTACAAACGAAAATAAATATACTACAAACATCTACAAACGGCCTACAATCGATTGACGTTATTAAATTTTGACTACAAAAAATCTTCCGACCAGCGTCATGATGCCCAACAATGTGATGTAACTACCATAGAAATTAATATTTTTTTTAAATATAACCTACATAATAAATAAATAGTTCAAATTTTATTAAATTCTAATTGTAAAAAGGTTAGTATAATTTTCAGAATAGTAACTAATAACTAGTCAGAATAGTAATTAGTCAGAATTGTAATACATATTGTGATTCTGGAACGTAAAACTTGACGATAAATTTTGATTTCACTAAATAAATCAATATCGTCTTGCAATGGTTTTATTTAAGGGTTTGATTTTGCAAAATCAGCCAACGGTGTGGGGTCTAATGTATTGCACCGTTTGTACCGCCCTCGGGTCGGTCCTATCGAAATTTATATAGTTTTTAAATGGATCATAGTAGCGTAACCCCTTAATAATTTGACGAAAACGTTTGAATAGAATTAATATTTGTTCAGCCAATGTTTTAAGAATTTTGAACAAAGAATTTAATAGTTTTTAGGCAAAAAATCTAACGCAGTTAATATGAATCTAAAGCGTATTTTATGTTCATATTTTCAACAAAAATGATAAGTCCGTTTAAGAAGTTTTAATTACATATTTCCTTAAGCAGGACCGAATTTAACCAGGTAGAGGTCGGTAGACAATAAAAGTCTTCAAGTCTCTTGCTCTCACTCTTTAACTTCCTAATCCAGATTTCGAATTTTTATTTTCCATATTATGTTCGATGATGAAGTAAGTTAAACTAATTCAAATACAGTTACTATTACTGTAATTCGTATCAACTGATAGTATATGCGAGTTTTAACGACGATTTTATAGTCATTTATCTACAACTATAACGTCCAAGATTATCAATTTACAAATTGTCATAGAAGAAAAAAGATATAGTAAATTACATATTCAGTTTTCTGTACTATTACCTTTTTGCTACATACTTGATAATCAATCAACATATACTTGAATGGAATTTTTAAAAGAAAATAGTATATTGTGTAATAACTGCGGGAAATTGTCGATTGCTCACGAAAGCGAAGTTGAGCGCACGAACGTAGTGAGTGCGCTCATTCGCTTGAGTGGGCAATCGACAATCCCGCACGAGTTGCACATACTATTTTTTATTACGAGTTTGACATACTTTTTTCTATTATTATTACTATTTTTGACATTTTTATTACTTTTTAAAATAATATTTTTAAGTGTTCGTCTTTTTTTTTTCTGAATTAATTATTGTTTAAATTACTTTGTTGGTGGTTTTTATAGGAAAAATTATGAAATATTTATTAAATGAAAAATCAAGAGGCGGCTTTGCATGTTTTGATTAAATTTTGCGTGTTTTATTGTCAATTTGCGTGTGGAAAGTTACTTTCCGCACGCAAAAAAGTGTGTGGGAAGAGTACAGTGGGCAAACAGCTATTTTGCGTACAGAAATGTGTGCGCCAAGTTAAGTACTTCTCCCGCATGAGTAATAAAAAAAAAAAACCATCGTCATTTTTCACTTTTTTGCTTTCCAAGATAATGAAACAATCTACTGAGAACTATTAAACAAAAAATCACTTTTCCTACTTGCTCCCATACTTTTTCCTGCTGTGTCCTTTTTTGTCATGCGTCCTGGAGTGACTGCTCCATTGTAGTTATGCCTCTGCTTGGCGCCTGGTCTTTATAGGAAATTTGTTTGTTTTTGCAGTCTGATTTTGGATTATAATGTGTATAATTTCTAAATATGTATTATGAATTCTAAAAGGATATTATCTGTACCTCGTTGCCGATGCACTGTATATTGTCCCACAACGCCCGAAGATGAATCTTTCATTAAAACGTTTCAGAAACAACGAAATGAACAAATAATAAAAACGTCAGTCTTAGTCAAAAGACCAATTAATGAAAATATAATCAAATTAAAACAATTAGTGTGTGATGAATTAAAACAAAAGTTTGAAGAATCAACGAATCAAAACCAATTACTTGTACCAACAAAGAAACCATTGTCAAGAAAATATCTACGATCTAGTACCACCACCACGATGCCAACAATTGCGGAAAATAACGGTGATGGCTCGAAATCGATGGAGGAAAATTCAAATTTAAAACGTTTACGTGACTTACGTCGTAACGAAGACTTATCGATACTTAATCAAATAAATTTAACCACGACAATGATTGAATTACAATCGAAGATTTTGAATTTTGAAAATGATCAAAAGAAACGATTGATAAGAAACGGAAACAATCGTGATACGACTTGTAGTGGTGCAATCGTTAAAAAGGGGATTGAAAATGTGGTGCACCCGTTCCACGACAGCACGACCACAACGAGCAATATACAAGATTTAATCATGACGGTAAAAATGATATTAGGGTATAGTAGTGAACTATTGAAGACGCCAAGCGTCGTCGTCAGTGATATAGTGACTGCCGGTGCGTTTGAGCGTTCTTCCTCGTCACAGCTTGAAAACGGCGCTTTAACAAGAACCGCCACTATGCCACGTGTAAGTTGTTTTATTTCTTGAAAATTTTTCGGTCTTGCTTTAGTAAATTTGTTGAAATTCTTTTATTTTTTGAAATAGTAATCTATATCTTTGAAGTTCTTAGAATTTTTTTTTTTGGAGATAATAGGTTATTTATGAAAAAATTATAAGAAAATATGATTTTCGTCAGAGATTGTTTGATCTTATTTTTATTTTTTTCAAAATATTTAATCGGCTTTGATTAATTATTTGAAGTGGCTAAAGTGATTTTGAACTTGAACTGAAAATTTTGTTTTTAGTTTTTGGTCTGATTATTTATTATAATTAAGAAATTTTCATGTAATAATTTATAATTAAGAATTATGAAGAAAGAAGTGCATAGTCACTTGGTAGTCATGAATTCGTTGATTAAATAATTTTATATAAAAGTTTATTACTTTTTTTCTTTTTAATATATTTCTAAGAATTAAAAATTAAAAATAATTTTTTACCGGATACTTGCACACTTTAAAAAAAAAATACTCGAAATAAATTTTGGTTGGGCTTAAACATTTTGGTCGGTTTCCTTAGATTATTAATTTCAAGTTGTAGATAATTTATTAAAATTTTTTTCTAAAATTTTTACATATGTATAAAATGAATCAAGTTAGTCATCAATGTTACACACCGCTGCGTTGTTTGAAAATAAGAAGGGTGGACACTGGCTAGTTAATTATTATTTATGGTATGAAAGCTCTTGTAATTCTCCCTTTTTTTAATTTTCCCCCTTTTATGTACGAAGGTGACTGACTACTGATGATGAATAATTTTTTTTTTCTTTTTTTACATTTGTATTAATTAGATATACATTACATAAATTTTATTTTAATAATTTTTGTATATTGTGAGTGCTAAAGAAGTGTGTGGAAGCGTTTTGAAGCATCTGAATCTTATTTAAGTGTATCAGTTTGTCGCCAAACGAATTGATTTATAGATAATTGAGTAATAGTAGAAAGCGATGCGGGAAAATTTTCTAATGAAATTCACAAGTGCGCTCATTTTCTGCTGGATTGGAATTTTTTCTTTATGAGAGTCATAATTTGATAGTGTCGGGAAGTCGTCATAAATTATATAAAGTTTAGTTTAGTTTAAATTTTATGGATATAGTGATCGTACGCTTTGAGAATTAGAATAAATAGAGGGAAAACAAGAAATTGGAATATTTCTTTTTGTTTTAAATTCAATTTTTTTTTATATTAAAATGTTATTGAAATAATAATTTAGTCGTATACAAATTTAAACATCTATTGACTTACTTATTTCTTTTTTTAACCTTTTCTGAAAACGAAATTAGGATTCCTTGCGTCACTATACAGGTAACCATCAACTTACTCTAATTAATACATTTTTTTAAACCAAATGTTTGAAATTATTTTGTGTTTAAGTGCAGTTCTAATTACACTAAAAACTTTTATCGAATCAACTCCTTCATCTTATATGGAGAAGAAGTGATTTGAGTTGTGTTTACGGGACATAATCTGAAAACTTAACGTGCCAATGTCGATCCAGTTAATCCCGCCATTTTCTTTTTTTCAAATAAAAAAGGTTGTACCGTATTGTGCTAGATATGTGCTATCATGTACCGTAAAAAAACCAAATTACCAAAATTGCCATTTTTACAGCCAAATTATGGGTAGAAAGTTAGCCTAAAGTTTATTAATTTTTATTTTTCTCACTGTGCATAAAAATCTGAATGGGAATTTTTGGGACCTTTTGTACGTATGTACATATGTTGGTGTTTAAATTATTTTATATCTCCAGATCTATTAGGGCTTGGGAACTGAACATAAAATAATTCTATATAAGGGGCCTTAAGAGGTACAAAATTTTGACACATTTTGGTTAGTAGTTCTGGGGTTATCGCTATTTTTATCTTTTTGGAAAAGTTGAAAAATTTTGAATTTTTCGATATTTTTCGGACATTATTTTAGAAAATTGGTGAAACTTAGACGAAACGTGCAACAAAACGTTGGAATTATTTTACGAACAAAATTTTTTCCGTAACTCATGTGACTTAGGAGTCAAAGATCCCTAATTTTCAAAGATCCGTTATCTTCTAGAATTGAAAAATCTTTGAAATTTTGCAGCAAGGTAGGAGTCGTAGCATACTTTCAATTTTAAAATCGGGATTGGGAGGAAAATTTTGAAAAATTTTATAAATTATAATTTGTGGAAGTCTTAACATGCAACAACTTTGTTTCCAGGAAGTTTCCTTAGGTACTTTCACTTTCCAAAAATGGGTTCTTTCACTCTATTATTCATAAAAGCTTATTCCAAACCTTTCACCTCCCAGCAGGTTACCAAAAATAAAAACGGGACAGGAAAGTCCTACAACTGTTACCCGTTTTTATTTTTATGTATATATAGACTTCAAAAAATTATGAAATTTCATTTCATCTTTTTTTTTTAAGATCCCGGATTTCCGCTTATTATAAATTTTACCAATATTAAAAATTTTTGAATATAGCCAAGTATAAGTAGGTATATACGCATATATACATTATGTTTATTATTACCAGTTTTTATTTATTTAAAATATTTATATTTACACATATATGTAATTAAAAGTGTCTGCTATAAAATGGCCTTTGCCCTCCTTTGAAACTATTATAATTGGATCAAAATCGTTTTGTAATTCCCGGCGTTCAAAGTGCGATAGGAAAAGACCCTTGAATATTTTATTTGTCATACATTAATGTGAATAAGGCGTCATGAATTAAATCACGTATACACACTGAATGTTTCAATATTTATTCAATCATTATTTACAGTTCGCAGGTTTAAAAGTATATGTCAAATTTGAGTTACATACACCTATGCTGGGTGACCAGGATTTCTGAGATTGTCCCAACATTTTCTGCTCTGTCCTGTGTGCAGTAACTTGAACTGTTTACCCTAGAAATTAACGCTACGGTAGAAAATTACTAACTATAGGTATCTACGAATCTATGATAGTACGATGAGAATTGAATCGATGGTTGTTTTTATTCCTGACAGCGAAGCTGAAGCGTTTTTGTTAGTTGACGGCTCTTCGAGTTAAATTGCTTTTAGGCAAAAAATTTGAGTTATAGAAGACACAAAATATAAAATATAAAATTCAAGTGTAATACGGTAAGACAATTTAACGAATAAAATAAATTAGTATAACGTAAAAGCCCCCATTATGGAACGGTATCTACTACTGTAACAGTTTTGACTTTTACATATTAATGAAGTTATTTCTAAAAGAAACGTATGATAACAAAAATTATTATTAATAGAATGGTTGTTTTTCAATTTAAATTCACCTCGCATTTAATGTTTCCTTACTTAATTAAAGAAATAAATATGTAAATGTCAAAACTGTTCCAGTATTAGATACCGTTCCATAATGGCGGCTTTTACGTTAATTCATATTATTATTTAATACATTGTTACTATGGATTTGAAATTAGTTACATTTACCAATACGAATTTTTGTTTCATTTTTATCGTGTTTACCTACAGTGAAATGACCAATGAAATGTTTTGTACCATTTTTTGCGCTGTAACACTCTGTTCTAACTTTTTTTCCATGGTAAAAGTGGAAAAACTACAATATTCTTATGGGACTTGATATACATGAGTTAAATTGTTACTTTAAGTTAGTGAATTTTTTTTTTTGAATTAGGTCAGTATTCATCTGTGTGACGTCATCACATACATTCAATTATTTTGATAAAATAAAATTTCTAGTTTAAGAGATAAAAGCTTGATGTTTTTTTTTTCTAATTAAACTTTTTCTTATTACACATTGCATTTTTGATAAAATTAGTAGTATTTGCTGAAAGTGTAGTTTTTATGTTCCGAACTACCTTCGTGGAAGTTCGGAACATTATAAGATTGGTGAGTAACCGAAAATTTGAGAGAAGTGGTAAATCAGAGAATAAATCAGAGAACAAATGGTAAATAATAATAGAGTTTTACATTCATATATTGAATATACGCAAGAGGACTATGTATTGTATGTATTTCATGTACCTGTGAATTCTATGGTTTGGTGGCCAAAGCACAATCAAGTTTACTTGATTGTACACAAAATTGCAATAAAAAAAAAATTTCTCTTTCTATTTCTATTTTATAGAAGCGTGTATATATTTATCTCTTTCTTTCGCTGTTTTTTCTTAAAATTATTAATAATGGAACAGATTCTAAAAATTGTTATCTTTGTCTAATAACTTATTTTAATACACAGAGAGCCATCTTTACGTATTTGTGATAATTACCGACCAGTCCACATAATTCATAGAAAACTTGTCTAATAACTTATTTTAATACACAGAGAGCGTCACAAAACGGTTTTGTGACCGATATAGTTATGACAAGACTGTCACAATTACCGCCATCTGGGAGAATACATTTAAATTAATGAATATTTTAGCGGGAAATTTGCATGCTTTAGCGGGAAATTACTGTAACATAGTGTCATTCGTCTTATGTTTATTTACTGTATATTGTGTTCATGAACATGTAATAAATCGAAATACTATTTCATTTTTTAATAAATAAATAAAAATATTTTATGATCTCAAAAATATCTTAAAATGAATAAAAAGATCTTCGTTTTATTATAATATATATGTTATAATGTAAATCATATATTTAAGATATTGAAATAATAATTAGCCAAATTCTTTTTACAAACTATTATATTTTTCAAAAAAAAATCCGGTAAGTACATGCACTTAAAAACATTGATTTATTTCAGTAAATTATATAAGCATTCTGGGATCAGACTTTACTATCAAGATCATAAAATAACGAAAAAAAACCTAGAAAAATTGTTATAACTTAACTAGGTAATCAATTTTCTGGAAAAAAAACCGTCACAAAACGTCTTAGGCTGCCTTTACACGATCAGTAATACTGTCAGTATTTACTGATAAAAATAATGAATCATTATTTTTATTACTTCAGTATTTTTATGATACCGTACACTATCATTATTTTCTTCTGTATTTTAAAACAAACTGTCAAATTTAATTTTTCGGAATTTTTAAATTAATTAAATTTTGGAATTGTTATTATTATGGAAGAAGCGTGTTTAGCTATAGTACTAGCGCTTGCAACTCAAAACAAGAAAACAAAGAAAAAAAAACGTTATGTTCGATCCGATCTGTTCGATTTTGTTTTTCTAGCTAGCCATACATATACGCATGTATACATATACAATGTACATACCACAGAATAATGTACATACGGTACATTTCGTACATATTGTACATACTGCCGTACATACTAATCAATAATAATATGTACAATCCTGCTTTTCCATGATGTACATATACGATCTACAATCGATTTGTATTTATCTCGGCTGGTACCGCTGGTACATATCGTACATATACCTACGAGAAATATATTTTAACGGTTTTAACTGTCATTAATGTTAACTGTCACAAATGTCATTAATGTTAATTTTTAATGCCATTTTAAGGCTAAAATATTTCCCTGCTGTTTGGAAATTAGCTCAAATCATCTTAATACAAAAGCCGGGGAAGCCAGTAAATGAGGTGACGTCGTACAGACCAATCAGTTTACTCCCCGTTTTATCCAAAATGTTCGAAAAGTTATTTCTCAGAAGACTGCATCGAGTCCTCGATGACCTTAAAATTATTCCAGATCATCAGTTTGGTTTTCGCGCAAAACATTCAACCGTCGAACAAGTTCATCGTGTAGTCAATACGATCAACCGCTCTTTTCAAGAAAAAAAATATTGTACAGCAGCTTTTCTCGACGTGAGTCAAGCATTTGACAAAGTGTGGCATACTGGCTTATTGTATAAATTAAGGAAAAATATTCCTGAATCATTCTACTTAATACTGAAATCTTATTTGTCAGATCGTTACTTTCATGTAAAGTTTCAGAGTGAAATATCAGAAATGTTTCCAGTCCGTTCCGGTGTACCACAAGGTAGTATTCTAGGGCCTATTCTTTATCTTATATGTACTGCAGATCTGCCGGTTGATGAAGAAAATACTACTGCAACATTTGCTGATGATACTGCTATCCTAGCTACTGATGAAGATCCAAATGTTGCATCACAAAAGTTACAATCTAGCTTGCGTCGAATACAGGAATGGTTACATAAATGGCGTATTCGAGTAAATGAAACGAAATCGACGTCTTTTTGACGGACACTATTTCAATACAAACAGAACGACAATGACTATAAACAAAATAAATATATGTGGTGTGTTATAATAACAAATAAGTTAGATAACAGAAATCTTACAGCAAACAAGTAACAACAAGTCGTAGTATTGGAGCAGGTAGAGAAGTTCGTACGTCGTTTTGACGTGTACGTATGATTCTAGGGTTAAGAAGTTTTAGTTATGACCACTGATTGTGAGGAACATTACTTAGTGCGTGTCAAACACGCACTTGACGAATTTTTTATGTATATAGATTAGAAATCGTTAAAAGGTTTCAAAACGCGACAAAAATGACAATCTGGTTGGGACTGACAAACTGACAAAATAAGAAAAAAAATTTGGCAAGTAAGGTAACTGCGAGTAATAAGGACTAGCTAAGGGAGATCTTAATAAGGACTAGCTAAGGGAAATCAACTCCAAAAGTGTCAATCAACCAACAAAAAAATTTAAATTGAGAATTAAAATGTTGGATTAGAAAATATATAACATTTTTGAAAACTCTGTTGCTAGGCCTTCTTTTATTATGGTAGGATATTAAGGTCTATTATTAAAAAATCAACCAAAAATGATAGAAAACAAAAACTAAAATTCTAAACAGTATTTGGTAAGAATCTTCATCATTATCATCAGAATACAAGGAATATGCCATGCGCTAGCAGCTTCTTTTAATACGTTTAATTGATATTTCACCAGAATGAGCGTTTGCTTCAGATATTGATACCACACGTGATGAACACGGCTTTGGTTAGTTTGCTTTTCATCCTTAATTATCAGGGATCATTCCCATTGGAACTTCGGACAATATTGAGGGTGTAAAACAGTTTCAGGTTAGGAGCATTATAAAGCTTATGTGTAATTTTGATAGGCCTTATTTGCCGCCGACACCCGAGTAAATAAAAAAAATTAATTATTTTGACAGATGTAAAATTATTTAATGAACTGAATTAACAAAAAGAAGAACTGAAGAACAAAATTAGGTGTACAGAAAAATAATTAACAGCATTAATATTATAATTACTTAAGATAATTTTCGTTGAAATTTTATTATTTGAGCGACAAAATCTCATCTTAGGATATATGGCTCGTTACTGGAGACAAGGTGCAGGATGGCGACAAGTGGCGCATGCGTTGCAACTTGTTGATGTCTGAGGCTTGCATGCGTCAAACATTGGTACGACTGTACGACTATTTGAACGATTTATGAATTTTAGGCCTTATTACCTGACAGGCTTTATTACCCGCAGTTACCTTACATGTTTAATACGCATTACATCAGGATTTTGTAGTTCAGTAGCTACAATTCTTCATAATTCTTGGAACAAAATATTTCTTGCTTTTATTTAATATTAAAATTAGCCTATTTGTTAATAATATGATGACATTTTACTTTCAACTTGAGTTTAAAAAATTTTAACAATAGTTCTTAAAAAAACCACATTGCTTTTTAAATTATATAAGATCCGACACTGATTAGGTATTACAAAGTGATCAAGTGCGAGAAAACCACCTCTGCGATGACAGAAAACACGAAACTCGCAAGGATTTCGTTGTTAGAACTATGAAATTTGGCCTGTTCAAAACGAGACATTTGACTATTAGTCTATT
Source organism: Brachynemurus nebulosus (assembly GCA_035578155.1). Taxonomy (NCBI): domain Eukaryota; kingdom Metazoa; phylum Arthropoda; class Insecta; order Neuroptera; family Myrmeleontidae; genus Brachynemurus; species Brachynemurus nebulosus. The sequence continues at coordinate 28,842,419 of JAPWDM010000003.1, forward strand.
CAATACATTTGAACCAGTATTATAGTCCGCGCTAGCATATTTATCGATATTATATGAAATGTGACAGATTTTTCACCAGATTGCCATTAATCAGTTTATAGCACACTAGTGTAAATTTCGTGACAATGCAGTATTTTAAAGTTTCTTTTTGAGAGTCTGATACCTTTATGATGATCAAGAAGGAAAATTTTACATTTAATATTCCAATCAAATTTTAATAGATAAATAATGATTAAGTTTGTTTTCAAGGTTTGAATATTTTTAAAATATAAATGAATATGTCTCCGTTCATAGACGTTTAGCGCAAAATTTTTATTAAATTAAAATCGTTTAACTTAAAAAATCTTCTTCAAGTTGTTTTTTATTAAATTTTTATGTCGTCAGTTGATTCGTTAGAAGGAAGATCATGGTTGCTGTGGTTGCCTATATTATAATTTATTTCTTTTTAACACATACTGTGTACTATAGTGTATTTTTGTACTGTCTATCATTATTGACAGTACTCGTATTTGCACTGTCTATGATTATAATCAGTCTATTTGCTTTTTTTCTTTTTATTTTACTGTTAGAGTTCAAGCAGATTTGGACAGGCTGTACACATAATATCTTTACAGATTGGTTTTTATCAATACTTTACTTCTATTATCTAAATTTGTTTGATTGATTTGCAGTCTAAAGCAGCTTCCACATTCTCGCCGAAGTTGGACGAAGTAGTTCCTCGCGAGGTTGGCCGAGGCATAAGAATAGCATTGAAACACCAACCGCGAAGCACAACGAAATGACCTTCTACATTCTCGACTCGTCCAACCTCGGCGAGAATGTGGAAGCTGCTTATTTAATTATAGAATGTTGTCATCAGCAAACAATTTAGCTGACACAGTGTAATCAAAATCAGCAATATTTTTGAAGTTATCTATGATAAAAATTTTGAAATTTCATGTTATAATATCTAAAAAATCTATCTATAATATGTAACAATATATAGGGTGTCTTTCATTGATACTATTCTTATTTTGATCGCTCCGTACAAAAAAGAAAACTCAATGGAATTTCAAATATGTATTGATTTTTTGAACTTCGATTCTGCATATCTCGAGAACTATTAACCACCGAAATATATAATGAATAGGTATGCTCTTTATGTTGTTCAAAACGTAATTGACGTATCCTATAGGTAATTGATAAAAAATTTCAAATTTTATTCTCCAGTAGTAACGAATATATTCTTCAAATAGAAAACTCATTTGTTAGAGTAAAACTACAGTAGTAACGAATATTTTTGACCGTTTCCAATCTTTTTACCGAATCCTCTATGGCAAAAACGATTAGTTTCTTTGTTTGTCCCATATGCGTTCCTATACCATTCCTTCTATTGCGATGAAATTTCAGTGAGTTGTGCGCAGACCCGCAAAGGTTTCTGAATTAGTACATACCCATTTTATAATAGATGGCGCGCGAGTCGTTTTAACAAGTGTATATTTTATATAGATTATTGTGATGAAACTTTGGTGAGTTGTTGTTTCGTATTTGCAATGACTATGAACAAAGCGCAAGGAAAATTGCTACAAATGTCTGAATTAAATTTGGTAAATCCATGCTTCTCTCACGCTGCCGGGAAATAAAAACGATTAGTTGCGTTCACTTGAGGATAAAAAAAATTAGGTTTTACACATTTAACAGAACCGGATTTATCTAAGGATACTTAGGGCACTTGCCCAGGTTGATTATGTTGTTTTCTTTGTAAATTCTTTGACGAGCATAGTGATAATAATTTTTTTTGTGAGGATTCCTGCGATTGGAAACATGGAAATGAACGATTCCAAGCTTGCCAACTTTACAATTTTCGACGACCGAACATCAACATTTGTTGTGAAGACAGAGCTGTAGTTATGACGACTAACGAGCAATAAAAAAAAATTTTATCTTCTCATTTTATATTTCTTTCTCTGTAAAATACCCTTGATGAGCAAAAAAAGAACATTCAGCAACTGCTCGCGGTGACGAGCATGAAAAAAACACTCAACATCTGCTCACGGAACACAATTGATCGCACATTTTTTGTTCAGTCGTACAACTTACAAGGAGAACTGGACCCGAACAAATCACGTCACAACTGAACAGTCCGGTCAAAAACTGGACGGTTGGCAAGTCTGTTCGTATTCTATGAATCTTTTACGGCACATTTAAAAGTCATTATTCATTTCAATAAATATTTTAAATAATGTGACTGCATTGATAAGAAACTTGCTAAACAAATTGAACCTTCTAATTACTCACAATCAGTACTGACCGAAAGTTGTAACTTGTGTCGTAGATGCTGTTACTTTTGGGTGAACACGGTTTAGTTTTTAGAGGAAGTTACAGTCTGTCACACAAGAGCGTCCGGTGGACTGTTTCAAGAGAAAACTATTAGGAAGCTCCACTACTGTAGTATTCGTTGAAGGGTAGGATAGACTACTACGCTTTGTACTTGAGACGCCAGTATTACTTTGTATTGCGATAAGAACACACAACATTTCCAAAATGAGTGCGTCATATGTAAAATATTTCGAGGCAATGCTCTTGTGTAATCACAGTAAAAGACCTAAAATGACTTATAAAGCTGCTGCTAAGTATATGCACAATTCAAAAGACTCTGTATGGAAGTAGGTGTTGCGATATAATGGTCGGAAAAATGTCAAGGATTTTCCCGAGAAAGAAAAATGCGAGGGCCTTCTGAAAAAGAAGATATAACTATTTTCAAGTTATTTCAACGAAAGCCTTTTTCGACACTGCGGCAAGGACAAAAGTTATTGGCCAAAAAGGAAGTTGTAACGAGCACTGTGGTTGGACAAAGGAGGCTTGTGGTTGGATTATTCCAGGCTGACACATGAATCAAATTATCAAAACATTAGTAGTGAGTTTTTTGTCAAACAAGGAAATATTAGTATAACGACTCTGAATAGGCGATTAAACGAACCAAATATTTCTTGGCGTAGTATGATGCTGAAATTTTTCCTCAAATCAGAGCATGTCAAAAAGTGACGCTTGTGGGCTATGGAAAATTTTAATCGTGATTGGAGTAATGTAATTTTTACTGACGAAGTGTGTTTTTACACATGGGTTTCTGCCAAATATACTTGGTCTTTTATTAAAACAGGTGAGCCGCCATATCTGAGCTCTCTGGCGGTCGTTACCGCAACAAATGCGAAAAATCCTATAAAAAGTATGCCAAAACGGTACCCCCGAATTCTAGACAATAATGAAGTCTGGAAAACTTACTAATTAAATGCGTAATAGTGCTTTTAGTGTACTTTAAATCGATTTATTCATTTCTGAGAAATAATAATTTTTCTATTAAATATGCAGACGATGCTCTTGTGTGATAGACTGTAGTAAAGTATTGAGATCTCCTAATAATGACAATTTTTGTTAATTTTGGTAAAATTACCTATTAACAAAATACTATTCTTTTCTAAAAGTTGGAAACACTTTTTAATTTTTTTCAATTTTAACCGTTTAAAAGGGATCTTTACGTGAGAAGTACTTTTTTTTAAAATTTTTTCAATATTGTACAATGGTCAATTACATTGACGATGCTATAATTCTTTTTTTAAATGGAAATATGGTATTCTTTTGTATGTCATTATTATGCTATAATTATTTTCTGAAAAAGAAGATATAATATTTTTTGTACATGTTGTCATTATATGTAACAGTAATTTTATCGTAAATTTTAAATTACTGATTTTTTTTTACATAAAATTAAAGCGATTTTTATTATAAATTATTTATACTATTTTTAGACATTCTTCATTTTATCCTTATTTAAAGTAATGGCAATTGTAAATTTTTTTACATTTTATATATTTTTATATATATATTTTTATATATTTTTATATAATTTTTTATATTTTTTTATATGTAAATTTCAGGCCGTCTAGGTTCTAGATACGAATTTGTTTCTTATGCGACTGGTCGTGTTACCTAGAAGTTGGAATATACCTTTTGAGAGGAAGAAATTTCATAAAGGAAATTGTACGGTTTAATTATCACTAAATGAAAATATTTTTGTTAATAAACATATTAAGCAAAAAAATTACTTCTAGAAAATGATTTATTAACACAGAGAATTCGATAAAGTATTTACTTTTTTTCCTTAATAAAATTTTTTTAATTCGTATTTTGATAATTTCTTAAAATAAAATTTATTTATTGCATTTCTTGATTAATTGAGATCACTTTGAATTATAGACAAAACAACACGTATCTACCACAATCTTAGTGGGTGTACCTAAAAAATTTTGGGTGATTCAATTAATAACTTTTCCAGTACTGGAGATTTCTTAAAATTTTATATTGTCATTCTTGGACTTTGATTTATTTTGGATTTTGACTAACTAAATTTCAACGTATGTAGGTCAAGTGATAATTTTTTTTCTTGGAATTTGTCTGCGTGAATTTGTATTGCGGCGTACAAAGTCCAGATTTAGATTATGTATTTTGGTTTTGTTTAAATATTTGCGTCTAATCGGAGTGATTATTAAAACATTTATGATGGAATATTTCGGGATAAACAACATTTCCTTATATTTTGTATATAAACAATTTATGGTTTAATTCTAAAATGGAAGTAGTGCAGTAATATAGGAAATCACAATCCTACTTTTGATGAATTAATTTTATTATCAAATTTAAAAATTACGCAATTGATCCTCATAGTAACATTGGTAATATCTGTGCAAGTAACATTGTTCTATACATTTTTATGACAAACCGTAAAAAACTGAAATTTGTGAAAAAGTTTAGCTACTTAGGAATTTTACTCTGAGTTACCAGCACGCATTTAAGTAGCAAATATATATTATTACAATAATTAGGCCGGTCGCACACTGGATACGATTACGTACGAAATTCAGTTATACGTATACATACGAGTACGTACGATCGTTTCTGACAGCTTATATATTATGGGAGCTCGCACACTGTATATGATGATTCAGTCGCATGTATACATACGTACAGTTACGACATCCGACATAATTCAATTTTGTTAGAATTTATTTACGTTTACGTACGATTAAATTACATCAAATCGGTCATTACATGATGAAATTCACCAAATTCATCCCTTTTTGCATATAATTCGTTTACCCACTCGATTCTACGATAAAGACGATGGCGTAGTTTACGTGTTAGAAGACAATTTTCTAAAAGATATAGATTCATGTCGAATGAATGTTATCAGAGAACTGCCAATAATTAACTGATAGTGTCGGACAAACACGTAACCAGTGTGCGAGCTCAATTCGTATGACAAGAGTCGTATAAATACGTACGTACAAAATCGTATCCAATGTGCGACCAGCCTAAGAAAAAAAATTGATGAAAAGCACACAGCCAAGGATACTTAATGGATTTTGATAAGTGAGATATTTATTAATGGGGGACTTTATACATTTTACTTTATTTGTGGAACTGAAATAGATCACTTGAAATTATCAAATTGGTCACTAGTTTTTGTATAGTGCAAAATTTTTGTTGCACATAATTGAAAACTGTTACTTTTTTTAAAATTTTTTTTAAAGCCTTTGTTGTGGGACCTTAATATAAATATAAATTTCTAATTCATCATTAAATATTTTTGTATTTTTTTTACGAGCATTATAAAAATACATTTTCGGTAAATTTGCTTTAGAAATATAACCGGCTTTTCATGTGTTACAGAATCACATAAAAATTGCACTAATTGTTAATTGCAACAATGATGGACAGTTACGCTTTGAATGCTTACTTAAAGTTTAATGTTAGCTGTAATTCTGTAATTTAATTTTTAATAAGTGCAAGAAAATAATTAGTATTGCATCATGCTTACTATATTTTTTATTAGGGTAGTGTTATCACCCCAGAACTTTCATGGAAGGGACGATGTTGTATTGCTATTTGCTAATTGAAAACTTGTTTTAGCTGGAGTAGGGAGATATCGATACATCGAGACATCGTGAATCTGTGCAAAAAAATGTATGACCATTATTTTTATGATTGTTGTCCAAATGTGTTATTCTACAAGTTTCTTTGTTGCTGATTTATAGAAGTTTATATTCATTTTAGCTCAAAGATGCAACAATACTCTTTTTTTAAACTTTTTTTTATTTTTATTATTTTTAATAATACGTTTTAAAACGAGTGCCCATGTTTTCAAAAGTGATGCAAGTTACCTCGGCGTACTTAAAGAAATTGCATGTACATATTTAGGCAATTTTTAACGGAAAAGTCTAAAAAAAGTGAGGAAAAATCTCCTAATAATTATTTTTTCATAAAGTAAATAGCTTGCAACAAATCATCAGTTGATAATGATTGAGATAAATCCCGTTTTTAAGACATTTTGAACAGCAACCTTATCCTAGCATAAATTAGCTTTGGATTTTTTTAATTTATTGTTAAAATATTTACGGATTAAGTAATTTACTTTTTGAGAAAAATTAGGAAATATGTATGTTGGAAGAAATCATTTTCCATTACACTCGCACTCACAGTCAAATTACTTCTGTCTCATGTTTTGCAATTCTACATTCGAAAAAAAGGCATTTATAAGTGCCGTGCCATGATTTTTTTAATCCAAGTTAGCGATTCAGCTACCTATATTTTATTTCTCTCAGTTGAATAAGTTTTTTATATACATTTGTTTCATTTTTTTTTTTGAGAAAAATTATCAAGAATATTTGTATTATGTCAGAGTATGGTCAGAATTTAGATTATGTTTACACCTTATTAAAATTATTAAGAGTTTGCTACAAATGCATACAAATTACGTTAAACCATATTGAAACAATAATATTTTAACGTAAATTTCTGCCTGATTGAGAATAATATTAATAATTATGACGTATAAACAAAGCATTCTAGTCGTAAATAATTTTGCACATTCAATTTTTTTGTCAAGAAAAAAAAATTAAATTTTAATTTTGACACATTCTATCACACATTTCGTTTTGGAAATGTTAAAAAATTTTAAGGCGAATCATTTAAAAAGAGTTAAGTTAATAAATTAAAGGCAAACATTTATATATTTTAACACATGTGTAAAGAAAATTTTACAATTTACAGCTTTTAAAAAAATGTAATAAAATTTTTACATACTTACAACAACTGTATTTTTAAACGTAATCCACCAACTAATTTTTTTATTTCTTTAACTAATTTATTATTAAATTCTCTTTTAGAATTTTATTCTTCACAGAAGGAAATCTTCGTCATATAATACACATTTATAAAATATTCCTTGAATTTTATAACTCAATCATAACAAATAAAATCTACGTAAAAAAATCTACAACTTGTCTATGAGACGATGATCTCTGACTCCGTCGTTGCCTTCATTGTGATCTGTCTCTTTTTAGCATAATATGTATTCCGTCTGTCTCTTTTTAGCATAACATTTCGTGTCAATTCTCCTCTTCCCTTCGTCCTGCTATTAGAGATCGTCGTCTCATAGACAAGTAGTAATTGACCTGTTTTTTCTCAATTTTCTTGTATTAAGTCTAGGGGTAGTTAACTAGGGGGTGATTGTGTCGACATTTTAATGTAAAATATGGTAATTTTAACCGTCTTCAAAATAACGTTTGGATTTTAACAATAAAAAAAGGCTAAATCTCATCTTGTTGGGTGTATAATAAAGTTTTATGATTGAACCCAAATCACAGCAGGAGAGATCGTTTACTTTTTGCAAAACGAAAAAAGTCCCTTTGAAAATCAATACATGTGTAGGTTTACTAATGTATTATCTTTATGTGCGTACCAGGTGTTACAAATTATTCATCTAGTAAAAATTGACCTACTAAAATAAATATATTTGTAATAAATTTCATATACGTAATTAACTTACTTTAATTAATTATAATTGTATAAATAGTATTAAGAAAAACTGCTAAAATCACATTAATGATTTGTTGCTAATAATATAATTTAACAAGATAAGTATGTACCTATTTGATTTGTTAAAAGAGGTAATATTATTTTTAAATTGAATTAGTACCTATTTTTGAATTCTTAGTTGAAGTTTTCCGAAATATACCTAATAAATAATTTGCTGTAAATTATCAAACAATTACATATATCATAAATTAAATAAGTAATATGGTAATTTACAATATTTAATATAAGGATCGTATTTTAAATTTTTTATTCTTAACTCAGAATGTGGAAACTTGTAATGTAGAATATACTCTATACCACCAACCACATAAATATGATACATATGTAAATATAATTCCATGCATCAAATTAATGTAGTTAGCGGCTCGTAGAGATAGGTAGATGTAGGAAATAAATGGATATGTAATAAGGAAGTATGGTAATTAAACAGGATAAAAATAATTTACGGCATTAATAAAGTCAGAAAATAGCTCCTCATTTGTAACGTGAAGACTTCTCCACATATATTCTACTAAATAAGTTTCAGTTTTTGAACTGGACATCCTTCCAATCCTTCGTCTCATGTCCCTCTTAATTTTCGACCAGTTAGATTCTATATTTTGAGTGTGAATGTTAGGATTAAGAGGGTTCACAAAATTTTCGTTGTGGTTCACCGTACAGTGCGTAAATCCTAAATTTTCTAGGATATTTGTTTTGTAACCCCTCCAGCAATCCGTAATAATGGTGGTCCCGGGTTCTACAAAATCCAGAATAATATTGGTAAGGGTAGTACTGTCCCGTTTTTGTACCACCTTTAAAAAACACTTTTTTGTTTCCCTTTCTATCCCACCCACTACCCATTTTGTTTTAATTATACGCCCTCTATTAAATTTTCTCTTCCCGAACGCGCTCTCATCAATTTCAACCGTCCTGTCTGCACCAAATCCAGTTTTTGTATTTACAGATGGTGTCCACGTGTTATACTAATTTCGGTGAAACCAACAATTTTTATACAAGGGTAGTAGGTGGGATAGAAAGGGAAACAAAAAAGTGTTTTTTAAAGGTGGTACAAAAACGGGACAGTACTACCCTTACTAATATTATTCTGGATTTTGTAGAACCCGGGACCACCATTATTACGGATTGCTGGAGGGGTTACAAAACAAATATCCTAGAAAATTTAGGATTTACGCACTTTACGGTGAACCACAACGAAAATTTTGTGAACCCTCTTAATCCTAACATTCACACTCAAAATATAGAATCTAACTGGTCGAAAATTAAGAGGGACATGAGACGAAGGATTGGAAGGATGTCCAGTTCAAAAACTGAAACTTATTTAGTAGAATATATGTGGAGAAGTCTTCACGTTACAAATGAGGAGCTATTTTCTGACTTTATTAATGCCGTAAATTATTTTTATCCTGTTTAATTACCATACTTCCTTATTACATATCCATTTATTTCCTACATCTACCTATCTCTACGAGCCGCTAACTACATTAATTTGATGCATGGAATTATATTTACATATGTATCATATTTATGTGGTTGGTGGTATAGAGTATATTCTACATTACAAGTTTCCACATTCTGAGTTAAGAATAAAAAATTTAAAATACGATCCTTATATTAAATATTGTAAATTACCATATTACTTATTTAATTTATGATATATGTAATTGTTTGATAATTTACAGCAAATTATTTATTAGGTATATTTCGGAAAACTTCAACTAAGAATTCAAAAATAGGTACTAATTCAATTTAAAAATAATATTACCTCTTTTAACAAATCAAATAGGTACATACTTATCTTGTTAAATTATATTATTAGCAACAAATCATTAATGTGATTTTAGCAGTTTTTCTTAATACTATTTATACAATTATAATTAATTAAAGTAAGTTAATTACGTATATGAAATTTATTACAAATATATTTATTTTAGTAGGTCAATTTTTACTAGATGAATAATTTGTAACACCTGGTACGCACATAAAGATAATACATTAGTATACCTACACATGTATTGATTTTCAAAGGGACTTTTTTCGTTTTGCAAAAAGTAAACGATCTCTCCTGCTGTGATTTGGGTTCAATCATAAAACTTTATTATACACCCAACAAGATGAGATTTAGCCAAAAATATTAATGTGTTAAGTACCTACTTGGTAGACTTTATAAGTTTTATGGGTGGTTTTTTTTTAGTATGATAACTTTTAAAGATATATCTGTGTCTAGAGTTGTCATCGTTTTTTAAGAAAATAAAGTATTTTTAAAATTTTGTACAAAAAAATAAAATACAATTAACTAAAAAAAAAATATGCGTTCCCACATTTTTAAGATTTTGTAGTACAAGAAAATCCTTACCTATAATTCATCATACCTGCCATTGCATTTACTAGCTTACTCCCACTTGAACACTTTTTCCCATTTTAGATATTTGTTGTTAGTGATATTTTAATTATTTTCCTAACTAATAAATTGAATTCTGTAGACTGATGTTTTTGTTGATAAAAAAAAATAATTCTAGATGGCGTCTGTATTAGACAAAAGTTTGAATCGCATTGTTATTAATTGTTATGTCTTGAAGTCTTTTGAAAAATTATTTTTTGAACTAAAATAAGTTAACAGAAGGAAATTTGCTATGTTATGCAGATGCTGCGACAGGGGTTTTTTTCTTTTATATTGGGTACACTTTGATTGTCAGGTATACTGTCTGATAATATTATGTCAATGGTTCACGACTTATTGTTAGAGAAAAGGGTCGGCTTTGTCTTTGAGAAGTCCCTGCGCATTTTTCATGTGGAGGCCCTTTGTAGGCGATCAAATTTTAAAAAATCTCAAAAATACATTGCGAGAATTTTGAAATATTTTTATTTTAATTTTAAATAAGAAATAGTTTCATAATTTTACATAGCTTATAAAATCTAAAAAGAATTTGCTAATCAAATAAAATATTTTCTGGCTTTATTTTCGAAGAAACGGTTTGTTATTTAATACGTGTTCATAATACGTAATGAATTTAACCAATTTTGAGTTATAATTCGTCCGTAGTGGGTATTTTTTACGAATGTAGAATTTAAGTTATGGAGGCTCCTATTATGTTAAGGGTGTGCTTATGCCCAAACTTTAAGAATTTGTAACATCTTATTAAATTTACTCGTTCTCTTACTTCTGCTTCCGCTCAAGTACCCTTATGTAAATTCGACACTGTTACGGAATCTTTCGGGTTAAGTCCAAATTCATGAAAGATTTCTTAAAATAATTTTTCTTCCTCGGCATTTAAATTTGTGATTATAGTGTTTGTTTTTTAGTCAAAACTTTGGTAGACTTTCGTTAATAGCGGGTTTACATTTGCAATGATTTGCTGGCGCCACTTTTAAGTTTGCATGTTTGTAAAGTTTACACTACCTGTACGTCCGTTTGCATGGTATATAATTTGATAAGTACTGCGCAGGTCACAAATGGCTGAACTGGATAAATAACTGTCATATATAGTTTTTATCTGTATCTAAATGTAAAGCAAACAATGAATTAGAAGAGAAAAAAACATAATAGATACTTAAAAATGATATTCAGACCTGAATAAATGCGTAAAAATGACATTCAATTATTTTTAAAATAATACTGGCTCCAATACAAGTTTACATTTGCATATTTTAATTTTATGCGTATGCGTTTGCATATTTTAATGATTCATGCGTAGTAGCGCATGAATCATTACTGGCGCCAGAAAAGTTAGAAGGTTGCTAACTTTTTTCATCCGTGCATGCACTGATCTACCTTGCACGCTAGTAAATGTTTACACGTTCATTTTGCTGTTACTGGCGCGGCACTTTGTGTTGGCGCCAGCAAATCATTGTAAATGTAAACCCCGTATTATGCAAAAATAAAAAGTCATATTTAGTGGAACAACTTGTATTCAATGTAGCAATTGAAAAAAAGATGAATTTTACTTCTTTTAATTTGCGGTTCACAAATCAGTATAATAAATATAAAAAAAATTAATTTAATCATGTTTAAACCAAATGCAATTTAATTTTGCATAACCTTAATTTTTTTCTTGATGATGAACTTTAGCGATTAATGAAATATTTTAATTTTAATTAATTTGTTTATATTAAAATGTGCATCGTATCAATTAAACAAAATCAGTATAATAAATAATCCAAAATTTGGTATTTTATTTTTATATTCGTGATCTTTGATCATTGTTTTTTCTTTTCTTTCTTTTTTTTGGATGCATTACAAAACTTTTAATTGCACGTACAGTAAGGTCAAAAAATAATCGCACACCCGGTAGGTATACTGACAAATTTTCATTAAATACGATAAAAATAAAAAATTTCAAAAATGGTGGACGCGCAGGAAAACACAAGTCTATCTAGATGGTACCTTGGAAATAACAAGATCTTTTTACAGCAAGCTTGAATACAATTAAAGGTAGACCTTGACAGCTTCTCGAATTATAAATTCATTTTTATGATTATAATCCTGGTTTAGTTTAATGAAGACTTGGTTTGGTTGACTAACAAGTAAAGGTTCCGATACGGGACCACAGAATACACCGGACCTATCGATTTTGATGAAGTGTAGTTATGTTATAGAATACCAAAAAATAAGCGGCACGTATTTTTTTATCTGTAGAAAACTGGTTTGAAGACGTCAAATGGTTTTTCAAAAATTGGAGTAAAAATTTAATATTTCAAATATTTTGAAAGCGGTAAGAGATAGAGCAAAAGTTTAACTTGACGATGTTACTCTTCCTTAAAGAGCTAGCTATGCATATGATAATTTTTGAAAATTATCTCAATAAGGGTGGTTTGGGATGAAAATTTGGGGATTAGTTTTGCAAAAAGGGGGTGAAAAGTAAAAAATATTAAAATTTTGTTTACAGATTTCAAATCTACGTAAAAAAATCTAGTTGACCTATTTCTTGGCACAATTTTCTAATATTAAGTCTAGAGATAGAATTTACTGAGGGGTGATTGTATTATTTGAATAATTTAGAAAGTTCTTCTTCGTGTCAACTAGTTTAAGACATGTAGAATAACATAGAAATGAAATTCTCGAATTCAGAATTCAGTTTGAGTAAAATTGGAGAGGCGGTTGGGTCATCCTCTTAAATTACATATTAGTTTTCGTAAATTTATTGTTACTATTAACACATTGGCGGTGGGTAATTATCGCCACTTATTGTGGCGATAATGCCACAATAAGTGCTTCTGAAGTTAGACTGTCAGTATGTGAGGTTTAATGTGACGGTCAGTATGTGTTGGATTTTAAATGATATTTTTCGTTATCGCAAATTTTGATCGTAAATATATCGTAAAAGATGCATAAGTAAAGAAATAACGATTATTATTTTAAGATTCATTATAGTACAGTGTACACAGATTTTGTTTTTCCGAAATTTAAGTGACGGGAAAAAATACATTTCTTTGAATATGAGTCAGTTACGAGTATTGGTCATTATGATAACTAAATAACTTAATACAGACAAGTGTCTTTAGAGATAAGTATCTTTTAGTAACTTTGAGTAAATTTACTACTTTTTTGAATTATCGAAATAACTTGACCTTCAAGGCGAATGAAATTAATTCCATGTAAATTTACTATTTTTCCAACAAAATAAGATTTTTTAAAATTCCAATAAATTGCGAACTCTCTTAGAATACGTAAATATTTTTGGGACCACTTTATATTAATTTTACTATTATTATTTTTTTTTAATACTACACTGAGAAAAAAATACAGTAATTTTTACTGAAATTTCTGGTAAAAAATTACTGAGCTCTCTGGTAATGCGGACATAAGTGACAGGCTAAGCAAAAAATACGATAATTTATAGTAAAAATTTTAAATTATCCTATAGCGCAGTAAAAATTATCGTATTATTTATAAATAAGGCTTTTTTTTTATTTATTAATAAATAATTGAATTAAAATAGTTTAAAAGGATATTGATAGAAGGGTAAGCATTAAAATCAAATTATTAATATAGAAAAAATTTTTTGTGGTTTTTTATTATTTGTGGAAAAAAATATATAAATTCTTTATTTGACATATTACATGATAAAACAATAGGCACATTACAATAATTTGTATAAAAACATATTTCAATTAACATATCAAAACTAAACAAAAATTCATGAAACACAACAATTTTTTGTTTTAAAAATTTATTATAAAAAAAATAACACTATATAAACATCCAGTCACCTTGGCTATTGAACATTTGAACAACTAAACGAACAAACTGGGGAGTCCTGGTTACTTGCTGTCTGAAGTCGTGTTGGCCGTGTTAGACAATGCTCGGTGCTATTGCGCATGCTTGTTTTGCTTGCGCATGCTTGTTATTCTCAGTTTATGTGATGCTTGGCTATGCAGTGGTATGTGACAAATAACAAATGCACAACGACTCAGTAAAAATTATTCATATGTCCAGATAATTTTACAAAAAATTAAGTAAATTTTCCCGGTGTCCACTTGAAATTTTACTAGCCCATCAAATTTTACGCAGCTGTATCGGAAAAATTCATAAGGTGTATGGGAAAAATTCTTAAGGTGTACAGGAAAAATTTTCAAATGAATCGTAAAAAATAATGTTTGAAACGCATTTTTTATATTTTTGCTTAATAATTTCCTACGGACTAGTCACTTAAGACTCGTTTACCGGAGGCAGCTCAGTAATTTTTACTGGAATTTTTTCTCTGTGTATAATTTTAATAAGTGAAAATATGTTTTAAAAAAAATTGTAAGACACGTGACCTCTATTAAAATTTTGGAATTTTAGTCAACTATAATGAAAATTAAAATGTTAAAATAAGCTCCTAAATAGGGACGATGTGATATAAAAAACCACAATCAGAGGTGAAAACATAATTATTTATAAATATGGTACAGTTAATTTCAGTTATAACAGTTTCGGTAAAAACTATCATAGTTTTTGAAATAATCATGAAAAATTAAAATTAACCTATTTAATCTTTTTTATTTCACCCTATAAAACAAAAAACTTAGGGTAATTTTCAGGGTGCCATAAGGATGTCATATTTATGTTACTAGTGATGTTGGACGAATAATTAACTAATCAGTGTAGTTGACTTATTTTGGTTAGATTTAGTCATTTTTTAATGGACTGTTTTACCCTCAACTAAATGACTAAAATGATTATTATTTTTTAAATGAATATATATTATATAAACGACTAATTTAATGATTTTTTTTTTGTGTATTATTTATGACTTAAAAAAATAAAAACTAAAAAAATAATCTGTATGATTCTTCACTTTTATGTGATTAACACGCTGTGATATGTTATATCATTCTTTTTCTTAAAAAAATGTTAAAGTCAATAATTACATTTAAAAGAGAGAATAGTTTTGAAAGAATTACATAGGTTACCGTATTTATGAATTCGACTAAAAATATAGTCGCTTAGTTGACTATTTTATGCTCAATGTTTCTGATTTATGACTAATTTTGTCTGAAAAACGACTTTAATCGATTAATCGACTAACTGTTTGACATCACTGCTGGTTCCTATCCAGTTAGATGATTTTGATATAGTGATCAAGTTGTATTGAGGAATATAGAAGAAGATTTTGTTCGAAATAATCTTTTCCTGAAAATTGTTTTGCAAGTATACTTAATGATTTTTTTGTTGGTGTTAAAAATCTTGACGTAAATTCACAAATACTTCAAACAGATTAAATTTATATACAATAATAAAACAATATTATCTGTTTAAACAATATATTTTTGCAAATTTAGTCCTAAACACCACGCCTTTTGTAGCTTGATATGGAGGCTACTTATCAAGGTCAATTTTTGCTTAATTATTTTGGCATAATATAGTAATAATCAATTCGTAATTTTTTTTATTTTTTTAAAAATGATATCACACTTTTTTTTTACTTTTTTGATATTTTTAATTATAGTCATCTTGCTCCGATTTAAAATTATTTGCGCTTTAAAATTTTATCATTAATTTTTTTTTGTTTTATTAATAAAAATTGAAATTTTTGTATAATTTAAGCCTCATATTTTATATAAAAATAGGTCAGACTTTAAGTATTATTCAAGTCAAAGAATTCTCTTGTATTTTTTCACTTTTAAAATATTGATGTTTTTTTCTTTAATCAAAAGTAGTTTCTGAGATACTGTAATATCATTATAAGGAATTTTGCTTTGAGTATTGTACCTATGTTATAGTTTTTGCTGTATTATATGATAGCAAAACTATTTTCTTTTGTGCTTGGCATTGACAGAAAATTTGGTAAAGTTAACAATTCGTTGACATCTAAATCTGTTTCATTTTATTAATTTTAATTTTTTTATTATTAACTAGTCATTTAAGTTTGTGAATTTATTTTGTGAGTCAGGTCAACAATTTGTATCATTCTATTCATTAAAATAGTTTCGTCTTCATTTTATTCAAAAATTAATTGAAAATTATGACAATGTTGTTAGGTCTTACGGTACTTACTGCGTTTTGAACTGTAGGGCCAGGCGCACATTGAGCTGCGTCACGCAGTAAACGCAGGGCAGGGCAGAGTAGAGTAGAGCAGGGCAGAGCAGGAAAGCACGTGTGGTCGGGCGCACATTGAGACGCTCTTAACGCAGGCAGAGCAACGCAGTTTCTGTGACTCTTGTTGTAGAACGAGATAGCACGAATTTAAAAGCAGAGCAGAGCAGAGAAGCACTATTTTTCTTCAATTTCTTCAACTGTTTTCATTTCTACGAAATAAAACCAACTAAAACTCGAGAACGTGTTACAATGTCGCGCATCATCGCGCAGTTTCTGTGTCACATTCACGAGTGCCACATCGGTCTCGTGCGACGCAGTGCTGCTCTGCTCTGCTCTGCGTTTCAATTCGTGCTGTCCCGTTCTACAACACGAGTCATAGAAACTGCGCTACCCGTCCTGCGTCAACTGCGTCTCAATGTGCGCCCGGCCTAAACTTTTACCGTTGATAGTACCGTAGACACACATAACTTTACCATAATTTTCGATTCAAATTTGAATAAAATGGAGACGAAATTAATTTTGTTAAACATTTAACTCTTTTAATGAAATCAACTGATAAATTTTTTTGGGTTTGAAGGTATTTCATTTTGTCAACAGAGGAATACAGTATTTTCGAATTATTCCTTTTGTTTTTTTTGTATCATGAAACATGAGTTTAACATTTTTATTGCTTTAAATTTGTAAAAACATGTATTCATAATATGTGTCACCTTAAACCGTCTACAAATTTTATCATTTCCATTAGATTTTGAAATATTACAGTATTTAATTGTTATGGACAGATGGAGACTGAGAAAAACAAAATTTTGAGTAAAATTCCAATAATTAACCTTTTACAGTCTTTTATTGACATTTAACATTGATTTTCGTTTTTATTTGAAAATAATATAAATATATATCAATTTTTTTTTTTTGGTTTTTGCTCTCCATTTTATTGATTATTCATTTGTAGAATTTTCTTTAACGTCCCTGAACCAATTTATGATTTTTTTTTTTTGAAAAAGTATATTTTTTATTTTTTTGTACGATGTTACATATAAATTTTTCTATACATAATTATTATTTTGACCTTTGTTGGTTATCTAAATCCGGTAGATACACTTATAAAATATTCCTCGAACAAATCATTGGTAAAAGGAAAAATGTTTTAGTCATAGGCGCCATGTGTACAAAAAAATTAAATTTGGCTGCTTTTTTTTTGGAACGAATTTTAAGATTTTAAAAATACTGCTTAAGGGAGAAATATTGCTGAATATTGTGGCCCGATCACATTATGGAAATATATTATCAGTAATTATGGCCGGGTAATATGTAGCTATGACATATCTCGGCATATTTCAGCCACAGTACAGCTGAGAATTTTGCAAGTATACGTGGCAATAATGACCGAATGTGAAGAAGTGTTACGTTAGCGCGGTATATATAGATTTAAAAAGTTACTGCTGCGTACTTAAAGGAATTGTATATATTTAGGTAATTTTTAACAGAAAGGTCTTAAAAATGGCGAAAAATATCTCTAAAAAATTGTTTTTTAACTGCGGAATCATTTTGTAAATATGAATCTTTTGTCGGATATACTTTGGTCGTCGGATATGCCGTTTGAGAAGATGGTTCAAGAGTTAGAGAACAGGCCCAGATTTGCCTTTGAGAGATTTGCCTTGACGGTCAAATTTTGAAAAATCCAAAAAATATATTACCATTATTTTGAAATTTTTTTAGATTTTCATAATTTAATTTTAAATAACAAAAAGTTTCATAATTTAAATGTTTTTATTAAAATATTCAGTTTATAAAATCTAAAAAGAATTTACTAATCAAATAAAATATTTCTGGCTCTATTTTCGCAGAAACTATTTGTTATTTAATTTGTATTTATTTTCCATTTTTAAAAATCTTAAAAAATTAAAAAGAGAAGGATCTGCGCATTCGACTCTATACTTGAACAAAAGGAAAACCCTTCAAAGTTTAAGCAAGGAATTAATTCTCGATAATTATTTATACAGGGACTTCACTCGAATGTCGGAAAGTGACTTTGAATATTTGCTTCAAAATGTTGAACTCAAAATTAAAATAACAGTTTACAGTAATGGGAAAACCAATTCTGATGGTGACCTTCTTGGTTAAAAATTTTATTATAAATCCTCTAAATGATAGCTGAGAATTAACATAGCCGGGCAATGTTTACATATTTTCGCTTAGGGATCGTTACTATCGGTAACACGCTAGCCAGTAGTTGCAAAATAGCCGGGTCATATGGACATATTGCTGGTAGTATTTTTTTACAGGCCCTCTGGGAACCAACATTGCACTCGGAATTAAAAGTCACACTTTAATCCCTTGGTGTATAATACACTGTTATTAATAAATTCTGTTACTATTCTGATACAGGATAATTTAATGGAATAACTTAACAGCTTAATTTAGGCACATTCCTATTGAATATTTTTTTTTAGATGAGCTATCAGAAAACTGATTTTGTGAATTTTGTCACCAAGATGTTTTTCCTAAATGTCACTATTTTTTAGTTCTTTAAGAAAGAAATCTTTGGTGAATTTTTTTCATTTCTCATAAAAGTTTCCCCATTTTAACGAAAAATGTAAATGATGTAATTTAAGAAAGTTTTTCATTATTTTATTTTAGATTAACCAAAGGCAGCTAGCTTGACAACAGCTACTTCTAGAACTTGGGACTCAAAATTGCCGGCGTTGAAATTAAGAACTTTCAACGACTTATTCAAATAATGCCATGGGGTCTGCCTCAGCTTTTGGTTTTGTAGTTGTGTTTAGTATCTGTTCTTACAAATAATTATACACTTCCCAACAATTATCAAAAATGTTATCTCAATTTAATTATATTTATGCAGTCAAATTTATGTATTTGAGAGATCTAAAAAAAATGGTAAAAAAAATTCCACGTGTTATTTTTATTTGACAATTTAACTCATGTGTATCAAGTCCCATAAGAATATTGTAGTTTTTCACTTTTACCATGGAAAAAAAGTTAGGACAGATTTTTACAGCGAAAAAAATTATACAAAACATTTCATTGGTCATTTCACTGTAGGTGAACACGATAAAAATTCGTATTGGTAAATTTAACTGATTTCAGAACCATTGTTAATGTATTAAATAAAAATATGAATTATACTAATTTATTTTATTCGTTAAATTGTCTTACCGTAGTACACTCGAGTTTTATATTTTTTATTTTTATTTTTTATATCTACTATTTTTGTGAGTTGACAGTTCTTCCACAGTTCTTCTTGTTAAATTGCTGGGCAACAAATTTTTCGTTAGACAATCCCACATTTATTCGAAAAAATACAAACCTCTCGTGTAAATATGTAAATATGTATTTTCTATACTTACATTTAGGCTTTTAATTCAGAGGGTAAAATCGCTTACGTTGATATTTGAAGTGAAATATTTGTGTCACGTTCAGTCTACAATAGACATAAAAAAGTCCACAGCCCAGATATGGGAACCTGTTAATTTTTGTGGTAGCTCGTAAAAGAGCCCACTTTTTGTAGTTTGTAGGTAATTGCTATTGGCCCTTTATTAGATTTTAATTATTACCAAATATAAAAGTTTAGATTTAGAATATTATGAACCACAGCGTTGGATTATTAAGGTTAATCGAATAATTTACCAGTTGTAAGTTTTTTTTTTCATTTTTGTTAAGGCTAAAACCAGAACTAATTTTTAAAAAAATTCTAGAATGTTTTTAATGACATGTTGATTTTGAGTTTTGGCATTAAAATTGTAATGATAAGGTGAAGTCATAATTAACGAAGTCAAAATTCCAAATACCTTTTGGAATTCTGAAATTAATTTCCGTTGATTCCAATAAAAAAAACCGTTTTCCCTTTAAACTCTTTTACAGTTGCAACTAAAAATGCGCAATTAGTGCCACGCGCCATCTTCAAAAATATTATCTATACTTCTTAATTAAGCAGTAATTAAACATTGATTGAGTTTGGAAATTAAAAATAAAATTATTAAAAAGAGATGAGCTGACACAAGGTTTTTTTTTCGATAATTTTTTTTCAAACACTTTTTTTGACACAAAAATTATATTTTTTTTTTATCAATATTGGAGTTTTTGTTTGTTCTTTTAATTAGTATTTAATTAAAGTAAATAAATA